>CM037914.1:2037500-2637500 GCA_021346845.1 Apeltes quadracus | reverse complement strand
GCAGCAGTGGGCCCTGATGCCTACTTGGATGGCTTCTCTTCCATCACCCTGGATCAACTGACTTCTACAATTTCAAAGTCTAAATCTTCTACTTGTCTCTTGGATCCTATTCCAACGAAGCTGCTTAAGGAAGTTTTTCCTTTAATTAGCACGCCTTTACTGGATATTATGAATCTGTCCTTGTTGACAGGACATGTACCACAGTCCTTCAAGATAGCTGTAATTAAGCCTCTTCTTAAGAAACCTACTCTTGCTCCGGAGGTGTTGGCTAACTACAGACCGATCTCTAATCTTCCCTTCCTCTCGAAGATCCTTGAGAAATCCGCCGCAAATCAACTATGTGACTTTCTTCAAAACAATGCTTTGTTCGAGGACTTTCAGTCCGGATTTCGAGTGCATCATAGCACAGAAACAGCCCTGGTGAAAATTACGAATGATCTCCTACTTGCATCGGACCAAGGACTTGTCTCTTTTCTTGTCTTGCTGGACCTCAGTGCCGCCTTTGACACCATCGATCGTCGTATCTTGCTGCAGAGACTAGAACATTTGATTGGTATTAAAGGAACTGCAGCTGGTTTAAATCCTATTTATCGGATCGATCCCAGTTTGTGCTTGTAAACGGAGAATCCTCGAAGACCACCAATGTTGGTCACGGAGTCCCACAAGGTTCTGTGCTTGGACCCATTTTATTTACCCTTTATATGCTTCCTTTGGGCGACGTTTTCAGAAAACACTGCATCAACTTCCATTGTTACGCAGACGATACTCAATTGTATCTGTCGATCAAGCCAGAGGAGACCGAACAGCTCGTTAGACTTCAAGAATGTCTTGGAGACATCAAAACTTGGATGACCTGCAACTTCCTGATGCTAAACTCAGAAAAAACAGAAGTTATCGTGATAGGCCCAGAGCGCCTTCAAAGTCAGCTGTCACGTGATACAGTTTCTATGGATGGAATTTCTCTGGTATCCAGCAGCACCGTCAAGAATCTTGGAGTTCTCTTCGACCAGGATATGTCCTTCAACTCTCATATAAAGAATACTTCAAGGACTGCCTTTTTTCATCTACGTAATATATCGAAAATCAGGAATTTCCTGTCTCAAGGTGATGCAGAAAAATTAGTTCATGCATTTGTTTCCTCCAGACTGGACTACTGTAATTCTTTGTTTGCAGGGTGTTCTTATAAATCTCTTAAGCCTCTTCAGTTGATTCAGAATGCTGCAGCACGTGTATTAACAAGAACTAATAAAAGAGACCATATCACGCCTGTATTGTCTGCTTTGCACTGGCTCCCTGTTAAATCAAGAATAGAATTTAAGGTTCTTCTCCTCACCTACAAGGCGCTTGCTGGTGAGGCACCTTCTTATCTTAAAGAGCTTGTATCACCGTACTGCACTGCAAGGCAGCTGCGTTCTATAGATGCTGGGTTACTTGTTGTTCCTAGAGTTATTAAAAGTAGGATGGGAGGCAGAGCCTTCAGTTATCAAGCTCCTCTTTTGTGGAACCAGCTTCCACTTTCAGTCCGGGGGGCAGATTCAGTCAGCTCCTTTAAGATAAAGCTTAAAACTTTCCTCTTTGATACCGCTTATATTTAGGGCTGGCTTAGGTTTGCCTGGACCAGCTCTTAGTTACGCTGCTATAGGCTTAAACTGCCGGGGGACTTCTTAGGACACACCGAACTCCTCTCTCTCTCTCTCTCTCTCTCTCTCTCTCTCTCTCCCCTTTTTTATTTTATTTTATCTTTAAAAGCCTTGTACTGTCTACCGTAAGGGACTTTGGCGACCGGATTTATATCGCTTTGGACGTGGCATTTAACACATCCGTGGAAAAAACAACCAGCAAATTCATAAGACGTGTTTGTCTCCTTGTTAAAGCCGTCCGCATAAAACGGACCAATTTGTTGTTCTCCATGGTTGAGGGCATGTCTAATCTCAATATTCTCAGAGTGCGCCACATATTCAAGCCATTGCATTGACACATCAGAATACGTTTTATTCTGTTTTGTGTAGGCCCCCTCGTACGTCAGAGCCACCGTATAAGCGGGTAGAAACCTTGTTTTGACCGCTGTCATCCATAAATTTCATATTACGTCATAAAGGACACAAGATCAAAACGTTTTTTCATACAAAGGTCACCAAAGGTCAAGGTTTGACAGAAGGTGGAGTACTATTACTACTAATCACTTTTTCTGGGATTTGGGATGTTATTGTGTGTCTCTGGTGCTTCCACACGCATACAAACTTGGAAGAAAATCCATCCATGCTGTTTTGAGTTAGATACAGGTTTCTGAAGTGATCCTGCCTTCAGCCTCTGAATGAGCTGTTCAAAATCGCATAGGTTTGTAACGTAACAAACCTAGATATTTGAATATTCCCACCCCCTCCAATCCCATTTTCCAATCACAGCCCCCGGGCCGCCGATTCTACAAGCTGTGGGCGTGGCCAAATGAGCTGCAGATCACGAATATGTAATGAGTAGCAGAAAACAGCACACTCTGAAAGGGGCTGATGCTGCTTTCCATTTGTCTCGTAAATCCGCCGCCCGAGACGGAAAGTGTAAATTACCCAGCTTTCTTGCGACATTTTGGGAAGACACGTAACAACTTGCCTGCCACTGCCACCGGTGGCTCGAGAAAAACGCGACTGCACTTCTTATAAAATGAAATAGGCGAAAATGGCAAAATATTACTGAAATGTAAGACTTGCAATAATGGAATTACTTAAAATGTCAGTGTTTCTGTAATACTGCTACATTATCCTAAAGTCGCTATAGGATTTCTATAGTAGTTTTATAGTACTTCTATAGTATGTCCCAAAATACGAATACGTATACGTATTTCTATAAGATGCCTATAAGATTACTATAGTATTTTGTCGAAAACGTCCTGCATTAGCATGGCAGCTGCTGCATTTGTGGCGTCCATGTTCTTTCCAACTCGTAAGTTGCAAGACGCATCTGGAACGCTATAAGTGGTACGAAACCGGCAATGACGTCACTTTCCAACTCGGGAGGCGGATTTACGAGACAAATGGAAAGCAGCATGAAACAGAGGGGAGTAGAGGGAGGTAACAATCGTTTCCTACAAGCTTTTTCCAGCAAACAACTTCAGAAACATGTTTTCTGGAACTCAAAGACCTATTTTAACTTGTTGAAAAATAATCAAAATATGGGCCCTTTAAACTGGGGAACAATTGGAGTCGGACAATTGGAGTCGGACAATTTGAGCGTGAGAATAAGAAGGGAGATACATCTTTGTGAAGGCTCATGTCTGAGTGTGAGTGCAAGGTGTTTATGCATGTACTTGATTGCCTGTATGCGTGGAGCACGGCTTTACAGTCCCACCATTAAAAGTAAACACACCTGGATTAGTAGAGGAGAAGGGGAGGAGGGTTTAGATCATGGGGAAGGCTTTTCTTTCTTGTCTCACATCGCCTTGCAAAGGGAGGAAAGAGGAAGAGGGGACAGGGGACAGTGGCATAGTGTTGCCTCCCTGTGTGCATTATGGATGAGGCGTGTCTGCGGTGTTCAATCCACAGCTGGTGGTTTGGAGGCGGCCCACTGGAGGTCACCTAAGACCACGTCTATGTCTTTGTGTGAGCGTATGTGTCACAGAAGAGAAGTCACCGGGGCCCATCTGCCCCCACACACAGATAAAAAATGCCCTTCTTTGATCTAGTCACTATCTTTAATGGAGTATAAATCAATAAGGATATTACCGACAGTGCTTTTGGTCAGCCTAAGGATAAAATAAATGTCCGATTGAACTGCTCTAAATCATATCCCTTCGTCACTAGTTACTTGCTGTAGACCAGGGATTCCCAAAGTGTGGTGCGAGCTGCGACCAAGGGGTGCGCGAGAGGAAAAATGTAATGGCTGTCAGTTTTTTTAAGTGGGATTTTTCCATTGACATATATAAAAGGATTTTTCTATACAATAAAAAAACATGAACAGTAAACATTTCCTTTGTAATCGTTATTGTCATGCGTGTTCTGGTTATTTGCGCATGTTTAAACATGTGTCTTTATATGGCGATAAAACAAAGTTTTGTTGTGTTTTTTTAAGTGTGAATTGGGGGTGCGCCAACACGGTTGGGACATAGAAGGGGGTGCGCAGGAAAATAAGTTTGGGAACCGCTGCTGTAGACTATAAAACGAGAGGAGGAGAAAGGCCAAAATGAACATGTGTACATCCCATCAGAAGAGTGTCTCTTGGTTACTATAACAACATGATGAGGGCTTACAAACCCCATGGCAACGTGACAAACACATCTCCCCATTCACAGAGGAGGAGACTGCTGGTGCGCAGGTGTGCCTGTGTTTATGAGCTCAGTTGGATAGACAGGAAAAAACATCTTTTAAGACTCCTCATGTCTTCATGTCTCAGAAATCATGACTTCCCAACATTAACATAGCATTAATGCATTACGTATTAAACAATACTGGTCCTGTACTTGTAATAGTACATGTTTGATGCTATGTGGCATTATCAGCGCCATGGCCAACAGTATTTTCCAAGCGCACCGATGTAGGTACTTCATTCCATTTTCAGCTTTCCCCCCCAAGTCCAGTCCGCGTTTTCAGCACACCTAGCGACCTGTCCAGCATCCAAGTTATCGATAAAAACATCAGCCTGGGGACCCATTAGGGTTTGGGTGTATTGCTCAGGGACACTACGAAACATGGAGCAGACCTGGTTTGAACCACAAACCTTGCGGTTTCCAGCTCATCCTCTCACAACACAGCTGCAGGCATGAAATGTTGTCACTTCCAATGCCTGCTTTTTACAAGCTGCTTTTGTATAGCAGAACGCCTTTTGTTTATGTGTGCGTGCGTTTGGGTCTACATCTTCAGCATAATCAATGGAATGGGAAATGTGTAGATGGGGGGGGGGAGGGGTTGAATTGCCACCAACACGCCCTTCCGATCACATGGGAAATAAACTTTCTGACATTCCCTGTTTCCTATACCCCTCTAATTGTCCTAGTGTGTGTGTCATCATGGCAGAACGTGATACTCAAGACACATACTGTTGTACTGCCTGAGTTCTTTGCCACATGTTTATATATCCCTATGGACCGATTTTTAAACAGTTGAGTTGAGATCAAACTAAAGGTCTAGTAAAAGGATGGGAGTTGTTTGAGCAGGGGGGTGAGGGTCGGGTGAAGGGTCCACTGCCAGACACACACTTTTAGCCTCTGGGACTATTTGACGTTGCGTCTGGTGTGATCCTATGGCAGGATGGTTCTCTAGTTTCCCCTCAGTTTGTTTAAGTCCTCCCCTTGGTCCCTTTCTTGCTCTGTCGGCTCCCCTTCTCTTGCTGCCTTGGTGTCTCTCTCCAGGTGGAAAATGTCCAGCATATACTTAGTATGTAGGCCAATGAGCGGTTAACTTCATTAACATGACAACTCTTGTTGCAGTCGATTATTACTGTGACCAGCATCCTGTTACCTGTTCCTGTCTAGTTGGCATGTGCGGTTTACACTCCTGCCACTAGAAAGTATTCTCCACTGGCTACCACAATTGACTTTATTCTGCAGTACAGGTTAATATGGGTCATGTTGATATCATTAATATTTCAGGAAAATGTCACAAAAATGCAGCCGTGTTTTTAACCTTTGTTTGAATATGCAGACATGGATAGTACGATACCTAAAACTTTCACACTCAAATGGAAACACACGCAAGCAATTATGTTCTAATAAAAACAAACTGACCAAACAAATACCACATCATCTTCTCCTTCTATCATCTTGTTTTTCTCAGAGGAGGCTTATTTCTGTGACAACCTCACTGTCACCTCCAACTGTTAAACCAGAAGAACCATGTTCATTTCCAGTACGACTCAACAGGCCAAAGAAAAAACAGTCTCACATCCTTCACGACTTCTCAAAAAGTTTTTTCCTACCATCTTTGCGGTAAAGGTTGATCTCCACTTTCCTCTCCTCCGATCCCAGCAGGGCCTGAGCCATCTGGGCGATGGCCAGCCGCTTTGTCTCAGGTCCATACAGGAAGTTACACGCACACGGCTTCTGCATGACCTCGGCACGCGAGTAACCGCACATGAGGCAGAAGCCGTCATTGCAGAAGATGATGGCGCAGTTCTCCACTCTTGCATTGGCGATGACAAACTTGCGACCTGTTAAAGCAACAACAGAAGGCAGTTTGTGTCGGACATGTGAGATGTGGGTTTCTGTTTGTGTTTTTTTATATTCTTTTGACTTGTAGAAAAGATGGTGTGACCGGAGGAGACCATATAAGGCAGACAATGTGAACTGGTAAAACACATGAAGAATGAAGATAAACTTTTATCTGAGATAACGCACCTGTGGGCGAAGGGAGAGCCAGTTTGAACCCATTTTCAGGACAAGACAGAATGCTACGTGAGGCAGAATTGGTTTGAACTGGCTTTTTAAGGACAAGAGAGGTTATAAAAAAGTCAGACAGCGGACGGACTCTGAGAGGGACAGCTTGCGAAGCGTGTTTCAGGTCTATAGGTATACCTGCGGAGAATTGCACATGTATCGCTTCTAAATAAAATGTTAACTTTTTTAACTTTAATTGAGTGCCGTATTGGATCGTATCTTCCAACTCGGGGGGATAGGAAATCCCAACCGACACCGAAATAAATTTAACTCTTGAATGATAAAATAAGCGGGAAAATATTATTTTTTTTCTCAATCACTTTGTAAAGGGCTGATGCAATGTTACCAAGGGACCTTATAACTTTCATCTCTTTCCAACAATATGCTGCTGAAACAAACAACAACTTTCTCTGCAGAGAACCTTAGTGCATTCATCCACACACAGTAATCACGGCTCAGGTTAAGTGGCTTGCCAAAGGACACATTGACATGCAGATTAGCAGAAACGCGGAGCCATTCAGTCCATAGCAAGCAGCAGTAGCCCCTCAAGCAGCTAACTCTCGGCGTGGCAAGTCGACACTCCACATTGACGCAGATTGAAGCAGCTCGGCATTCACAGGCATCCGAAGTCCCTGATCGTCCACCGGGTAGGCATGCAGATACTAAATGGCTAGCATATAACAAAGCTATATCCCGGTTAGCATTATCCGGCCGTCCTGAATGTGATCCACGGTTGAGCACGTAGCTCTGCCGTCTACTACCGAGTCATTGTTTTTGCAGTGTAAGGTAATGTATACCCTGAGAAGGCGCATGAGCTAGACTCCTACAGGGCTGGGTAGCGAAATATGGCAGTAATAGTGCCACAACCAGTACCGTACTGCTTCCAAAGTACTCAGGCCTGGTCCTCCGTCTTGCCTACCAGAAAAAGTCTTTGACAAGAACAGTGTAGCAGAATAACGACTACACCTGGACAATGACTTCCTATTGAAATAATCGGCTATGATAGATAAATTATGTATAGCATGAATACATAACAAATAGCACCACTAGCAATAATATAGGTAGGTATCATAATTGTATGTGTGTTTGGAGGAACATGGGTTTCAAAGTTATAATTAAAGCTGCAACTAGTACTACTTCTAATACTACCCTCCCCTCGTCTCCTGTTTATCCGCCACACCTTCAAGCAATAAACATGAACATAACATGAAACCAGTCAGTGACGCAAAAAAGGTTGGCGACCACTGGTATTGGTAGTATAGCGGTAATGACAAAAAAACACAATTCACTCAGCCCTAAAAATTTGTTTTTTTAACAAAGTTTGCTCGATTTTAAAGAAGCTGATGAGACAATTCAGTCAGGAAGACAAGCTGTACAATCCTGTTCATTCATCAGGTTGCCGCCTCGCTCCCTGTGGTTGCCCCATCAGCTGGTTGGGGGCGGGCATGTAAAATGAACCAACCATAGGATTGGTACCCTTTTTCATAAACCAATTGCATTGTTGCTGTCAAACTTTAAAAACTGTTTCCTTCTCCGCAGTTGTCGATTCATCATCTATTTAACCCTTTTCCACTCAAACACCTCCATCAGTTCCATCAGTGTTTGGACTCAATGCGGCCCACTAGCTACCCAAACAACCAGTGCAGGCCAGACTTTGTTGGATGCGGCGTGTCGACAAACCAAGAAGAGAATGACGGCTCGTAGATAAGACTAAGGAGAATACACGAGTTGTATGAAACAGTAACGCCGTTTGCACCAACTGTTGTTCTCACTGACGCAAGTAAGTAATCTTTGCCCAGCACTAATAAATACTAATGAATTCTCTCCTGATTGAACTCTTGAAATGGTCTTTTCTCTGCAATCCTTGGTGATGCCATGAAAGTGTGTGGCTTCTTTTATATTTGCACAAGACAGTGTGAGGGCTGGATAAGATGAATAAACCGATAGAAATTAGATGGTGCGGCACAGAGACATTGGGAGAGCGGAATGACAGGAGATCAATCGAGACGGACAAAGTTTGGGGGAAGATTTGGAGAAGAGGGGAGGCGATAAAGACAAAGTGATCCATTCAGGGATTTAAGGCAAAGGAAGAATCTGACCATATTTCTCAGTCAGAGCATTTCACTCTGAGGCTGTGAATACAGTTCAACTTATACAGCTGAATTACTCCTTATAAAGGCAAGAGTATAAGTAAATATCTTTACCTCTAAAATTCCACAAGAGCTAATAAGTTCTTACAAAGGGCACAAATTGCCAGCATGACGACACTTACCTTCCACCCTTTTATTGAAGTCTCTGTTGAAGTGTTAAGTTCTCTACTGTATAAAAGAAAACTGGGAATGATTTAAAAGGGCACCTGTCACGGTTTGGTCTCTTTCCTGTTTTATTTTGTAGTCTCATGTTTCTGGTCTCCCTGGCTTCACTTTCTGCCTTGTCCTGGCTTTCCCGGGATTGTCTCCTGTGACCCTGTGAATCAGCTGTTCCCTGTCGAGTCATTGTCTTTGTTGGAGTCCGTGTGAGGTGGTGCTGTTCCTGTCCTGAGCTGTGTTTTGCCCCTTGTGGTGTTTTTTGAGTTTCGAGCCTCTTTGACTATTAAATTCTTTTTGTTTTTTGGAACCCTACAACTGCGTCTCCCTCCCTCCCTCTCTCCTTCCGGTCCGCACCTTCACACCGACCTGACAGAACCAATAGTGCACATTCACACATAGGGCACAGCTTAATTTGCCTTCCATCGGTGAAGGCACCACACACCATTACAAAAAAAGTACACAGCTTCACTGTTTTAATAAGGGCAGTAAAAAAACTTAACGGCGTGGATGGGTAGTGGTGCAGATGGACCGTAACGCTTGCGAGTTGCATGGTGCCGGGGGAGTTTACCGCATGTGATTACCTATCTCCCTCCAGTCATTTCCTGTCAATATCCTACCAAGCAGATTACAGCCAGGATTTTCTTAGCAAACAGTTGCTTAATTATAAATCTCTAGCAGTTGGAAAGCAACATTTGCCTGCATTTGGAGTGGTGTTTGTGCCCACCTGATCTCACTCCCTCTTTGTTTTATGTGGATGGTCTTTGCCCAGCCCTAAGGGGAATATCCTGCTCTTTAGCTGCTAAAAGGAATTATGAATAAACATGGAATTTGATCTGACAGGTTAGATATGTCAGATCAAATTCCATGTTTATTCATAATTCCTTTTAAAAGCACTAGGCTGTCACACTTTATTTTACTCACAAGCTATGTCCCAATCTTTAGCTTAAGTAACGTGACTGATATCGTATTTGTAAATACACATAAGACGTGAGAACAAACTGCTCTTAGTGATAATGTTTACTACAACTACCATACAGCCCCTGACCCAGACTCAACTAATCGTTGCAGCTCTTGCCATCATAGCATTGATTGTAAACAGCTATGTAACGTAGCCAAAGTAATTCCACATTTCACTTCTGTCTTCTTTGTTTTCCAACAAACCGAGGCCGGTTGGCAAGAGCTAGTGCACAAGAGGCCCCGCGATCCCTTGCTGTGAGCTTGCGCTGGGCAGCCCCGCCTCCTTGCAGTCAATGCGTGCAGGCAGCATGACATGGACCATCGCAGTGAGCGCGCTCTAATCACGCGCTTTTTTAAAGGAAGAATTGTTACCAAAAATATGCAAAATCGTATGGTTTAGGATTGATGCGCCGTGCAACATAATAATAATACATTTTATTTATAACACATTCTTCATCAACAGATCTCCCAGCAACATATTACACATTATTGTGTATCACAATGTTTTGGAGGATTTATAACAACTGCCGCAGTAATTGTTATGTTGGAATGGGTTTCAAAGCTACAGCTGAATGATTTATTGATGTTAGAAAGATTTTTCCCTCTATCAATTGTCCCGACATTACTGATATACGGAATGTTACCATATTGATTGAGTACGCTTTTGTGTGCAACTGTGGGGGCTGTGTTCACTTTAACACACATCAGACTTCAAGAACAGAACAGACGAAACTGCATCGAACAAACTTTGGAGGGGAAGAGGATCAGGAATTGAACTAGAGAGAACTCGGCAAGACAGGACACAGCGAGAACGTGAGTTATAAGTACAGAGACACAGCGGGCACTTCACCGGCTGATAAATAAAAGGCCTCTAATCAGAGCAGAAGAAAGGCACTTGCTCAGCATGCACCAACATAATGCTCTACATCAGTGATTCTCAAAGTGTGGTACGCCAAAGAAAAACAGACGAGAAGAGCAACATAAGAGACAACAGATTTCGGGGTGCCATCAAGGGAAAGCTGTCATTATGCCAGCACGACCAAGTCGGGTACTGTAGTAATAAGCCACAGCATTCAGAGAGGAAATGGAGAAAGACAGCAATATTTGGAGCCAGCAGGGGAATGTGTTCGAATTAAACCAGGGGTGTCAAACTTACGGCCCGCGGGCCAGAAACGGCCCGCCAGATGGTTCAGTGTGGCCCGCGGGATAAATCTGTATTAATGAAAAAAAATGAGAATACACTTCATTTTCTATAAAATCTGCAGTTCCTATATTGTCCGCTAGTGGCGCTGTTTCACGTCTATCGCTTTACCCGCATTTTCTGTTGACCCTGGCACCCTCTTCAGTGAAATTGAAAAGTGGACAGTGTCGGATTTTTCAAGAAAAATGGACCTCTTCCCACATGTTCATGGAGGTGAATCACAATCACTGTGATCAGTTTTTATGCATAATGCACTTATTGCACAAAATGTTAAACTGGGTGAAAATGTTGTTGAAATTGCACATTACTTTCCTTAAAAACTCTTAGGTTGTTGATATTATATTTATTAAAAGGACAATTCATTGCATATAAAGATTTTTATAATTTACTTCTTCTCTGCACTAATAGAAAGAAGAAAGTGGACTTATTGTTAGTTCTATGTCATTTTGGAATGAGTTTACTGGTCTGGCCCACTTGACATGCGATTACGTTGTATGCGGCCCCCAGACCAGAATGAGTTTGACACCCCTGAATTAAACAAAGGAAATGGGGGACAGTCTTTTTCCACTGTTTGGAGAACGCTTTTATCAAACGGGCTCTGTAAAAGTCAGTACTTCTGTTAAACATCTATTAAAACCTTCAGGTGTCTTTGCTGCTAAGGAGCTCAGCAGGGTCCCTCAACATAGTGGCATGGTAGTGTGAGAAGTAAAACAACACGTTGAATAATAAAACTGGAAGAAGTGTCAACACAACAGGGATAAGGAATTTTTATAAAATGTCATAGTGCAATTTTTTTTTTTTTTTTTACTTAAAATACGTGCGAGTTGTGAAATGAAGCAGAGAATAATCATTTGTAAAATTCTCTCCCCTCATTATTTTTCATTATATTGAATAATGTATTTTTGCAGGGATATGTGGAATATCATGTTCAGGTCAGGAAATCTCTTTAACACCATGTTTCATTTAAAATAACTGGAATTTGACAAACATTTGACAAGTTTTGCATGTTGCAATTTTGATCAAATCTTGATTAATTGCACAGCCCTGCTCTAAGACCCTGCCCCCTCCTCACCACATAAAACAAACACTGCTTCATACGTTGACAGTGAGCATGAACTGTGAGGTTCAACCATTTAATAGGTGTATTATATGGGGGTGCTGTGATGATCTTTCCAGAGAATGCCTGTCATGGTAACAAGAAATGAGGATGAGTAGAATAAAGCAGGACTGAGGTCTGAAAACCAGCAATTCCCAGTCATAAAGTTCCTTATTGATCACTGTCAGTGAGTGATCCAAAACCCCAGCAGCAGTCCCTGCCACTAGTGACATAGCTGACCACATCTTGCTTCTCTGATATTACCTCCTAATGAACTTTTGAAGCCTAACAAGGAGGGACCTGAAGCTGATTAAATACCAGCTGCTGCTCGGGATGGAAATACCACTTTATATTCCCAGACACACACACACGCACAGACATTCTTGAGACATGCACAGATCCAAATACACACAGGAATATAAGATCTTACACACAAAACACGTTCACGCAGACCCGCCAACGCAGACTGAATAATTCACAGACCAGACCTTGAGGGTTTTCCAGTCTGCCAGTCAGCGTGCTTGCATAAGTTGGGTATGTATTTGGAATCTCCCTGACTACACTGCATAGGCGGATAAGGAGGGAAGCCCATGTGTTAAAAGCACAACTCAACAAACTAGCTCTGCTATAATGAAAGGATGAAACAGGGAGACCTATTGAGAGAAAAAAGACAAAGGGAGCACAACTATTTTACTGGTGGTTTTACAGTGACAGACTGATGAGATTTCATTTTTTTGGTCTCAATCCCCCCACTATTGCCTAGACACCGGTATCAGTAACCACGGCAACCCTAACCCGCTCAACCTGATTACATAACATCACGATGGTTATCTCATGGTGTTCTGGTTCTGGAGAACGAGGTTAAGAGGTTTCTGTTTTCTAAGCGAGGAAAGGGGTGCATCTCCTCCGTTTTGTGCTGCCCCCAACAGATTCAATTCTATTCATTTTATTTTGTATAGCCCAAAATCAAAAATTACAAATTTGCCTCAGAGGTCTTTACAGTCTGTACACATGCGACAACTCCAAGATTCTTGACAGTGCTGCTGGATACCAGAGTAATTCCATCCATAGGAACTGTATCACGTGACAGCTGACTTCGAAGGCGCTCTGGGCCTATCAAGATACATTTTAGGTCAGTAGGTCATCCAAGTTTCAATGTATCAAAGACGTTCTTGAAGTCTAATGAGCTATTCAGTCTCTTCTGGCTTGATCGACAGATACAGTTGAGTAATGTCTGCATAACAATGGAAGTTGATGCAGTGTTTTATGATAACGTCGCCCAAAGGAAGCATATACAGAAAAATAAATAATAAATAAAATCGGTCCAAGCACAGAACCTTGTGGGAGTCCGTGACCAACATTGGTGGTCTTCGAAGATTCACCAATTACAAGCACAAACTAGGATTGATCCAATAAATAGGATTTAAAAGTAGAGTTCCTTTCAATACCAATCAAATGTTGTAGTCTCTGCAGCAAGATTCAATGATTGATGGCGTCAAATGCTGCACTGAGGTCCAGCAAGACAAGAAACTTTTCTGGGCAGACTAAGTTTAGCGTGTTTTACATAAACTTAAAACACACCAAGCTCCTCTCTCACTCTCACTCTGTCCTTCTACAATAATCCATGTTTTCAGGGTGCGATTTGACAAAAAAGCAGAGGGGGGGGAAGTTTTTTTTTTTTGGACATTGGACTTTTAGCTTGCATAACTAGGAAGAAGAACGCAAAGGGTAGACCGGCCCTTTTTCGGGTCCGTGGATTAGTCCCCTAATACAACATGACAAAACGTTTAATGTTAATTTA
Source organism: Apeltes quadracus (assembly GCA_021346845.1). Taxonomy (NCBI): domain Eukaryota; kingdom Metazoa; phylum Chordata; class Actinopteri; order Perciformes; family Gasterosteidae; genus Apeltes; species Apeltes quadracus. The sequence goes on along the minus strand of CM037914.1, from coordinate 2,623,775 downwards.
GTTGACAAGACGATATGCTCAGTGTCGGCGATCCGCACACGCACTGCACGTAGGGAACCAAATGCCTGGGAGGGCACCAACAAATCTGGGACGTGGAAAACCATCACAGTAGGCTACTAGTATAAAAGCATGTTAATATGCAAAACCAATACAAAAGTAATAGGCCATCACTCACAGTAATGCAGCTCCGCACTGCTCGTATTATTAAAGAGCTGGTTCCTATTCTCTGCTACGGAACCCCCCCTTATGACGTTATATTTGTGCCACAATCCTGAGCGCGTAATTTTAAGTTTTGAGCACAGATAACTATATTTTAGCAAAGAAAAACATATTCCGTGCGCGCAGTTTACTCAGGTGCCCTCTCCATAAACTCGTTTTGTGCGCGCAGTAACCCAACAGTCATTCAGAGTGATAATCCCATAATCACCCCAAATACTTAATGGGCTGTTTCGCTCTGAAGTGTCTCAGGCTACAGTGTGTACAGCGTCTCTCTCTGCCTTAACAAGGTTATGCAGATTTATGCAAATTCCGCCTAATCCCTGCAACGCCAGGGTTTTCATTGTCTTGAAGTCAGGTTGGCCAGACTTTTGTGTGTAGCCGCAGAGGAGTCAAGGTTAATGAGAGAGCATGTTTGAAATGGCGATGTGTGAGGGAGACAAAGAGAGCTCAAGAGAGAGGGACTTGATGAATTCGGGGTGGGAGGGCGAGTGAAAAGGGCAGCTGCAACTAGATAAAGCAGTGAATAATAGAGCTGCAGGTGACGAGCTGAGAAGGAGGGAACCGCAGAAAAACTCTCTCACAGATCTGACATTTTGTTTCGCCTTTGCACTCCACTCAACTTTGGATCTGAGGTGAGTTGATAACAGGCATTCCCAGTTTAACTCATTGAGCGTTACAAACTAAAATGTCTATTGATCACATCACACATGTGTGAGAATGATTAATAGTTTTTGATGCAACATTTCCAACGTGTCTCTAAGCAGAAGCGAATTAAGTCTTGTTTGTGATTCTTGACATTAGATTGTTGCAGAACTATATTGAACAGCCAATTTTGACACACAGACACTGGCTTCTGAATTATTTCTTGGAAAGAGGTTGCGGTAGCAAGGTTGGAGGACAGGCAGCAAGGGATGGACAAAATGCCCTAAAAAGACCAAGAGGAAGCAGCAACAACACGTCTGAAAATGCATCAAAGCTTGAGTCCAAAACAAGCAGGAAAAGGCAAGGACAAAGGTTAACATAACATAAGACAAACCGACTGTCTGCTATAAACAGGGAGTATGATGGGGAAGAGGGAAGAGCACAGGTGAAACCAATGAGGGTGGGGCAGACTACCGAAGAGGTAGTAAAAGGATAGAAGTAGAAAAAAGATTTGAAAGGAGTTTACTTCAAAATAATAGAAGGAAACACTAAACCAGAACAGAGAAAATGAAACAAAGGGAAAAAATGTTCTCTAACTCAGTCTAGTCTCTACATGAAAGGTCAGAAGGCAGGAGCCAGATTTTGATATACACTGTAAGAAAAGGTTCTAATTTTACTAGGGCTGATTAAAATGTTTTATCAAATTAATCAGAGTTTTCAGTGGATTAATCATGATTAATCCAGAAATAACAAACCGGGAGGTGTCCGGGTGATAGGGGTAAAAAACAGGAGCGTTGGCAAAAAAATTGCACTGAGCGGTCTGCCTCTCTCTCTCTCTCTCTCTCTCTCTCTCTCTCTCTCTCTCTCTCTCTCTCTCTCTCTCTCTCTCTCTCTCTCTCTCTCTCTCTCTCTCTCTCTCTCTCTCTCTCTCTCTCTCTCTCTCTCTCTCTCTCTCTCTCTCTCTCTCTCTCTCTCTCTCTCCATGGGCGTAAATCTGATCTAACAGTAGGGAGGGGACAATAAACATAACATTTCTGAAGAGCAATTTTTGAAGGGGACACAAATAATAACGTTAGCTAGTTGTAGTGGGGGCATATCCAACAAGCTATTAAACAAGCTGGGTAACATTACATTATATTAAACTAGCATAGCGGACGTTTTTGTCATGACTAATTCATTAATTGCTCAGTATTTGAGAAAATAAAATCTTTATCCGTTTAATGTGAATAAAATAGCCTAAGACCGCCTACTTACTACGTTCCTGTCACTACCGACTGACAGAGTCGAGTGCAGATCGCATAGCGCTAGCAAGCAGTGGACCAAACCACTGTGAGGCAAGGGAGGGGGGGAGGGGGGACTCAAAATGTTTTCAAACTTAAAAAGCATTTTTGGGTGTTTGTATTGTTTTACTTCTTACACAGATATTCTAAGTATAGATCATTATGTTATTTACAATACACGCACCATTGTTTTAATAATATTTCTAGGGGGGGCCAACCCTTAGGGGGGTCCTGACCTAGTGGTCTAGTCGCTTTTGACACAAAAGTCGCCAGGAGGAGGATTTGTTTGTCATAATAGTCCAACCACAACCGCATATCGGACACATTCGTGACCTAAATAATTTGTCACACTGAGCATGCGTGAAATGCGTTAAAAAACGTAATTAAAGACATAATTAACGACAAACATCTAATTAACGCCGTTAGTGCACTATTTTTGACAGCCCTAAATTTTACAGATATCTTTTTACAGTAGCTTTTCATTCATTTAAATTTTAACTATATTCAGAACTCTAAAATAAAGATTATCTGTAGTACCAGTGCAACTGTAAATTAATTTCTATGCTAATAATGACAAATTACGTTTTTCTCATTTTTTTACGGAAGAAATACTAGAACTAGTCTATTATAAGTATGAGTATTTTACTGTTTTCTTAAATTACTTTCAAATCATGTAAAATGACTGGCAGCGGCGGCTGCAAAAAAAAACACGTCAAATTAAAGTAAAATTATTTTATTCAAATAAAGTGCGAAAACCATGGATATACAGCAATTTTCCTTAAAAATATTAGAGGGCACGGAACCGGTGTGCTCTTGGCTTTATTTACAACCATCGCCCAACTGCACTGATCATGACAAAGTTATTAAGCAATCCAACACAACGACTAAAAGTAAAGAAATAACAACATTCACTCTCTGAGTCTCCATGGCTAATAAAACATTATCCTGGTCTGATCCCAACCAACCACATGATGGACTAGCTTTCTGATTGATTCATAGTAAATAATAACCAAGCATAGGATCTAAAGTATTTTTGGTCTATTTTTAGACATTATCATCCTTTAATAGATATTGTTAGACAGAGCTAAATGTCTACAAGATTCCCTTTTTAGACAATCAGTCTCCATTCGCCCTCGGTACTAACCCCTTTACCAAATTAGATTCAACAACTCATTTATAAATTGGGCTTCAAACAGTCTGCAAGAGAAGCACCTTACCTTGAACGCAAGTCAAACTAAAATAATGTTTATTTTTATAGTGAATATTGCATAAGCAAATCATGCTATTCATTGAGTGCTATTGTTTTTACCCTTGTCAAAAATCATACTTGCAAACAGCTTCAGTTAATATAGATTCTATGTGGGTTTAATCCGTGCAAAAACAGTCAAAGGTTCAAATCTATTTTTCATTTTTTATTGCACTGTGTTGAATCGTATTGGTCGCGTTGCACTTCCGGTAGATCATTTAGATCAGGGGTGTCAGATACTGGCCACTTCGACCAACTGGCTATCCGACGGAGCGGGGTGCTAACGACAAGAAAAGAGACGAGTCCTTGGTCCGATGCAAGTAGGCGATCATTTGTTTCACCAGTGCTGTTTCTGTGCTATGACTCGAAATCCTGACTGAAAATCCTCGAACAAAGCATTGTTTTGTAGAAAATCACATAATTGATTTGCAACGGATTTGTCAAAGATCTTTGAGAGGAACGGAAGATTAGAGATCGGTTTCTAGTTAGCCAACACTTCTAGAGCAAGAGTAGGTTTCTTAAGAGGCACTTCGACCAACTCGCTATCCGACGGGGAAGGGTGCTTACGAACCGACCGGCGAACGGTACGGCTGGGGCCCCGCAAGTTTGTGTGATTTAGATCACTACACTAATAGTGCTAAACGTTTTTAGCATATTGGGGTTTTGGTAAATGCTAAAACAATAGCACAAGTAGAGCGCTCAGTAATAGCTGACATCTTATATTTACATATTATTTGACCATTTAATATATGTAACACAAGTGGGTAATAGGGGACCCGGAAGGAGGAGACTGAGACGTAGTGGCAGTGCAGAGGAAATCTTTATTTAAATTGCTGACGCCGCCGTGCAGTGTTGTTGTCACAGGCGTCTCGTGCCCTTGCCCGCTGCGTCCTCTCGCACTGTGCCTGGCTGCTGCCAGTTCTCTCGCTGGTTAGCTGCTGGTCCATTTCCCCGAGAGCCCTACTCGCTCTCCTGGGCCTGTTCAAGTACTGGGAGAGCGCACACCGTTAGTCCCTCCCTCCCCCCAGTTGGAGGTTAATTGCCTCCAGCTGGCACCCCCTCTCTCTCTGCTGCAGCCGTGCTGAAACCACGCCCAGCCACCACAATATAGTTTAAGGCCACAGTGCTTTGCACTGGCCAGATTTGTATGCTAGTTTCCGAAAATATATTTTTTGTTCTACAGCATTATTTTACAGGAATAATTAACTTTTTTCCTGTTGTGTTTTTTAAAGGAAAGCTTGAACTTGTAAACAAACAGAGCATATGTATATATATGCTTTATTGAGAATGTAATAACCTTCTCCTTCACTAGCTGGTTCATCACTCCATCACCCTGCAAAACAGAAACCGACTGTTGGTCTGCTCAAAAAATTATTGGGCAGCCCGTTCGATCTCTGACTGCCCTATGTGACCAACAGACTGTAAAGGTAGCATGCAGGATTATTCAGGACCCCTCTCACATCTTGTTCTCTGAGTTTCAGTGGCTCCCCTCAAGACGCAGACTCTGCTGTCCGCTTTGCCGGACACAGAGGATGAAGGCAACCTTCATCCCGAGGGCTGTCAGTCTTATGAATGACAACCGACTAATGAACATATGAGTCACGAACATTTTAACTGGCTCTTATACACTTTGTTTTAATTATACACGTTTTTTTATTTTTTTTTATTAGAGCAATAGAAGCACTTACATTTTTATATTTATAACATGCGATGAATGATGACATGTGGTATGTAGTGTGTGGTTGTGCAGGGTGGCTGTGGATTATGTTTGTGGGTTGATGTATAGTATGCGTGCTGCTAATGTTGTTGTTGTTGTTGATTGAAAAGCTACTGTAATGTGCCCTTCTAAATTGCCCCTCGGGGACAAATAAAGTGCCTTGAATTGAATGTATACCACAAGCTCTGCCCTCTCAGCCTCCCGTCAGTAGAAGGATTAATTCTCGTTTGAGATTATTCTCGTTTGAGATGCAAAGGCAGTTATTGCCACACAGCAAGGAAAGATGGAGAGGATGAGAGATGGAGGAAGAGGGAGAGAAAACCGGTTGTCAAACGAGACAAAGACCAGAACAGGAGGAGTTGGAGAAGAGTGTTTACAAACTGAGTGTTTTACAAGTGTCTGTGTGCGTGTGCGTGCGTGCGCAACCTCACCTCTCGCGTGTTCTTTTGTGTGCCCGCTTGGTAACGTGTAGGTGTATATGTGTGTGTAAACAGCAGACAGAGATGAAGGTAAGAAAGGAGACGGGAAGAGAGAAAGAAAGTGAGATTTGAGCAATAAAGTGAGGCACTGACTCACTTCTGACCTCAGCAGCTGTGCAGCCCTGTTGCTGTTTTCACACCCTCCGATTGAAAAAAATGTAGTGGAAAAATTAAGCTCAACTGCGGAGAAGACCCATAATGCTGTGTTATCTCCACCCTTCCAAGAAACACCTTTGCATTCTTATAGTAAAAGAGTCCAATCAGACAAATCCAACATGCAAGCCTGCAGATGGAACCCTCCCAGGTCTCCTCATGGCTTAATTTGTGTGGGCGGGCCACATGTTGCAGCGTGCGTTAAGACAAACGGTGTGTTCAGTGGCTTTTCACAGGAGCATAGTGAGCGATCGCTCCCCCCCTGCTCTTGACATTAGGGTTTGGCGCCTTACATGCAACTCTAAGCCGAGCTCATCAAAGAGGGGGCTACAGAGGACACAGGGCTCAAAACACTAAAGCGTGACCGTCACAAGATGGAGAAGAACACTAAGCAGTGTGCCAGGCAATAGTCTGCATGACATGACTCTTTAACTCTTAAAAGTTTTACGTCCTTAATATGTTGTAATTCTGCTACCAGATCAGTTATTCTGTATTCTCAATCTCAATCCAAGAATAAACTGCTCCACTAAACAGTTATGAGACAGATATGAATGGCACAAATTGGTATTTGGAATAAATGGAGTAATTTCCTAAACAAGCCTCAGTCAAGCAACCAATTCCCATTGTCTGATATTGTGCATGTTATGAAGGAAAACGTCAGCAAGTGCACCATTTTGGCTCACTGGTATTTAATACATTTTTAACAGCAATGGAGCGGCATGGCACAGAGGAAGATGACATATTAGGCACACACGATTGTATACTCGAATGCCTCTAAAATCTAAAACACGTGTTTAATACATTCTCATGTCTCTATAGTTAAAGTTTAAAACTCCCGCCGGGTTCACTCCAAACATACATCAGTTAACCTAAAACTGAAGCCAACCACAGCATTGTGTTCTGATTTATCTGAATTAGCTGCATTAGCAGAAGTACTTTATTATAATAATGATCAATCAATCTACTAAACGTTAAACTCAAAACCATTTCCAATGGATGACTTGGAGATACTGACTAAGTATGTATGTGTGTGTGCCAGGGTGGTTGGCTGCGTGCGTGTGGGAGTCAGGGGGGCCAGTTGCTATGGCGATGAAGGGTTGGTACTTCAGCTGTAGAGCGATAACAGTGGTATCTTCAAGTCTTGCAATAGGGCAAAGTCTTCTCTGAGGAGCGGCGAACTAGACAACACCACATGATCTAAATGGGTTGCTATGACCTCATGTTGAGGCTGTGTTCTAAATGACTGATATTGTGGGTATTATATTTTATGTGTGACAAGCAAAACATATTGTTCCCTGAAATGTGTCAAACTTTGGAGATGAAACAAAAAGGCCCTGGCTGCAGTTGATAAGTCAAAAATAAATAGTAAGACACCAACTATGCTCAGAGAATGTGCCTGCTTTTATCTACAAAATTATGTAACGGCAAATGTTATTAATTGGGACTGTCAATTAATTGGGAAAGAATTGTGTTGTGGCATTATCGTCTTTTCTTTTTTAAATATGGTCAAGTGTGTGCTATGCTTAAGATGTTAACAAGGGAAGTATTTAGACAGTTACTCTTATTAGGGCTGTCACTTCCTTCACGGAGCACTCATTACCTGTATTAAATGCACCTGTTTGAACTTGTTACCTGTATAAAAGACACCTGTCCCCACACCTAATAAAACAGACTCCAACCTCTCCACAACGGCCAAGACCAGAGAGCTGTGTAAGGCCAAAAACTTCACAGCTGATAGCGTGCCGTGAGCTCCTCCATCATGATCGCTAGTTCATAACCGACAAATAATGAAACACCATGTAATCCCCCCCCTAGCGAGCATGATTGACTAGCCTGAAGAAAACCCCTGAAACAGCCAACAACCAATTTTGGGTCTCCTAGGAAACCTTTTCGTATATCAACCCTGAAACAGCCAACAACCAATTTTGGGTCTCCGAGGAAACCTTTCATATATCAACGCTCCTCTCATACATTTTGTATAGATAAACAGCAAGTGTTTCCTTCTGCATACCAAATCACGTGCAAATCTACTATGAAGCAACATGTAAGCCATGACCACAGCAGAGCAAGGCGGCCATGTTCCAATCTGTTCACCTTTGAAGAGTGATCGTCTGGATGGAAAATAAGACGCAATCGTCTGGATGGAAAATAAACAGTGCAGGATTAGTGACAATTGTCCTAACTCCAATATGAATTACTCATCTTGTTTTAGCACTTCTTTATTAAGGGGGGGGGGGGGGGGGGCGACCACAGGGTTTGGTGGAAAGCAGACAGCTGCTTATTGCAGGCGCTCAGAAACTGGCTTCTCAAAAGATCAATTTTCAGCAGCGGCGGAAATACACGTGGGCCTAGGGCTGTGCGGTATTACCGGTATACCGGTGTGAAATTTCCGTACGGTATGGATTTCTCACATACCGTCATACCGGGGTTACTAACAGCTGACCTGCTCTTTGGCAGGAAGCGGATTTTATTTGTACACGTCGTCATCACAGTGATGCATGGAGCTACTTAGTCTTATGTGTGTTGAGATTGAGTCATGGTTACAACTTTATAACAACAATAAATAACCCACAACACAACGGCTTGGGACATTTTGTAATACTTATAAATTATTAGTATTACAAAATGTTGTAATAAATTATAAATGTACATAATTGTACATTTATAAAAATAATCTCCGCCGAACTGCATGCTGGGTACAGTTATCACAAACCTCGTTGCTACCTGAAAACACAGACAAGAGCAATGGAGGAGGATGAGCAACAAGAGACAGGAGCCACACCAACAACTTGTACCCAAAAGAGGAGGTGTGTCTGCTGATAAATCTGACGTTTATTGTAAAGTATGTCGAGCCGTTGTTATTGCCACTGGTGGCAACACTAGCAATTTACTCCATCACCTTAGCACAAAACACGTGTTGGAATATCGTCAGACATCCCTTAAAGAGGCATTTGCTCGAGGCGATGCTTATGACAAAAAAAAGCAAGCGATGGAGTGACATTACGGAGGCAATAACGTTCCACCTCTGCAAGGACGTAATCCCGCTACGGACCGTAGATAAAGACGGGTCAAAGCATTGGATCCAAGGTACATTTTACCGGAGCGAAAGTATTTCAGCCAACTTGCCGTCCCTCATTTGTAGAGCAACGCTAAAGCGAGCTGCGTACAGTGGGCCACTTTTCAACAACAACGGACCTGTGGTCGAGTCGCACTGGGACTGCGAGTTGTGCAATCACTGTTTGCAAACGTCATATTTCCCTGACGACCACACCGGAGAAATAATTGTTAGTGTTAATAAAACGATTATAAAATATTTTTGTTTTGAAAAGGAAGCGATGTTTAAGTTGTAAGATCTCTTCCTTTTTAAATACGTTGCAGTTTGCACAATCAAAATGTTTACATTCTGATTCCTTTATATATATATATAATGTAACATTTTGTGGGGCCAAGCAAAAAAAAACAGTTTAGAAACTCAAAGGAAGATAATAAGGTAAATCATTTAAATGGAGAAAGAAATGTAACTTTTTGGTAAGACATTATGCAATGCTAATTAGTGTGTCATTTGTTATAAATGTACCCTGTTATAGAGAGGATGATAAGAAGCTGAAAATGGAGGCACCCAGGGGAATGTAGGTGAAAAAACAGGGCGACAGAGGGAAGACACACCACACAGCGAGTTGTGAGCGAGTTGGCTGGCAAGCGTTGAACAAAGAGCAGTGAGCAGCGGCCCTTTTCTGCATAAATTAATGAATGTGTATCCTTGAAAAAAATACTGTGATATACCGTCATACCGTCAGAATGATTTTTAATACCGTGATATGGATATTTGGCCATACCGCACAGCCCTACGTGGGCCCTGGGCAAAAATTGCCCCCAAGAAATATCATTTTGCACCCGATATCACAAGGAGAGGGGCAACAAAATGCACCCATAATTTCCTCAAATAACCATTTTGTAAACATTGTACCCATTATCCGGTCCATTTGCCACAGAGGGTTTTGGATTCTCGTCTTGACTGGCGTGTGCAGGAAGAATCAATTGTTCTTAAAGAAAAAACGTAGCACTTCTTGAGAAGACCCATGAATGCTCGGAGAGCAAATCCAGCCTCCGTCAGGCAACATATCGCCTACGGTGAGGGATAACTAAGAATATTTTTTTTTGAATTGATTTAGTTAGCTAACGTTGGCTAGACCTGATTAGCTATTTAACTAGCTACGAAGGCTCGCTAGCTAGCTACAGAGTGTAGTCAGTGAGAGATTTTTCCCCTCTTTTTTAAGTTATTACCATTTTGTTGTTAACAGCCAATCATCTATTTAGGTAAAATACAATTAGTTGAGACTGCAGCTGTCTGAGGCTTTTAATGTGTATAGGTTTTGTCCTTGTTTTTACAGAAGCATGGAGTAATCAGCTCAATAGCAGAGAGCCAACTATGGAAGCTGTGAATCGGATGCAAATACAGCGTTCTGTAAAATGGTCACACCGTTTGACATTGCTGAACATATTGCTAAACACAAGGAACTAGAAAGAAATAAAAATGGAATTGATTTATTTTCTGTTTGTTTTGGTTAAAAAACAAATCTAAGAAAACACTTCACATCTGTAGACTACTAGTCTTATTGCTGCCATTTGAGGATAACTGCATATACACAAAGCCATAATAGGTATATTTATTATTTTCACCAAAGGTTAAATGTTATTTCACAAGTTTCAAAAAATGCCCCCTATTTCTTATAAAATGGCCCTGTTTTTCAGTCAGTGGGGACAAAAATTTGCACCCTAAATAATGTGTAAATGTCCTACCCTGAATCTCAGCCACCCCCAAGGGGAGCAGTTGACACCACATTTAAATCTAGAAATGTCTTTATAACCTCAAATGTTGAAACCCCAATTGGCAAAACATTACCGATACACAAGCACTTTCACCTTCTCACACCAAAACCATGACCATCCTCCTCCTCTTCACCAGTCCTGGGGTGTATTTCTGCAGGGAAACACACCTTGAGGCAGGTGTGGCACGTTAAAGTCTGGTGGCACATGCAGAGATAGAAAAAAAACAATACACTTTCCAATAGTTTCTAATCTAGATAAACCCAGTTGTCACCATAGTGTTATTTTTTTCTGATTGCTTTTTCTGGCAAGAAAACGTAAGATTGCAGAAGGACACATTAACACATGTGAGGAGTTGCAGAAACAAAAGTAATTGGAATGTTTTTTTTCTGTTATTTTTGTGGAGGTTTGGTACTAGATTGTTAAGCACATGCACGCTTGTCTCACACTCCTGAATGAATTCAGCCGCAGATCCGTAAATACTAGAGTCAGAGTACTTCAAATCTTATGTTTATGTATTGGAAAAATCGATTTGGTGGGAAGTCCAGTCGAATCACACTGATATTACAAACACCTTTCCCACAATTTCAGCTCTCTATTGCACATTTTCTAACCTAAGCCGCTGTTACATAAATTGCGCCATTACAAATGAAAGGTCATTCTGGAAATAAAATGCCATGCCTAAATAATCACAGTATTAAAAAGCTGTTTTGTAAAAACAAAACAAAACAACAAATTAATTGATTGATAACCTGCTTAAACATACATTTTCTCACAGATGGGTAGAAAACAATGATCTTACTCTGACTGTCGAATTTCCTGATGATGGTGTCCAAGAAGGTGTTCTGCGGAGCCACGTGGCCCCTCCGGACCGGCATCTTCGGTGCGGCCCCACCCCTTGAGACTGTGAAGGACTTGAGGACTTTTAACGTATTTGCAACGAGTCTGTGTTCTTCACTAGCCGCAGCACGAAGCTCGCTGCGCTCCCTCAGTGACGCGGACAGGCTTGGTGGCGGTAATCCGGGCGGCCAAAGTTTGCTCAAGTTGTCGCAAAACGGGAGACAGTGCGCAGAGTTCTCGGAACGAGGATAGCTGTGTACGCACGGCGGATCCGGGCCGTTTCCACCTCCTACTTTATAGTGTTGAGGAGAGTGCGTCCGTTTCTTAACCCCCCTCCCGAGGGGCAGGGCCGCCTGTCAGGTGATGTTTCCTCTTGCGGTCTCACAGACCTGTCATCCTGCACTACAGCCCGCTCCTGAGACACGACGAGCGGCGCTGCAGACATTGTTTGAGAGGTGGGGGGCGGGTTAGTTTTTCCTCGCACCTCCTCTACTAAAATGACTGCATTTCGATCGGGAGAGAGGAAACACAGTGGTGATCAGAGGAGAAAAGCGGATCTGTTATTTGGGGAGGTGTTCTCTGTGTCGGTCCTCCTGTCCGCTGTCCGTTCTGCCGGATGACTCCACCGGCTCCAGGTCTGCAGTGCCTCTGTTAACCTTTCCCTTATCCGGAGCCGCGTAATCTTCTAAAGGATGATGGGAAAGTTGATTAGCACCTCAACTGCCCAAATCCTCCTCACACCAAGAGGCTGAGCCCCGTGGACTGGCCCCAATATGAATAACGGATGTTATTACGAACGATTTGTTTGTGGAGAACTGATGAGAAAAGGACGCACAACTGTCGCACCATCTGTGGTGGTATCAGATGAAACGATGCACCGCCTGGTGTCTCACACAGACACACACACCTCCCGAGATGCCGCTGAAGCTCGGTCACACCGGGGTTCCCCATTTCGTTAAGCTTGAAGGTGTATAGGGGTTGGGGGTGGGGAGTGATGCCTTCACTACCCCCTCGGATGTTATAGTTTAGACTGGAGAGTACACAGACTGTAGGTTACTTTAATTTATATTCTTAGCGTTTTATTCTAACCTTTTACGCATAAATTGTTCCCGAAGGACTGTAACGTCGCAATGCAGATTGAAAGCATTACATGTTAAACACAGTCTGACACATGCTCCTCGTAGGCTTATTAACTTTCACTACTAACTTGCACCTATGTATAGCTTATTTACTTGAACATTTATTGAATAAATACCAAATGCGGTTTAGTTAGACAAGGTTTTAATTAATCAAATCAGGGAAACAATTGAAAGGGTTTCTGTGATGAATAAAACAAAACGTGCTTCAGGCAGTTTCCCTTTTTTTCAACAGCAGATGAACACAGCTGGCATTTCCCCTAGAGTCCCAAATAACCTGGGATTTTTGAACATGCTTATGTCCATGTCCATGAGAGCTGCAGTTTACCTTATTTAGTAGCATTTCATTCTTTTCAGTTCTCCGATATAAAGGCCTAAAGAAGCACGAATGCTGAAAATGACCTGCTTCATTTGCTATGCGCTTTAATGATACATTGTATCCTTGCAATCCTTGGTAAGAGGAGCCATGTATTAAAAAGTGACAATTATGGTATAAATGAATACGCATCAGTCCCTGCTCTTGTTACATCCAGCAGTGTTTAGTACAGCGGGTGAGAGAGCGGGAGGAGTCAGGCTTCCTCTTATAACTCCCTTATTTAGTCAGGAACCGAGAGCAGAGGATGGAGGAGACGGGAGGGGAAGGAGGAAAATAAAGATTGGAGTTGCACACACATAGACACACACAAAGAGAGAGCGAAGGAGAGAGATTTTGATATAGCTGCTTTAAATGAAAATAAGTGAACAGCCAAACAGCAGACAATTAAACTTGGACATCACTTCATATTGTTACGTGGTTCGTCAAAAGAGTCAACTGGCTCAACTTAAAAAAAAAAAGTCAAAGTATTCAATAACTAAACAAAGTGAAAAGGAAAGTGAAATCTGTGCAAAAAGTGAAATATTTCACGAAATAGAGGATTCTCAGACCAAGCCGCTGCTGGAAAATTCTAACAGTTCTCCTCCGGTTTTAGTCCTTTGAAAACTCCCGGGGTGTGTTTCTTGGGTGCATTTGAACGCCATTGGTTTCTCCTTCAAAGTGTCTCCTCCTGGCTTGTCCCCTTTCACATCCACGTGTGAGTCTGCTGCTGTAACCTGAAACCTTATCTTATGTTGCCCTCACATTCCAATACATTTAATGTAGATACCTTTGGCTTTATGCCTCAATGAGCAAATATAACATAGCATACATAGTTTGTCTTCATCCTATAACTAGTACACTTTAATTACAACACATCATAAAAGATCACAGTTCTTCATAAAGTTTTACGTTTCCGGAGAAACGCAGGTATAAATATTTGAAACTGTTTTTATATTCCGCAAAAATAGATTAGAGACACTGCCCATCTTTTTTTGGAAGCAGTTTTGCAAATCTATTAATTTAAATCTGGTTTGTTTTTCTTTCTGCTCGGAGTTTAAAACTTAAAAAGTTGAACATTTGTATAAAATTCAGACTCAGACTATTAAAACTTGAATAGTGGCTTCACTACAGCTAGATTTACATATTCTTGGCGAAATGTAGTGAAATGAGTGGCAGGGACGGCAGCCACATTCTGATGGTTACTGCATAGGCTATTCGGAGGTCATGGTAGAAGAAATATTCTTAAATAGACAAAAAGCAAACAGTGTTCTCCAAATGTAGAAAACTGTTTATTGAGCAGTTCATTGGAACTGCAACATGTTACGAATATATAACCAGTTTCATGGTAAACTCCCACTTAAAGACTTCTGTCACATACTATTAAAACATATACATATGAAACATATTTAAATGCATTATAACTCTGAGTCACAGGTCCTTTAATATTACTATAGATATACAGTAGAAAAAGTACAGGTTGCAGAACGATAATCCGCAGGAGCGTCCAGTCATGTGATGATGCAGCACAACAACTTCATTGGTCCTCTCATCCTTCCACTCGCCTTTCAGTGGGGCAATCTCACTGGACTTAGTGTGGCATTTACACATGCTCTTGCTTACACTTTGACACTCTCGTACACAGGTCACACACACGCTCGACACACTCGCTTAGCGTCTGGAAAGGTCACCTCCTGTGAAGAAGACAAATAGTTGAGAAATGTAATGCATGCCATCTTGTGGCTGTAATGAGTGTGAGTCAGTCAGCGTCAGAGGGAATCAGATGAGAAATCCTTTATTTGCGGTGACGCGTGTGGCGGCTCCGCCCAGCCCCAGCACCCCGAAGATGCCAGCTGGAGGCAATCAACCTCCAGCTAGACTAATGAGGTGCCTCTCCCAGGGTTTAAAAGGGTAGCATGGGAGAGGCACAGAAAGAAGTAGATAGAGACACAACGCCACGCCATTACTTGCACGTTCTCTATGCCTCCGTGCCGTCATTCCGGGTCCCCTAGTACCCAGTACCCCCTAGTACCCAGCTCTGTTACGTGTTTACGTGTGTGTATGAGTGAGTGAGCTCAAGATCAAGATTGATCGCCGGGAATACCAAATCCGTCAGACGTGATGTCCGCGGGAGTATAGCGCGGGAGGGGGAAAGGGAGCAGCTGTGGGGAGGTGGGACGCTCTGAGTCGTATGTGGCTACATCCAATTAACTAACGCAATCAGCCATATTGATGAATGGATTAGCACATAATTGCTTCAGAGGTGGTGTCCTTGATTGAATTATTCATGGTGGGAAAAGGCGAACCTATGACTGGCTTGCATTAGCGAAGTTTGTGTGTAGGTCAGCCACGGCGGTAGTAGAAAGTGACTGGGGAATTGTACTGGTGAACAGCCAGCACAAGTTGTGGAATGCACACAATGAATACTAACGTTTTATGGGGGGCATACACTGACCAAAAATACAACGCCTGCTGATTGGGATGTGGCCATGGTTGTAACCTCCACACACTGCATGAGTAAAATTTGAGTTTCGGAAAACCCACAAAAAACTCCTTTTCAGTGAAGATAGTTTTTTGGAGGCATTGGACACAAAATGTTGATACAATTTTTTATAATAGTTCAGAATTTGATCTCTTGGTGTCCTTATCTTATTTACATCTAATAAAGGACATGTACAGTAATAGAAAAAAGGCTCTATGATCAAAACAGCACAGGACAAATCTGATTTCAAAAGATTATAGGTGATTTGAGTGCTGTTGTGATTTCTGAGATTTGGTCAGGTTCCATTGCAGATTAACAACATGGCTCCTCAGGGGTAATTTGGCCTCAATGCCACATATGAATTCAGTCACATCGTCCTTGTTGCAGGACAATGTTTTTGAGGCTCATTAAACGTGAGCCTGCTGGAAGCCTAAAATGTGTAAACATGCAAACATTTTTACATGTATTCAAACTGTGGGCTCTCGCTCTGAGAATTGAGCATCCAATCCCCCCACAACCCTGCTCACCTTGGCAACTGGTGCACTCGCAGCTGTGGATGACAGGCAGGACGACCGGCTCGCTCTCCCCGCTCTCGCACTGTAGGCTGAGGAAACGCACTGGGTTGTCCGGGTCCAAACGGTAACTGCAGCACTCACACACTGACTGCAGGTAGGGCTCCTGTGGAGGAGGACGGGTGGGGACGGGGACGGGGGCGGGGGGGGGATAAAGGGTGACAGGGGAGCCGTAGGGATACGGTCAATGGAACCAATCAGAACATGATGTTAGGAAGGTGGAATGAGTGGAGAAGGTGATTAGGAGGAAGGATTAAGCAGATATTTTATATAGAACATATTAAATTAGAAAGAGGGGAAAAGGGATGGTAAAAGGAGGTAAAAAGTGTTGTCAGAATTAATGTAGTTAGAGAGAAATATATTTTCTATTAGTAATTAATCATGTTATATATTATATATAGAACAAATTGATATAACCGCAGAGAGTTCTCATCCAAAAACCATACAGCTTCACAGAGGTTTTTTTTAGCATCTTTAAGCTAATTGCTGGGATCTCATAATTCGCCCCAAGCAGCCAGCGAGCCGCAACCCGCGAGCCGGCCCAAGCTGCCGGTGAGCACTGGGCGAGTTGTCGGCGAACCGCGAGCCGGCGGCAGCACCCGGCTCACGTGCATGGACTAACAAGCATGAGTAATAGCTCAGGTGTAATGTTTCTGCTTAGGGAGCCAGAGATCTGGGTTTGATTCCTACCTTGGACTAAACTTTTTTTCCTTCTCTTTTCACTTTTTGACCACGTTTTTGACCCATGCGAGGGGAGGCTAAGGCCCGTTCAGTGCTGCAAGCAGCCCTAGTTTTGTATTATAACCTCACTATATTCATTTATAATTTTCGCTATAACATTATAGCGTGACATTTGTGCCAATAATCTTCTAGCACAGATGACTCTGCGTGGTGGGAGGGGGGGCCCCCAAATCAAATTCTGCTTAGGGCGCCCAAGAGGCTCGGGCCGGCACTGCCTACGTGTGAATTCAAACAACAAGCTCAAAGATGCTTCAAACGCTTCGTACAGCAGCGGGGAACTGCAGAGACTGTGGACCATTTTGAAACAAAGCTATTGATTTGTAAAGTTTAAACTCTTTGTTCGTCACTTATACGTTATTTTGGTGATCTTACATGATAAACAGGTTCCGCTAATAAGAGAAATGTAACAAAGCACCAGTGCAACCTCGGAAACCACCGGCGCTAATTTGGCTTCTTCTACCTCTTGAAATACAAAAAAAAAGGAAGCGTCTTTCTCGTGTGTCCAATTAGTTCAGGCCACGACCCTAAAGAAGAGAGAAATTGGTAAAGAATTCAAAGGGTGGTGGTTGTAGTGCAGAAAGATATATAGAGAAGGAGGAGAAGGATGAGAGGGGTGAGCGAGCAGAGGATTGAAAACACCCCTGACCTCTCAGTAAAGTAGTTATTAGTGCTTCTTTGACTTTGAAAAGTCTGCTCTCTGCGAATGGATGAGCATATGAATCTTGTGTGCTAAAGAGGAAACGTCTCTGAGCCTCCTGTGTCTCACTGGCTACAATGCCCTGGTTTCCACAGTAACAGGAGTATTGACAAATTTGGCTGAGCTGATGTTTATTTGTAGTAATTTGAAGAACAAAGTCACCATGGCGATGAGCTCTCTGTCTCAGAAGGGAGAAAAGGTGGATGTACAATAATCACAAGCTGTACACTGCTAGTGTCTTGATGTTTATTCTGATGACGTTGGTGGGTGTGACCAGCCGCGTGAAGCCGCGTGTCTGACTTCTTTTTGTTTTGCAAAAACACTCTGCACAAACACAAATTGGAAAAACAGATGGAGCATTTGGCTGCCCAGCGACTGCATACTGTGAGAAATGTTATCATGGTTAGCGACTGTTAGGCTTGTGAGAGAATTGCAGGTTTTTATTAGCCTGGCTAACGTCATACCCTGATCTCATTCTCAAATGAGACTGGGTCTGGAAACCACATGTTCATTTTCTCGTATTGGAGGCGTGGTTTACGAATGCCCAGAGCCGTTTATTGGGCGCTACGAATGTCTGCACCTGTTCCTAGCGACAGAAGTTCTACGCGAAAGAAGGCAATAGGTCAGAGAGTTATGTGTACAAGATGTCGTTCAGCGACTATTGCCGTTTGTGCAAGGCAAACATGAGAGTAGAAGGTCCTCTGTCGCGGGCTGACCGGGGGCGGGGCGGAGAGCGCGCACCTCCGCTGGCCGTAGTTTGGGGACCCCTGGTATATATAGCCTCTACAGACATGTTTTTATCGAAAAAAAACACTGAGTTTATTCGAGAGGTTAGCGTTGTTAGGGGTGATAGTCGCACAGGAGTCAGGGCAATCAACAAGATCCTGCCAGCGCATATTCAACGTCATCGTCTTGCTGCACTCTCCCCGCTCTGTCATTGGTGCCCTATCTCAGGGGCAAATTTGCTCCATGGTTTCCAGACTGTCTTGCAGCGCAAATAAATTGCACGCACAAGGCAGCCTGGGAAAACCCAGGCTAGCTTTTTATAAATCTCTAATTAGATTAGATATTTCTAAGTGAAGTGGCTCATACTGTTCTACTCAATTTAACATAAATAACTGTTCAGCCCTGATGAGCATTTAGCAAAACAATTATAACTGACTAACTTTTTTTCTGTTTTGGTCCCTTTAGGTTCCCTTTGCTGTCCTTATCGCACTACCAGCTGTCACTAATGTTGTCAAAGAGTGCCTGTGTTAATGTTTACAGATGATACTTCAGTCAGGGTGTGTGTGCGTGTGCGCAGCGTACCTCCAGGATGACATCGGTGCTGGACAGACAGCGTCCCCTGCATGAGCTGACCTCCACGTTGTCAAGCCGACAGTCTCCCTTGGTGATGTTCTTGACCTGTACGTAGCGCCAACACTTTGGGACTGGCTCATCTTGAGCAATAACCGAAAGGAAGGAGGAAACGAGAAAATTGGAGATTGAAGGGGGCGAACAAAAGACAAATAAAAAGGAGTTTTTTTGCACAGTAGGAAAAAGATGACAGTAGAGACAGATTAAGAGAGCTCCTACCAGAGGGCACAGTGACATTGCCATGCGCCTTGTGCATGTGATTATTCCCCCACTGGGGGAGAGATTAAAGCCCAATGTGGGTTAAGTAACGTAATCTCTCACTAATTGGGCACTGCAGAACTTGGTTTTTAGCCTCCTTTAAACTACAGGACACTCAAATCAAAGTTGTTTCAAAGTCACTGCATGGACTTCAATCATATTAAATCCATTAGATAGTTGCGCGTTTTACAACAAGTGATGCAAGTATTTCATTTGTTTTAAATTATCCTGGATGAAAAATGGTCACATGGAAATTAAAACAAAAATGTCTCAGATTTACTGGATCATGTGCTTCCTGCACTTTTTTTAGGCAGCACTAACCTGGAAATAGCTTCCTACAGACTGGACAGCAGCTACCTGGCTCCTCCACCTTTACCTCCGCCTGCTGGAGGGATGACACTATGTAACGTTAATGTTCTTTTCATGGGTCTCCATGTGAGATGGATACAAAAAAAAAATGAAAACACAAAAATAATTCCCTGCAACCTGTTACCATTATCAATTAATTTATTGTTCAAAAACAACTCACGTCAAGTGTTAAAATGCCCACAAACTGCCTTTCTTTAGAGGATACAACAGCTGACCCGAGAGATTAGGCAAAACATTTGCCAACAGATAGAAAAACACATAAAAACCTACGTCCCTACAAAGGGCACTCGCAGGTGGACTTCATAACACCAAAAAAGGAAAATAGCGTTTCATCACCAAACCATGCAAGCAGCATTGTGAGTGGTGCTAAAAATTTAAAACATGCCAACGCGCTCAAAATAGAAAGCCCATAACTTCATAATGTAAATATATTTTGAGAATTTGTCTATCGAATCCTGCTTTGGATTGAATCTCAAAACCCTGTAATTTAAAAAATGATAAATATTTTAATGTTAACGTAAACATTAAAACAAAGTGTCTCAACCCATATCCACAATACAGTCCAGCACCACTGTTGGGTCAAATCGGGTCAATTCATCTAAGCTAGCTTCATCTTCAACAGCCATTATAACAGAACCTTTAATCGGTTTCCTTGAAAATGCCCTTCTGGCAAAGCAGCATGTTGGGAGATTTCCTTTTGAGTCATAAATAACAGGGCACACTGTCAGTAAGCAATTCACATCCTGTCAGGAGAGGGAACACTGTGCATTGAATGACCTTTTCATACTGGCCCAGGATAAGAAGTGCTTTCACTCAGGCATAACTTCATTTTGTGCAGCCTTGGGGAGAAGAGAGTTGCACAAGTCAAGACTCTCCAAGGACACGCTGCACCAGAAGAGGGACCAGTGTGGACTGTGGGGAACACTCAGTCCACTGTTGACTTTCTGGGGCCCTCTTTGCCACTCACCTCTCCCTTTAAACTTGTGGATGTCAGCAGGATTCGTTTTTACCTGAGGCCTTCATCCATTTGCGGTGAGCTAAAGATATACATTCACCTTGCTGTGTCAAGGATGAGACGGTTGAATTCCTACCGGGAACAGGGAGGAAATCCTTCACAGACTAAGGTGTGGATCCATTCGTGGGTTGCTTTCTATCTAAAGGGTTAGTTCACCCACATGACCAAAACAATACAATACAAATGAGTTATTGTTGTAGTCATTAAGAGAGGAAACTTTTCAATTAAAAATACAGTTTATTTACTTCTGCACTTCTGACAGAAAGAGAGGGAGGAGGTATGAACTGGAAGAGAAGATGGAACCACATAAAAAGCTGTCATTGTGTTGTAAAAACACAAATTCCCCACCAGGATGAACTGTATTAACTTCTCATGCGTTCCATAATCAAGTTAAATGTATCCGGTCAGTATAATACTTTGGCCCAGAGTTAGATTCCTGCAAGACCAACGACCTCCCCATGAGCTGTACTTATTTAGCGCTGATTAGCACACGGGTATACTGCTAACATGTTGAACTATTCATGTGATGATGAGCAATACAGCATGTTAGCATGCCAACATTAGCATTTAGCTCAAAGCATCTACTTCACCATGCCACACATTCATAAGGGAGCAGAGCCTTTACTCCCCTCACAGTAATTTAGGTGTGTGGCCTGATGATGAACCCCTTTCCACCTCTTCATCTGAACCGTAACCTCTCACCTAGCTGTAATTGGATGCAGTGAGAATAAATAAAATAAAATATCAGGAAGCCCACAAGTGGTAACATGATTCATTTTAGCGTCTTTAAGGGAACTAGAACGCAACACTGACATTTTTTGACGCACGCTCTCTGGCCGCTGTGTACGTGTCTGTGTGCGTGCATGTGTCCACGTGTGTTATTAGCAAAAAACACAAGACCTACTGCCACAACCACTTTCTACAGAAGTATGTGTGGTTTAAAAAATGCCGAGTGCAACAACAGCTGCTCTGTTCAGATGACTGTCAAAGTGACTGTTAATGTGATGCTCACTGACATCTGGAAAAATATCAGCACTCCTCAGTTTTCATTCAAACAGCCAGGATACATGAGGTGCTCAGATAGGTAAAGTAAGGAAGTATACTATTTGACAATCACACATATCATAGGAGTCTGGCTTTAGTAGGGCAGACTTACAATGCTTTGCACCTTACTACTGTCATATATTGTAAAACAGACCGAAGATAAAGACATCTTCTTCATTAGAGTTCTACCCTCTTACTATTTGTGGGTGCTTAATGCAACTCACTTACCAACCAACCCATGAATAAATAAAGAGTTGTAGAAGAACAGACATTAGCATTGAATGACTGAATAACACACTTGAAGCAGGAGAAGAGGCCATTTTTATTTGCACGGCAGCTGTCACTGACAAACTTTTGCTGGCATCCCGTGTGTGTGTGTGTAGTCACACCATCACACACTCAACAGTAGTGTCACGGCTTAGTCTGACAAACTTTATTGCCCCAATCAGAGTCACAATAGCAACACACTCTTCATTTTATGTTGAACCAATAGAATAATACAACCATGTACTACTTTTAAATTATTGTTTCTGTGCTTCTGTAAGAAGATGCTTGGCTGACTGAATTTTCTGGTATGGTTTCCACATAAGGGCAGCACACATAATGTGTTGTTTTATTTTTCTTGTAAGAAATGTCATCATGTACTATTTAGGATAAGCCAAATACAACATTTATTTCAATAGAAGTACAAATACCCAGTCAGACGGGTGTCAGTTTGTCAGTGAGTGTCAGTGTGTGTGTGTATGTGTGGGGAGGGGGGGGGGGTGTCTCACCTCATCACAGTGGACTGGTGGACATCTTAACTGGCACAGTTTTTTCCCGTTGACGCAACGACACAACTGACAGCCATCCTCCCACTCTGATCCCGCCTGGCTCTCACACACACACACACACACACACACACTACAGTTTAGCAGGTTTGATAAAGTACATCTGGTCACAGCTCAAGGTCTAGATCGTCAGCAAAACAACTAAAGCACGGACTGCACATAATTGAGATAATGGATTCCTATTTGGTTTCTGTTAATAATCCTATAATATCCCCATTTTCATAAATATTTTCAGGCAGGCTTTGCCCAGTTGAGGCTTTTCTAATAGGCACTTCTTTATGAGTAAATAAGACAAGGGAGGGAACGTCAAGCTATTGTTAAGGTTCAGATGCACTGCACAATGAGGCAGGGACAATGGCTACAGGCTGCAGAGTCACATGGTCAGCAGATGTATGTTGACTTTGTATGCAAGTCATTAAGTGAGTGTGTACCTCCCGCTGGATGCCCTGCTCATGGCAGGGGCAGAGGGCGGCGATGACACAAACGCCCCCTTGGTTGCGGTAAAGCCCCTCCCGACACACGCATCCCTCACTGGCGCGGCTGCAGTTGACGAGAGGAGTGGAAGAGTAAATCTCCCGGCAGCTCCGCTCGCACAGCGTCAGTTCATCAGACGTGCTCCTCCTCCACTGTTCGCTGTCAGGACATGCTGCAGGAGGAGTGTGAGGCAGAGAAGAGGGTGCGAGGGGATCAGAGATGATAGGAGAGAATAAAAAGAAAATAGGAATCTACTTGTTAAACAGTCAAATATCAAAAATGAAAACTAAAAGTTAGTCCCCGATGCCCATTCAGACTAATAAGCTCTGAGTGAGATGCTTCTTTTACAATATTCACATGTGAGCGGCTTAGCTCATTATTCCTCACGAAAATCAACAAAAAATCCCCAGGTCCACTTCTCTCACTCACCACAGTCGGGGGCCAAGCAGGTCTTGGTGCGGTGCTCGGTGCCCTCACACGGGGCCCCTCCGTACCGGTTGGCCTGCAGGATGAGTCTGGTGGAGCTCTGTTGCCCCGTGCCACAGCTTGCTGAGCAGGGCGTCCACTGGGACCAGCTGGACCACTCGCAGTCCACTGGAGAGAGTGAGAAGAACATCGTCTCAGTGTAAGTTTTCACTAACACAGTTTTAGTTTTCACACTGGTTGAATAAAATTCAAGACTGGTTGAATAAAATTCAACCAGTGTGACTGAAATAAATTTCCTAGATTCTTGTTGTTTCTTGTAATGGAATCAGGTATCAATTAATTATGAATACGGCGGGACCTGCATACTGCGTGAGCACGTCACAGCTCAGTCCGCGACAGCCTTTATCATTAAAAGTGCTAAGAAAAAAGTCTGTCGTGCTTAAATCCAATGGGTTATTTCCTAGTATCGATATAATCGATTTATTACATTTTAAATCAATCTTTGATCGATATATGTCGTCCATATGGCCAACTCGCCGAGCACAGATCGATGTAGTTGGATCGGAGGAATAAAAATCGATACATTGATCCAACAACTGAATCGTTACACCCCTAACAAAAAGACTCAAAAGCATGTTTTCAGATTTGGATTCAGAGACCCTTTGAGAAAATCAAGAAGAAACAAGTTATTTTCTTAAAAGGAGACAGAACTTGTAAAAGGGTTAAATGATGCTTATATCCAGACAATGTGTATTACTTTTTATTTAACATATATTCACTCTAGAAAAGGAGTAGCAAATATGGTAAGATAGTTTATGTCAGTAATAAAGTAAGACACTAACTGTGGTCTCATTAACAAACACATAATATCTGCTCCTCAACGGTCACACTGCTACGAGATACGAGGATTACCCGGGGACTACTTATTGTTATTTTTATTTTATTCAGATTATTTACTAATCATTTGTTATTAATCTTTAATTATACATATATGTTAT
Source organism: Apeltes quadracus (assembly GCA_021346845.1). Taxonomy (NCBI): domain Eukaryota; kingdom Metazoa; phylum Chordata; class Actinopteri; order Perciformes; family Gasterosteidae; genus Apeltes; species Apeltes quadracus. Next base: position 2,599,622 of record CM037914.1, on the reverse strand, counting down.
GTTTGTACATTTTCACTGGTTTCTGTTGACTTCAAACAACCATCTCTAATTAGTACTTTACCTGCAGCTTTTACGCAAACCCTGATAAGGCGCTGGGTGACACTTGTGTTAAAAAAAAACACATCCTTGATATCGAACTCCCCCATTGAGCTGCTATTACCACAGGCACTTTCTGACTTACATTTAAGTTCTTGTGATAGCTGCGGGAGGCAATAATCAACACTGTTCTTGCCAGAGTGTGTTTCTCCAATATCCAACATTGAGGTGTGGAGGAAAACATATAACAAACACTTTGCAACACTTATTCTTATCCTATTGTTTTTTCATCCTAGTTCAAGATGATATCACGTTTTTACCTAATGGAAACCCAGTAAGGGCCTTTCTGGGCTATGATCGATGTGACTGTCACTCACCATCACAGAGCTCCGAGGTGCAGTTGAACACTCCTCCTTGGCACATGCTGAAGAGAGGCGAATCATGGGAGGGAGGCTCAGATTATTAAACATTGATATTTGAAAGCGATTATATAATATATATATATATATATATATATATATATAATATATATTATTGCTCCAACATATATTATGTTGCATTAGTCCACACGTTCAAGTATCTCAACATACACAGCCATAAATCCATCACTACTGAGTTTGGTGCTTAATCTTGTGTTCACTGCACCTTTGACATTTTTAAAATTCCTGTGAAAGTTTGGGATGGATTTTGCTTTGAGGTAACCATAGACGCGTCAACTAAACTAGTCGCTGAGGCCTAGAAAATGTTGCACTGATTTGATATCAACTAGGGGTGTAACGATTCAGTTAGATCGATGTATCGATTTCTATTCCTCCGATCAAACTACATCGATCTTTGCTCGGCGAGAAGGCCATATGGACGACATATATCGATCAAAGATCGATTTAAAATGCAATAAATCGATTGTATCGATACTAGGAAATAACTTAGTTAGACTTAGAATAAGTTTAAGCACGTCAGACTTTTTTCTTAGCACTTTTAATGATAAAGGCTGTCGCGGACTGAGCCGTGACGTGCTCACGCAGTATGCAGGTCCTGCCGTCCCGAGCCCCGATTCAACTTCCGGGTTTCACGGAAAATCCGAGAGCACGTTCCAAAAGGGTTGAAATAGCGGGGGGGGGGGGGGGGGGGGGGGGGGGGTTGCGGAGGTTGGTAGTAATGCATTTGCCATTCATTGTTGTTTACTTGTTTATTTATATTCATAATTAATTGATACCTGATTCCATTACATGAAACAACAGGAATCTAGGAAATTTATTTCAGTCACACTGGTTGAATTTTTGGCTAAAAAGTTGGATCGTATCGTTCTAGATTAACCAATATCGTCCTTGAATCGTATCGACAACCATGAATCGTGATCGAATCGAATCGTTGTTAAAAACGAATCGTTACACCCCTAATATCAACAAGATGTTCAACAGGTGTTTAAATCTTGTTTTAAATATTTTGTTACAATTTGTAAGCAATATAAATGAAAAATGTCCTTAAAATATTTGACTACACTGTCATTCTGAGAGATGGTGAAGGTTCCTTTATTTAGGACCCTGAAGGACCCTCTCCCCTATCGTCCAGAGCAGGTCTATCAAACTTATTTCAGGTTAGGCCCAGATAGTGTCGACGAACAATCCGCGAGATGTGGGGGAAAGCGGCACAATACGGATCGATATAAAAAAAACAAGCTTCTCGTCTGTCAGACGCATGCGATGGACGCCCCGGCGGCGGAATGAATTTGGCCTCGAGATTGACACATGTGATCAAGAGGGTCCAGGCTTTGCACTGGGACACCCAAAGCGCTAGGCCATGATTCTAAAAACCTGCTAGCTTATAAAATGGTTCAATCTGTAAATGAATGAATGTGCCACATTACCACGTGTTGCACAGGTGTTGAACGGCCGTTCCAGGTGGCAGCCAAGTTTCTGTCATCTCCTGAGTGCTGATATTCCAGAACTGGTGACCCGGCGGCAGAGAGAGCGGTGAACATGGACAGTCGGCAAGGGGCCAACAGGAGCCTTCATGCAGCACCTACAGTGTGAGGGAGACGGTGAGACCAGGACAAATCACACTTTAACAGGGTTAAATTAAATACCATAACATATTACAGCTTTGTGTGTCCAGACCTGTCCAGGAGAGCAGCTGCAACCTGGGGTGCAAGGTCCAGGTAAACACTGAGTGTGTGGCCATAGGTCCTCGCAGGTATACGGACAGGAACCTGAACAGTCATTAAACACCTGCCCGCTAGGACACTCTGCAACACACAGACATATAAACACAGAGTGAATTACATTGTGTGTCATATTGTATTACATACGTAGACGTGGTTGTGTTTCTCCTCTCTGCATGCGCTCCAGACTATGCCTTCTTTATAGGCTGTCTCAGCCACAACTGAGGTCACACCTGTGGTTGTACCACTCATCAAGGTCATTGTGAGTTGCTTGGCAACCACTCAATTTTAAGAGAATTGAGAAAATGTAACTAATATATTCAGTATGTGTGTTTACCTGGCAGGCAGCTGTTGGTGTTGCACACAGTGTGCTGTTCAACTGGTCCAACACAGGCCGCCCCACCGGGCTCTGGCTGTCTGAGGACAGTCTTGTTCCGTGCAGTGGAGCCGCCGCCACAGGTGGCGCTGCACTCGGTCCACGAGGACCACTTGCTCAACAAACATCCAGCTGGAGAGAGGGAGGACACAGATGAAGAACTGACAGGTGATAACACAGAAAGCTTACATGTGCTCTTTCAACACTGAGTTGAATTAGTTGTTGTGGGTACAAACCTGGACAGGATGGCAGAACGCAGTCCTTTGTCTGCCTGGTGTCAGAACAGGAAAGGCTGCCCTCCATGTCCTGGCAAAGACGTGTCCTTGTCATCTGGCCGTGTCCACAGGAGGCTGAGCAGGAGCTCCACGGGCTCCACGGCTCATAAACCGGGCACTGAAGCTTGGTGCACGCCAGAGTACCGTTCTCACACACACTGGAGATGAAGGGTGTTAGGACAGGTGAAATAAAGACTCTGAAGGCCTTTTAAGTCTAATATTTTGCACTTAATGTGAGACATTCTCTCTTTATATTAGACACATTTAGACCCATATTCTACATTTTCTATTTACTTCTAAAAATTGACACAAAAGGTCTTCCCACCAGGTGTTACAGTCGACGGAAATTTCCTCTTTAGGGTTGAACTCCAGCGTTCCGTTGCCTGATGGGAGACCGCAGCGACACTCTGTCACTGGCATGCAGTGGCCATCCTGCAGCAACTGTCCCTTTGGACACTTACAACCTGAGAAATGAAAAATGTGAAAAATGACATATAAGCCAGCCAGCTAAACATTCCCTCTAATACTCCTCCAAGCTACTCTTACTGTTAAAAGAAAAAGATTACCTGAGTGACATGCTCCCTGGAGACACTGCACATGCTCCCATAAGTCAGTGCAGCTGCGAGGACATTGATTGGCACAGCTCTCTTGGTAAGTCCGACCCCTATCCTCACAGCGCTCACCTGCAAGTCACAAAAGAATATATCCGCCCGACTCTTCTTAAATTATGAGGGAAGCAAAGCTCACTGCAAGTGCAGAAAGAGGTGACCTTTTAGCTTTTGTTTTTTTTTCATAGTTCCAGAAGGATTGGAAAGATTTGATTGGCATGCAACACAGGTCTTTGCAACAAAATATCTGAGCCCACAACATCCTTTTTATGAGCGTGTTTGTGATAATATAGATTTCAAAATCTAGTGAGTTGTAGCAGCGGTACCTGGGCAGAGTCCTGTGTTGCAGCTCTGGCTTTGTGTCTCTTGGGTCCTACAGCGCGGTCCTGGAGAAGAGACCATGGGCCGTCTGTAGCGCTGCCTGACTCCGCCACTGCAAGGCTCCGCACAGGCTGTCCAAGCGCTCCAGGCACTCCACTGACACAGGTCTGAAAGGGGTGGACTGATTATCCTTAGCCACTGTAAACTCTGCTCAGATCTAATTAAAATGAGCATAATTGCGTTGGCTTTTGTAATCATCATCCGTGATAACAAAAGTGGAGTTAATGTTTTATGGACAAGCTTACTCGAGGCAATGTTTGTTCGTTCTCATTCACAGCAAATGAAACCTAACTGAGCACCCTCCTCAGCGTCTCGGACTGCTCCACCAGTGCCTCAAGCTCCTGAAGTTTGCGGATGACACCACCCTCATTGGACTGATCTCTGGTGGGGATGAGTCCGTCTACAGGTGGGAGTCTGACCATCTGGTGAAGTTGTGCAGCCAGAACAACCTGGAGCTCAGCGCTCTGAAGACAGTGGAGATGGTTGTGGATTTCAGGAAGAACCCAGTCCCACCTTGCCCCATCACCCTGTGTGACTCCCCCGTCACCACTGTGGATTCCTTTCGTTTCCTGGGCTCCATCATCACCCAGGACCTCAAGTGGAAGCTGAACATCAGCTCCATCACCAAGAAGGCTCAGCAGAGGATGTTCTTCCTGAGGCAGCTGAAGAAACTCAACCTGCCAAAGACGATGATAGTGCACTTTTACACGGCCATCATGGAGTCCATCCTCTGCTCCTCCATCACCGTCTGGTACCGTCCCTCGTTCACCACGCACACCTGTTGCCAATCAGCATCAGGCACGGATTTAAGCCTGCTCTCCCCAGGAAACCCTCGTCGGATTATTATCTCTCCAGCACGAGAAGCGTATGCCAGCACACCCTGCAAGCGAGACTACGCAGAACCGACTGATCACCAGACCTTCCTCGCTCCCCGGGGATTGCGCACATTGGACACCTCCCCGCTTCCTAATAAATCACTTCTGTTTGAACCCCTACTGCCTGTCTTCCTTTGCTTTTGGATCCAATCTTCACCCTAACCTAACAACGATGTTGTCTTGTTGTCCATTGTCATGCACCAACCGCCAAGTCAAATTCCTTGTATATCTGACATAGTATGGCAATAAATGTTTCCTGATTCCTGAGCTTGTCCACCAGACATGTGGACAAACTATGATGAAGATTATAGATGTTTTACATGCGAATCACACATACTGTCCGTTGGGCATAGTGGTAATTCAGTGACCTTTAATATTCATATCCAGAGGGGAGGGGCCAGAGAAGAATGGAAGGATGATAGAGTTTATTCCTTACACACACACACACACAACACCTAATCCCATCAACTGTACAACTGTGTCCCCACAGTTGAAAAGTAGCACCTCTGTTTTAAATACTACACAGACTATATTTTGCAAACTGGAAGTTTCTGCCACCTTCTTATCTAGTATAAGTCTTACTTGCAGGATGGACACATTTTGTGTTTCTCTAATTCCCCGTGTGAGTGAACAAAAATGACATGAAGTTCCTTAGATCTCAACCTTTACTATTACAACTCAGCTCTACTAACTCCCACGGACTGACAGATTTGCATGACTTCATCACCAGGTCATCAAGCAACTGTAGGGTTGTGTCAAGAATTACCGTATTTTCCGCACTGTAAGCCACACAACAAGATCCTGCCAGCGGATATTCAACGTCATCAGCTTGCTGCACCCTCCCCGCTCTGTGATTGGTGCCCCGATTTCTGGGGCAAATTCGCTCCATGGTTTCCAGACTGTCTTGCAGCGCGAAACAAATCGCGCGCGCAAGGCAGGCTGGGAAAACCCAGGCTAATACTGGCTTGTGCTGGGGATAAAACATTTCTTTTTTATGTCCTTTTGGACAAACACTGTTACCTCTGCAGCGGTTGGCATCAGGACAGAGCCTCTCCTCCATCAGAGGTCCTGGACATTGGCTCTCCTCCTCCTCTTTAGAAACCGGGAGGCCCGAATACAGGTCTAAACAGGCCCGGAAACGCCGCTGGGTTGATAGCATCTGACTTGCGCTGATGACCCCTGCTTGGGAGTGGCCGCGTTGCATGGAGGCAGATGGTACGCAGCGAGAACAGGGAGTCCACTCAGACCACTCGCTGAGTATGACTAAACAAAGGAAAGGAAAAGCAGGATGGTGGCATCCCTCAACCAGGAATTGATATACATTACTGTTGTTGCTCTGATTTTCTACCTTCACACTCTCTCGTGTCACACTGCAAAGTTCCGTCATGGCAAAGGCTGGAGGACAGAACAGCCAACAAACAGATTAGAACTACAATATGTCAAACTGATTCATAGATCCCACACAGCGTTTCTCAATCGATCCGTCTTATCGGGGGACTGGCGTCACAGAGGGACTCACAAGGAAAACATTAGTCTCTCTGCCACAGCTCCATATGTTTATAACAGCCAGGGCCTTACCAGGTACTGCAGCCTATGGTGACCGTGGCCCCCTGAGGGACAGTGACAGGTGTGGGCGGGTGGCCTGAGGCTTGCTCCTGGAGATGGATGCAGCCACACTGCTCTGCAGGAACACAGCTACCATTCTGCTGCAGGAGGCCCTACAAGGGAAAACATGCTAGTTTCAAACAAGTTCTGGGGCAGTTTCCATCACACATGCAGTCAAGAGACAGGTATTGCAGAAGTTGTTGCACACAAAATTCTAACGAGCTAAAATAAAGCAAATATTGGGCTTACACACAGATGGACATAAACACATCTCCAAATGTAAAGTTTCTCGCTGGAAGTGTACTTTCCGAACCTTCAAATGAGGTCTTATATAGACACACAGACAGCTCAGAAGTACTGAGCAATGTTTCCATGCAGATTGCAATGTTGTCAGAATTAGGTTGGAAATGTTTGTCACTTGCTCTACTTTGCAAATATAGTTTTCTATAAAGAGAAGAAACGGAACATTTTTGTAGACATGTTATGCATGTTTTTTCACCTTTTGACATGATTGGTTGATGATTTTTGCTCTACTGCATGTTAAAAGTGTGCAAGTGTATTTGGACAATTGTGAATGAAATGATCACCTGTGTGCAATAGCAGCCAGGTGTACACTCGCTGATACCTCCACAAAGATCCCTGCGGCCCTGCAGTGCACAGTGCTTCTCACATGGCGCGTCACACGGCGAGTACACAAAAGGGGCTTTGCAATCTACAATTGTGAGAAAGAAACAAACATGAAGCAGACCATGAACATAAGTAAAGTTGAAAACAAAATTTGAAGCACTCATATTTATCTCCATTGACTATCTCCAATGACTCTAAAGACAAGGTACGTGTGTGGTTTGTATAGAAAAACATGCTTTTAGTCTTATTTAGAAAATGGGAAGTTGTGCACCAGTCTGAATTCTTTTTTTTTTCATACAAAACCTTTTTTTAAGGAATTTGGAAAGAATATATTGTTAGAATCCTACATCTGTTTTTTGGTTCAGCTTTCTGCCCATTCCAATCTGTATGCAGTGTATCCCCTACCATTAAAACAGGGGGCCCCCCCCCCCTACACTGAAAGATGTACTGTACTACCCCCCCTCGGCCGGACCATTTGCCCTACTACAGCCCCTCACCCTGAAGTTGTAAACCTAGGGGAAACACTGTATAAAAAGGACTTGTTCACTTTGATCATAAAGATCACAAACTGACTTCCTTTGTCATACTTATACACACACAAACACACACTTGTTATCGTTTCGCTCTACTGTTGCCTCACCATCACATGAATGGAGACTGCATGTCCTGCTCTGTGTTTCAACAGGAGTGCACTGCTGTCCCCTGATGGCTGGAGAGAGAGCTACACGGTAGCGCAGCTGCCTCTGAGACGCACAGGAGCACTGAGACCAGATGCTCCACTCCGACATGGGGCAGGCTGTAAAGGGGGAGCACAATGAACTAGGGCTAAGTACACGCAGGCTCTAACGAGCCCTTCACGTTATTTATGATGTGCTTAGAATCTATAAAGCACCACTCGTGCTCTGTTGGACCGGTTAAGTCTCCTGCTAAGGGAATCAGTGTATAACAAATGTATTTTTACACCAAGCATTAAGAGCATATATTTTATAATTAGTATAATTAAAATATATATATATTTAATTATAGAATAGCAAACAAAAATATATCTACTCATCACAATATACAACAAATAATATTTAGCTTTATAAATTCACAAGGTGTGTCACAAGCGGGGTGATGTCGAGGAGGTGCGGACCGGAAGCAGGCAGACACACTCGCATGAGTTCAAAAACAAAAGGGGTTTATTGCTCCAAATATTAAACTCAAACACCACAAGGGGCAAAACACGGATCAGGACAGGAGACATCAAACAGGAGACAATGACGCGGCAAGAGACAAACGACACGCAGGACTTAAATACACAAGGGAGGTGCAGGTGATTGGAAACAGGTGGAAACAATCAGACAATCACGAGGGTAGACGGGACAAGGCAGGAAGTGAAGTTAACCCAGGGAGACCAGAAACATGAAACATAAAACAGGAAAAGGGACTGAACCGTGACAAGGTGACAGTGAAAAAAATCCTTTAGACATTTACCACAATATAAGCTGTGTCATTAAACAGGACAATGTTTATTACATTGAGCACAAACACGACTGCAGGATAGAAGTACAGTGGTGAGAGGCCTCAGTCTGTTTAATGATTTTAGTGTGTACCTGAACATGGCTGCCTGTAGCAAAGCTGTGTCTCCTCTCTGTCCCTTTCCACCTCGATCTCAGTGGGACACGCCGAGTCTCCTCCCTCGACGCACAAACACCCCCTGCGCCGCACCACGGATCCGGCGCCGCAGCTCTGGGAACACGGTGACCACGGCGACCAGGGGCAAAGGTCGTCTGTGGATGAGAGAGTCACTTGGATGATGTGGATGGAAATGAATGAACGAATGGACGGAAAGAGCTGTGGCTCGTCTGTACAAACCCAGGCAGGGAGCAGGGAGACAGTCCTGCGTCTCTCGCTCCGGCCCGCGGCACTGAGACCCGTTGTTACGCGGAGGGGGGTCGATGCAGGCGCGGGTTCGGACCTGTGTTCCCCCTCCGCAGGTCACTGAGCAGTCAGACCACACTGACCAAGGGGTCCAACCACCGTCCACTGGACACAGCACACAGGATGTTGTGTTAAAGCTTCTTTTAGGTCACAAGCAAGTGATGGGAAAGTTACTGAAAATGAGTAGTTAGTTTCTTCTTTGAATTTAATAATTTAATAATAATTTATTTTAGTAATTTAATTACTTTACGTTTACGTTACAACACTATGAATGTGTGGATGAGTGTGGTTGTGGTATGAATGCACAGGGAGGTTGAGTGGGGGTTTGAACCTTGTCTTGTTATTTTACCTTGTAATAAAAGAAAAAAAATACTGTATAAAACCAACTTAAAAGGTAATTAGTTACTGGGGAAAGTAACTTTTATAAGTTACTTCTATGTCTGCTTTCTTAAATGTAATGAATATGAACCATAATGAACAGATGTTGTCTATTTCGGTTAGCAATGATGTCATACGTATGTCGGCCCTTGAATCTCTTGCATGCCTGGGCTTATTTCCCACGTAGCATGTTGTTCGGATTAATCCAGTGTGCAGTTACACCTAGAAGGCTTATATTATAAGCAGTCCAGATGTCTGCTGTGGAGACGTTTAATGCTCATTGATAGATTCGATTGATGTATCATTGCAGCACCAAGGTCTGCGACGTCAGATCAGAGGCAGCTAAAGTAGGCCCATCTTGTCATCTTGTCTTCTTGTCTGTGTGTTAATTTTTCACAAAAGAGAGTAACGCGAGTAACAAACTAAATTTAAAAAAAGTCTTTGTTACATGCTCGTTACCTCTAAAAGTAGTGGAATCACAGTAAGCCATTACTTTGGGACGCGTTACTCCCAACACTGGTCACAAGTTAAATGGAAATTGCTTGCTTCTAATGAAAGACACACATTGTCTTTCATTAGAAGTATATAGTTTACTCAAGCACGTTTAGTCTAGACTTACCTGTACAATCAATGTCTTGGCAGTAATCTCCCTCTGGGGTGCATGTGCTAGGGGTATAAAAACACGCACACACAGATAAACACACAAAGCACAAGCCTTTCAATAGATTTTGTTTCTTCTTTACACTGTAAACCCTTTCATTAGCAAGAAGGGTATCCATTCATCTCACCACTGTTTACACTCCCCCTGCAGCCAGGTGTCTCCCACTCCAGGCTCCAGGTCGTCATGGACACAGAGAGGCGGGCAGGGTCCTGGGTTGCAGGGTTTGTGCTGGACTTCCTCAAACTGGCAATCTGCTTCTTCATTGTCCGGTACCAGAGACCTGACACACAACAGTTTGCTTCGGGGTGACGCTACGCTTTACATTTGATTTCAAAAACCATATCTCTGCGTCAGATTGAGATTCATTCAATCAAGAAAATCTTGACTGATGTTGTCACTGATGCTGTGAGGTTGTCCTCACCTGTATCTGGTTCTCTGTCCATGCCCACAGGAGACGCTGCACAGCGCCCAGCTGGACCAGGAGCTCCAGAGGCAGGTGGCCTGGCAGCTGTGATTGGTGCACACCAGCCGTCCGTCGGAGCAGCTGCAGTTGTTACAGTCTGCCTGATGGAAACTGCCGGCCGCCCACACATGTCCCAGTGAGTCCACGCAGTCACACTGCCACCGATGCACACACACCCCGTCCTGCTGCAGCTGGCCTGAACGCACACATCAGTCATTTCAAACGTGAACTTTGTTAACAAGGAGACACATGGGTTTTATTAGGCCCCACTGCAACAGCTGCTTCAGAGGGGAGAGAGATGGGGCTCATCTTTAATAAAACACAAAAATACATATTTTACATGCATCTAGCCACTTTTGTTTTCAGTTTAGGTTTTGATACTTCTGGCCCCATTCAATGAAGTTGAGAGAAGCTACAACACAATGTTTTAATATGCAAAGGCTAATTCTGTGCTTTGATAATCCAAAGAAATCTACGGGGAACAGTTAAACTTCTTATAAGACATGGCCCTGATCCAAGAACAACTGACGTCATGATTCAAACATCTCACACATGTTAAGGTAAAGAGGAGAAAACCTCTCTAATTTACCTAAACCATATGTATGATGAGCTCAACAGCATCCAAGCTCATTTAGATATAGCTTGTGCAGACATACACATGCACGCACACACATACACACTCTATGGACCATATCCTTTCAAACACGTTGTTAGGGAACAATCACTCAGACACACAGACACACATACACACACACACACACACACACACACACAGTTATCTATTAACAAAATGAAAGCAGCTTCATTGCCTTTAGGGCACTGACAGCCAGGCTGACATTCTGTGTTCCCCTGACACTCGATGCCCTGCTGGAGGTCAGAGCAGCGCTGTGGACACTGGTTGGCACATGGCACAGACACCTGGCCCGCTGGGCACCCTCTCTCATCTGACAAAACAGAAACAGAGGGTTGTGAATTTTCCAACGACATTCGCATAAGAATCAGAGGCTGTGCTGAATTAGACACAAAACCCTGAAAAATAACCATACGCTGAATTAATGAGCTTTGGTTGTTGTATAGGATAAACAATGTTACAATGTAAACTCCATGAGCGTGTGTATGTCAGTCTCACCGCAGGGTTTGGTGTTGCAGGGTTTGACCTGGTTCTTCTCTCCTTCACACTTCTTCCCTCCGTTCTTGGGCGGAGGGCTGGAGCAGGAGCGAGTGCGTATGGAGCGCCCGCCGCCACAGTGCTTATCACAGCGAGACCAGGGACTCCAGCGGGACCAGCCTCCATCCACTACATCCATCCACAGATGCACATGAACACAAGCATAAAGAACGTGCTCATGTGTTTTTGCAATGAACGTTGCAGTTCACCACAACTTGCCCCTTTTTCACATTCACCATTATTTCTTTGGGTCTTGATAACAATTCCCTTACCAAAGTTATTGCAGCTTTGAACTTCAAGTACGGAGCCCGGGAGGTGACATGAAAAAAAAAGAGGTAAAAAAGAAAAAAAAAATGGAAAAGTACTACTAGATTTGCGAGATCTCGAGTTTCTTTTGCGAGATATTGACTTTCTTTTGCGAGTCTCGAGTTTCTTTGGCCGCGCACCCTGCTGCGCGGGCTACCGGTCCACCGGTGAGTGAGTCTCCATCCGCGGAGCCACGCCACAACTAGCCTGTGGTTCATTACAAGTGTCAGATTTACGGTCACCTTTTTCAGGCACAATTTCCTAACTTTGAGGGTAGCGTGGAGCTCCAGGGCTAGGCTTTTTTTTCATGTCACCTCCGTAGATAAGACCGTATATTATCAGATATTTTAACTCATTTATTAATCCAAACTTTTAGGCAGCAAGGCTTCCCAGCAAGTCCCATCCATATTATTACCCCATCTCAATGGCCAACCTACAGGGCCCTGAGTTTAAATCTAGCTTTAAGGCATATATGCTGATGGGGTTATGACCAACTGATTGTTTTATTTCATTCATTCAATTCATACAAAATCATTACATAGTGTGTGGGCAGCCACGGGAGTAGCCACTTTAGGCCCATCGTTGTGACTAAATGTGCCTTTTCATATTCATTGCTCTGAACGGTGTGCAGATGCAGACGTCATGGGATTAAGAGTAGGCTGACCTCGGCAGGGTTTGATGTTACAGAAGCGATGGTCCAGGTGTCCTCCCAAGATGTCCTCGCACCACGACCCGTTGGTCCGTGGGCTGAGAAAGGTGCGGATCCTATGCTGCTGACCCACTCCGCAGGACCGCGAGCAGGACTCCCAGTTCCCCCACTCTGTCCATGAGCAGTTCCTCCTGGTGCAGTCTGTCCCCACACACACCTCGTCTCCATCTGGGAACGTGTACCACAAGAGACCACGAGAAGAGTTGAATATCTGTGTAAACGAGATCATTCAGCCTTAATTGCTGGTATCAAGGGCCTGAAGTTAACTTTTTTTGCCACCAGCCACTTTGGCAGGTGGATTTTGAATTCCACCTGCCACAGAAGTTTTTTTTCCTGCCTAAAATAAAGGTGAACGACTCAGAAAATGCATAAGAATGGTTCTTGAACTTCTACAGAATACAAATTAAACTCCTGTCGAGTTATTAACCAACTTAATCTAATTTATGACTAGACCTACATAATGACTTACAACTGTATCTGACCTGGTGTGACAGGCATTTACTTAGAAACTTAGAAAATAACAGAAATACAAAACAGCCAATCATCACACTGATGGTCTTATTTATTTAGTTAACACCCAACTGCAATTCATCACCGTTTCTTTGTCACTGTAGTGTATCCAGGTTCAACATTCTGTTGTCTGCTAACTACATCCTTGCCGGAGTCTCACATTTCCCGTTTCATAGCATAATTAAAATGAAGATATGAATCAGATTGAAGAGCTTTTGTCAGAAGAAATCCATAAATAAGACCACTTATCCAACGTGACGCGGGGATGGGCTCCAATTCATCGACGCCGAATTCCGCAAACTTATTCTTATTCTTATTGGCTACCCGCCAACGTGGCAGGTAGATTAACAGTTTCACCCGGAAATCACAAAAGTTACCCGCATTTGGCGTGTGGGAGGGTGCCAATTTCATGCCCTGCTGGTATCTCATAATATTTTTTATTCACCTGTTACAGTTCCCTGAAGTTATTAGCAAAATATTTGTTTACCATATTTATTCATTAAAGTGAAGACGCAAAACAGAGCGTAACTGAGTTAAGGTAACTGAGTAACTGATCCAAGATGGCGCTGCGGATGGCTTTGCATAAACAAAGCCTTGTGCTTTTTGTCCTGGCAAATGTTCATTTCCTCTATAAATTCAATAATGTCCTTGATGGTAGCCTAATAATAGTGTAGTACCCTACATAGGATAACAATGACATGAATATACAGCATAATATGAATGAATTAATAATTTATATATATATATATATATATATACATATATATATATATATAAAATAATTTATGAGGCTGAGTGACCGATGGCGACAGATCTGCCAACCAATCACGAGTGATTTTTCTTGTTTGAAAGGGGACTAAAATCCCACTTTTCATGCAGTGCACGTCACCAACACCTCACCAGCTACAAGCCAGAGACCCCTCACTCCATAAATGACCTCCGCCTGGCAGACAAGCTGAATGAGTTCTACTGCAGATTTGAAAGACAATGTCCTGACTCCATCCCCCACAGCACCCTCCCACGGCCCATCAGGGACTCACACCTCTGTATCACCCTTCCCTCCCCCACCACCCTCACCTGCAACGACCCTCTCTATTCTGGAGAGGGACGTTAACCGGCTCCTTAAAAAACAAAACCCTCGGAAAGCTGCCGGCCCGGACTCCGTCTCCCCCCGCAACCTGAAGCCTTGTGCTGACCAGCTGTCTCCGGTGTTCACTTCCATCTTCAACACCTCCCTGGAGACATGCCACGTTCCAGCCTGCTTCAAAGCCTCCACCATCATCCCTGTCCCCAAGAAGCCCCGGATCACAGGACTCAATGACTACAGGCCCGTCGCCCTGACCTCTGTAGTCATGAAGTCCTTCAAACGGCTAGTCCTGTCCCACCTAAAGACCCTCACCGACCCCCTCCTGGACCCCCTGCAGTTCGCTTACAGAGCCAACCAGTCTGTAGACGACTGCTGCAGGACAAACTCTCCCAGCTGCACGTGCCGGACTCCACCTGCAAGTGGATCACAGACTTCCTGTCGGACAGGAAGCAGCACGTGAAGCTGGGGAAACATGTCTCAGGCTCTCGGACCATCAGCACCGGTTCCCCTCAAGGCTGCGTTCTTTCCTCTCTGCTCTTCTCCCTGTGTACCAACAGCTGCACCTCCAGTCACCAGTCCGTCAAGCTCCTGATGTTTGCAGATGACACCACCCTCATTGGACTGATCTCTGGGGGGGGGACGAGTCCGCCTACAGGTGGGAGTCAGGCCACCTGGTGAAATGGTGCAGTCAGAACAACCTGGAGCTCAACGCTCTTAAGACAGTGGAGATGGTTGTGGACTTCAGGAAGAACGCAGTCCCACCCTCCCCCATCACCCTGTGTGACTCCCCCGGCACCGGTGTGGACTCCTTCCGTTTCCTGGGCTCCATCATCACCCAGGACCTCAAGTGGGAGCTGAACATCAGCTCCATCACCAAGAAGGCTCAGCAGAGGATGTTCTTCCTGAGGCAGCTGAAGAAACTCAACCTGCCAAAGACGACGATGGTGCACTTTAACACGGCCATCATCGAGTCCATCCTCTGCTCCTCCATCACTGTCTGGTTCGCGTCATCCGCTCGGCAGAGAGGGTGATCGGCTGCAATCTGCCGTCTCTCCAGGACCTGTTCGATTCTAGGCCTTCATCTCCAACGCCGGGAAACGCGGTGTCATTCCGTGTAAAACAAGCAGCCATAGCCCCTCAAGTAACACTCGGCACGGCAAGTCGACCCTCCACATCCACGCAGATCGAAGCAGCTCGGCATTCACATGCATCCGCAGTCCCTGACCGTCGAGCTGGTAGGCACGCAGATACTAAATGGCTAACAAATCACACGCTCAGGTGAAGATCCGCGACGCAAGCTATATCCGGTTAGCATTACCCGGCCGTCTCCATGTGATGCTAGCTCAGCGGCGTGAGGTAACGCGCTGTTGTGTATGCTTCTGCGTCGAATTGACGGCGTAGCTACGCTGTCACTTCTGCGTCGACGTGGTTACGCCGTAGCTCGACGTGCACCTCCAAGAAATTGTAACTACGCATTGAGGCGACGCAGACCGTAAGGGCTGTGATTGGTCAGAGTATACGTCATTCCCAGAGTGTGGCTTTTCCGGTTTCCCCCTCCCGCTATACCGCCAGTTTTAAAGTTTATTTTCAGTTTGTTTTCAACAATGGACCAAGTTGAGGAACGTTGGATCGAGGAAGTACGAAAGTACGACCATCTGTGTCGCACAGCGCTCCTCAGCGCACTACAAAGACTGCCAAATGGCACACAACAATCGTTCGCACAAGAGATTGTTTGTTGTTCAACGTCGATTAGCTCCAGCTGCAACAACATTTTCTCTCTTTCGCTAGCCATTGTCAGAAATGAAAACGCGGAAATGGCGCACGGAACCAAAACAAACTAGCAGAGAGATTTGCGAACCCCACTTTGGAAATTAAAAAAAAAAGATATTTCACATCTCCCCACTAATATAGGTTCCCCTTTATCCTACAGAAAAGAAATTGTCCAAATAGTATTAGTATTTATTAGTATAGTATTTACAAAGTTATTCACATTTTTATTATGGCATTATTGGCTCTGATTATGGCATTTACTATTCCATTTTCGGAGAAGTCCATAGGGTTAACAGTGAAACCAGATATAATAATTATTTTCGTGGATGGTATTCCCATTTGTTTCTTAAACCCCACTGTTGGAAGATAAATAGACACTCCCGCTGCCTTGTTTCTGGTTAGACTTGATGAAAACCTCATTTTATCCTCAAACTACGTTGTGAAATAATACAGATGCTGAACGTGAATAAAACAAGAAGTCCACAAAAGAATCTGTTCTCTTTGATGAGCAAAGGGAAAAATTACAAACAAAGCAAAACACAAACAGAAGAAAGAAAATGAAATGAATTTAAATTGAATTGAATATTCATGGTAAATGTAACACCTCTAGTGTTGGGAAAATAAATATGTTAATTTTAAAGCCCACGTTACCCCCCAAATAGATATATATTTATGCACACATAGGGTAACTTCTCTGGTAAGTTTAACTGTTACTAATTAACACACAATGAAATATGTATTAATAATTAATTAATAAGGCCTTATTCTCGCTTTAGATCCGGTAATTGCAGAGTTAACTGTCAACAAGTGCATACTTAACTTATAATAGATGAGCAATAAAGTATATTTTAATAATTATTAACAAAGGCATGGCAAAGATGCTTATAAATGTGTTATAACCTTGCTATTAACTGTATTATAATGCCATTATTTACACTTGTATAGGCTTATAAATTTTAATGAGCACCTTGTAAGGATTTACAAGGGCCTTATTACCTATTAATTAATGGTTATTACAAGGACCTTAATATAAAGCGTTACCAACTCATCTAATCCTGAAAATTATCCAGCTAACTAAGTTAGTCACGTACAAGGAACGAAGCCCGGATGTTATGAAACTATGATTTATGATTTGGCAGATTGGTGAACTTACTTACTTTCATCCTATTCTCTCTCACACACATGCCCCTGATGTCAGAATCATTCATCATTATTCATTGAAAGACAGTTCTCTTTTAATCACAAACATCTTTTAAACCGTGTGAGGTTTTTCTTGTTTAATGTTCAGTTCACTGAACCGCCTCATCCACAACCAGGACCTAAAATGCTCCACTACCAGCTGCTGAAGTACTGGTGGGTATGTTCCTTTCTTAAAAATAACTGAATCCCACGGTCAGAGAGCAGATTGTATGTGAAGTTCTTGTTCAGCAAGCATAGACCTAGACAGACCTGGACACTGGGGCAGGTTACAGGCCTTCTCCTGGTCGGAGCTTCCAGAGCAGGGGGGCCTGACACACTGCCGATGACGCGATTTTGTCGCCGGGCTGAGGGCATCAGTGCAGGGCCTGTTGCAGGGACTCCATGAGGACCATGGCGAGAAGCCAGCATCCTCATCTGAAGATTGAGGAGTTAAAATTATCACTTTGATGAAAGGATTTTAGCAGGCAGGGTTTGAAATAGATACACAAAACCATGTACCAGACTGGAAATGAACAACAGAAGACCCACTGGTATTAAACGTATACTTTACCTGGTAAAGCTGGTTCTTCTGTAGGGCCGACAATTACTGCCAACATAAAAAAAATTCATCATCAGTACAAGCTACACCATTAGCATTAGCAGTGTGCAGAAACAAGCAGTTAGTAGTATATCCTGTATGTTATTCATCATGGATACAATTAAAGAACACATATTAGCCCTGTGTAATCAAATTATGTGTTGGTCTCCAACTAAAGCATAAACACAAGGGCTGAGTTTTGGAAAGCATTGCTGCTACAGGACATAAAACCCCCGCAAGAAATATGTCCTCACACCTAGGTGTCACTTCCTCTCTGGGTGAAACAGCCCTGAGATCTGATTGGTCAAGCCACAGAAACCACAGCGATCCCTCTAAAAACTTTCTTTCAGAATGGATTTGCGTCAGCCTAAGATAAGATAACAGTGCCTCTTTAACTCAACTTTCGGATCGACTCGTGTCGATGATAGTATTAAGGGTAAAGGATTCCCCAGCAGTTGTCATTTTTGTTTGGATGTTTACTGCATTGTTGAATGAGCGATTGTGTATGTTTATGAAGTGCGTGACTGTGTGATGAAGTTAACCACTATCATGTCTCTCTGTTCCGGATCTGCTTATCTTATGATTCTCTCTATCTTTCTTTGATGTATCATTTACTAATCTCTGTGCATGTGTACTGTGATGGTGGCTGAAGAGAGCCAGAATATAACCAAAAACATTCAATTCCAATCAATTATGAGACTAGATTTATGGTTTGGTTCTCAGTCCCTTTTAGGTGCCCGCCTTAATCATTTATTTTGTGAATTATCTTAGTGATTATTAATAATTCTGTTCACGTCAATGATTTAATTTTACACTAGCCCCTACACTATCAATCCCCAGTGTTTGTCATCTTACTTTAAAAAAGTAATTAGTTAGTTACAAATTACTTCTCCCAAAAAGTAATTGAGTTAGTAACTCAGTTAGCACATTGTAAAAGTAATTAGTTACTCAGCAAAGTAACTGACTTTTGATTTGACTGATTATTATGTTCTAAACGCTATTCGTGCAGACATCGTACATCGCTACATCGTGCAGAACAGATATCTATAATTACATGCACTGCAGAGACACTCTCCTGCAGATCCTTTTACTCTCGTCAAACTCACTCCTGTACCTGGGCACTCAGGAGCCTGGCAGTAGGTTGTCTCCTGGCGTGGCCCCTGGCAGTTTCTTCCACCGTGGGCCGGGGCCGGCTGTGTGCAGCTCTTGGAGCGAGTCTTCAGTCCTAGACCTCCACAGGACAGCGAGCAAGGGCTCCACGAGCCCCAGGGGGACAGACCTCCGTCGACCTGGCAATGCGCCAGGGAACAGTTCCACCTGCCATGCCTGCAGCCGCTACAGAACATACAGGGATGGAGGTGGGCCAGGGGCCCTGCAGTCGGGATATGAGGAATTGCATGACTGGAAAATCTCCTGCTCACCAGGTACTGCATTCGTGGATCAGTGAGTCTCCAGATTGAACCTCTACCCCCTCAGAGATGTTATGGAGGAGCAGAGATGAGACCGGCGTCACAGAAACCCTCTGCAGGGAGCCCATGAAGTCTTTGTCCACCAGACAAGGACACTCCTGGGACATACATATTAGAATCACAGTTTAATGTGAAATGTGAACAGTTTTTATGCTATACAGTGAACCCTCGCTGTATCGCGGTTCACCTTTCGCGGTCTCGCTGTTTCGCGGATTTGCGTTGTGCATTGTGCATTGGCTAAACAGTCTCTCCGCTTCTTCTCTACGAGTGTGTCATTAACGTTGCGGTTTAATATTTACACGTACGTAAAACAGAAGAAAAAAAGCGACAACAACTACCAATAACAATTTTCTTCTCTCAAAAAAAAACACACCTGCACCGCAGGCTTTAGAAGAAAAAAACGCTACAGAGCGGAGTCAGGATGCAGCGGCTCAGTCAGAAGACCAGTGAAATACACGCGAGTCACATTTTTTCCTGTTCTAATCAGATGACTCGGGTCGCGGTGCTGATCTCCGCAATTTGAAGCCTTCCGTTCATGTTGATGATTAAAATGATTATTTTAGTAGTTATTTGTAAAAAAACATTTATACAGTATTTTTATTTGTTCTTGTTCTTGTTTTGTTCTTTGGTTTCAATGTATTTCATTGTGTGATAATTGTAATAAAAATAAAGGTTTCTACTTCGCGGATTTCGCCTATCGCGGGTCCTTTTTGGAACGTAACCCCCACGAAAAACGAGGGTTCACTGTAAATCACTGTGATTCGGTTGAGGCATCTCTTGACTGAAACTCCGTAATCTTAATGTCACATTTTCCGGAAAAACATGTTTACCATTCATCTTTTGTGTTGCAGGTTTAATGTCAGTTTTTTAAGAGGCTCAACACCACGAGTCATCAGTTAGAGGACAAGGAACCCACCTGCAGGCAGGCGCCGCGGTGCTGGTAGTTGTGAGGGGGGCAGTGGCAGCCTTCCTCACAGCCATCTGAGTAGCAGCCCTCTCTTTCGCTGACCTGAGCGCAGCTGAACGGACAGCCTTCGCCTCTTTCACACTCCCGGTACAATCTACCTGGAGGGCAGCCCACTTCTGCACAAGAACGAGATGCAGATAAAGAACCACACAAGCTTTTTTGTTATTACCCAGTTATCCGGGGTCTTAGTTAGCTACAGACGTCGTACAGGGAGTCGGGCTTACCGAGGCAGACCTGGGTGTTGCACATCTTGCTCTGGCGGCTGGGGCCGCTGCAGGGAGGCGAGCTGCAGAGACGAGAGCGGGACTGCTGCCCTCCACCACAGCTGACAGAGCACTCGGACCACAGAGACCAGAGGAGCCAGTGGCCCATGGAGTCTGGGAATAGAAACATAAGGAGATGTGACACATCTCACCGCATAACACATGATTCTGTCAGTATCGCCAATAGCAATAAGCAAAGTTCTCTGTAGAGGATTATCTCGTTTTGCATTATAGTTCATAGTACTACATAAATCTTCTTGTTGTTCAAAGTTTAAAGAAAGCATCTTTGTTTAAAATGGGCAATGTATGACTCAGCTCCTCCTTTAGATTTAGAGACTAAATTTACGGCCTTGGTCAGCCATGACTACCTGTGCACAGGTGCATGTTGCAGCTCATCTGCTGTTCAGCGACTCCCAGGCAGCCCCTCCCGCTGCTCTGAGGGGACGGGTTATCGCACTGGCGTCTCCTGAACTTGACCCCTCCTCCGCAAGAGAGTGAGCAATCATTCCACGCCCCCCATTGGCTCCAGTCGCCGTCAACATAGCAACTAGGCACAGATTGACACTGCAGAACCCCGGCTTTGCATGAGCTGAGAGAAAGTGAAAGATGGCAAAACTCAAAAAAAGGAAACACTGAAATTAAATTTCTTATTATGCAAAAATACTTTATTTTATTGATTAAATGTTGTGGAGCTATTCGCTTGTACTGTACCAGTTTCTGCAGTCACTAATGATGCTCTCTCCTGGATTTACAAACTGCCAATCAGATCCACCTGGCCATACCCATGAGGTATTACTGGAATCTAGACCGTTGAATGTCATTACTATATCAGAGACAAAACAGATTACACTGATCTCTGCATGCTCCAACACAGTTTACCAAAACAATGCAAACTTCCATCAGTAATCACACAAACAAATCTAACCAGAAGCAGAGCTGTTGTGGTATTTGCAGCGACACTCCTCTCTGGCCACACACACGCCGTCCTGCAAAACCATGTCACCTTGACAACCGCAGGTCTGTTTGCACCCAGAGGCGTCCACGCACTCTGTGTCGCCATGGAGATCCGAACAGGAGCGGGGACAGGACTTCCCACAGGGCCATACTTCCTGGCCTCCAGCACAGCCTGCAGAACTCAGGAAATTTGACACTAGCCAGCATTGACATTTTCCCTAAAAGCGTCAGGATGCCACGTTGTTTTATTGCATGGCCTTTCTTGCTTTCCATCTCCATTTTCATCCAGCAACCTCTCTTTAAACAACAGTGCATTTCAAACTAAAATGAATAAGGAATCATTAATAGACCATCTTTAAAACTACTTACCTGAGCAGATGGTGATGTTGTCATGGCAACCGCGACTATGTCTACTCTCTCCGAGACAGGGCAGCCCGCCGAACCTGGCAGGAGGACTGTTACATTCCCTGGTGCGTGTGGAGGACCCGGCACACGCGTCACATACCGACCACACTGACCAGGGACTCCACGAACCGTGGACTAGAGGGAGAGATGGACAGAGGGACACAAGTTAAGGACATGTGATGGTACATATTGTTATATTTGTCTACATGTAGAGAACCTGAAATGACATATGAGAGATATGAAGGCACAACTAATTACAGCCAAAGAGAATAACAAGAATATATCAAGAGACAGAAAATGTGAATTCTTCCATTTCAATTTTTGATGGATTAGCTTAGTGATACCTGGACAGAAGTTGATTACAGGGCATGGCTGTCTCTGGATTTGAACTCTGATCCCATTGTGCGTTTCCTGTTCTCCAACGCAGAGCCCTCCTCCGGCCTTCGGCGCAGGACACCCGCAGCTCCTGTAGCGGGACACCGACTCCGCCCCACAGGTCCTGGAGCACGGAGTCCACTCTGACCACTCACACCAGCCGCCTGACACTGGGAACACATTGGAAGATGCAAAATATACATTTATTTGTATGTTCCTTCGTCAGAAATAAAAACAAGACAAAGTTTTGTACTTTGATCATGCATAAGTACCATTAACATATACAGAGACTGACAGCTGGTCTTACTCACCTGGACAGGGGTATCTGGTGCAGTTCAGTCTCCCGCTCTCACAGGTGCTGAAACAAAGAGGAAACACAAACAATTTATTCTTCTATCTTCTATCTATCTTCCTAGCTGTTTCTGTGCTGTATGTAAAAGTGGTGTACATGCATGTGTGGCATGCGCTCCATTATTCTGACCAGTTGTTACATCCATCCAGGGGTTCGGTGGTCTCCCCTGGCTGCAGCCTGTGTCCGGTGTTAAGGTCCATGCAGGTACAGTCTTTTCTCTCTATGCAGGCTGTCCCGTGAGCAGACAGGACCTTCCCCCCCGTACAGTAGCATCCAGGCTCACATTGCCACTCACAGTGCTGAGGGACAGGAAGAAGATCACCACCAAAATTCGTATAGTTAAACCAGGAGCAATGGGTGGAAAGAAGAGATACTCACCGCCAGGTCGTCACAGGAGCGCGGGCAGGATGGACCACAGCTGCTGAACACGGTGCCTGGTACCCGCGAGCACGGCGCCACTGCCAACACACACATGGTGACACAGGTTGCTTCGTGGAGAACGTGCAAAGGTGGAGCCACACACATAAACTATGAACGTACCTGGACAGTGTTCAGTGTTACAGGCTGTGAATGCTGTTCCCAGACCCTCGCAGTAGTTCCCCTTTCCCTCTCGACTGGGGCTGTTACACTCTCTCCTCCGGCTTCGAACCCCCCCGCCGCATGATTTGGTACACTCCATCCAGTTTCCCCACGGGCCCCAGCCTCCGTCACCTGGAAAGAGCAGAAACATAACGATGAAGTAATTGTAGTCAAGCAATCATTGAGTTTGGACTCATCGTGATCACATGGGCTTTTTGGGGGGATTAAACAACCAAAAACAATCACAACGTTCTTTCTTTCTCAATGTGTGTATTGTTATGAATGCTATAGTAAAAGGTTTTCTGGATCCAGTCCAGAATAAGGAGTGAAATCCAAAATGAGAATGTCTGTTGAAACAAATTAACGGGAAACCAACTCACGGTCACACAGAGCGATGATGCAGACTTGGTCCTCTCTGTGAGGCCCCAGACACGGCAGGCCGTTGCCAGAGTGCTGGGGGCTGGAACAGAACCGGTACCGAGACTGGAGACCCTGCCCACACGACATCGAGCACTGACCCCAGGGAGTCCACTCGGACCATTGGCCATGAACTGGAGAGAGTGAAAGTATGGCTGATTGGATTGAGAAAGATACATACTGGACCAATGGGAGGACTAATTAACTTTGAGTCATTTTTGGCATTACCCGTTAGACAATGTTATGAAATAAAAACACAGAAAAAAAGATCATGGCTTTCTGCCTACCATTGCAGGTGACTTGAGAGCAGTTTACCAGCCTCCCTGCATCACATGTGCTGAAATATAAACCCACACAAAAAGATGAATCATGACTCCATCTCCTCTTTATGTTTGGGTAAATGGAGGCAGAATTGGTTGAATAAAACTGATTCTTATTATTATATGAAAGAGTTTTACTTGCCATTTGTTGCAGTCCACGGGGACGACGTCTCCTGGTTTGTACTGTTCTCCATCCAAGTAACAGTGGCAGTCAGACTCTCTCACACATGCGCCCCACTGGGGATATGAAGAGACCATCAGGGATATGTCCATGATGACAGTCTATTGCTTTATATTGAGCCACTCCCCCACCTGTTGGATAGTCCCGTGTGGACACTGACAGCCCGGTGTGCAGTTCCTGCTGAGGTCCATTGTGAGGTCTGCACATGACACTGCTCCCCTCACACACTGCTTCCACTGCTGGCCGGGAGGACACACTCTGCCGTCTCCTGACACAGCAACGAGGAGGCAGAGCAGAGATTACAAAAAACATCTGCAAGTAATCTCAATGGAAAATGTAGACTAATCCATTTTTATCTGATATTATTTAACAGCTCCAACAACAAAGATCACACTTCACAATTGAACGTGTATCAGAGATGTTCAAATATCTTGCTCATTTAGCGTGCAAATAAGAAATCATAGTATACTCAGACTAAAATGAAAGACTAGTTGACGAAGATGGGAGAGCCTACAGATTATACAGACATGCAGTGTGCCTTCCTTTTTTCTATCCTTTTTCATTTTTAAATATACCCAAGTAATTATGACCCAGGATGTGAAGGACTGCCTCTAAGGAAGTCAGGTTACTGGTTGGTTAAAATCCAAACCACAATCTTTTCCTAAACCTAATTAATTAGTTTTGAAGAATCAACAGCTTCTGCACTGAAGGGGCATGCACTTTGCAGGGGAATGAAATGCTAAAAGTTGTTTGAAGACATTCAAAGTGTTGGATTTAATTTAATTAAAAACATGAGGACTCAACATGACATGCGTTGTGTTTGAACCATGCCCCCTTAAGTGGTTCAGGCGCAGAGGCAGAGAGAAAGAGACAGAGGGAGGGAGACACCCGGAATTTTTTAAGTAAATTTATTTGAAAATATGTTAACAAAATGTATTTTTCATAAATATAGAGTTCATATATTATAGTGCAATTCATTCAAAACAAAAGAGGAACACCATAGGGATGGTTGGGGGTCTAACAACGTCTTACAATGTCCCTATATTCACAATTGGGGCCCTGATAGAAACAGTTTGGAAACCACTGACAATTGCATAAATATGTGACCAATATCATACAGTATGCTGTAATTTTGAAAAACACCCAGTTATGCAATTCTGTTATCAAACACGACATCATTGGATGAGGGATTAAGGTTTGTTTTACCACAGGGCTGCAGGTTACAGGCGCTGAACTGCTGAGCGGTGCCGTGGATTCGGATGGGTCCACGAGTTCGGGTCCTGTACCCTCCTCCACATGTCACAGAGCACTCAGACCACTCAACCCATGGCTTCCTCACACCTTCAGACACATCACAGACAAATTAACCTCCCTTTTACCGCATTTGTGCCGGATTTTTTTAAATGCACTTCATAAAAAAAATTAAAAAAAGAGTTTTGTATGTATTAACATAAGCAACTATGTGCTTTTCCTTACCAATGCAGGGCTCAATGCTGCAGGTGTCGATCCCAACTCTGTCTCCTTTGCAGGGATGGCCACCAGAAGCTGGAGGTGGATTAGTTCCTGAACGATAGCGTCTCCTCACACCAACGTCGCATGTTCGACTGCAAGCGCTCCACTGGGTCCAGCTGCTCCAGCCACAGTCCACTGAGGGACACACACACACACACACACACACATATGATAAAAAACCAGAGTCAGAGAGATTTAGAGACAGTGAGAAAAAGAAAAAGCACTTTAAATCACCCACCAGCGCAGGGAGCTGTTCCGCACTGCATCTCTCCATTAGTGCAGGTACTGTTAGAGACAAGCATGTGACCGCCAAAATAATAACTAATATATAATATATAATATATATATATATATATATTATATATATATATATTAGTTATTATTTTGGCTATTAGTTAGTTATTATTTTGCCGACAGTACCAGTTATTGCAGGCATCCACCGGCAGCGTGGCACCAGCTGGATACAACTCCCCCCGCTGGTAACAGGGGCACCGGCCCAGGGGCACGCAGCTGCCCTTCAGCAGATACAGGCCCGGTGAGCAGTAGCAGCCGTTGTAACAGGCGGTGACACACTGCACTTCTGTGGCGGTCATGTCCAGACACACGCGTGGGCACGCGGCGCCTCGAGCCTCGCACTCTGCTGATGTCATGTGCACCATGCCCTCTGGACACACACCTGTGTGTAATTTACTCAATGAGGTGAAGGACTAACTGGAGAGAACACATTGTGCAAAATTACACCAACACAATTGTATTTTGAGTATTCACAAATATTACACCTGAACAGGGGTGGGAGTTACAGTCTCCTGTCTGTACGTGCGGCCCGGGGCAGCTGCTGCCCCCGTGCTGTGGGGTGGGTGAACTGCATAACCGCTCTCTCGTTTGGACGCCCGAGTCGCACTCTGACGAACATTGAGACCAGGATGACCAGGCTGACCAGCCGCCGTTCACTGCAAACAGACACCTGGAAATCAGCTTTTCAGTCTTCCTTCTGACACTTTTTCCTTGTTTTTGTGGAGAGAACAGAGAAGTTGTGGTTGTGTGCTTTTACATCTGCAATACCTGGACAGTGGATAGTGTTACAAGGCTCTTGATCTTCGTCGCCTCCGTCGGAGGCCGAGTCCTCCACTGTGCCGTTGAAGGCTGTGAGCGTGTGGTTGCAGCTGCGGAATCGTAGCCTGATTCCAACATCATCTACGTGGTTGAAACACGTCTTGCTGCACTCTGACCAGCTAGTCCATTCGCCCCAAACTCCATCGGGCAGCACTTCATAAAATAATATAATATATATAATATAGGCTTCACGGTTATTGTTGCTCAAGAAGTAGTTATTCACACTATTATATACAATAAAACTTTCATCGTTGAAAAAAAAATGAAAAATAAGTGAGGTTATGAGATGATTACATTAATTTTGGCGGTAAAAAAATGTGCATTTACAGTATTTTATTGTTGTGTAAATTTCATGCTACATTTGAATACGGTTGGTATACCAGGCAGACAGGAGCCAGAGCAGCGGCGGGCATCCGAGGAGTCTCCTACACAGGGCCGGATTCTTACGGCTCCAGCGGGGTTCAATTGAGACCTGAAGAGAACAGATGATGCAGTGACAAATCAACAGATCAAGATTATATGAACATATTACATATAATTTGGAAACTGTCAAATGTGTAGTGTGTAAAAGAGAGCAAAATAAGTTGGTGTACATACAAATCAAGTTAAGTACAGAATTATTATTATCATCTCAAAATCCTAGACAATCCCACTTCCCTTTTGGACGAGGTAATTCGGCTTTGATAGGGACTTAGAGGATGATGCTACGTCTTTTGACCTTAACAGGCTCACCTGTAGCGTTGCTGGAGTCCCAGACCACAGGTTACATCACAAGGTGACCATAACGACCAGGTTGACCAATGACAAGTGGTCTCACAAAGGGAGGTGTCACAGGTTACTTGCCCGTCCATGCACACGCTGATGACAAATACGTATAATGTAAGATGTGTTTTTCACTTCACAATGAAAGAGTCCTTGGACACAAGCTATTAAAAATGAGAAAAAATATTGTTATTAAGCATTTTGGTACAGTGTGCAAACCAGGCTCGCTTTCAAATTTGGAAAATAGAAAATATATAATTGCGACTGTGTCTTTTACCATGTGGCACACTGGTCCCTGCTGACTGCCTCTCCTGGCTGCAGCGTTTGACTGTCCCAGGCACAGACGCATTGGCTGAGATTCACACATCGGCCCTCCTGAAGGTACAAACCATCAGCACAGCGGCACCCTGGAGAAGACAGGATGCATCCTCATTTCAGCCGTAAAATCCACAATGCTTCAATAGAGGTGTCTAGTAATCGGATAAAACATTATATTGAATCCAATAATGTAATGCTTATATTTAGTCAATTTAACGTACCTCAACGATTCAAAATGTATCCAATAAAAGAAGCAGTATGATGTCTGGCATTATAGACACTGAATGGGCACAAACCTTGTTTTACAAGGTCGGAGAACTTTAACATGCTTTGCGTGGCCCTTACTACTCAAATGCAACAGATATAGTACCCAAAGTTGCTCTCATGTCTACATGGAGCAAACAATGATGTCGCTTGGCATGCCGTCACTTGCTGTGTGTCCTACCCGGTATACATGCTGCAGAGCAGTTGCTGGTCATGCTGAGATGTGAGCAGGCAGGAGGACACGGCTCAACCCTGCCGGCTTTGCAGTCCCCCTCAGTCACCAGCACCATGCCGTTGACGCAGCCTGAACAACAGACGTGCAGACGTAACTCGAATTAGAAAAGACAAACAGAAACCACAGAATCTAATGTTGGACAGAGTGCGGGCCACCTGTCTGCGTCTCAACGTCCTTGGTGCAGGGCTGGCTATTGCAGCTCTGGCTCTGCACGGTCATGCCCTCACAGTCCCTCCCACCGTTCTTAGGGGGAGGAGCAGAGCAGGTTCTGTTTCTCCTTCTGATACCGCCTCCACACTGACTGTCACACAGCGACCACTCAGTCCACAGGGACCAGCGACCCTCGACTACAAGGGGAGACAGGAGAGAATTATTATATCGAACCTCAGACCAGGCGTTTATGACAGTGTCCGACATTGGACATCAAGTCCAGAGAACACACCTGGACATGCTCGAGGGAAACAGGCTCGACTGTCAAACTGAGCTCCAGCGCAGCTCCCCCCGGGCACAGCCTCCCTCAGTATGTCCCTCTGCCGGAACAAGGATCCCAAACCACAGGACACACTGCATGCGCTCCACGCTGTCCATGGGGACATGATGCAGTCAACTAGAGAAGAAGAGAGGAGAGAGGATGTCAAAGAAAATAAATATAGAAATCAGCATTTCGTTTGATCAACTGTTTTGTTGTCTTTATCACTTTTAAGTGGTGGGGTTGTATTTTACCACAATCTCTTTCGTCTGATCCGTCCACACAGTTCCTCTGCAGGTCACATCTGCGATCCAGGTTAACGCACTCGCCACTATCACAAGAAAACTGCTTGGGAGAGCAGTGGCTGGGTACATGGGGGGTGGTGCCTGATAACAAAATGGGGATTCAATAACACAACCGTGTACAACTTCATTCCAGGAATTAAACCTTGCTTCTCTATGCTACGGTGGTGCAGGGGAGAAGTGTGGGAGCTCTGGGAACCGCAAGGTTGGCGTTTTAAACCCTGGCTGCTCCATGTCAAATGTTGAAGTGTCCCTGAACAAGACACCTAACCCACAATTTCTGCCCAGGCAAAATGTAAACCATGGGTTAAAAATCAAATGTAAGTTTCCTTGGATAAAAGCGTCAGCTAAATAACATGTAATATTATTTAGTAAAATTATTTTCTTTTCCTTCCACATTCTATTTCTCATGTATTTGTCCATCATGACACAATATATCTCCAATAAAGTGACAACATCAACATGAGTTTTTACATGGGAATAAAAGCAATTATATTTCTATTGTTGTCTTCCCGCTGACAGGATTGCAATGCATACCACAGCGTTCCTCGTCCGACCCGTCCCAACAGTCCCGTTTTCCGTCACACACCTGTACCAAGTCGACACAGCCTAAAGATCGGCACACAAACTGGCCGTCCACGCAAACTAGCACCCGGGGTCGGCCACTGTCATAGTGAGTTGTAGCGTCTCGCGGGGCTAAAGATGATATAACAATGATGGTTACAATAAGTGTCTAGTCTTAATGAATTGTTGTAAAACAACCAGCAAGGCTGTCTCGCCTTGAGTGGTTTGCAACCCAGGTTTTCCATAATGCCGGGTTGGGGTGAGATGAAGTCCTGGTTGACCTGTAGTGACTCCTGGGTAGATGGATGGTTTAAAATTAAAAAAGGACTTGCACACTAACACATCCTATAAAAGGGGAGAAGACGCGGAAAGTAGATATGACCATCAGCAACTTTTACCTGTACTTGAGGTTGTTGTCTTCTGGGGTGCAGTATGACTTGTGACTCCGGGGGTAGCCATGCCAGGAAGGCCGTCTTGGGAACTAGTGGTCTGGAGGCCTGGGGCACCTGTGGTACTGGTACCATGAAAACCTGGTCCCCCTGTGGAACTGGTCTGGTTTTGCAGCCCAGGAGAGCCTCGAAAGGAGGATGAGGAGAAACACACTTGAATAAAGATATGCATAAAAGAAAATGGAACACATACAGTACAGTGGTTCTCAAACGTTTTACACAGTAAAAAGTACTGCGGTTTCTGAAGTACCACCTCAGAAAATACTTGGCTCTCCATGTACCACCATAATGACCAACACTACACAGTAGCGTAGTAGGCCTAAGTATTCATCAAAAACAAGGCAGAGGTTTTATTCCTAAAGAAGTATATTTAATATTGTCAGCCATTGTAATATTTTACACAGTTTCAACAGTAAGACTGCACTTAAATATAGGAAGATTTTTTTTAAATATTTATTTCAATTATACCACACTTTGAGAATCACTGACATAGTAGACTAGCGCATGTTTGTGTGTTGCAGCGGGACTGATACGTGGGGTAACAGAAATACCTATCAGGGACCCAACTGAACATAGCTCAGCACCTTACCACAGTTGATTTCGTCAGAGTAATCCTTGCAGTCCGCCCGACCGTCACAAAGCCCGGTCTCCGGGACACACTCTTCACTGTAATGGCATGCAAACAGACCCGGCCCACAGCGCTGCACTGTCACTTCGCCACCTGCAGAGGGGGACGTGGTCAGGCTGCTGCGGGTCACCAGCTCATCTGCCAGAGTGTAAGGAAATGTTCCTTCAGTATTAAAACCACATTTGACGTAGGCTCACTAGTTCTGTAGAGCTAAGATGAGCTAGTAGACAAGCGGAATTGGGCACTGAGAATTATGATTCTGTTGTGTTCGGTTGATTTTCTCACCTGCTCTGCAGCCGAGGATCTCCACACGTAGGTAGAAGGTGTGTCTGAACTCCACGGGGATGATGCGCAGGTAGCGAGCTAAGATCAGCCGACCGAGCCAGCGGGTCACTGGGC
Organism: Apeltes quadracus; assembly: GCA_021346845.1. Lineage (NCBI taxonomy): Eukaryota > Metazoa > Chordata > Actinopteri > Perciformes > Gasterosteidae > Apeltes > Apeltes quadracus. The sequence goes on along the minus strand of CM037914.1, from coordinate 2,568,629 downwards.
TCCTGCCTGCCATCCGTACCTCAAATACCTACACCACAGCCGAGTGGCCAAACCCATATGAGCACAATTTCTCTTTCATGTATGGACACATTCCTATAACGATCTATGCAAATAAAGATACCGTTTGATGTTAACAAAGATAATAAATGTCCAAATGAGTATGTTTACCTTAGCAGGACCGCCAGGGTTCCGATTGTCAGTATAGTCTGTGAAGAGGCTATTGTGCAGGGCGAAGGCCAGGCGGTATTTGGTGAGGTAACCCCACATCCGCTCACCGCCCTGGGTCACCACCCCTGACACCCACGTGGGCTCCAGAAAGTCCACCTGGAAAAAGGGCTGAGGGTCTGCCGGTAAGGGGCTCCATCCAGGCTCCATAACCTGACTGCAGAGAGGTTAATGTGGTTTCGGATTATTTCCTACTTTAAATTAGCTACATCTTACATTGTAAAAGACTTTTAGGCACATTCGAAAAAACACATGGAATGTTGACGTAGCCATACGTCTTTACTGAAGACTTCAAAACAAAGATCCAACCACCCACACGTTAGGGACAATGTTCAGTCGTCCAGCATCAGCAGGGTTGTTTTCGCGGTGCGAGGACGACGTCAGCTGACCGTATTGAATTCTCCCATCCTCCAGTCCAAGGGGAGAGGAGCAGTTGGCTGCAGAATACAATCATATGTTATCCCCGTCCAACCAAAAGCATGTCTGGCTTCAAACAAAGAAGCATTCGGTCCAGAGAAGGACTTTATATGTCTTAAGAGGCTGCGGCTCTCAAAACATCAAAAATATGAACAGCATTTAACACTCACCACGATATCCTGGGGTATCGACCTGTGAATACAACAGAAAATAAATATTATAGAGGAAATTGATCATATGTGCATCTCACATATTTGTTTATTCTAATTCTCTCTGCAAACAATTCCTTTACTAAAGCAAAGATATGAGTATGGATTTTATGAAGTTTTACATTTGTAAGGAGCGAAGCGAATAAATCGCTTTTTCTTAAAGTTCGCCCGATGCTCTCCCTAGATGCTCTGCTCGTCATCACTGCCGTCCTGCTCCCACAGCGTGAATACACGTTATGAAACAGCTGCCCACCAGAGAAACACGGGCAGTTGAGACTGTGTCAGCCTATTAGGAGTCTAATGCTGTGTTTCTAGTGTGCTGTGTTTCCAGTGTGCTGTGTGATTTTTATTGATTGCTGTGGTGTGTTTATTATGTTATTGCATGGACTGCTGCCCCTACAGACTTCCTATTGGGCATAATGACTCTATTGCTTTCACCTGGACCCTTTAACAATCAACCTGCGGGGACCAGGTGCAATACTGTGTGGCTGATTGGTGGAGGTTAAAAAAAGCCAACGACCAGCACCATTGGGAAGAACACGAACGGAGGACGGCAGACGGAAACGGCAAGAATGATGAGACGTGAAATATGACAACGGACAGGCCTGCAACGGACAGCGTATATGTGAGCACGCCTTTGTCACCGGGAGCCACAGACATTGAGCGATACAGGACTTCTACGGATTATCGCACCTGGATTTGAACTAGGGCCGGACAGTATATAATGGACTCCTAGTGGATGGATAGCTAAGTAAAAGACTGATTTTAACACAAATTATTCTTATGTTTTACCATTTTACCATTTACGTTTTATACAGTTATCCCTGGTGGTCTTTCTGTGTACTGGGCATTTGAAAATTTACAAACGCAAGCAAGTTTGTGTTTAACAGAGAGACGCTGGCACCAAGCCGACACAACAGGTCAGAAGACCGGCTGCTGGTCAGCCTGAAGCAGCGCTGGAAGCGCCAGCCATCCAGATTGACTTCTTGGAGGAGTCTGGGAAATTCAAGCTGTGTGCGGCGACGGATGATGTCATTAATCCAAATACAACAGTTTGCGGTCCCGACGTGTGTAATTCACACAACAAATGAAGAGCAGAAGTAGTGGATAGTGGAAACGATAAGTCTTAGATAAGCCAGAGATAAGCCAGAGATAAGCCACGTCCCATTCAGGCGGGAATGAAGTGAAAAAAATGGGCCGCGATTGAGGCAAAATAACCACAACTAGGACTGCGGGGCAGTACTGAACGGGCCTGAGCCTGCATGTTGGGGGGGCCAGCGGTCGGCCGGACATGCGGTCAAAAGGTAAAAAAAGAAATTGAGAAAAAAAAAGGCTGGTGCCAGCCGGGAATCAAACCCAGGTCTCTGGTGTGCCAGTGAGTCCTTGTCTCTGAGCTACTGTCTATGCTGAGAGATTTAAGAAAAAACGTCACTTAAATATGTAAGATTGTGCATTGACCGAAAGGAGGCAGACGAGCAGCTAATCACGCCACTTCTGCTCTATCAGAAAATAACAACTTGTGAACTACACACGCTGTATGACCACGTGGGTGGCTCCCTGAAGAGAGCAGACCTGTACTTTTATCAAGTGGATCATTTCCCTCCAATGAGGATGTGGACAGAGGTCCAGTCATGTCAGTCACAGTGGGACATTTGACCAACTTGATTAGTTGGTTTCCTTCTGCTGATATGCAGGAGAAATATACACAAAGCTGTGGCCTCCAAATGAGTGCACATGCAGTAAAGCAGTTGCTTGGCCACTTTATGAATACGTGTAGGGGAAGCTATTGAGCCAAAATGCCATTAGGTAGCATTGAATGCACCTGGATCAGAGCAGTGGCTATTTTGCTTAATCAATACGTGTAGGGGAAGCTAATGAGCCAAAATGCCATTAGGTAGCATTGAATGCACCTGGATGAGAGCAGTGGCTATTCTGCTTAATCAATACGTGTAAGGGGAAGCTATTGAGCCAAAATGCCATTAGGTAGCATTGAATGCACCTGGATCAGAGCAGGTGCTAGGCTGCTTTATCAATACGTGTAGGGCAAGCTATTGAGCCAAAATGCCATTAGGTAGCATTGAATGCACTGAAATCAGGAGGGTTACCTCACATAAAAGTGTAAAAACGTTGCATTTAAGTCTGCCAATAGGTGGCGCTATATATTTTTTTTGAATAACTGACTTTGAAATCGATCGGGTGTAAACTCTCGGAGGAAATGGTTCATTTGTAAAGGCAAAAAGACGCAAATTATCGCCAAAAACAGGCGAAAAGTGCACATATTCAGCAATGAATAACAGCGCCCCCTAGTCTTCAAATATTTGGGTGTGTTCTGGGATACCATCCGAACATGTGATATCAATTTCGTGAGGACAGGCCTTGTAGTTTGGAGGTTCTGAGTCTTTCAGTAAGAAGCCCCGCCCCTTAAAAGTTGATTGGTCACTAAAATCGTAACCAAATGAGATATCAAAAAGCTTTCAACAATAATACGTCGCAGTAAGCCAATAATGCATTTCCGCGATTTTCAGGTCAATCGGACCTATTGTCTGGGAGGAGTTTGTTAAAACGTGTTTTTCACAAAATCCAAAATGGCGGAAAATATTGGCAGGCGCAATTGCATACAATGATTGACTTTTTTGTAGAGCACATCCAAGAGCACCTGTGTGCAAAATTTCAACTCTATCAGTGAAAGTAAAAAAGTGCCAAGTTTCATGAGTTTTTGAATATGATAAAGGCCTCAAAAGTGCGTTATAAAGTGGTGAAATAATAATAATAAGAAGAATTCTTAAACACAATAGGGCTTCGCCCGACTTTCAGACTGCTCAGGCCCTAACTAGTCAGGCGACACTAGGCATATATATATATATATATATATATATATAAATTGGATATTTATCACAGTTACGATATGGTAGTTCATTTTTGCAAATTACAATAGAAAAACTGAAATATCACATGGTCATACCCAATACTAAGCAAAGGTCGGACCCTTTGCTCAGTATTGCGTAGATGCATCCTTTTGAGCTAGTACAGCCATGAGTCTTCTTGGGAAGTTTTTTAAACCTGGACTTGGGGACCCTGTGCCATTCTTCCTTGCAGATCCTCTCCAGTTCTGTCAGGTTGGATGTGAGCGCTGGTGGACAGCCATTTTCAGGTCTCTCCAGAGATGATCAATTGGGTTTAGGTCAGGGCTCTGGCTGGGCCAGTCAAGAATAGTCACAGAGTTCGAAGCCACTCCTTTGTTATTTTAGCTGTGTGCTTGGGGTCATGGTAATGTTGGAAGGTGAACCTTGGGCCCAGTCTGAGGTCCTGAGCACTCTGAATGAGGTTTTCTTCCAGGATCTCTCTGTACTTGGCCGCAGTCATCTTTCCCCCAATTGCAACCAGTTGTCCTGTCCCTGCAGCTGAAAAACACCCCCATAGCATGAGGCTGCCACCACCATGTTTCACTGTTGGGATTGCATTGGGCAGGTAACGAGCAGTGCCTGGTTTTCGCGACGCATACTGCTTAGAATTGACGCCAAAAAGTTCAATCTCCGTCTCATCAGACCAGAGAATCTTATTTCTCATAGTCTTCATGTGTTTTTTGGTAAACTAAGCAGGCTTGTCTTGCACTGAAGAGAGGCTTCCGTCAGGCCACACTGGTGGAGGGCTGCAGTGATAGTTGACTTTGTGTGGAACTTTCTCTCATCTCGCTACTGCATCTCTGAAGCTCAGCCACAGTGATCTGTGGGTTCTTTCTTTACCTCTCTCACTAAGGCTCTTCTCTTACGATTGCTCAGTTTGGCTGGACAGCCAAATTGAGTTCTGGTCGTCACCAAATTCTTCCACTTAAGACCACTGTGCTCGTACGAGGCTCGAGTGCTGCAGAAATTCCTTTGTAACCTCTGCCAGATCTGTGTCTTACCACAATTCTGTCTCTGAGCCTTGGGCAGTTGCTTCGACCTCATGATTCTCATTTGCTCTGACGTGCACTGTGAGCTGTAATGCTGCCTTCACACTGAAAGCAAAGCTAATTGTTCGCACGAGTAGATTTCATGCAAAGTCAATGCACAGACGCGTCTGGTCACGAATGAGGCAAATTCTAAACAGGCCGCGCCAAAGACACAGCGCGTTTGACGCGAAAAAGTAGAACCATCTCAAGGAGGATCGAAAGAAATGAACAGCATGTGAGTTAAATATGAGTGTCATAGCAAGGGGTCTGAATACTTATGATCATGTGATATTTCAGTTTTTCTTTTTTAATAAATTAGCAAAAATATCATTTTTTCTGTCAAATGGCTGCAATGAAACAAGTCAAAAATTTAAAGGGGCCTGAATACTTTCCATACCCACTGTAGACCTCGGTGACACAGTGGTGAAGAATTGTTTGTCTCACCGTTGATGTGGCTGTGACAGCAGTCTTGGGTGGTGTCCTGAGGGGTGCAGGGGTGGGTGTGTAGTGTCTGTAAATAACCACACAACAATGACGAGAAAATACTTCCTGAATACTTAACACAAAAAAAATGTAAAGAGCAGAATAAAGGATTGGATTATTAACATGTTTCTATCAATTATCACAATAATATCAAATATTACTACGGTAGAAATTATAGCAATGCCCTGTACCTGTCTGACTCTGTGGTGATGTCATGGGAATGGCAGCCAGCTTCATCCTCCCCTTTTGGACAGTGGGGGATTCCGTCACAGCGCAGCCCCGCATTGATGCAGCCCCCGGGTGGGGGGCAGGAGAACTGACCATCTGGGCAGCGGCGCGGACTAATGGTTGTAGTTGATGGCTGTGTACCTGCATGTGGGGAATGGTCCGATTAAGTAAGAGAGCGTTTCCATGCTCAGCATTGGTATATGCAACATAGAAATCCTGTTTATGGGAACTAAAAAGCACTTTTATTAGCACAATTATTGACTCCCATTTTGCACATAGAAGCAGAGTAGCATCGAACTATTTACGGACCATCTCCACAGCCCATGATCTCAAATCGGAGGTAGATGCCATTCTGGAAGTCGTGTGGCAGCAGCCGAACAAATTGAGCAGCTACCATCCTGTCCAGTCGGACCTCTGCCACGCCTCCGTCATCATGGTTACCATAGAAAACCTGGAGATGGAATGGTTCTCAAATACAAGCTAGAAAAAGATTATGTCAAGTTATTATTGGGTGTGATGTCTAACCTTGGCTTTGGATTGGGCGTCAGTAACAAGCTCTTTGTAGGTGTACCACTGTCTGCCATCCATGCTAAACTGGAGGAAGAAGCTGGAAACAAATGTGCCGAATGCACCACCACCCTGGGTAAGCACACCTACAGGAGGAATAGAATGCATTCTACTTATAGTCCTTCTACATAATCTCACGTCCATGCTTGTTCCAAGGGACTTGCTTCAATGTTCACCTGTGATGTTGTATGCTTTCAGCAGGTCCGTCTGTAGGTATGGGCTCTGGGTGTTGCGTGTGTGTCCCTCGGGGCTCCGCTCTGGTAGGTCCTTATACTCGTCGGGTTCTGGACTCCAACCCTGCAGATAAACGGTTTGCTGATTGTAGGTCACGTTCGTCTTGTTTGATTTTAAAGACTGGAAAACCTTAATTTTGTCGGGAGAATTTGTTGAGCTGCATATTGTGTCTCTCAGGAACTCTGTGTGTTACCTTTCTCTTGAGAAACTAGTGACCTGACCTAGTTCACAATGGCCTTTTGTTGTCACAACGCGGTGTGGTCAAGTTCGGGTTTTGTCTTGTCAGTTCCTGTTTTATTTTGAAAGATTAACTTTTCTCTTGTTTCAGGTCACTTGCTCTTCCTCATGTGTCACCAGTCGAATTGGCTTGCCTGATTCCTGATTGTGTCCACCTGTTTCCCATTGCCCTCATGTGTCTGAGGCCATGTCCACATGGACACGGATATTTTTAGAACCGTGACTTCTTTTACGCGGTTTGGCCTTCCGTCAACACGAAAACGCAGTTTCAGGGCACTGAAACCGAACATTTTAGAAAATTCCGGCCAGGGTGAGCATTTTCAGAAACGCCGGTTGCACTGTTGTCGTCTGGACAGTATAACTGGGGTTTTTGCCTTGCGATGTCAGAGTGTGCGCCGTTATCCGCTGTGTTTGACGTCAGATCGGGCGCCGCTGACTGATGACGGCAGAGGTGTGGCATGTTCAGCGTTTGATAACGTGTTTTTGCGTTTTCATGTGGACGGAGATTTATTTTAAACCGAGAATGTGTAGACGGGTTTTTTTTGTACGGTTGTTAAAATGCTCCTGTCTGCGTCTCCCTTTGTCTTGTGCCTGAGTGTTTCGATCTGTCGTTCGCCCAAGCCTGCCACCACAGCCACCTTTGCCTTGCCTGTTCTTAGATCATTCTACCGATTCTTTTTGCCCCCTTATGAGTGATTTTCATAGATTAGTCTGGAGTTTTAATTTTCATAGTCATTTTTGATAGCCTGCTTTGAAAGTGAACCTTTGTTTATGTTTTCTTAAGAATAGTTTTCCATAGCATTTGGTTTTCCTCCTAAAGGGAGTGATTTTGAGTTTATAGGTACTCCTCTGTGAAGAGTAAATTTCTGCTATAGACAATGTCTTTCTGATTTTGTTCATATGTTTTATAGATTATATAGACTTTTCACAGCCGCTTGTTTTGTCACTCATTGTGGGAGATCCTGATAAACACATTCATCCTTCTGCATCTGAGTCCTCTTCAAAGTCCAGGCCTGACACCTGTCTTAGCAGATGAAACCCATATGTGCCTTAAATGATCTATATCCTGTTTTCCCTCTTCTGCCTAATGTGGAGGTCTCTGACACTATATAACACTGTTCGGTTTGGGCCTAATGACAATGATCCATTGTTTAGTCTGATTCAAAAGACAGAGGGTATTACCATAGAGGCTCATATTCATTTTCAAGGTTCCTTAAATGTCTCTATCACACTTTAATAGTCATCCAACCAACAACAATGGGAATATATCTAGACTAGAGTCGTCTCGGTACCGACTGACCAACCAAAGGACATCGACATTCCTTGAGCCAAGTACCAGGATGTTAGTTTAAAATGACCAATCGGGTCGGTTTTATTATTTCTTATTTTTTTTAATGTCAACCATTATACTGCTCATTCTGGTTTGAATAACCAAACATTTTCAGGTAAATTTTTTTAGACGAAGCCATGCTGCCATGTTATTAATATGATGAATTGACCCACCACTCACTCATTGGATTATTTTTAGTGCTAATAGAGAGTTAGCATTTTCTAAAGAACACTTCACCTGGATCAATGGTACCAAATCAGGTCTTGAATTTACTAGCGTCTTTACGTACCTGGAGGTTTCTATGGGTGTTCCTCCAATGCAGCCGGCCGTCCTCAGGGGGGTGACCAGGCTGCTGTGATGAGGCACTGAAACTGGAGTCTGGGAGAGTCTGAACACCCAGAGGATACCAACAGTCACCTGAATAACAGATATTCCAAGTAAATTACAGTGACTGGATAGAACTCCTCTAGAGGAGGCTTTAGTGCAGGCATCACAGATGAGAAACTACAAAAGCGAAAATCTAGATGTCTTTCTAAAGCCTAGTTTATGGACACGCAAGAGCCCCTTGCATGCTTTTTTACGGTGCATGTGTGCTTGCCTGCGAAGACTAATTTTTCTAGACTAGCGTCAAAAGCTACACAAGCCTCACGCAGCCTGCAAGGCTGATTGGTCTGCTAACTACATCCTTTCCGGAGTCTCACATGTCCATTTTCATAGCATAATACTGGCATTTTTAAAAGGGAAGATTTTTTTAAAGGGAGAATTAATCAGATTGAAGAGCTTTTGTTAGAATAAATACGGAAATATGAGCACTTAATAAACCCATCATTGGCGGAATACAAGGACGCCCAGACGGCCTCCAATTCATGGTGGGAGGTCTCCGCCAACGTCAGTTTGCAGGTTGAGGGGTGTACAAAGTTGTGGAGGAAAATACGGGACAAATTGTCCGCAAAACAATAAATTTAGATAAACAAACCAACGACTTCCCCACACAAAAACGTCATTCTCATGGTCGTCTTCGACAAAAAACTTTACTACATCTATTGTATACAAATTGAGCGTCAGCGTCAGTTCTGGCAGGCCAGGTAGTCAAGGCGTGGCTAACGCTATTGGCCAACACACGTGCCCTTTCTCAATATGCGTTCTTGTGTGGACTTTCGTTCTCGTGGACTCGTGAAACGTCATCAGTCGCAGCCCGAGTACTGTTCCAATTCTAAAGTCTGCATCTGGGCGAGAACGGCCATAATACCCGGATGTGGCTCGCTCCGCCCATTTTACCGGGCATGCATCGGAGCAGGCTTGTCTGTTCTTGTGAGAGCAAAAATTCCCAGAATGCATTTCACCTCAGCAGGCTACGATGGAAGATGAGTCAGCTGCTGTTCCAATTGCGGAAATAGCAGTTCTCCCGTACCCGCGATTTTGGACTCCCGAGTCCGTCTCCCAAGTCTATTCTCGCAGGAACGCAAGCCTGTTCTTGCCGTCTTGAGTATTGAGAAAGGGCCACAGTCTCATCAGATGATCTGCTCCAGCTGAGCCGCATCAGCTGATCTGGATTAGCGCACCAGCTGATCAACACCCACCCCCCCCTACTGATGGCTACACTCAAACAGGGCGCCCTATTTTAAGCAGATTCAGTTTTGCTCCTACCTGCTGCAGCTCGCTTCTCTGCCGCCCGCCACCTCCCCAGCTCCTCCTCAATCCTCAATACAGCGCCCCCCCGCCCACATCTCGCCGTGGACTACTTGCTGCGCCCTCGCTCCCCGCCGGGGAGGGACGGGGCCCCTCGCTCTTGGCGCGACTGTCCGCAGTGGCGACGAGTATAGCAACGCCAGGGCGGGAGCCGGCTCTCGTAAAAGGCGTCAGCGGCGATGTTGGCAACCCACCCAATACCATTCGTTCATTCATTTTTCAAAATAAAACCAAAACTAAAAAAACTAATAATGACTTGTTTCCTCTATTCGTTTCCAAAACCAAAAGGAACTAGAAAATGCATTTCCTGCTGAAAATTAACTCAAACAACTGCTGAAAATATAGAAAGAAGAAAAGCTGAAAACAATTTGAAAGGATTGCTGAAAATATAGAAAGAAGAAAAGCTGAAAACTATTTGAAAGGATTGCTGAAAATATAGAAATAACATTACAGTAAGAACTCCCTTCATGGTTACGGTATGGATAATCATTGAGGCTTTTATTTTGTAGTAATGGAATTGGGTGGTGGGGGCAGAATGTTAGTTATTCAAGCCAAGTTTTTACTCAATAGGCCTCATCTCACATTACAGTTAGAATTCAGATAATCATTGAAGCTTTTATTTTGAAATGATAAAATTGGGTAGGGAGGGTGGTGGGGGGGCAGAATGATTGTTATTCAAGCCAAGGTTTTACACAAAGAGAACACAAAGCAGCAATTTAAACAGAATCCACACCTCAAACAAATACCCAGTAGCGCAAAACTATTATGGTTTCCAAACAAAAAAAACTGCATGATGAGAGTCCCAAGACTCTACCAAACGCATACATCTGTTTACATGTCTCTAGGGTTCATAATATGGCTCTTAACAGTTTCAAAATCCTGTGGCGCGATGAAAGTGTGCGCATGCGATATAAAATATAAAAACTGTATGAAACGGGGTGAAAGGCTTGTTATCCGTTTTTTCCATTTTTCATTTGAGCACACAATTTCCTTTTGGTTTTGGAAACGAATAGTGAGGAAAGTCATTATTAGTTTTATGATTTTTGGTTTTATTTTGAAAAACGAATGAACGAATGGTACACGGATTCCACCCGACCCGTCTTGAAACACGGACCAAGGAGTCTAACGCGTGCGCGAGTTAGAGGGCTCGGTACGAAACCCTGTGGCGCGATGAAAGTGAGGGCCGGCCCGTCTCAGGGAAATGGAGCGATATAAAATATAAAAATTGTATGAAACAGGGTGAAAAGCTCGTTATCCGTTTTTTCCATTTTTCATTTAAGCACACAATTGCAAATGTGAAAAAAGGAGTTGTTATCCATTATTTCCTTTTGGTTTTGGAAACAAATATTGAAGAAACAAGTCATTTATTAGTTTGAGTTTTAGTTTTATTTTGAAAAACGAATGAATGAATGGTACACAGATTCTCCTCGTCATGCATAATGTGGCATTTGCTTCTATGTCATCGTTGCCGCTCTGTTCATGTGGGGCAATAGCTCAGCTCACACAGTCCGAAAACGGTGTGAGCGTTACCTAATGCCGCTGCTATCTTCTGACTCCCTGCTATTTCATGGTGCTCATGAAAGGTCGGAGGACTCCCTGAACAGAGCCACACCGCCAAAGATTTAAATTCTGACTCATGCCGGATGCAATCTATCTAATAAAAATATTTTCTAAATCATTTTTATTGTCTTGCGTGTTCTTGACTTAATGGACCTGACAGAAATACATTCTGGCACAAAAAGTTTGACATTTTGACTCTTAAGGTGGCATTTGTTTAACTCCTGTTCTGAGCGGTCTTAAGGAGTTCCCCTCTGTGGTTTGAATTAGGGGAACTTGTGACTGTTTAATACATTGAGAAAAAGAAAGGAGAACATGTATATGGATAATCCCCCACGGGGGAACAAATGCGTAGTTAAACTAAAAGTGCAGTTAGTTAGTAGACAAGCGATAGTATTACTCATTAAACAGGAAGTGGAGATAAGCAGAACGACAGCTCTGATTTTACCTTGGCAGTAGCAACACCTGTCTCCTTCTATTGGCACCAGACTTTGGCCCTGCACAAACAGTGACAGTCAACATTTGCCTTTTTCACACATGTGGCCGAGCTGCTATGGGATGCAACTATGTAGAGGCAGGGAAAGGGTTGCAGAGATAGCAGAGCTGTGGATTATGACGGGGGAAGAGTTTATGCAAGATAAGATAGCAACACAAAACAGTTTACGCACACAGTTATGCTCAATTAAATGCGCAAATGTAACCACTTTCCATGACACAATGGAACATACCCCGTGTAGTAAATACAGTAAGTGCACATTTATCAAACATGTACGTGGTCATGACACGCACACAGTTAACTGGTACCTGTGGACATCCGCTGACGGCGTAGGCACAGTAGAGGGAACACTGCACTGTGAGGTTGGGCAGACAGTGACAAAGCTGACACTGGTCTGACTTCCATCTATCTCCCACAGCATGGGACCGACCTTGAAACTCACACTCATCACAGGGGTTGGTCTGGCACCTGCACAGATATAGTGTTAGATAATGAGACAACAACAAAGGAAACGTCAGGGTGGAGTAAAAACAGAGGTAATTTGTTCACTTGTAGTTGCTATGAGTTCAACTGTGACACTAGCGGGAATGTGTGTGACTCGGGCCTGCCGCTGTGATCGGGAAACTGATAAGTTTTTCCACCTCAACAGGTTTTTAAATCTTAGAGGGGTCATGATAATATACAATAAATATTGTATATTATAATAATAATATTTTGACTGCTTGTTTAATTTTGAGATGTTACATATACATAAATATAAAAAGGTCAAGGGGTTCTCAAAACCAAATGGGTTCAACCTCTGTCGAAACAAATACCAAAGTTAATTCAGTGTTCTGTGCAGAGTCATGGCCGATTCAAATGGAGTGTACGCTACGCAACATGTGGTCCGCCACCACTACTGTCCTTATCCCGAAAAAGACTGCAGTCACCTGCCTCAATGACTGCTGCCCAGTCGCCCTGACCCCAGTCATCCCCAAGTGTTTCCATCATTCCTCATAAACTGGTGCATTGACTCAAACACCTTTGTCCCTCTAAATCCCTGTTTGTGGATTGGGTGAACCAGATATCAACAACCGCCATCCTGAACACCAGTGCAGTGCAGGGTTGTGTGCTCAGCCCTGCATTCATCCGCTCTATCCAGGACTGCTTGTCCAACCCAGGACTGCTCGTCCACCTATTCCTTCAACACAATCATGAAGTTTACGTACGACACCACTGCCGTCGTACTACTGCCTTTTTAAAAAAAAATGTATCTCCGGTGGGGATTTGGTTCCCTACGCGCAGCGCGTGATGTGCGTGTGTGGATGCAACTTCCGCGAATATATATATATATTTACGGTGGCTTTGTTTTGTCTTTTATGTAAAGGGTCTTTGAGCACTGTGTAAAGCGCTATATAAATATGTATTCTTTTTTTATTATTATAAGGTGCTGAGAGCTGCAGAGAGGGTGATCCGCCGAGCTTCAACAATACAAGCTCCTAAGGTGTTTTAGTGTGTGTGTGTGTGTGTGTGTGTGTGTGTGTGTGTGTGTGTGTGTGTGTGTGTGTGTGTATGTCTTAGGACCACTGTCGGTTGGTACTCACCACTGCTAAACGGGACCACCCCACAAGCCTTGACTGTTCAGTGATACCCTGACCCAATTGCTGGGCCATAACACTCTGGCCCTTGTGAAAATCACTCAGATCATTGCCCTTGCCCGTTACTAATTGTAGTGTGTTGACCACAAGAACTGATTGATCACATAGCCTCTACTCTACCCAGTCCTCGTCATATGCCCTTACCAGGAGATTATTGATAATATTTGCTTCAATTTCTTTTGCTCATCAGTGTACATACTTCAGACTAGTTCATACACTGAGGAGAAAGTCCAAATACAGGATGTAATTATCTGTCATAAGTCCAAAAATGTATGTACTATTCATAAGCTCTTATTCAGGGTGTAATTTCCAAAAAGCTGGAATCATGAGCCAAAATAGAAACAAAAACACAATTGTGATATTGACCCTCAGTGGATTCAGAATTGTTTGTCCTCTGTTAAACTGTCTCGGTAACGTAGGCTACCTTAACATTTCTCTAGGGCCGTTCCAGCTTTAGACGAACCCAAAACCTTTTTTTTTTTGGTTCCCTGTACCGGCTTCACCAAGCATCTTTTTTGGCTGCCACCGGCACCACAACGCCAAATGTCGCATTGATTTTAAGTTTGTGTGTGTGTGTTGGAAGTAATTAATGATTCAATTTGACCTATATTTTTTTGAATTCCATCTGATTTCTGGAGTTATTTGTGTGAGTGTGTTAAAGTATAATATAATTCTATTGTGGTGACCCACAAATGACAGACATTCACCAGTTAGGTCAGTTTGGCAGTTGACTCACCAGTTTGTTCAGTTCGTTCAGTTTGGCAGTTTACTCGACAGTTAGTTTAGTTTAGAAGAATGTAACAAAGTGGAGCGTAAGGTGACTTGACGCATCTCCATCTCTTGTCTCCTCGCTTACTACACTCCACATTGGTGACCCGACGTGAGTTGAACACAACTGAACCATGTTGAACGACACCGGTGGTGAGAATGCGGCGGCTGCGGCGTCGGCCGCTGTTAGCGACGCGGCCAATGTCGGTGCTATCTACGCTGCCACTGTTAAGTTACCGGACTTTTGGCAGCACAGCCCGCAGCCGTGGTTTCGACACATCGAGGCTCAGTTCCAGCTGAGAGGAATAACGCAGGACGTTACGAAGTATTTCCACGTAGTATTGGCCTTGGATGCCTCGACGACGGCCAGGGCTATGGCACTGCTAGAGGCTCCTCCGGCTAACAGCAAGTACGACGCGCTCAAAACGTTCCTGTTGCAACTTTTTGAACTGTCGGAGCTGGAGAAAGCAGACCGCCTGCTGGCCCTGAATGGCCTTGGTGATAGCAAGCCTGCGGACACCATGGCTGGCGGGCATGGCCTTCCGATGGATGCCGCCCGTACCTGCCCATTCGTACCTATGGCACAAGTTATGTGGAAGTGTGTTTGGGCGGCCGACGTTTTGGTTGGGACTTCGTCATGGCCGCTGTGTCTACGCCGCTCCTGGGGGCGGATTTCCTCTGTGCTTACAGTGCTTACAGACTGTTAGTGGATGTTACAAACCGCCGCCTGATCGACGCCTCCGGTGACCTGTATCAACGCCTGCTGTCCGAGTTCCCTGACATCACCACGCCCATGTTTTCATCGGCGGTGGCCAAGCATGGCGTGGAGCACCACATCACCACGATTGGCCCCCCAGTCTATGCACGAGCACGGCGCCTCGACTCGGCCAAGCTTGCGATTGCCAAGGAGGAGTTCACCACCATGGAGCACCTCGGCATCGTGCGCCGCTCCAACAGCCCGTGGGCGTCCCCCCTGCACATGGTGACCAAGGTTGATGGTGATTTCCGTCGCCTGAACAACGCCACCACCCCCGACCGTTACCCGGTGCCGCACATCCAAGACTTCTCCGCCCACCTAACTGGTGCCACGGTCAAAGGTGGATTTGGTGCGCGGTTACCACCAGGTGCCCGTCTGCCCGCAGGATGTTCCCAAAACGGCAGTCATCACGCCCTTTGGCCTTTTTCAATTCCTACGGATGCCTTTCGGCCTCAAGGGTGCGGCGCAGACGTTTCAGCGCCTCATGGACTCCGTGCTACGGGACATGCCGTTCCTGTTTGTTTACTTGGACGACATTCTGGTGGCCAGCGCGTCCGCAGGCGACAACCTGACGCATCTCCGACAGCTGTTCGGCCGGCTCAGTGAGCACGGTCTCATCATCAACCCTGCCAAGTGCGAGTTTTGCCGGTCGTCCATCACTTTTCTCGGCCACCACGTCACCCCGCAGGGGGCCGTCCCTCTCCCTGCCAAGGCGGAGGCTGTTGCTGGTTTTCCACGCACTGTGAAGTCCCTGCAGGAGTTCCTGGGCATGGTGAACTTCTACAACCGTTTCCTCCCCCATGCGGCCCAACTCATGCGACCCTTGTACGACGCCTTGCGGGGTCGGAGGCCGGTGGGCGAGTTGGACTGGTCCACAGAGATGGCTGCTGCTTTTGATGCTGCCAAAACTGCGCTGGCCGACGCTTCTTTGCTGGCACATCCGTCTCCTACCGCCCCAGTTGCTCTTACTACCGACGCCTCGGATTACGCAGTGGGGGCGGTGTGTGAGCAGTGGGTGGGTGGAGCCTGGCAGCCGCTGGCCTTTTTCAGCAGGAAGCTCTGTGACAACGACAGGAATTACAGCACCTTTGACAGGGAGCTACTGGGTCTTTTCCTCGCCACCCGTCATTTCCGTTTCCTTTTGGAAAGCCGGAGGTTCACAGCTTTCGTTGACCACAAGCCGCTGACGTTCGCCATGGCCAAGTCTTCGGAGCCATGGTCTGGTCGACAGCAGCACCAGCTTTCTGCCATCTCCGAGTACACCACTGACATTCAGCACTGTGGCCGGCAGAGACAATTTCGTCGCCGACTGCCTCTCCCGAGCCATCATTGGATCCGTCCACTTGGGCTTTGACTACGCAGCCATGGCTGAGGATCAGACCGCAGACTCTGAGGTACAAGCCTACAGGACGGCCCCCACGGCGCTGCTCATGGAAGATGTGGTGTTTGACGCAGCCAACGCTACACTCCTCTGCGACGTCTCCACTGGCTTGCCGCGCCCCATGGTACCTGCTGGCTGGAGGCGTAAGGTTTTTGACGCCATACACGGACTTTCCCACCCGGGAGTGAAGGCCTCTACCAAGCTGGTGGGAGCTAAATTTGTTTGGCCAGGCCTGCGGAGGGACGTCAAGGTTTGGGCTGCGACCTGTGTGGCGTGCCAGCGTGCAAAAGTGACTCGTCATACTAAGGCCCCTTTGGCAACTTTCAAAGTGCCTGAGAGGCGTTTTGATCATGTGAATGTGGACCTGGTTGGCCCACTCCCCCCCTCCCGGGGTTACACCTACCTCCTCACCATGGTAGACAGGTCCACCAGGTAGCCGGAAGTGGTTCCCCTTTCCTCCACTACAGCAGCTGAGGTGGCCCGGGCGTTCGTCATGGCTTGGGTGGCCCGTTTCGGCACACCGTCCGACCTCTCCTCGGACAGAGGTCCGCAGTTCACATCGGAGCTTTGGACTGCGGTTGCCGAGGTCCTGGGGGTAAAGGTCCACCGTACCACGGCCTATAACCCACAGAGCAACGGTCTTTGCGAGCGGTTTCATCGGGACATGAAGGCCGCGCTCAGGGCCAGCCTTACGGGCGGCGATTGGGCTGACCGCCTCCCATGGGTGATGCTTGGCCTTCGCTCCGCCCCCAAGGAAGATCTTCACGCCTCGTCGGCCGAGCTTGTGTATGGCCAACCCCTGCGCGTCCCAGGGGAGTTTCTTCCGGATGCCACGGCCCCATGGTCAGTCGCCTCCCATCGTGCTGTGTCCCGGGACGTTGCCGACGCTTTCGTTCCTATTCCAACGTCTCGCCATGGCCTTCCCCAGTCCTATGTTCCTAAGGATTTGCCGTCAGCAAAGTATTTTTTCATCCGCCACGATGGCCATCGGGCCCCGCTGCAGCCCCCCTACGATGGGCCTTTCCGTGTCCTGGAGGGAGGGTCTAAGAACTTCGTTGTGGATAGGGGGGGCAGGCTTGAGTGGGTAGCTATAGACCGTCTCAAGCCTGCTCATGTGGATGTTGGCGAACCGCTTCAGCTGGGCCAGCCCCCGCGTCGAGGGCGCCCCCCCGCGTCGGTCTCGGCTCCTGCTCCGAAGTAAAACAATACAAACCCCCAAAATGCTTTTTACGTTTTGAAACACTTTGAGTCCCCCCTCCCTTGCCTCACAGTGGTTTGGTCCACTGCCTGCCGCACGTTATGATCTAGCGCGATCTGCACTCGGCTCACATGGGTAGAGACAGGAACGTAGTAAGTAGGCGGTCTACGGCCATTTTATTCACATTAAACATCTGATGAAGTTTTTCTTTTCTCAAATACAAATGATGCTGAGTAATTAATGAATTAGTCATGACAAAAAAAGTCTGCTATGCTAGTGTAATATAATAATAAGCTGGGTAAATAATGTTACCCAGCTTGTTTAAAAGCTTGTTGGATATGCCCCCACTACAACTAGCTAACGGTATTATTTGTGTCCCCTTCAAAAATTGCTCTTCAGAAATGTTATGTTTATTGTCCCCCCCTACTGTTAGATCAGATTCACGCCCATGGAGAGAGAGAGTGAGAGGCAGACCGCTCAGTGCACTTTTCTGGAGTTTTACCTGCCAACGCTCCTGTTTTTTACCCCTATCACCCGGACACCTCCCGGTTTGTTATTTCTCCCAGGAAACGTTGCATATGTGGATTAATCATGATTAATCCACAGAAAATTTTAAAATTTTAATTATTTGGCAGCCCGTATCATTGGTGGGACAGATTCTGGGTCTGGATCCGGCCCGTTTTTTTACAATGACACTCCTTGCCTTACCTTACCGTACCTGCTCATCCAGGAGTAGTTGTGTAGCAGTGTACAGGTCGAGTAATAGAAGGACAAGGCTACATACCGGCGGGCTTTCCTGTATATTCCCCTGCACATCCTCCCGTTTCCATGCTGGATTGGGTTGGTTGGGCTCCGGAAGGACCACTGCACACTCAGAACACCGCAGGGCCCCAAACACTCTCCCCACTCAGTCCATGAGGACCAGCCACAGTGCACTGAGGTTGCACAAAACTGACTGTTTAGGAGGGCTTAGACTTTAATAGGGCGAGTTCACAGCAGATCTGAAGTGTTTGACAGACTCACCTGAGCAGTCTGGGTTAGGCCGACATCTCTGCGTCCTTCCCCTCTCACAGACACAAATCTCACAGTCAACCTTGATCTCCTGGCCCGGCCAGTAGCGCCCGTCTGCCATCTCACAAACACACTCCTCTGGTGACACACACTGTTGCGTATGACTCATCACCTGACCCTCCGGACACCAGCAACCTGAAGTCAGAGACAACTTTATCATGAGAAAAACAAATCACAGCTAATTTAAAGGGGAGGAATCAACAATTTATTATAATTTTCCTTCCTGTTGACTAACCTGAGAAGCAGGGGGCTTTTGGATCACAGCTCGTCCCACTGCTGATGTGGGCACAGGACAATGGGCAGGGAGCACAGTTGTGTCGCACCAGCCCATTGGGACAGCTGGTGTTGGCACATCCATCGTCAGGACAGGGCTCTGGAGAGGGATATTTTAAGATCATTCCAATTTTCATAAGACGTTTTAGTGCAATGAACCTTTTTGATTTATTTTCTTTAATTTTAAAAAACTAGATACATTTTGAAGCCATGTGAAAGACTATAACAACCTCTAAGATTCATTTAGTAATGCATTAAAATGGA
The DNA here is from genome assembly GCA_021346845.1 of Apeltes quadracus. Classification (NCBI taxonomy): domain Eukaryota; kingdom Metazoa; phylum Chordata; class Actinopteri; order Perciformes; family Gasterosteidae; genus Apeltes; species Apeltes quadracus. The sequence continues at coordinate 2,549,677 of CM037914.1, read as the reverse complement.
TGCAGTATGATTTGATTGGAAACATACAATTCATCAGAACTAGTTAATAACTAGTAAATAACAAAACATTCTTGTGAAATCAATCAGCAGGTTGCGACTTTTTGTGCTTTTGGGGTGAACAAAAGTCCTCCACAAGTATTGTAACAATGAGAATTTTTCAATTAGGACCCATGTTCGAATAATTTCTGGTGAACCTTACTAATCTCTGTGGGGAGGTTGTACGGCCCGGGAAGCTGGAAACAGTCTCGGCCCCCGTAGTGGGGGGGGATGCAGCCTCTGTGTCGGACCTGCACGCCACCACAACCGCTGGAGCAGTTGGCCCAGCTCACCCACGGCAGCCACTGACCATCAACTGGAGAGCATCATGCATTAGGAACAAATACTGAACATTCTTTTTATTTTAAACTCTCCTCAAACCTATTTTATTTCATGTCCCCCTTCTTACCAGGACAGGTGGTGTTGAAGCACTGCTGTCTTTGGAAGTCCTGTCCTTTACAGTGACTCAGTGGATCTGCTGCAGGACAGGTTCTCTGCCGGCTCCTGGAGCCTGTACCACAGGAGGTGCTACAGGCGGTCCACAGACCCCAGGAGCTCCAGGTTCTACAGCCCTGCTCATCAGTGGGGCCTCCAAGTGGCGATAATGAGGAGTCTGGGCAGTCTACCACACCATTACATACCTAGGTAACAGGAATGGAAGTAATGGGTTACTTTCATGAATTTTAAACATTAAATAATAATAAATAAATGTATTGTATAGAATTCCTTAATATATATATACTTTTTAACCAAGGTGATTGCTAATCAGACCGTGTCAGATTCATGCTACATTTTGATTTAATTGAAAGAACATCGATAATAAATTCTACAAAACTTTTAAAACTGTTAAAAACAGACAAATCTATTCTTTATACCATGAATTATTTCTTCATGGCATGAAAGAAAATCCTGTCTTAGCCAATTCTTAGCTACCTCGTCCTTGGTACAAAAGATAATTCTATGATTTATTTTGGTGTTGAAATACCCTCCACTGCCTGTATTGCTGGTGGTAAATGTCTTAGGCGTACCATATTAAAGGGGACACAGGATCCGTCCACACAGGTAAATTCAGAGCAGGTGAGAGTGGTATTCCTACTCCCAGGGAGTACTGGTGAGATAGTTTTATCTGGACAGAGCGAGATTTCAAACGTATCATTAAACAAACCAAAATATTACAAAATTCATCAACTTTGTGAATGTAAGTAACTACAACACCCATTGCCTCCAACTTTTCTTCCATTCATTCTGCTTTCATTCCCTTTTTTTTTCCTATCAGGAGGTCTTTGAACACAGTAATGGAATTCCATCTCATCTCATCTATTGTTTCTTCTTAGCCCATGAGAACTCACCACACACAAACTCATCCTCGCCCTGTGGACAGTCCTGAACGCCGTTACACACTTGCGACATGTTCACACAGGTGTGGTTGTCACACAGGAAGCTGCCTGGGCACGGCGGTATCCGAATAGAACCTAGCGTGCGGACAGATTTATTGTCAAAGACTTTTCTGTGGCTTTGATGATACAGACGCTTGTTTTTTTTCTTAATGCTCAAATCCCATAATAATCCCATATGTATTTGCAGCGGCTCACCACAGGCGTCGACACTTTCGTCCGAGGCATCCCTGCAGTGTAGGATCCCGTCACAGAGCTGATGGTAGTCTACACACTGGTCCTCGCTGAGACAGGGCACCCGGCCAGGGCCACAGGGGGCCGTGCACCGCTGCTCGTCACTACCATCCATACAGTCGGTTTCCCCATCACAGCGCCAGGCCTGAGGCACACACTGGCCACCAGTGGCACAGCTGAACTCATACGACCTACAGTCTGGAGAAACAGGAGTGTGTAAAAGAAACAAATTTATGAAAAACAATATCCTCCTGTATGATTAAATCAATACCTAAAGTGGCAGTAATCCGGGAAACAGGGAAGGGCGACGGGGTTGTGTAACAGTCGATTCTGTTCTCATCCTCTCCGCCTTCACAGTCCGACGTTCCATCACACAATTTAGTAGTGGCGACACATGTTCCGTCACTACAGGCAAACTGGTTGGGAGCGCAGGTCACTGTAACAACAAAATGGATTGCCTCATTCAATTTACATTGAAAAAATTGATTGAACTTATGGCTGTCAAATTAACACTGCATTTGTACCTCTATTAGGACAGACGGCTTCGTCTATTCCAGAGGGGCAGTCTCTGTGTCCGTCACACACTCTGTCTGCAGTGACACACTGATCCCCAGGGCACTGAAACTCCCCAGCGGCACACAAACACCTTCAAGCAGATAAAGGTATAATGACATTGTGTGGGGAAATATTATTGCATGTCTGGGATGTCGGGTGGACGTTTCTGAGGTCGGTTAAGATTTGAAACATTGCATATTTAGCGACGCCCGTCCATTTAACCAATGGCAATCTCAAAGAGCAAATAGGTAGCTGAATACACACTCCCTCTCGTCACTGAAGTCTCCGCAGTCATCATGTCCGTCGCATCGGTGGAGGTAGAGAATGCAACGCCCTCCAAAACACAGGAATTCCCCCTCATCACACACCACACCGCAGTCTGGACCCAGGAAAGCACAGCTCATCACAGTCACAATCATAAGTTACAGCAAAGTAAAAACAAGACAATAAATTGTTAAAAGAGTACCTTGCGTTAAAAGAAACACTGTCTTTCTCAACATAATATTCTTTAAATAAGCCCCTTTTTTGATGTGTTGCTGGTGAAGAACTTGATGTGAAGTTGTAGTTTGTACGAGGGGTATATTGCTTATTGTTTTTTGATTACCTTGCTCGTCAGAACCGTCAGCAAAGCCACAGTCCAGACGCCCGTCACACATTCGGCTGGCTAGCAGACACTTTCCATTGGCACACTGAAATTCCCCTGGCGGGCACAGGGGTGTGGGGCTGGTAGGGCCGCAGAACTCCTCATCCGATTGGTCAGCACAGTCTTGGTGTCCGTCACACCGCAGAGCCAGGTTCAGACATGGTCCACTGCAGGGGGCGGGGTCAATTCACTTTATTCACTTCTGCATCTGCTTACTCGTAGCAAAGAGTGACAGTTCAAATAAAACTTCTTGTAGGCTGGAGGAGGTTTGAATTGGTGCATCTGTTCAATATAAGAATACAATACAATAAAGTAAGTTAAAACTATGCAAGCAAGAATTAACAATTTAAACAGATAGGTACGTTAAAACCGCCTCCTTGACCTCCAGCACTCAGGCTTCAATGCAGGCCATTCCACAGTGACTGCTCTCCTTGCTCCACACTGCTAGAGCCTCCTCCCTCTCCTCTGTCCTCATCCTAATGAACCTTTTTGCTGCATTTGACACAATAAGCACCAGATCCATATTTCCTCTCTTGAGGAACCTGGGGTGTCATTTATAAAACCTTGCGTAACATTTGTGCCAGAAGTGGTGTACGGATGAAACATAGGATGTGCGTACGCACAGAAATATTCAGACTTATAAAACCGTGCGCCCGCACGTCCTATGCAGTTTTCCCTTAATAAATCACAATCCATTCATAATGCAGCGCAGCTTTTGTGGCTTCATGTTACGCCCATAGTTGCCCATATAGAGTCTGTGGAATGCCCACAAATGAATATTCATCGATTGCGAAATCATGGCAAACACTGAGAGGAACATTGATCGAATGGAAATGCTTTCGATTCATGAAAGAATTTGCATTAACATTTGGTGCCCTTATGGCAACATGAGTGCCGTCAATAACACCGATTACATTTCGGAAACTGTACATGGCCGCAAATTGAGCTTTTTTGTTTGCCTGTTCCCCCGCTGTGTATGCGAACTGGACAAAGCTATTACGCCTTTTAACACGTCTGGCATAAAGTGCGCAAGATCAGCAGCCATTTTGCGTCCTTACGCATTGTGATCATGGCATTTTATTACCGTCCATTTGATTGCATTTAAAAGTAAGCCGGTGCTGGCTAAGATATCCAGTGCCAGTACGCCGTCCCGGAAAGAATACTGTACAGCCCGGCCGCCGACCGCTAAGGAGGAGAAAAAGTTTGGGGACCCCCGGCTCTATATCGCAGTACCACCAAGAAATAAATAAAAAAAAAAAACTCTCACCCCTAATAACATAAAAATATTATTGCAACATATTTCTGTATTAATTTGCATTTCTGTTTGTTTTACACTGCAGATCAATATAAGAGGCAGTATTGGCATTTCTTTTACGCAACAGTCTAGTTTTACACAGTTTCACACACGTTTCCGTGTTTCTTGCATTTGCCGCCGGTCCTCATTTCACCCGTTTTTGTGCGTACGCATGGGTCCGAGCTTGCGTGAAGGACCGCACATTTTTCCGCAAAGTTTGCTTTTTAGAAATACCAATTATTGCGTAGAGAGCGGCGTACGCCTTCTTCTGTGCGTATGCAGCATTTATAAATGAGGCCCCTGGTGTCTCAGGCTCTTCTCTCATCCTACCTTGACGGTCCCACCTACCGGGTAACCTGGAGAGGATCTGTGTTAGCACCTTGTCCTCTTTCTACTGGAGTTCCTCAGGGTTCTGTCCTGGTTCCCCTCCTCTTCTCTCTCTACACCAACTCTCCAAGAACTGTCATTCGCTTGGATGACTTCTCCTACCACAGCTATGCCGATGACACCCTACTAATTCTCTCCTTCCCTCACTTGGGCACTCAGGTGGCGGCACGGATCTCTGCCTGTCTGACTGAAATCTGAGTGGATGTCCGCTCATTTCTCTTACTACTCACTACTACTCACTTCTCTTTCCGGGAAAAGATTCTACTACCCGGGACCTGACTGATAACCTTGGCAACTCTGTGTTAACGCAGACGTTGAGGTACCTTGGCGTGACACTTGACAGCCAACTCTCCCTGACTCCCAACATTACAGCAACAATACGATCCTGTAGATACACGCTCTACAACAGGGGTGGCAAACTAATTTGCAGTTCCGGCCAGATACTGCCCACTCGAATGCGGGCCAGACCATTAAAAACATAGGGAGCGGCGGCGGACAGTATGGCCGACGGGTGGGGGGGGGGGGGGGGGGGTTTGCGGACGTTGCGCTGGCCGACAGAGAGCATGGGGGGGTGGTGCAGACAGGATGGTACAAAACTAATCAATACTAACGTATTTTTTCGCGCTGTTTGTGTATTTAACACGAACAGCGCGAAAAAAGACACAAACAGCCTCTCGTCTTGTCAGAAGCGACCCCATATACCTGGGGACCTTTCGGTAATTCTCACAATTGCAAAGTAATTCAGCGGGCCAGCCGGACTCCCAGTGGGGCGCTAGTTTGACATATGTGCTCTACAACATCAGGAGAATACGTCCTCTTCTCATTCAGAAGGCGGCCAGTTACTGATTCAGGTTCTTGTCATCTCCCGGTTTGACTACTGTAACTCTCTTCTCACAGGTCTCCCCCCTACCTCCATTTGACCTCTGCAACTCATCCAGAATGCAGCAGCTCGACTGGTCTTTAACCTTCCTAAATTCTCCCACACTACTCCACTTCTCGCACTCTTAACTGGCTACCAATGGCTGCCTGCAGCCACTTCAAAACACTGGTACTCACGTACTATGCTGTGAATGGATCGGGTCTAGTCTTCATCCAGGACATGGTCAAACCCTACATCCCAACATACATTCTGCACACTCCGCTCTGCATCTGCCAAACTGCTTGTTCCTCCCTCACTAAGAGCAAAACACTTGACTGGTCGCTATCACGTCTCTTTGCCGTCCTGGCTCCTAAATGGTGGAATAAGCATTTACATCTTCCGCCGCAAATAGAAGACACACCTCTTCAGACTAATTGTAGCACTTAAATTGCACTTATAATAGCTCTTATCTATAGCAAGTGGTATATAGGCTTATTTGATGAAATTGCACTTCCTTATTTCCTGTTCTTCTGAGTTTGTATCCTTATAGTTGAAATGCACTTATTGTAAGTCGCTTTGGATAAAAGCGTCAGCTAAATGACATGTAATGTAATAAAAACACGTATGTATGTCTATACGTTTCTCACTATGGAGGTACATACTGTACGTGTTTTACCGTACATTTCTGTTATTATTCTTAATCATGCAACTTTATGCTCTGCGTAATATTTCAAACGAACCATCAACAGACTGGCGCTTTAAGTGCTATCTATACCCATGATGGCACATTATAGGGGTGTGGAAAGCAGCTGGTATTTGTATCTATATTTGTATTTGTTGAGGGGGGAAAAGTATTTGTATTTGTATTCAAGTAAAATTCAAAGTAGGTGTAAAAATCCATTTTTTTGCGTTACACTTCTAATTTACGTTAAAGTGTAAGTATTCTTTAATTATATTAGTGGTGGGCATAGATTAATTTATCTAGATTAATCTCACTGTAATCTTGAAATTAATCTAGATTAATCCAGATTAAAATGGCTGATTTGAATTCTGCCGAAGGCATTCAGAATATGTGTGCTACCCAAATAAATACTAAACATAAGTCTTTAAGAACAATTGTTTCCGTATGATAGAGTAAAGTTACTGACGCTTCCTGTTCATAAGTTATTCTAATATTTGAAAGCCTTGAAAAGGTGCAAAGGTGCAGGACCACATAAAGTTACATACGCGCACAACCCACAGCATAATATAACAAAGGTGCAAATAGCAGTGCAAATAGCAGTGGGATGCGATAAGGCAATATGGGTTCAAGTATTACAGAATGAGGTATGACGAACAGTTGAGCAGCAGTTTTGTCAATAACAGATATACATAAATAAATAAATAAATAATGTGCCCCTTATATGGCATTATTACTCCCGTAGTTCGCACACTGAGATCGCTACCCAGCCGTTAGGAGTCTAGCTCATGCCCCCTCTCAGTGTACATTACCTTACACCGCACAACCACCGACTCGGTAATTGACGCCAGGCTACGTGCTCAACCGTGGAGCGGTACTTAAACACAACAGCGCGTCACCTCCCGCCGCTGAGCTAGCATCACATGGAGACAGCCGGGTAATGCTAACCGGATATAGCTTGCGTCGCGGATCTTCACCAGAGTTGTTAGCCATTTAGTATCTGCATGCCTACCCGCTGGACGATCAGGGACTGTGGATGCCTGTGAATGCCGAGCTGCTTCGATCTGCGTGGATGTGGAGGGTTGACTTGCCATGCCGAGTGTTCGCCGCTTAAGGGGCTACTGCTTTACACGGAATGGCACCGCGTTTCCCAGCGTTGGAGATTAAGGTGATTAGCGTCCTCGATGGCCCGCAGTAGCTGGTGGAGATCACGTCCGGGTGTAGCGCTCTCCCGGTAAGCCTGCGTGGGTTTATTTGTGCTCGTCGCTCCATCACCGCTTTACTCAGACAGCTGTCTGCTACTATAAACAACGCGGAGTGTAATGTCCCTACGCTACGCTAAAGCAACACCGTTGCGCTGCATGTCAGAACAAATTAACGCTGCACAATGCACAGCTGAAGCAAACTCGGTGGCTTCGTAGCTGCATCCATGTTAGCACGTCACCTTTGATGTGGTAATTTCACAGTAGGCACAGGTTCGAAGACTCGTTCTCGCCCCCTACAGTGCAATTTGGCTAAGTATATATCCGCGCTAGAATATCAAGGTGAAAGTCATCATAGCTTGCGTAGTATAAACCCAGCTCCTAACCCAACTTTGAGAATAGATTATCGGCCGATAAGAGTCTCACCATAACGCAGCACGCTAACGCCGATAACGGCCCACCACTAAATTGTAGCCAATATAATAATTATGGATATGCAATATTGGTTGATGTTTTTCCATAAATCCAGCAATGAACATGTAACAAGGAACGTCATTGAAAAGAAAATAACATAACAGCCATTACGTCATCCATGGTTAAACCAACAATTCAACAAAACTACACAAGCATTTTTTAAAACCTTTTTAACTGAACGTTAACGTTACTCTGTCAACAGCCTATTGTCTAAATAACCGGAGCTACGTAAACGGCGCGAACATGAGAGCACCCGACTGCAGACGTCAATAACGCAGCGTAATGGAATAATCTCCTGATCAAACTCCGCTTCCTGAAAGTTATAAACTGCCTCCGGAACCCAGTTAATGTACAAAAAATCTATTCAACAAAAATAGTGATGCAGTTAAGTGTTTTTTCGCTCAGCCGAGCCCTCTTTGTTGCTGTGTGGAGCAGCCTGTTTTAGTCACCTCTTTTACTCTTTTCCCCTCCCCCGACTCCTGAACGTCACTCACTCACTCATCCGGGCATGCACTGCGGTCTCATGAGGAAACGCAGCTTTTTGATATAAAGTTTTCTTGTTCCCGAATACAAATATTTTTTAAAGTATTTGTTCGAAATAAGTATTCGTAAAAACCACATTATTTGTGCCTTTCCGAATACCGTATTCGGGTTCGGCTCCACCTCTAGCACATTTCATATCGCATTTGAGGTGACATAAGATGGTTTCAACATTTAGCTCATATCTCATTGTAATAGTCTAAGCACATGGTTGAGTGATTTCAATCAGTATTCTTAAAGACATACTGTAATAAAATCAACAAAATGTGGGCCTGTTGGTGGCACAAGATGAAAAGTATAGTGACTCGGCATGTCTGTACAATTCATCCTCTAGTGACCATGAGTATATTCCATTCCATTGAAAGCAATGTCCTGTATACTAGTATTCACCGATGAAGGCTTGATGTCAGTGATAAATGAAGAGATTTTGGATTCACCTTGGCGTGCTGGTACAGTGGAACTTGTCCGGGGGGCAGGTGGACGGGCAGATCTCATCTGAACCATCGCCACAATCTTCCTCGTTGTCACATACCCACTGGGAGGGAATGCAGCGCCCCCCAGTACAGGTGTACTCTGAATCTAGACAGGGAGGGGGCACGGGAGGGCAAGCCACACCCTTGCAGTGCCAAACGCCAACCTCACAGGAACTGGACACAAAATATCATACATTTAGATTTATTGAGGAAAAGATGTGGAATATGTTTTCTTAAGCGTAGCAATTTTACTGACCAGTTCTGGCAGTGTTGAGTGATGGTGGTTCCAGGTGGAAACATGGAGCCCTCCCACTCACATGGACACTGGATAAGAACTACACAGCTGTCCCCTGTAAAGCACAGAGAACTGCATCTGATATACAGAGGAGCAATGCAACAGCTTCATTGTCAACATTTGATGTCCCTTATGTCCAGCTCCCCAGCTCTGCTTTCCACTGACACCAATACCTTATCTGTGAGTGGGCTGTCTCCTTTACAGCTTGCTGAGGTTCAAGAGAGCCATGTTGAGGAAATTAAATCCTGGACCCCATTCCCACTGCTCCGCTCAAGTCACATATCTCCACTCTAAGTCCTTTCATCAGCAAAGTTGTTAACCTTTGTCCTCAGTCCGGCTGTGTCCCACCAGCTCTTAAGGTCGCTGTCATTTGTCCCCTTCTAAAGAAGCACACCCCGGATCGCCCGATTGACTCCAGTTCCACTACTCACCCGTAAATGCATAAATTGACCGGCACCTCCCTATCTGCTAGAATTACTCCCCTAACCTCACCCGCACCCTCAGATCTGCAAGCAGCTTGCTCCTACGGGTCCCCAACACCAAGCTCTGCAGCATGAGCGACTGGCCCTTTTTCCCGGCAACGCCACGCAAATGGAGGGCAAAACGGTCACTGGACTCTACTAAGATTGGCCTAAAAACCTTTTTATTCAGCAAGGTATTTTCTACGGTCTACTGTTTTACTTTGTTGTTTAAAATGTTTTATTACAATATGTTTCCTTTGTGGCACTCTGATATCTGTTGATGATAAATAAAATGCATTATTATTATTACTAGGGGGCAAGTGGTCTGTATATCTGGCCTTTTTATATAGAAGAAATCGGGGGATTCACCAAAATTCCACCAACGTAACTGTTGAACTGACTAAGAAAGAGTGAACAATCAGATGGTCACTAATTCAGGCCTTGCGTCAATATAGAAAGAGTTATGACACTGTTGACCATGCCATCCTACTTCATCGTCTTCAACACTTAATCGGCATTTCACACACAGCACTTCAGTGGTTCCGGTCCTACCTGACTGATAGAGTTGCGTACGTGGCCCTCGGGGGAGCCAGGCCGAGGCCCCACACTGTTACATGTGGGGTACCTCAGGGTTCGGTTCTCGGCCCTACTCTTTTTTCCATCTATATGCTCCCCTTGGGTCACATCATCAGCAGGCATGAAGTTGCTTTCCACTGCTATGCTGATGATACGCAGCTCTACGTCAGGTTGGACCCCACATCCTCTGCATCATCACTCTCCACGCTAACTGCCTGCCTTGAGGAGACAAGGGCATGGATGACTGATAGGGCCCGCAGCTGGCCGGAGCAGGGGTGAAGCCCTGCCCTCGTATGTAAATCTGTTATCTTCTGTGAACTTTTTGAATAAAACTCGGAGGTCCGAGGAGCTTCGGCGGATTTCGGCACGGCAAACGCGGTGTGGCTAGAATCCCCTTTGCAAAGTAATACGACTTGTCTGTGGTTTTGTTCTCGCCTCTCTGATGATAACTGAAAATACCTGACAATGACTGACAACTTTCTCCAGTTAAACAACTCCAGAACCGAAGGTCTCCTCATTGGGACCCCACACCAACTTCGATCTTCCCCCTTGACTGTTTATTCATTCGCTGGTCATGACATTCCACTGACATCCTCTATAACAAACCTGGGGGTTCGATTTGACCCACACCTATCATTTAACACCCACATCCATCATATCTGTAAGACCGCATTCTTTCATCTCCGGAATATCTCAAAACTCTGTCCCTCACTCTCTCTTCCTGATGCAGAGAAGCTGGTTCATGCCTTTGTCTCCTCCAGGCTTGACTACTGTAATTCGCTCCTCATCGGGCTCCCTGGCAGGAGCCTGCAGAGACTGCAGTATATTCAGAACTGCGCTGCCAGGGTCCTGATGAGGGTGCGAAAATCTGAGCACATCACACCCATCCTCCATAAACTTCACTGGCTTCCTGTCAGGTTCAGGATTGACTACAAGATCTGTCTCCTGACCTATCAATGTGTTCACGGCAGCGCACCATTGTACCTTAAAGAACTACTCACTACACATAACCCAACCCGTCATCTCCGCTCCCCTGACAGTCACAAACTCCAGGTCCCCAGGTCTAAACTCTGCACCATGGGAGACAGGGCCTTCCAGGCGACTGCGCCTCGACTGTGGAATGCCCTCCCCGACCACCTGAGGGGGCCACAGTCTTTAGAATTTTTTAAAAACAAATTAAAGACCTATTTATTTTTTACTGCTTTCTCTTAGTATAACTGTTTTTAGCTACCTCTGAATGTTTTTTATGTACTTTTAATGTTCAGTGTCTTTTAATGTTTTTGCTTGTGTAAGCACTTTGAGATGTGTCCTCACATGTAAAGCGCAATATAAATAAAACGTATTATTATTATTATTATTATTATTATCAAAGACGATTTGGCCATGACTATGATAAGCACAAATACGGTCATAAGTAGATGAAAATGTTCCCTAATGGCTCAGAATGAGTTTGTAGATCTGATTTACCATGCCGGACGGTGCCGGCTGGGCAAAAGCAGCCCTCCACGCAGGAGAGAGCGCCACACTGGGAGGGTGGACTCGGCTGAACACTGGGACATGAGCGAGAGCATGCTGGGCCACAGGGGTTGTACACCAGCCCATTATCGCACTGCATAGCTGAAAGAAGGGGGGAAACAGAGAATTACAATGAGAAAGAAAGGACCGGGTCAGAAAACACCCGCTGCATTGAAGGGGCAAAGGAAGAACATCTAAGTGGGTGAGCATGAACGGTGCATTGGGGGTCTTTGACATACGACAGAGCTCTTGGGACCTCCAGCGGATGTAGACGCCTTTGCGGTTACACTCTTCGGCATAGGCAGCGATGGCTGTGCAGAGACACTCACAGTCACCACCTGAGTCACAGCTAGAACACACACAAAAGAATGACCTGACAAACAACATGAATATGGTATCCTTTCTATTCCTGAGTTCTGTTTACTGTTGCACCTTGCACCTGCACGCCTACAACTAAGCCACATGCACGCAAAAATACACATGCCTGATTGAAGGCAGATCCCTAGTTGTTTAAAAGAAATAATGCATGTTTCAAACATTTCTTTTCATACATCCCAGCACATTAATCAATAGGTATTATTCATAGTAGATTACACATTCTAAAAAATGATTTAAAGTTGCTCAGTGCCGCCACTCACCCACAAGCATCAAAGACACACCAGTCATAGTACTGCTGGAAGGGCACCTCGGGGTGGCACTGGGAAAAGAGCTCCTGAGTCAGGACTGCACACATTTTCCTGGCCCAGGGCACCCTGTCGATGTTAATCTGAGCAAGACAAAAAAGGACAGGTCAAGTTTGCTTTTGCATGTGTGCGCATGAGAAAGACGTTTATTTATTATCATTAAATTTTCCTTTTAATGTCCCCCGTAAGAGAGATTTGGGGCATTCAAGAGAGTTCAGGTCACATAGCAGCTCATAGTAGCTCAATATACAATCTGTCTGTATACAGGTACAATTAAATTGCCATTGGCATAGATCCCAGAACATAGCCCCTGTTCGCCAATGCCTTGTACGTACTGCATTCCAATGAAGCTATAATGTTGGTATTTCGCCAGAAAGTATGTTCAGTGTTTCTGCAAGTGTCCATGCAAGTGTCTGTATTGAACTCACAGCACAAGGGTCGCGCAGGTCCTGGTCTGCCACATCAGGGCAGGAGGGGCTGACCTTCCAGGAGTTACCAAACAGCTCGGCGGTTGACTCCACAATGCCCTGTCGCGTAGTGAAGTCGTTCTCTGTGTCCCCATCAAAGTTACCACACAGGCCCCCAACCTTGCCACGCAGGTGGGCCTCCAGCCGCACGTACACGCGCATACCTGGGTACAACAATTGGATGGACAACAGCATTACCATTAATATGTTTGATGACCTACATCTACAGCCACCTTGTTGCAGTACGACCTAATTATCTTTAATTAACATTTATCAAAATTACAAATTAATATACAATATAAATATATTTATATACGAAACATAAGTCTTGGGTTGGGTATTTAGCTAAACTATTTGCTCCCCCCTATCTAATTTAAATAAATAAGGAACATAAATGTAATTTTCTTCACAAATTTGGGGTACTGCGGCGTGATAAACAAATATAATTTTGAAAAATAAGTATGCCTCTGTGTTATGTTGCCAAAGTTTGATGTGTGTGAGTCCTACCTCCATCCCATAGCAGAGTGACCCCTAATCGTGAGGAAAGGGACACAAACAGGCCGACTCTCTCCAAAGTCAGACCACTGCCACTGTAGGACTTTGGGAGACTAACTGGCATCCCATTTACTGTCACAGCTTTACCTAAACAAGAAAGGAAAGGCAAGATTACCTCAAGCAACCTTTATTAAACCGGGTGGGCTTCTGAGCTCATTCTTCTTACCTCTCAGCAGATGTATGACAGTATTTCCCAGGCTGAGGGTCACTGACTTGGTGCAGGTGACACCGGTGCTGCCGCATGGCACATTCTCTGCCATCACGTTGAACAGACCGCTGGTCTCCCTCGCCAGTAGGTACTGGCAGTCGCCCAGGAAAGAGTAACAGCGGCCGTCGAACGTGATGTAGTGTGGGTCCCCCGTCGCCACGCATACACCAGCGCAGGGCAACTGGCCGCAGTGCCAGCGCTGCTGCTTACACACACTGCAGGGGAGGAATGGTGCACACTTTAGGAGATTTCATGGAAAGAGGAGGGGATGCGATGAGACAACTGCATGCGTTACCATGTGTTGCAGTCTTTGGTAATGGTGTCGTTGCTGTAGTAAAGTAGACCATTATGGTGACAGGGACAGTCCTCTGGAAGAACACAGCGATCATCCTAGACAGACATAACCATGGTCAAATTCAGCCATATCACCAGTCATATCATGATGTTTTTACCTAATTGATCGATAAAAATACATTTGTACAGTAGTAAGAATTGTTAATTATATCACTAACACAACACCAGGCTTTTTAACTAAACTAAAATGAATAAGGAATAATCATAAACATGTGGGAACATTGGTTACGATTATTCCTTACAATGAAAAAGATGTAATAGTTAATCTATGCCCTTGATGTGGACAAGTTTACTGCGATAAAATATTTCAAAATAGTTGACACAACTTTCGGGCTTCCGCTTTCTGACCCCGCAAAGAAAGCCACCATTAGCTGCAGTCAGTTAAATAGTTGGAGATGGAGAGATTTTTGCACTGGAAGAAAAACCAAAATACAGCAAAGAACTGTGCAGAGGAAATCCTCCTCTCGTCAAACAAACGGACCACTTTAAGACTTATAGGCTAAGCTAGCTGCTAGGCTACTTCCATCTTAACATCAACCCTGCGTGGCACACAGTCCGCAGAGGACCACCACTGTGTCCCTAAAAGACAGTGGTTTGGAAAACGTTGTTGCTAAATGTCTTGACATTGTTGGCACTTCAAACACAGCTCTCAAATGATGAGCAAAGTGCTAACCCTAACCCTAATACAGAGTTACAAAGAAAGTAAGTTAAATACTGAATTTGCATCAGCCAGGTTAGAAGAACAGCAACTTAAATGGATGGTAATGGTGCTTTGTGTGTGTTGGATATCAAACCTCAGATGAGCCATTTCTCTGTTTCCCCCAAGAGGCCTGAACAATGACAATGCAGGTTTGAATTATAAAATTGTAAAATGGTTCTAATTTGTAAGGCCTTTCTAGTCTTTTGACCACTCGTACTGCTTTAACAATGCATGCCATAAGTCACCAACCTCATGATGACAGGAGCTACCATACATTCTTACCATTAACACACCGTGGTCACAGCTACAGGATTCATTTGTCTTGCCCAGGGTCACATGGAGATGGGCAGTCACTCGGGACTTTTTCATGAATGTAATTTTAGCTTAATCAATCGCATGGCCGGGTGCATGTCCGGGCCAATTTCCTAATTATATTAAATCACACCTGTGTAGGGCTGCAAAGCCGGCCAAAATGATAATCGCGATTATTTTGATCAATATTGAGATCACGATTAATTATCACGATTACTTGTCGAAAAAGGTTGCCACAAAAGGTTATTGTGACATAGACTAATTATAACTGCTTGTACATCCATATACTGCTACAGTCCTCCTTTTATTGAAGGATACTGTGAAGGAGTATGCCATTTCAGCTGTTGCGCGACTGCTTTCCATACATGCATGTTTGCCGTAAGGTAGCTATCTACCTGACGAAATAGCAACACGGATTTCGGTGGCTCATTACACTGCTACTTACATGTCTGCAATGCGCAGACATGTCAAGCTAGTAAACACTAAACACGTTACACAGCAGGTAACGTTAGCCTACAGTTTTCGCCCTGTGTGGTGTTTTGAGTTCAAGTCCTATTTGACTATTAAAGCCTATTTTTGTTTGGAACCCTGCATCTGCGTCTCACCTCCTTCCGATCCGCACCTCTGCGACATTATCGTTGTGACAGACGTAAAACAGTCTGCTGCTAAAGCTATGAGCTAAAAGAAACAAACTAGCACTGGTCACTGCTGTTGTCGGAGGAACAACACAGACGGGACAAAATGTTGCATTTACTGGTAAACTGGTAAACATTGTGACCTGTTAGGGATTGTGTCGGGGTGAACCGGAAGGAGGGAGACCCACTCGCAGGGTTCCAAAACGAAAGACTTTAATTCTCAACGGTCAAACCCAAAACGCCACGTGGGGCAAAACACAGCTCAGGCCAGGAACACAGACTCCAACAAAGACACCTAACATGAGACAATGACGCGACAGATTCACAGGACTTAAATACACAAGGAGGTGCAGGTGATTGGAAACAGGTGGAATCACTCAGAAGATCACATGGGTAGACAGGACAAGGCAGGAAGTGAAGTTAACCCAGGGAGACCAGAAACATCAGACTACAAAATAAAACAGAAAAAGAGACAAAAACCGTGACAGTGACCGGCTTATGATGACCGACTGCTACCTGTTGTGGAGTTTTCCTCATGTAACTCTGTCCTCTATGACTGAAGCTGCGCGGTACAGGGAACAAATCTGATTGTCTTTGCAAAAACTACTTTGATACGGAGCGTTTTATGACACTTTTAAAAAATACAAATAATCGCGTTATCGCGCAAATTTAATTGTGGCAAGTGAAAATCCTAATCGTGATTAAAATTCGATAACTTGTGCCGCCCTACACCTGTGTTTGTCAAAAAGGTCTGCTGTGAGAAAAAAAAAAACGTACTGTTTATTCTACAGCCACTCAGAATACAGAGGTTTGGTTTCACTCACTAGCAACACAGTTCCCTGTGGACAGACGCAGCCGGACAGGGAGTCTCTGCAGCTCTCATGTGCCACACTCGGCCCCTGCTGTTGGCCGGGGCGGTCAAGGCTGGAGCAGGTGAGGAGGCAGGAGCGTGGAGAGTAGATTAAATGGCCTGGACACCGGTTCACCACCTCACAGCGCTCCTGAGTGCAGTTAAACAGCCCCTGCTCACACACACTGTGGATGAGATATAACAATCAGAACTGACATTGACTGATAGGAATTTTATTTTTTTTCAATGAATTGTCAAGTGGATGTGTTAAAACGAGGGACAAAAAACATTATTTAATATTCAATTCCCTGGCTGATAGAAAGCCAGAGGAAATGTAAACAAATTGGAAGTTGACGTCTCTTGCACGGAGAACTGCACGGTTGGCAGCTCAAACCCTGGATGCTCCACGTCCCAAGTGTCCTAAGCAAGACACCTAATCCCTAACGGCTCACCGAGGGCCTGCCTTTTGCCTCTGCCTGTATGACTGACATCTCTCAGTGGATGTCCACTCACCATCTGAAAATCAACCACTGAGAGCAAAACACTCGACAAGATCACAACTCTTGTCCGGGCTCCTAAATGGTGGAATGAGCTCTCTGATGACATCAGGACTGCAGAGAACTTTCACATCTTCCGCCGCAAACTAAAGACACACCTCTTCAGACTCTACCTTGACTAAAACCACTAACAATTGAATTTGTACTTAATTACTCTTATCTATAGCAAGTTGTAAATCGGCTTATTTGATGAAATTGCACTTTCTTGTTTTCGTTGTTCTTCTAAGTTTGTATCCTTATGGTTGAATTGCACTTATTGTAAGTCGCTTTGGATAAAAGCATCAGCTAAATGACATTTCATGTAATAAAGGATACTGTTGTTCTCTTATTTACTAAATTAACATCATGCGGTTTTGAAGGAGACTTGAAATTAGCGGTGTATACAAAAAACTCGTGCTCGCCGTGTGGAGTTGATAAACCAATAGAGGTAGAGTCATTTTCTAAGAAGCTGACGTTTTCGACTTATTTACAACGCCTCCAGCTGGTCAGTAGAGAAACTGTACATTTTTAAGAAACTTTGATATCGGCTTCACTCACTCACACAGGGGGCTCCCCCTACACGTCAGGCAAGATAGTGTTTCATATGTGCCTGGATATGGCTATGCTAAATAAGCCAAGATAACAGCGGCGTTGGTGAAGTTTACTGTGCGAGACTGGAAAGTTTACAGGTGTGTGAGACATCCCATGGGGGATGGCAGAAGCTACGGTTTCCTATCTGCTATTAATTATTTTTTGTAATGAATGATTATATAAAATCCAGGGTGTATTGTTTGTAAGCAGTGAATACAAAGAGCTTGATCCAGCAAGATCTTCAGAACAAGACTTAATCTCTGGTGCCTCAAGAGAGTTTCCTCTCAGATACAATCAGCGATGATAAGAAGCAGTCTAGTCATTCAGTCACTAGTAGACGGCCGATAGATTAATGGTCACTCTGGTTATGTAGTGAAGAGAAGTGATGAAATCAACCTATCCCGTATCAGAGGGCAGGAACATAGAGCGATTTCACCAGAGCTCTTGGACCACAAGGGCAGCATTGTCTCACAAAAGCCAGTTCCAAAACAAGAAAACTTTACTAATAATATCAACAACTTTTTCCTATGAGAACAGCATACATTCAAAATCACATCAATTTAAAGCTTTTCATGGTTTTACAGCATATTTATCTGGAAATAAACCTAGATACTACTCAAGACTTAATATACCTGACCTAATGATACAACAACAGAGAAACACACAGTAAGATTTGTTAATGCTTAGCTTACTTTATCTTCAATAAAACTGTCTCTATCAGGGATTTGTGACTTTATAAGCACTTGACGTGAGTAGATGAGATCAAAGCTTAATCCAAAGTCGGCTACAAGAACCGTATTCATTCATACTGGGCTAATGTTTAATTATAGCTGCAGCTCCACTGACAATGGAGACAACATGCTTACACCCTCTGATTCTTTATCACAACTAATTACATGATAAAAGCAGCAAGCCAGGGTACATGAAAGAGAAACGTCTGTTTTTATAATGCGTTGTCGAAATGTAATCCAACATTGTTTTCTTCATGCTTGTCTTTTGATTGTACCAAGTATATCTTTTAAGTAAATCCTAATTCCACATTTATTTGAAACACAGTGTCTCATAAAATGGTTCAAAAAGAGACGCTAAGTTGAGTATCTTCCAAAAACTACAGTACCTGAAGGGAACAACACTAGTGGAACCCCAGCCAGTAGTTGCTCCCTACACTGCACATACCAGGTGTTACAGTTGTTCTGAATCCGGGCCCCAGGCTGGTACGTCTTGTCTCCTTGCACACAAGGGCACATAGTGATGGGCACACACTGGCCCTGGAGGTCCTGCACTAGCCCGAGTGGGCACTGGCAACCCGGGACACATAGCCTGAGACCCGCCCCCCCGCCAGCAGCATCGCAGCTTCTTGAGTCGGAACAGGAGCCGCCACATGTGCCACCACATTCCTGGTACACCTGACCTCCTGAGCACTGGGCCGCTGGGTACACAGATGGGTGGTAAAGATTACTGATTTCATTGGTTACAAGTTTCTATCGACTCCGTAATGTCAACCATGTCACTTACATGGCTGATGTAAGTGTCAATGTCACCTGCCCCACTTACCGCAGAATGTTTGATTGCGCCAGTGTACTGTGACGCCCTCCTGAGCACACTGTTGGGCGTAGGCAGTGAGAATGGTGCAGTGACACGACCTCTGCGGAGCGCAGTTACAAACCTCGGACAGACAGAGACGGAAAAAGGGCTCTCTCTCCACCACGTCATGGCACTCCTGCAAAAACCCGACGGACAAGATGAATGTGTGAATAAAAGAGACAGAAATGAACTCACCCCAGAGAGAGTAGGAGATTTAACGTGCAAGCTACACCTGAAAGATGGAGAGGTGTATGACGGAGCACACTATCTCCGCATACTGCCTCCTCTGGGTGTACGTGGTACAGGGGTCAGGTGGAGCCCCTCTAGGTGGAGCACAATGATCAGTCGTGAATTTGCTCGCAAACAACGACACACTGTTCTCCACGTCTCCTTGCGGGGTGAGGAAGTCATCATGCTGGTTCCAGGTAAGCGTTCCGCAAAGGCCGCGAACCTTGAAGACACCATTGAAAAATATAATGAACATCTAAAGTGCAGGTTCAGTGGCTAACGTTTGGCTTAGGCACTCACAGGGGCACCAGTAACATAGGAGGTGCAAAGGAGGTCACCTTGTTTGCAAAGCCAGGCTGCAGGGTGATGAGAGCCAAAGGTCCATCTAAGTGCCACAGCAGCTGAGCCCCGAAAGCCTGGATAAGGAGAAATGAGGAAGAGGCCCTACGCACAACCAGGTCCCCCGTTACCACAGGCAGTGGCTCCCTCAGGCCATTCAGCATCACTGTACCTGGACAAAACAACAACAGCAAGCAATCAGGAGGCGGCAAACCACCGAAATACAGAATACTAAGAAGTCAGTGACTAAAATAAAATGAGTAAAGATAGATGAATAAATAAATAAAATGAATCAAATAAAATGAGTAAAATAGATAAATAAAATAATACAAAATAAATAAAATCTTGTATGTATTGAATTGGAAAACAATGAGCACAGCTTGCAGCTTACAACTAACCCACCGGTGTCTGTGATGGTGACAGTGGTGCGGAGTACTGTGACTGACATCTCCCTTAGACAACCTGGACCACCTTCTCCTCCTCTTGCTGTACAAAGCCCGCAGCGCACTCTCACCACCAGCTTCCTGTCAACAAAGTCCTGGACGCACACAGGACGTAAGCTCAAAGGAGAATTCGCTACACACACATAAATGTGTCTCAGATTGTTTGTGTAGCCGCTTGCGTGGCGACATGTGATGAATCTCACCTCCACGGCGGTGTAGGAACAATCTCCTCCATGCAGCAAGTACCTCTTTTTGTCAAAGGTGGTCACCTGCAGTGCCCCTATTAGGCTGCACTGGGCTGCACACCTCTCCTTAGTACACTTCCATTGGCCTCCTCTACACAGACTAGGAAGATGGGTGGGTAAAAAGAAAAAGTAAACAAGATGATGGATAGTCAGAAAAAGAGGAAGAGACACACATGTATATTTGGCTAACCAGGTGTTGCATCTCTGCTGTATGCTTTCCCCTGACTGGTAGGTGCGTCTTCGATGGAAACAGGGACATTTGTCTCTTGTCAAACAGAAGCCCTGGTGGAGGTAAAGGTCTGGTGGACACTCGCAGCCACCCACACACTCCTCCCTGCACTGGCCCATGGCTGCAGCACGCCCGGGGGGCTGGGGAGACGCGCAGCTGGGTGAACAGGAGGACACACAGTCTGAGAACACCTGACCTCTGGGACAGACACGACCTGGGGGTACAAAGAAAAGGAGGAGCGAACATTGTTATGGACCGGCCCGTTTTTGCATGTGGGTGTGTTATGGGCAGTACTGTTGGCTTACCACACAGCGTGTCTGTCCTCCACACTATGATGACATGTTGCTGAGCACACTCTCGGGCATAGCTGGCCAGGGTGTCACACACCGCTGGATCCCGGTCCTTGGGTGGGAGGCTGCAGTACAGGTAGAGACAGGTGTCCATGTAGGCTGCTGGGTCCAACTGATAGACACAAAGACATAGAGGTATCACATTTGGACTTGTGTCAAGTAGCATGCAGGAAGAAATGACTACCCCGAGAAGTATGTACCCAAATCCAGGTCCAAATATTTAATCTTATGAAAAAAAAAATGTATTATTTACAGTTACGGTCTTAAAACAATAAAATAAAACAATGAATTCAAAATAAAAATAAGTGGATGAAAAGGTTTTTTTGTATATTTTTTTATATTCGCTGTATTATATTTTTTGGTTGCAGATTTTATATGTGTTTTTCACATTCAGACTTTTGGCCCAGATCTGGCGTAAGAGGTGTGCAGCATCAACTTAGAGGGGAGAGTGAAAGCTTAACAAATACGCCTGATAAGATAAAGCTGTGGATATATTTGGACTTCCCAGGTCAGTAGCTGAAAATATAATATTTTAATCTGAAAATATAAAATATAGGTCAAAACAATATTCAACCCCGAAATACTTTTTGTCCACTTTATTGTGAATACATTGTTGTATTTTTAGGGTCCTCACTACGACTAGTCGTAGAGTAACCTATTGTTTTTCAAGGAATTATTATTATTTTATTTTTCCCATTTTGGGGGCTTTATCATATTCAAAAAGGCTTGCATTCAGGATTGGTGAAAAATGTGATATTTTTGGGGTCTCGCACTTGGGTATAAAGAAATATCTCTATGGTACCACACTATGCCAGTTTTTCCCCCGATGCCCGATTGACTTGAAATTTGGCACCCATGTGCTCTTGGACATGCTCTACAAAATCATCATCATGGTCAATCATGGTATGCAAAATGCACCTAACTAGATTTTCCACCATTTTCAATCTTGTGAAAAATACATTTTTGCAAATTTCTCCTAAACTTTGTAACCAATTGTCCTGGAATTTTATGTGGATCATTATTAGTTTAATGTCCCACTGAAAATCGTGTTGATATCTTATTGTTTTTTCAATATGAGAGCTAATGAACTTTTCAAGGGGTGTGGTTAATCTGGCAAGACACATCATTTACAAATGACAGATTCAACCCGATTCTTTTCAAATTTGGCCAGTGTGATCTTGAGACCTTGGGCTCTGAAAATTGCCGAAAGAAATAACTATGCGCGCCGAGCAATTTCAAAAAATGTAAGTTGTTTTAACTCTACCATGCTATATCTAACTGCTCCTTATTTCTCATATAGCATGACCTCCTTACCCTGTAGACATCCATATGATCATTTTTAACCTTAGTGATAGCGCAACCTGGTGGCAATAGAAAGTCAAATTTAGTAAACAACAAAGGTGCATGTGAGGTACATGCTCAACTTGTTAATAAACGTGGCACTTGGAGTCTAAGATGTAGTTATCTGATATCATTTGAATTATTTAAAATGGTAATTCGGCTCATTAGCGCATTCTACAAATATTAATTTAAGAAGTTTGACCTACAAGTTTGAAACTTGGTAGGAATATGTGACACAAGTAAACTGAAAAATAAGTATCTAGGGACCATGCTCGAAACCGTACTGAAAGTAGGATATTTAGATTTTTGTCTTTAACTTTAATTTCTTTTCCCTCATATTTTTGCCTTTTTTTTCAACAGAAGTTGTTCAATTCAATATGCATACCAGGAGTAGTGAAAGATTTGACATTGTCGGGGTCCCACAACTAGGTATAAAGAATTGTCTCTATAGCGCCCCCTAGAAAAGTGGAAAGTACCAAATTAACCCAGTTTTTTCCCTTAATCCCCACTTGACTTAAAAATTACCAAAGAAATTGCCATGTGCTCTTGGTTGTGCTCTACAAAGAATAAATCATGGCATTTAAATGCGCCCACTTATAATTTCTGCCTTTTTGAATTTAGTAAAAAACACACTTTTGCAAACTGTTCAATGTGATCAGAAATCACATAAAGCTTGTTGATATCTCATTGTTTTTAAAAGGTATGGAGCAATAACTCCCACACATCAGAGATGCTCACAAGTCTCTGAGCTAGAGTCCAAGTCAAGTCACTGAGCTAGAGTCCAAGTCAAGTCTCAAGTCTCTGAGCTAGAGTTCAAGTCAAGTCTCAAGTCTCTGAGCTAGAGTTCAAGTCAAGTCTCAAGTCTTTGAGCTTGAGTCCAAGTCAAGTCTCAAGTCTCTTGGGGGGGGAGTCCGAGTCTCAAACTTGAGTCCCCATCTCTGCCACACATAACTCCCAAATGACCTGGCCTGCCCTAACCACAATTGTAGCATATGTAAACATTGCACCCCTAATTTTTCTTTAATATTTGAAGACTAAGTAGCGCTGAATATCTGCATTTTAGCCTATTTTTTAGCTAATTTTTATTGTTTTTTGGGATGTTATAAAAGACAATCTCCTTTCAGGGATTTATTCCGATTCTTTTCCACATTTGGCCAGTTTAATCTGGAGACCTTGAGATCATTGCCTTTGCCGCAAGCGTCCAAAGGCCGCAGGCATCCGACGGCCGCAGGCACCGGCCGTGTTTCTATACGTCTGGCCAGTGACCCGATGTGCGGCGAGTAGCGAGGACCCTGTCCATCGCTGCTTGCAGCTTTAATTATGATCGAAACTTTTGGCCTGGATTTGGCTCCAAAGAGAAGTCATCAGAAATGTGCAAAACCGTTGTATAGAGTATTGATTATGTAGGCTAACCAATGGATGACACATTTTTTGGTGTGCAAGGGTTAATATAATTAATATAATATTAACACTATATTCAAACGTGCATATTATGCAGCAACATATGTAATCACAAATCATACCCAAATTGAAATCCTCTGAGGCAAACAGGTTTGTTATTTCAAAATTAATTGAATTGAATTTAACTTTGCAGTACAATTTCAGTTTCCGGTTCTGGAAAGGGCAGTCTCAATATCATAACAGTCGGATGGCTCACGTCAATCTCAACAGTCTTGGAACAACTAGCACTAAAACATTGCCAATGCCAGGTGAGTATCAAGTGTGTCTGACCCGCTGGTGGCAGTGTGTGAAGGGGTCTTCCAACAGCCGTCGACACACTGACTCCGCCCACCCTCTTAAGGCCACGTCTCCCGAGACGTCGCAGCTGTGGCCGAGCTCGGCCGCGTCGCTGCAGCCCTGAGGGAAGAGGCTCAATCACTGAAGGCGCTGCCCATTGTGAGCAAAGCAGCAATGTCACAATGCGCACATGTGTTTAGAGAGCTCAGACATCACATACTGGTGTCTCATGGAGAAAAATAATAGTGTAAAAAAATGTTGCAAGAAAAAGTGATATACTCATTAAAGCACTCAGTGCAGTACTTCGTTTTGCGGGTCGGGAACTTTCCACGAGTTGCCAAAGCTGGCGGCGAACTGGGAGACAGCTCCGGCCATTGTGGTAAAGTCGTCTGCGGCAGGTAACAAGTAAGTATTACATTAAAACGTAAAAGAGTTGGCTCAGTTGAATTTAGCTGGCGCTTTCCCCACCGTCAGCGCTGTTATCGTAGACTCCACACAGCCCCCTGGTGGCTGCCAGATGCTCGGCGGTCACCGTCAGGTATATGGTGTTGGTGAGGTCGAACTTTACTCTTACTCCCAGGCCGCTCTCCACAAACACAAAGTCGCCCAGCCAGTGAACACTTACTCCTGTGAGAAGTCAAACGTTTACAAAACAATCAACAGCATTTGATTATGCTATTACTTAGTGATTAAGAACCCAAACATGAACACGGAGAAATTGTAAAAATGCGGTACAAAATTGAGGTACTTACTTACTTATCCCATTCTGTGTGTCTTCATTTGTATGAATAGTTTTACAGAAACTGACCAAAATGATGTATAAAGACATTTTAAATATTGATTTCTAAATTTAAAAATGTTGTTTTATTTCTTTTTCTTTTTCTTTAGGGACATTCGGTTCGGTTGGTTCAGTTGGTTCGTTCTGAATGTGTCATGATGTTAACATGAGGCAGAGAGGAGTATTCTTTTATTCTAACCGTGACTTGTATGAGACTAGACAAGGAACAAGGAGGAAGCTTCAACAGTGTAAAGTACTTTACCATGTTCAAAGAGTGCTTTTCCATTTGGAACGCTGAGGCTGTTCAGCGTTAAGTTCTTGCGTTGAATTGAAACCAAATCGAGACCAAACATCATCCTCAAAGCCTAAGAACAGAGGACGACAGACGCATTAGAAAACTAGTCAAAAGAAAACTATTCCATTGCTGGTTTTCCAACGATTCATAGGCCTGTGGGGTTCGTCACTGTCACCGTTGCTGGTTTTCCGACGAATCATAGCCCTGTGGGGTTCGTCACTGGCACCGAGCTAGGTCACTCTCGGAACATGTCACAGGTTGTAGCGCTGTATACAATGTTTCCCACCTTGCTGCAGTCTCCTCTCCCGTCACACACCGTACTGATGTAGACCGCCCAGGTGCCGTCAGTGGATGAAGCCAGCAGGTAAGTGCAGCTGCCCTGGAAGTGGAAGTGCTTCCTGTCAAAAGTGCGGTAATGGGCTCCACCCCAGGACATGCAGGTGGCTGAGCTCTGAGGCGCCCTGATGCTCCCCAGCACCCCGCTGCGCACCAAAGCAGAGGACTGGGACTCTAGGAGGGGAAAGGTGTGGTATGAGTTATTAATGAGCTATTGTTGTGTGAAATACAAGCAGCCGCTGCAGGCTTCTCTGTAGATTATTGAAAAAGATAAACAAATGCAGTGGACTTCACAAGGAAAGCTCAATGGGATGATATAGTTATGTCTGGGATGTGTATGTGCACATATGTGCATGAATGCTCTCTGACCAGGAAGAAGAGTGTATGAGCAGGATAGGCATTTCTGGTCCGAGGCGTTCCTCCAGCTCAGCCCCCATAAGGTGCTGCAGCACTGCTCCATTGGCATGAGAGAGGAATTATGAACTCCAGGGAAGTTCTCACAACTCCACGTAGAGAAACACCGGCCATGCACGCCCACACCTGGGAGGGAAAGATCAAAGAGAAGACATGTGGAGAGGGAAAGAAGGACAATGGTCCTCTCGGAATGCTTCGTGAAAATGTATCTTAGGTTATTTAGCTGTTTTTTATTTTAGTGTTGTTCCTTTAAAGCAGTTTGCTTTTTTTCACATGGGAATCAATAAGCTTTGTGTGAGAAATATACAGTATTTTTTTGTGGTGGTGGACATAAACATCTTTATACAACTTTAGTGAATCCAAATTCCTCCACATCTACTGTATATTGTAGGTTTTATGTTCATGTAATGAAGATTGAATATTTGAATGATTGAAACTGTTCTTTGGCTAAAAGACTGCTATGAACATCAGCTCATCCTGAGCACATTTAATATGGAGTTCAACAGAGGAGTTACTGATTGCCTCGTCTCTCCATTTTATGCTTATCATACCAAATTCAAAGCGTTTATCTACTGTTTAAATCTTAAATAATGTTCCACTTGGTGTTTTGGTTATTTTACTATTCTTGCCAGAGCTCGCTCTTTAACATTGGCTAACGTCAGCTTAGCCAACAGCACGGCCAGTTATGTTAATGCTATTATTAATAGTTAATGCTAATTCACTAGCTAAGACCAAGGCATCCAACTGGAGGCGTTTAACATGAGTGAATGTGCCGTCGATCGATTAAGACTGGTTGGTCGGATGGGTTGTGGGGAGCTTCGTCGGAGAATCCGCCGTGCTCCTGTGGCACGCGAACACCCAAAAGACTCCCATTACGTGAGGTGTGATTGCGTGGCATGAAGATCTTTGAGATCTGAGCGGATGTTGTGGTGGTAGGCTTTGTGAGGACCAGCGGCCCATGATAGGATGAGGTGTTCCATGAAGGGAGGCTGTGGTAGCGGATCTGGTGGCTGCTTAGCCGGATTCTGAGATGAAGAGTTGGTCTGTTGGTTATAGGCTTAAGATTGTCGAAATTGGAAGTACGTGGAAAGGGTTTCAAATGGACTCAGGTGTGACTGTATCTTGGAGTTCGGAGATTGGTTGGTTTTTGTTTGTCATTGTGTCTTCCGAGAGATGGAAAAGTCTGATATGCAGGCATGGCGACGTGCATTGGAAGTGAGCATCTGAGGAATCCGAAAAAGGCCAGAGAGAACATGGCATCCCAGGTTAAAGCGAGGTGCGGGTTGTGGTATCTTTGAGGAGTCAAGGCGGCACGTGGTTTCTCGGTTAAGGGTTTGCAGAAGTAGCTCATGCCACTAAGGTAGGTTTTGATCGTTAGCGTTTCAATGGCCATCTCTGAACGTGCCTGTAGGGAGTGGGCGGACGTGCCAGGATCCATATGCAGCGTTTATTAGAACAGGTTGGACAGGCAAGGGTAATCAGGAGCAGGCTGAGCAATGAGGGCAATCTCGAGGCGGTCGCGGTCACAGGCGAGGGTCGATCAGGAGCGGGCAGAGCAATGAGGGTGATCTCGAGGCGGTCGTGGTCACAGGCGAGGGTCGACCAGGAGACGGGCGTGATGGACGGTCCGGGGTCAGGGCAGGAGACAGGCGTGATGGTCAGTCCAGGGTCAGGGCAGGAGACAGGCGGAATCCAAGGTCAGTATGCGGTCCAGGGGTTGAGAACAACAGATCAGGTACATGAAGGAACGCTCAGAATTATTCACCGGGGCAACATAATACTTCGCTGGGAGTGTTGGCCGAGTTGAGTTTATATAGGTGTGTGGGTAAACGAGAGACAGGTGTGTGTGTGTGAGTGAGCTGCAGGTGTGTGTGATCAGTCTGGGGTGAGAGGTATGCTAGGAAGTGGAGTTCAATATTCGGGAGACGATGTTCTACGGTGGCGATGGAGAGGCGGAGAGTCGGGCGGTACCGTGACAGTGCCAAAGCATGTCATGGATACCAGGGTTGGATGACGGGAAGGTTACTGGTGTCAGTTGTTGAAGCTCTTTCAAGCTATCCAGTGACGAGAAGGTGGACGCTGAAAGGCCGTTGAGTATGGAGTTTTGCAAGCTGGCTGTCAGCGGCAGAAGGGCAGGATTTACGGGTTGAACGTCAGTGTGGAATATGGGGTGGACTTCGAGGAGTGTTGAGGACGTTGTTAGGCAGTCTTGCGAGAACCGGAGACATCTGCGACCCATCTTCCTTTGTAGAAACCCCCGAAAAACAGAGGAGCGGCTCCGTATGCGGATGTACGTTGTGTGCGTGTGTCATGTACCCAGTTATGATTGGAGAGGCAGATTCTTCCAGGGACTGGGTTCGGCGTGACTTGAACTTTCCAGGGGGATGAAATCTAGGAGGGATGGGACAAATGCAGCTAATGCTAAAAGGTGAAAGTTGAATGATCTTCTGTGAGGGACAAGTAGGGCGAGGGCGAGGTTTGGGTGGCCCAGAATATGAAGAAATTTACGTTTGCCGCGGCACGTGCCAGGGGGGTAGTTTGAGATTAGAAGGCGGGGTTTTTTGGCCATGTGTTGTGTGATTCCGAGGAATTCAGTGGGTTTAGATAGTCCTGTGATTTTTTCTGCTGAGAGGAACTCTGAGTTAGAAGAAATCTTCACTAGTAATCAGGCTGTTTATGCTTGGTATGATGCTGCAGTGGGGTGCGTGGAGATCGATGTTGATGAGTTTCTTTACGAGGTATCTCCTAGTTGCAATGCCGATGGGGTTCATGTGGTGATGAGGGAAAAGCGTTTGTGTGGAAGGTTCGATCATGAAGCTTTCTTTCACTTCCTTGGCGAGGGGCTGGTAGACTGATTCAGTTTGAAAGGGTGGATGGTTGAGTGATGGGTCCCGGGTGGAACCGTCAGTATCCCGGTGCCATGAGCCTGGCGTTACGTTGATGCTTTACATTCTTGGCTGTGTTGCAGCCTTGTTGGGTTTCATTTGTGGGGCGTCGTTGCATTTGTGTTGAGTAAAAACTGAAAATTAACGTTGGCTGTGAGCTGGCCTTCAGTGCCGGTTGTTTCAACTTGTAACAGTGAAAGGTTCCATTGGGAGGCGTAAGGCTCTGTCATCCCGGGGCCGGAGGTTACGCCGAGCGGTTGGTGAGGCTGGGAGAGGGTGGAAGGGTGAGCGGGCATCTCAGTTTACCTTCTTGACTACAGCTTGCGGTACGTTCTTGTCTTGTTGCGTTGCGTCCTTGACGGTGTTGCATCCTTGATGGCGTAGCTTCCTTGACGGCGTTGCATCCTTGACGACGTTGCATCCTTGGCAGCGTTGCATCCTTGATGGCGTGGCATCCTTGACGGCGTTGCATCCTTGACGGTGTTGGGTTTCATCTTTTGTCACGTTGTTTTGACGTTATGTGGATAAGGGAATCGAGTTTGCATCCCGGAGACGTGGACGGCGTTGCATTCTTGTTGAGTAACGATCTTGAGTTGCGTTGTTGGTTATCTGTTGCGTTACGATGTTACGAGTAATTGCTGGAGATTACGGTTTAGCTGTGGGCTGGTACCCTGGTGCTCGTAGCTCTGTCCACGGATGGTGCGACTGGGAGGCGTGAAGGTCTGGCATCTTGGTACCAGAGGTTGCGCCAAGCGGTTGATGTAGCAGCAGAATGGTGCCGTGAGCCCCGACTGTGGCTTGCGTTGCTGCTATACGGTATGTTGCTGCGTTGTTATGCTGGGTCGTTGATTTAGCAGTGGTGAGCTAGCATCCCAGTGCTGTTAGCTCCAGCTAGCGCGAGTGGCCACGAATGGGGCGGCTGGTATGGCGTCCTGGTGCCAGGTGATTTCCATTTGGTGATGCAAAGCACCATAGGAAGGGCTGGGGGAGTATTGGCCCGGCGTTTAGCTGCAATCGATGCAAGGAAGAAGTGTTTTTTGAACATCGTGGTGAACAGGGCGTGGGCAGGCAGGAAGCAAGACTTCAAAAAGAAAAAAAAAGAAAAGAAGAAGGTCTGGGAGTATTTAATCAGCGAGCCATGCAAAACATTGCAAGGCTGCATCTACAAGACAGTGGGAAATACGCTGCTATAAGCTTCTTCTACTGAGTGATTTTATGCACTGTGTCTTTAACTGGGTTGGTGACGTATTGACGTAGTTTTGTGGCGCGATGACGTCATCGGGAGGCGCGCCGGGTTTGACTGGCAGTTGTACAAAACGTTAAGAAAGTCAAGAGTTTAGATTTTGTATCCGATCTGTTGATTCCGTTTCCTTTAGTTCTTCTTGCGGGTTTACCGCGGTCCGGTTGGATATAGGTGAAGGCGCTGAAGGGCTCGTCCTTAGCGGTGCTGTAGCTTACGGTTAACGTTACCTTCTGTGAGTCCGGGGAAAGTTGGTTTGCGCTACTCGGTTGCTTCTCTGTTGAGGAAAGCGGCATCTGAATCACTGAGGCGACGTTGCATTTTTCAGATCTTGATGAATCTTGGAGACTTCAGAGTGGTTCAGCTGGTCCTTCTGGAGAGAAGGTTGTTGTCGTTTGAACGGGAAAGTGCGATGGCATCTCGGTGCCGGAGGTTAGATGACGTGGCGTTGGTAAAGTGGTCGTAAGTAACGTGAATTGCGTTCGATCGTTTGTTACTTGACTTGGGTCGTGTTTCAGAATGCGTACCCATGGACGCGAAGAGAAGGGCTGAGCTGTATTTGTAGAAATACGGGTTGGAGAGGCGGGTTGGAGGCGTGGTCTTGCTCCTGAAACTAGGCTAATTAGCTTTAATAATGAAACAAGCGGAAAAAGCATATTTGTTAAAAAGAGAGTTAAGTTCAAGTGTTTCCCCTAGTTTTAAAACTTCGGTGTCTCCGTGCGCCCATCGGGGCAGAACTGCTATGCAGCAACGAGCGGAAGGAATGGAAATGGAAAACTTCCAGGGTTTCTTGGTGGGGCGACTGCCCCCCTGATATGACGGTTGGGGAAACACTGCAAGCTAAGAATCCTCTCTCCTTTCCGTCACTTTCTGTTGACTGATCTTTTGAACACATTTAACTCCCTTTGAACAGTCTCCCTTCAAACCCTGCACGTTTTCTATTCTCAACTTCCATGAGTCTGTTCCATATTTTAATATTTTACATGTGATAATGTTTCAAAATAGTTTTTTTTCTCTGGTTTGTTTTACAGTCACTACAGGATTAAGGATGCCAGTTGTTTGCTGCAGTCAGCTTGAAGGTGTTTCAATGTGTTCTTGATATTTACAGTATTAGTTCATATGTGAGTTCATATAGTGAGGTTATGTAATTTAGTGCTTTACTGTTTATATTCAACATACACTGTTAATGATATTCTAATTTCTCTTCGTTATAATCTGTCATACTATCGTACTGTCGTACTATGTGTTGTCGCATTACCTGTTGAGTGATACTGAAAAAACTAAAAGTTAAAAAGAAAAAGACTCTGAGGGGCTTATGATTTCACTTTAGCCGGCTCCTGATATTGTAATGTTTTTGTTTCTTTATTCTTCTATAGAGATCGCTAATGTGTCGTCATCTGCCTTGATGAATACTTAGGCCTACTACGCTACTGTATAGTGTTGGTCATTATGGTGGTACTTGGAGAGCCAAGTATTTTCTGAGGTGGTACTTAAATGTAAAATGTTTGAGAACCACTGCTCTACAATATCCTAAAGTCGCTATAGGATTTCTATAGTAGTTTTAGAGTACTTCTCTAGTATGTCCAACAATACAATAGTATTTCTATAAGATGCCTATAAGATTACTATAGTATTTTGTCGAAAACGTCCAGCATTAGCATGGCAGCTGCTGCACTGGTGGCGTCCATGTTCTTTCCAACTCGTCCTGTAGCAAGACGCATTTGGAACACTATAAGTGGTACGAGCCAGGCAATGACGGCACTTTCAACTCAGGCGGCGGACTTACGCGAGAACTGGAAAGCAGCAATATACGGCATAGAGCGAAGTGTTCAAGATGCCGTCTACCTGCTGTGTTATAAACTGTAATAGTCGTTCTCACAATAGAAGTGGCATAAAGCTTAAGAACGGAATATCCTATTATCGTTTTCCAGCGTGGAAAAATAATAGTACACGCCATGTATTTAGCCTTAGATGGAGTTTACCACCCGCTTTGGGCTGCATTCACAAACAACCCGACTCCAAGAAGACCGGACCCCGGCGCAACGGGTGCCTCACACGTCTACGGGTTGAGCCTCTTTCAGAAGGAGGGCAAGTCCAATGTTCTTGTCTATGAATAAAAATAAAAAAAACATCCCCCCCTCTGCTTTTTATTCAAATCGCACCCTGTCTTTACCTGTATCTTTATCTGTATCAGTACCTGGGCCTAAACCTGTATATTTAATTGTACCTTTACATTGACCTGCGACTAAACTAAAATGTACCTATACATGTACTTTTACCTGAACCGGCACCTGTACCTCTTTCTTGAAATATCTAATCAAGTAATATAATTTCCATGCAATTCTAAAGTTAGTTTGCCTTATACGGTTCAAAAGCTATATAAAAGATTGGATTTTTTCAATGATTAGTGGAAAATTTCTATTTTGTTCAGTACACTTACACATGTTTGACTTGCAACCAAATTGATAATTCTGCATAAAACAAACACGGTGCTTGCATACTGTACATGGAACTGATTTGCTTTCTTGTCCTCACCCTCAGAGCAGTGTGGTCCTCCCCAGCCCTTACAGCATGTCCTCACTGTCTTGTTCACCATCTGGTTCTCCATTTCCGGTGGTCTGGAGGTCGATAGACACATCAGGTTGGAAATATCATTACAACGGTGTTTATTCTCCACCCCTTGTAGCAGAAAAAAGCTTTACTATGGGCCAGTACTGTAATGAAATATGTCTACTTAATACTGTATATATTTCGACTTATTGTGTAAATGCTTCAGTGCTTGTCGTTTTTGCTTTTAACTCTCTAGATCTTCACCCTTTGAGTGAGCATTTAATGCAAAACTGAATATCTTTCATGCATTTTATATTCTCATAATATAGGACAGTTTTATAACTTGTTGTTTTACAGTCTAACCTATGCTTGCATTGTGATCCATGCTGCTGAGTGCTTTTACACATGTCCTCTTCTCAACTGTTGGATAATAAGTACCTAAGGATGTTCCTGTACACAAGTCCCCACTCTTCATAACTCTCTTTATAACGCTGCACAAATTTTAATCTACACTCCTAACCTTCTTCCTTTCCTCACCTGTGTCGTTTTCCCATCTCTCTTCTCCCCTTTTTGTCCAAATCTACAACTGAACGTGCGATTTTTATTGAAGCTACTTAGCGTAGTTTCAGGAGCAAGACCACGCCTCCAACCCGCCTCTTCCGGTATTTCTACAATGTCCGCTCACCATCTCAAAATAAACCCTGAATCAAGAGTGAACTACTTCTCTTTCCGGGAAAACATTGTCCTTCCCAGGACATAAACGGGCAACTTTGACTGCTAAGAACCTCGGTGTGACGCTTGACAGTCAACTCCAAACATTACAGCGACAACATGATCCTGTAGATACACGCTCTACAACATCAGGAGAATACGTCACCTTCTCACTCAGAAGGCGGCGCAGGTACTGATTCAAGCTCTTGTCATCTCCCGCCCTGACTATTGTAACTCTCTCCTGGCAGGTCCCCCTGCTGCCGCCATTCGGCCACTGCAGCTCATCCAGAATGCAGCAGCTCGACTGGTCTTCAACCGCCGCAAAGACAAACCTGTTCAGACTCTATCTTGACTAAAAATACTAACAAATTGTAGCACTAAAATTGTATTTACAATTGCTCTTGTCTATAACAAGTTGTGAATCGGCTTATTTGATGAAGTAGCACACTGCATGAAAAGTGGGATTTCCGACAATTTCCGGCACCGTAAATTGTCGTGGAATTTCAGGTTTACGGCAATTTTCGGGCAAAGCCGAAAACTGCCGGAAATTGTCGGAAATTGACGTGGGCCTCCCTTGGCAGTTGGCCCCCCATGACTCCCCTCCTCCTAATTCTAGGGGAGGCTTTGACATGTAAATGAAAATGCTGTGAGCTATACAAATGCAAATCAGGGCTGCAGAGGGAGTTTTAGCCCAGGTGAAATTTTTTTAAAAAGTAAGAAAATCTCTGGTACAAATAGATCAGGCCTAATTACAGACTCTTACATTTTAGCTTGTATTGATTTATTTAATTGAAGTTTGCTAGATTACTGTGTATGCCATTAGCTATGGCAAATGTTATGTAAAAAAGATACACTAAATTATTAAAAAAATTAGTTTCAATCTGAATCAGCAAGGTAAAATGACCATTCCATGCAAACAACATTAGAATCAGAATGCGGAGATCACAGAATGCAGAGATCACATTCTCCTAGAGCTCAACTAATGTGCATAGTTGCAGAAATACAGTGACCTTTTCTTTAGTCTTACTTAAATGCACAGAGGACGCATTAACCACTACATCTCGCAGACATGGTGCTTCACAGGCACCGCGGTCTGGTCTCGCGAGTCCTTCCATGTAATAATGACCTTGTATCTGATTGGAGGATCCGGACGTTCAACTCGCGTTCAGCTCCTCTTGGACGCGACCAACAGCTTTCAGCCAGTCGAGAAGAAACTGGTGTTTGCTATCAGCGGACTGTCCCGTCAGCTGAATCAACATGCTGCCGATATGAACGAGCGGGAGACACTGACTCAAGAAGAAGAGACGGCCGCATGAAATCCCAAGGTAAGAATATGTTTGATGTTTGCTAGCTAAGCTAAAAGTAGCTTAGCCTAAAACCAAAGCTAAGACTAGCCTTACAAAAGAACTAGTGAGCAGAACCCGCTTTATTGAAGTGTATTTTTGTAGTGTATAAGGTTTAAAGAGCATGCTTTCATTGTGCGGTATAAGGAAATACCATAGAATAGATACCGATTATAACTACATTATGTTTTCACTGACTAGTTTCTCCTCACAATGAGGCGGTGACCTCCTATTTGCTCGGAGCAACATCTGTAAGTGACTTGTTTAATGTTATGGTGACTTGCGTGTTGATTTTTATTCATACCACTTCCATTTAATTGTTTTCCAGCCGCCTGTAAGACGTATTACGAGACGGCACGTCGGAGCTTCAGGTAAACCGCGCCAGAAAAACTCACTGCGGGCGGAAGAGCGAAGAGTTCCGCGCGAGAAGAAAGTGGGTAAGAGTATTTTTCACGAGCGTTGATAGATGTGTTGTGTCCATACGCATCGCACAGTATTGATTCATTGTTTTGTTTTTTTACAGCTGCTGGAATGGAGACACCGTGTGCTCGCAGATGACGCGGTGGAACTCTGGAAGTCCGCCAGCGGAGACCTCATGTCTGCCGAAGAAGAGGGCATGTTGGCGGGGTCTCTGGGTGGATTGTACGGTCGCCGTCATTTCGTAGGACGGAGCTCTCTGAACTCTGTGCGAAGCTGCAGTCCCGGTTAGAGGCGACTCCGAAGTACAGAGCCACGCACAATGTGCGTCTGCGCAACGGACCTGCCTCGGAAAGAACGCCGCCAGTTACCTCCAACCCCGAGGAGGCAAACGGACAGTTGTAGTTTTTGGATCATCATCTACCCATGTGTGCTCAGATCCTTGCTTTGTATATAATTGTTTGTTTTAATAAAGCTCTTTTTGCATAAACATGGTCCTGGCAAATGTTCATTTCCTCTATAAATTCATTAATGTCCTTGGTGGTAGTCTAATAATTGTTTAGTAGCCTACATAGGATAACAATTACATGAATATACAGTACAATATGAATGAATAAATTATATATATATATATATATATTATTTATGAGGCTGGGTGACCAATAGCGACAGATCTGCCAACCAATCACGAGTGATTTTTCTTGTTTGAAAGTTGTGGTTTCATCCAATGAGGAGTAAGGAAACTCAAGCCAGGCCTGCCCAGGTGTGGTTTAACTGCCAATCACGAGTGATTTTACTTGTTTGAAAGTTGTGGTTTCATCCAATAAGGAGTAAGGATATTCAGCCCGCTCCGCTCGGCCACCCGCGGTTTCGCTGCACCTCCGCCAGCTGATCGCCATCTACGTCAGAGTTCGTTTAAGACAATTTTCGGCACGAACGCGGCGTGCAAGGCCTGTAAATTGTCAGAAATTGTCGGAAATTAGGGAGATATCCGGGCGTTTACGGGGACGAAAATCCCACTTTTCATGCAGTGGCACTTTCTTGTTTCTTGTTCTTTGAGTTCGTATCCTTATGGTTGAAATGCACTTATTGTAAGTTGCTTTGGATAAAAGCATCAGCTAAATAACACGTAATATAATAAAAACATGTATGTATGTCCTTGCATAGACATAATATACATAGACGCCGCATTGCCCGCTACCGCCTATCGGCACTGACAAGAAATGCGGCTGCCATCTTGGAACAGGTCGCCCGCTCCGCTCAGTGTAATCTGTTTGGCAGGTGCAATGAGCTGTGAGCGCATTCAATGAATCATATCTCACTGAATACCGAACTGATTTTCACGGTTTTTTTTTGCTGAAAAGTTCATACATGCAGCTATGACACAGGCCACATAGTTCGTAATATTGTGGAGTGTAGTAAGCGAGGAGACAAGAGATGGAGATGCGTCAAGTCAGCTTACGCTCCACTTTATTACATTCTTCCAAACTCAACTAGCTGTCGAGTAAACTGCCAAACTGAACGAACTGAACAAACTGTTGAGTCAACTGCCAAACGGAACTAACTTGAGTCAACTGCCAAATTGACCTAACTGGTGAATGTCTGTCATTTGTGGGTCACCACACAGCCCCCCCTCCCCCCAGAATTCACCCATAATAACAGGAACCCCAAAGAGACCATGACAATATGTGCAAAAACAGAACGTGCTCATAACAGTCAACGCCTAGGGGGACGGACCAGGCGGCCATAACGGCTGTGCTTAACCGGAGAAGTGCAAGGGGTGAGGGGCAGGGCAGGGGTAGGAGCAGGAGCCGAGACCGACGCGGGGGGGCGCCCTCGACGCGGGGGGACGCCCTCGACGCGGGGGTTGGCCCAGCTGAAGCGGTTCGCCAACATCCACATGAGCAGGCTTGAGACAACGAAGTTCTTAGACCCTCCCTCCAGGACACGGAAAGGCCCATCGTAGGGGGGCTGCAGCGGGGCCCGATGGCCATCGTGGCAGATGAAAACATACTTTGCCGACGGCAAATCCATCCAAAAAACATAGGACTGGGGAAGGCCATGGCGAGACGTCGGAATAGGAACGAAAGCGTCGGCAACGTCCCGGGACATAGAACGATGGGAGGCGACTGACCATGGGGCCGTGGCATCCGGAAGAAACTCCCCTGGGACGCGCAGGGGTTGGCCATACACAAGCTCGGCCGACGAGGCGTGAAGATCTTCCTTGGGGGCGGAGCGAAGGCCAAGCATCACCCATGGGAGGCGGTCAGCCCAATCGCCGCCCGTAAGGCTGGCCCTGAGCGCGGCCTTCTTGTCCCGATGAAACCGCTCGCAAAGACCGTTGCTCTGTGGGTTATAGGCCGTGGTACGGTGGACCTTTACCCCCAGGACCTCGGCAACCGCAGTCCAAAGCTCCGATGTGAACTGCGGACCTCAGTCCGAGGAGAGGTTGGACGGTGTGCCGAAACGGGCCACCCAAGCCATGGCGAACGCCCGGGCCACCTCAGCTGGAGGACAGGGGAACCACTTCCGGCCACCTGGTGGTCCTGTCTACCATGGTGAAGAGGTAGGTGTAACCCCGGGAGGGGGGAGTGGGCCAACCAGGTCCACATTCAGATGATCAAAACGCCTCTCAGGCACTTTGAAAGTTGCCAAAGGGGCCTTAGTATGACCAGTCATTTTTGCACGCTGGCACGCCACACAGGTCGCAGCCCAAACCTTGACGTCCCTCCGCAGGCCTAGCCAAACAAATTTAGCCCCCACCAGCTTGGTAGAGGCCTTCACCCCCGGGTGGGAAAGTCCGTGTATGGCGTCAAAAACCTTACGCCTCCAGCCAGCAGGTACCATGGGGCGCGGCAAGCCAGTGGAGACGTCGCAGAGGAGTGTAGCGTTGGCTTCGTCAAACACCACATCTTCCATGAGCAGCGCCGCGGGGGCCGTCCTGTAGGCTTGTACCTCAGAGTCTGCCGTCTGATCCTCAGCCATGGCTGCGTAGTCAAAGCCCAAGTGGACGGATCCAGTGATGGCTCGGAAGAGGCAGTCGGCGTTGAAATTGTCTTTGCCGGCCACGTGCTGAATGTCAGTGGTGTACTCGGAGATGGCAGAAAGCTGGCGCTGCTGTCGACCAGACCATACAACTTGGCCATGGCGAACGTCAGCGGCTTGTGGTCAACGAAAGCTGTGAACCTACGGCCTTCCAAAAGGAAACGGAAATGACGGGTGGCGAGGAAAAGACCCAGTAGCTCCCTGTCAAAGGTGCTGTATTTCCTCTCGTTGTCACAGAGCTTCCTGCTGAAAAAGGCCAGCGGCTGCCAGGCTCCACCCACCCACTGCTCGCACACCGCCCCCACTGCGTAATCCGAGGCGTCGGTAGTAAGAGCAACTGGGGCGGTAGGAGACGGATGTGCCAGCAAAGCAGCGTCGGCCAGCGCAGTTTTGGCAGCATCAAAAGCAGCAGCCATCTCTGTGGACCAGTCCAACTCGTCCACCGGCCTCCGACCCCGCAATGCGTCGTACAAGGGTCGCATGAGTTGGGCCGCATGAGGGAGGAAACGGTTGTAGAAGTTCACCATGCCCAGGAACTCCTGCAAGGACTTCACAGTGCGCGGCCGTGGGAAACCAGCAACGGCCTCCACCTTGGCAGGGCGAGGGACGGCCCCCTGCGGGGTGACGTGGTGGCCGAGAAAAGTGATGGACGACCGGCCAAACTCGCACTTGGCGGGGTTGATGATGAGACCGTGCTCACTGAGCCGGCCGAACAGCTGTCGGAGATGCGTCAGGTGGTCGCCTGCGGACACGCTGGCCACCAGAATGTCGTCCAAGTAAACAAACAGGAACGGCATGTCCCGTAGCACAGTCCATGAGGCGCTGAAACGTCTGCGCCGCACCCTTGAGGCCGAAAGGCATCCGTAGGAATTCAAAAAGGCCAAAGGGCGTGATGACTCCCGTTTTGGGAACATCCTGCGGGCAGACGGGCACCTGGTGGTAACCGCGCACCAGATCCACCTTTGAAAAGACCATGGCACCAGCTACGTGGGCGGAGAAGTCTTGGATGTGCGATACCGGGTAACGGTCGAGGGTGGTGGCGTTGTTCAGGCGACGGAAATCACCGTAGGGACGCCAACCACCATCAGCCTTGGTCACCATGTGCAGGGGGGACGACCACGGGCTGTTGGAGCGGAGCACGATGCCGAGGTGCTCCATGGTGGTGAACTTCTCCTTGGCAATCGCAAGCTTGGCCGAGTCGAGGCGCCGTGCTTGTGCATAGACTGGGGGGCCAATCGTGGTGATGTAGTGCTCCACGCCATGCTTGGCCACCGCCGATGAAAACGTGGGCGTGGTGTTATACGGGAACTCAGCCAGCAGGCGTTGATACAGGTCGCCGGAGGCCAGCGTGTTCAACAGACAAACCGCCCCCACCCCCCCCCCAACGTACAGGGGTACGAAGCAAAAGAGATCAGGCGGCGGTTTGTAACATCCACTAACAGTCTGTAAGCACAGAGGAAATCCGCCCCCAGGAGCGGCGTAGACACAGCGGCCATGACAAAGTCCCAACCGAAACGCCGGCCGCCCAAACACACTTCCAAATAACTTGTGCCATAGGTACGAATGGGCGTGCCGTTGGCGGCATCCATCGGAGGGCCGTTCCCGCCAGCCATGGTGTCCGCAGGCTTTGCCGGCAGGATGCTGCGCCGAGCCCTAGAATCGACCAGCAGCCGCCGGCCGGACAAGGTGTCCGTAACGAACAACAGCTTGCAGTCACGGCCAGCGCCCATAGCTGCTAATGAGCGCCGGCCCTGGCTTTTCCCTGGAGTCCAAAACTGCAAGGCTGGCGACACTGCTTGGTCTTGGCCCCAAATCTGGAATGGTAATAACACCACCCATCCTCACGCTGCCGGCGGGCTGTTGCAGAAGCTGCAATTTCTGGGCCGTCCTCCGGGCGTGGGAGCTGGGCAGACGTGTGCTGGGGGGGCAGCAGCGCGTGGACAAACTGCTGCCGGTTGGCGAGGAAAATTCTGTCCACCTCCAATGCCAGCGCTCGA
Source organism: Apeltes quadracus (assembly GCA_021346845.1). Taxonomy (NCBI): domain Eukaryota; kingdom Metazoa; phylum Chordata; class Actinopteri; order Perciformes; family Gasterosteidae; genus Apeltes; species Apeltes quadracus. The sequence continues at coordinate 2,509,662 of CM037914.1, read as the reverse complement.
TAGTCTCTGGCGGAAGTGAGGGAGGAGCAGGCCAGTGCGGTGCGCACAGGCGCTGGGAGCTGCCGCAGGAAAATTTGGGTGAAGAGGAATGAGGGGCCGCTGTCCCCAGCACAGCCAGCATCCTTTCATCAACTCGGACGGCTTGCTATCACCAAGGCCATTCAGGGCCAGCAGGCGGTCTGCTTTCTCCAGCTCCGACAGTTCAAAAAGTTGCAACAGGAACGTTTTGAGCGCGTCGTACTTGCTGTTAGCCGGAGGAGCCTCTAGCAGTGCCATAGCCCTGGCCGTCGTCGAGGCATCCAAGGCCGATACGACGTGGAAATACTTCGTAATGTCCTGCGTTATTCCTCTCAGCTGGAACTGAGCCTCGATGTGTTGAAACCACGGCCGCGGGCTGTGCTGCCAAAAGTCCGGTAACTTAACAGTAGCAGCGTAGATAGCACCGACATTAGCCGTGTCGCTAACAGCGGCCGACACCGCAGCATTCTCACCACCGTCGTTGTTCGACATGGTTCAGTCGTGTTCAACTCACGTCGGGTCACCAATGTGGAGTGTAGTAAGCGAGGAGACAAGAGATGGAGATGCGTCAAGTCAGCTTACGCTCCACTTTATTACATTCTTCCAAACTCAACTAACTGTCGAGTAAACTGCCAAACTGAACGAACTGAAAAAACTGTTGAGTCAACTGCCAAACGGAACTAACTTGAGTCAACTGCCAAACTGACCTAACTGGTGAATGTCTGTCATTTGTGGGTCACCACAATATTCTGATATATCATGTGACATAGACTATGATAGGTATTTTGAAAATCACACACAATAATTTTGATAGAGAAGCAGAAACACATAGTAGTAGTATTTATAAGTCAGCCATTTAATAAGTTAAAAAAAACAATATAGGATTATATTATACTTTAAGAATTTTACAATTTGCACGCTCCAGAAATCAGATGGAATTCAAAAAAATATAGGTCAAATTGAATCATTAATTACTTCCAACACACACACACACAAACTTAAAATCAATGCGACATTTGGCGTTGTGGTGCCGGTGGCAGCCAAAAAAAGATGCTTGGTGAAGCCGGTACAGGGAACCAAAAAAAAAAGGTTTTGAGTTTGTCTAAAGCTGGAACGGCCCTAGAGAAATGTTATGGTAGCCTATGTTACCGAGACAGTTTAACAGAGGACAAAACAATTCTGAATCCACTGAGGGTCAATATCACAATTGTGTTTTTGTTTGTATTTTGGCTCATGATTCCAGCTCTTTGGAAATTACACCCTGAATAAGAGCTTATGAATAGTACCTTACTATATAGTACATTTTTGGACTTATGCCAGATAATTACATGCTGTATTTGGACTTTCTCCTCAGTGTATGAACTAGTCTGAAGTATGTACACTGATGAGACAAAGAAATTGAAGCAAATATTATCAATAATCTCCTGGTAAGGGCATATGACGAGGACTGGGTAGAGTAGAGGCTATGCGATCAATCAGTTCTTGTGGTCAACACACTACAATTAGTAACGGGCAAGGGCAAAGATCTGAGTGATTTTGACAAGCGCCAGAGTGTTATGGCCCGGCAATTGTGTCAGGGTATCACTGAACAGTCAAGGCTTGTGGGGTGGTCCCGTTTAGCAGTGGTGAGTACCAACCGACAGCGGTCCTAAGACATACACACACACACACACACACACACACACACACACACACACACACACTAAAACCCCTGGAAGAGGACAGTCTTGCAGAGCTTCTTTCTCGTGCTCCCTTTTTGCAATTGTGCAGCCTTAGCTTGAGAAACACAGACACAACCAATGAGAAGAACAAGTCTGAATGATGGTTGTCGATGCTAAACTGTGTCTCTTCAATGTGTTCCCCAAGCAGAAAAACCTCCTCCGTTCCAATCTCCTCTCGGACGATGTGTGTGGCTGTCGACACCTTAGGAGCTTGTATTGTTGAAGCTCGGCGGATCACCCTCTCTGCAGCTCTCAGCACCTTATAATACTAAAAAAAGAATACATATTTATATAGCGCTTTACACAGTGCTCAAAGACCCTTTACATAACAGACAAAACAAAGCCACCGTAATATACAAAGATTAAAATATTTCAAAAGATAAAATAAATCAAACTCTACTCTACTCTACTGTGCCGTGTGATGGAATTACTAGGCCGCCGTTGTTTTTTAGCGCTAGAAGGTGGTAACTCTTGTCAAATGAAGATGGTACAGCGTCTCTGACCAAGCTTGCACAGCACACCTTACAGGACAGCTTTCTAAGAATCTGCTGGACTACAAACCCTGCTATGTAGACCAGAGCATTTTCCACCAGACCACCAAACCTGGAAGTAGAAAGTGGAAACCTTCAAAATGACAACGGAACATTTGGTAGAGTCTACACAAAAACATTTCACAAAGTTCAAGCTTATTTTCCTTCTTCACAGTTCTTATTACCTTTCTTAAAAAAAAACCCTATGTTAATGAATATTGTTGATGATGAACCAAATTGCTAAAATTGTAAATAAGCTTGTTTGCAAACCATTCTAAAAGGTCAGATGTTCTGTTAATATAAGATATGAGAGGTATCTTACTTTTGTTGAATTACATGTGAATAATACACTGTTGAGCAAGTTACTTCGAAATTGGACTCATCTAAGCTATCAGTTACTCTGCCATGAATAAAGCTTCACTACACAAGAGCTACTACACAGTGAAATGCAGCAAGCTAAGCTAATCACAAACACAGCAGTAGGCTAGTTCACTACATAGGAAGCAACTTTAAGATGCGATAAAGTCGTGTGGCCAATGTTATATTTCTACAATAACATTACTGTGTCAGTTGTAATCTAAGTGTTATGGAATATGACTTATCAAGTCTCAGTTCATATTCAGGTGAAAACCAGCCGGTGAAGTAAACAAAGCCAAGCTAGCTGACTGCGATTTCACTACAGTAAGATACTTGCTCATTCTCTACTCTCTGGTAATATTCTTTTCACAAAACACAACAAATAGTACGGTAATATTAAATCTTACTTGTGAAAGGTAATCCCCCGAGTCCTGCTGGCGATGGTCCGCCGATTAGCGCAGAAAAAAGAAGCACAGTGCTGCGGCACCTTCTATCTTCTGCTGCTACGCAGCTATGAGTACGACCGTTCCAAGATGGCGGCCGTATTTCTCGCGGCCAGGAGCCTATGGCGGTGTCTATGTATATTATGTCTATGTGTCCTTGTATGTATGTTCATTTCAGTTCATAAAGCCTCAATCAGTGGAATTTTTTCCCCCCACCGCAGTACACTGTAAAAGCTATCTTTTAAATCGGGGCCCAAATAAAAACCGATTTTTACAAAAAATTGTGTGTCTGCTTTGCGGTGCAGCAACTCAAGTGCCTCCCCAAAGTACACAGCAGCTTTGCATGGGACTAGGCAACACTACAAATAGACAAGGTAAAGGAGTTAAAACAACGCTGTCACTACACAAAACTGATGCAGAAGGCTTTGTTTTTTTTGGCGCTCATCCCCTAGTGTGGTTGTAATAGAGGCAATCATTGGACCATAACAGTAAGACTGAAATATGCCAGTAATTAGGAATTTACATCTTTAATTTCATAAAACCAACTCAAAGAAAAAATTGTAACATTCATTTAAAAAACAGACCCATTAGGCATCGTTTTGAGAAATGGATTATTTAAAGGCAGCTCTCACACTGGATTATTCTATTTTCCAATGGCCAAATGTTTCTTCTATTCCCCTTTAACGATACGCACCACCACCTTACCAACCATCAGAAGTCACTCTTGGAACAACGCAGATGTTACTAAATATTTCATCGTAAGATTAAAAAAAAAAACATTTTAATGAGCAGACAGTTCCCAGATTGTTTGATTTGCATTAAGAGAGGTCGACGGACAGACATTCTCCCCATTGTTCACTTACTTGTACAGGAAACAGGAGGCAATTGGACCCTGGTGTTTGTAGTACAGTGCAATGCCGTCGTCGCCCCCATGCTTGGCGCGCATCCTGTCTACATCGAGCCTCCAGGCCTTGGTGTTGTACTGATACACCTCAGCACAGCCGACTTCCAGCTGCAGGCGCGGGGACAGGACTCGCTCCACTCTCTCTTCCATCACGTGTTCACACCAATGTCTGGAACCCGATACGTAGAGTTTAATGTCCACTCCGATATTAAACTGGAGTGTTGTGACTAAAGCTACTGGAATGATGTTTATTTCATGTCCTCAAATCTGCAGTAAAGATGAATTGTGCTCTATAGTAACATCCTCATTAGATGACAGCTACAGATAAACTGATGCACAGAAAGCTATTTCAAGTGGAGGCACATAAATGAATTTCTTTTTTTCTATAATGTGTATATTAAAGCATAGCACAACATTTAGCAAGTTAGCATACCAGTCCACAAAAACATTTTTATTAATTTATTGACTGACCACTATTAGAACTTTACCCTCAACCTTTTCTTACCTGGAAGAAAAAAACATAAATTTAGCTTGGCTTTAACCAGGGTCCTGGTGACGTTTCAGTGGTTTACGCTGATCAGGTAAATCTGACCCATTATCCACAGACTTGGCTTACTTGAGTTTTATCAATCATGCTCACCCCATTCCCATTACTCCCTGCAACCCAAGCAGAGTCAGCAGCAGGGTCCCCATGGTCCTCTCCTGCAAAAAAGTCTTTGTTCGAACACTTTTTTCTAATCAATGTGATGTTTGATATCAATGTTTTGGCTTATTGTGAGGGATCAAACCAAACCATCTTAAGATACTAAATAATAAAATACTATTTTACATTTCCACCATCCAGCTACAAATAGCAAGCTTTGCACTTACCTTTGAAGTGCTTTGTGGAAACTTTTGCCTTAAAAGTCCTCAATCAATCTTTTTCTTCTGTCATTATTTTTCTGTGTCTTTCTATCCAACAGAATGTCACACACTCAGTGATAAATTGCATTAAGGGGGTAGCGAAGCCCCAGATGCAGGCTTTTAAATGCGGGGGGTGTCTTGTGGGATGGACGCGGCATCTCAACCTGCTGCCATTGGATGTTGGCGGCAAGGTCACAGCTGGAAGGGGAGAAATTGGCCACACAACCTTTGACAGACAAGTCCAGTGATCCCCCATTGAATATCACTGGGCAACGCGGCCAGTGACGGGGGCCATGCAGCCTGGGCTACAGACTAAAGAGATATTTGTCAGAACCTAATCCTGTAAAGAGAGGCATTTCGGGAAGGATGCTGGGGCATTTATTTAATAAAGCGTGTCAACAGACACAGGGAGCGAAACCTTTTGGAATCCCCAATATCCCAAGTCTGACCTCCTGCCCCTAGGCAGGCTCAAACACAGCTGTCACCATAGAATACCTAAGCTACTGATGTCACAAAGGCTGGCTTTGACTATACAAGCATAATAACGAGTTGCGATTGATAAAGCAATGAGCTGTCTCACTTTGCTGGTTTACTGCTTCGTCATCACACATGGAAGGAAGGCTAAGAGGCAGCGTTGCCAGGTGTTGGATATTTACCCTATTTGTACAATCCTTTTGCTCTCTATAGAAACAATAATGCCAAAAGTGCTATACTGTACTTCTAATTCTAATTGAATAAACACCATAACACATGCCATTGATGCTAATTGTGGCCCACGATTTTGATGAACGATAAAATGCATATGATAACAATTTAACAATAAACCCAATTTAAATAATAAAGCAGGAAAGCGATGACATCGAACACATGTGAGTCGGTAAAAATGGGTTTTAAGAAATGATTCAAAAGAGATTTGAACACAGCAATTTGGCAAGACGTATCTCCTCAGGCAGATTGATCTAAAGCCGAGGGGCCCTGCTGGCAAAATCACGGTCCCCGTTTAGATTGTAGCTTTGACTATATGGAACAGCCATAAGGGCCTCAGCTGAGGGTCTAAGGAGTGAGGGGTCAACATTTCATCCAATGATAGATTAACTAATAAGCACATACCCCACACATTGCTTTAAAAAAACATGTGGACATATATTTGTAGGCGTGTCAAAAGTGTCACAAAGCAGAAGGAGACGAAGAGGTGATGTACCAGAGTTTTTATTCCAAGAACAGAAAGCTCAGTAATCGAGTAGTCCGGTAGGTAGGTTTGGCGTTACTACGACGAGACCAGACAACTGGCAGAGTGAAGGTGTGTGGTTTATGAAGGGATCTGGTGATGCGGGATGATGACGTGCAGGTGGTGAGAACAGGTGATGGTGATTAGTATTCAGGGGAATGAGAACGAGTGGGCGGAGTGATGACATCTGGTGTTGATGACGGTGTCTCAGTTACAAAAAGGTTTCAATTACACATTTTCGCCAATTTCTTGGTGGTTATTTGGTATGATAGTTTAACATTTCTTATTTGGCAACACTAGGGAGAGGAGTGTGGATGGGGAAATAGTGGAGGAGCTGGTTACTATTAATCTTACATTCATTCAACCATAAATAATCGAGTAGAGCCTAGTGGTGCTTTGTGCAAAGTGACAAGGCTAATATTCCGTAGGTATAAGGTTTTTGATGTTCACCATCTTAGTTAAACATTTGTTCATTAGCACTGAACTGGAAGTATTGCGATTGCTTAATCACTCTTTTGAAAAGGGTTTGGTCATAAATGAAAGTATTTGACTAAAGGTTGACCGGATAGATGTCGTAAATGAAAAGCTTATCTTATATTATTCAAGCTTATTATACTATTGGAGAGCATGCCTTGTTAATTTCACGTACCCAAGTACTCTCTTGTGTCCTCATAGATTTTATCTGCCTCGGCTCAAACTGCACTGGAATACTTATTATAACACTACGCCTGGCAAATCTGTTGGTCGCTGATCTGCAGTCAATAGTATTATTGCACAAAACAATGCAGAGGAGAAATCCAAGGTCAGATCATCTTTTCACAGAAGGAAATCTGTGGCACATTCTCTATATCTGAGTGTAACAATTCAGTTAGAACAAATAAAGAAACACAAGAAAAGACCTTTTGAGTGTGAGTAACAGGTTTTTAGGGGAAGCATTACAAATCTACAAAAAGTGAAAAATGCAGAGGTAGAAGTAGGATCCATTTGCCGACATGGACAAGAAAACCTTAATAGGGACAACAGTAGTGCAGACTGACAACACTACTCCCCAACATCAACATTGAAATCTCAATGAACCAACAAGAGACAAAGGACACACAGTTTCAATACACTGGGAAGGTGCAGGTGATTGGACACAAAAGGAAGCAATGAGGGACACGGCAGACATCACCAACAGATGAAAACACCAGGGCAAGAAGTGAAGTCAACCCATGGACACGAAAGGCAGGGAACTACAAAATAAAACAAGAAATTAACCCACACTGTGACAGGGGGGGTGGATGAATGCGTACAAATGTATGGTAATCCATTGATTCCAAACCAGTGAATTAGATGGAAAGCATTATTTGTTATCATGAAACTGGATCAAACTCCTGAACAATCAGATGTGCTCCCACTCTTACCAGAACTAATTTATTTAACTCATAGCCAAATAATGTAATTTGTCTATGCCTTTTGTTGAATTTTAATGTGTAAAATGTATTCATATTTCACACTACACTGTAGCTACACTATAAGTTATTATCCGTCTTTCTATTGTTGGGATTTCCTATCCCCCGAGTTGGTTGATGAGAAGAATCCAATAAGGCACTCAATTAAAGTTAAAAAAGTTAACATTTTATTTAGAAGAGATAAAGTGCTACATGAGCAATCCTCCGCAGGTATACCTAGAGACCTGAAACACGCTTCGCAAGCTGTCCCTCTCACAGTCCGTCCGCTGTCTGACTCTGCTCTTTTTTATAACCTCTCTTGTCCTTGAACGTTGGTTCAACCCAGCTCATCCTTCTGTAACATTCTACCTTCCCCGAACAATTAGTGCCTGGTACTCCTTCACGTAGCCTTCGGCCTTGCCCTGAAAATGGGTTCAAACTGGCTCTCTCTTCGGCCAAAGGTGCGTTATCTCAGATAATATTTTATCTTCATTTTTCCTGTGCTCTCCCTTCCACAATTCACATTGTCTGCCTTATATGGTCTCATCCGGTCACACATTTTTTCTACAAGTCAAAAGATTATAAAAAAACACACAAACAGAAACCCACATCTCACAATTTCCCCCTTTTGATCTCTTCCAGAGATCACTCTAGCTGCTGGTGAGATCGGAGAGTCGTTCATAACATTGTTATGAACACAGTTAATGCGACCTCAGTTTTTGTTGGCCGTTATCAGAAAATGTGTGGACTAAACCGTGTTGTTTTCAAACCGGCTGCAATTTGATTAGCCGGCTTGTATTCATTCAGATTTCCCCTAGGGATCCAATGGCATCAATATAAGTGGGACTTTGGTAGGGTGGGGTCAAATGAACGCGTCGGATCAAAAGTTGTGCCGCCGCCGTCGTTTAGTGAGCGCTGCGTTTCCACTTTCTTTGCTTTCCACCAATTTGTTTCTGATCATGGTCAGTGGTGCGGCCAGTCTGACCATTGTTGACCCAATTGTTTTGGTTTGGACTCTGAGAAAAAACCTCTGTCCCCCGCAATCGTAACATAACCCCAGACATTTCCAGCCCCCCGACGCGTGGAGTCCTCCTCCTCTGGACCCCTGAGTATTGGTTCTGTGATAGCTCTTATACACTTAGCAAAGGCAAAGACACCCATTACAACCCCCAAGCGATGATGGCAATATTAAGCATGCTGACATTCTATATTTTTAACTAAACTAACTGCGGAGAATTGAGAAAGATAGAACAGAGGAGAGGATAGCATTGTGCATTTCTTCGTCGCTGGTCTTCTTCTTTCGTTGTAGACAGTGGACACAGATCACCATGCACTGGGTGTCTGTCGGTCGGACTGCCCGTTGTGAACCCGTCCGTGGTCACTGCAAAGATGGTGTCAGTTGATTGACACTTGTTGTGGGGGTAGGCTGGTCTGAGCCCACTATTGATAACCTTTTCCCCGTATTAAGCATTATACCTCATTACACCTTGCACAAACTAATTGAAGGGTGTTACTAAATATCTTATAACATGTTGTTCACTGTTTTTTTCAATAAAGAAAACACTTTTATTCATACTTTCATCACTCATTGCAATTCCTTGACTAATAAATCATTGTTTCATAATCGCGTGTCAGAATTCTATTCAAATATAATCGATCACGGGATCGAGATGACTCCACAACATGCTGCAATTCCACCAATTCTCATCATCCTGTTGAGATTCCTGTTGGTTCAAATTAGTTATTCATGGTAGCATCCAGCCATCGCTGCTGTAATCCTCCAAAGTATTAGCGTCACCCAAACACGAAGAGCGATACAGCCACTGAGATCAAAACTAACAGTGATTCTTTCACTTGCTGAACTGTGATTCCAGCATTTTAGTTAAAAGGATGTGTGAGCATTTATTTGTTTAATTTATAAATCATACTCTAAAATTAACTCACCCAAATGGTGTGTGTTGATCCGTCACTGGGGTCCACCTCGCCCCCCCCCCTTTTGATCTTCCCTCCTCCCCTGCCGGTGTGAGCCCTCCCTTCTCAGCTCCAATGTCCACGTTGCCATGGTGATCACACACAATGTTCTCACCTAATGTGTTTCAAATGTCTTTGCCCATCAATGTTTCTTCTTCTTTCTTCGTCCCTGTTGCAGCTTCTCTTCTCTGCTCTCACTTCATAAATTTCTTTTGGCCTTTGTGTAACTAATTAATCACCTGTTGTAGTTAAAGCCAAATTGCTTGTTGAGTTAAATTCTTTCATATCACTCATGCTTCATCCCAACCGCTTTCATTCATTTTGAAGAAACAGGCTAAACAGTTATTTCATGATACCAATTGTTGTCTCGTTTGTAAACCTGTTTTTGGATCTATGATCCCTAATTGCACCGACAGATATTCTGTTGTGCCGGTATTCGTTTGTAGTCTCACGCTCATCGTGACATTTGATCAATTAGTAAACCCATTCATTCACCTTTAAAAAAAAAAAAAAAAAACATCCTAAGGTTAAAATAATGGATTTGCGTGCTTCTGGAATTGCACAGAAATATTACCTTGCGTCCTCTACCATTCAAGTTAAGTTATTTCTTTTATCTCGCAGTTGTTGTACTTCTCTCCTGTTTCCCATGTGTTTGTGTTTGTTTGTGTATGACCTGTTGAAGACAGGTCCCTGTCCATTGAAGAGGGATCCACCACCTCCACTTGTCCTCTCCTTCCTCTCTCCATTCAAACACCATCCCGTCTTTTGAAGGCCTCCTCCCTGCTCTACTCTCTTGTCCCCTCACAGGCCCCTGGTCCACAGGCCTCCATGTCTCTATTTGTCTCAGGATTACACATAAGAACAAACAGGTTTCAGATAGGTCAACATCATCATTAGTTTATTAATTCCTCTTTTTCTTTTCTTCTTTCTGCTCCGCAGCACCGTTGCTGCTGGCATAAACAGAGTTTTGGCTCAGGAATAATGTACTGGTATTTGTTGCTTACCAGTCACTCTGTCCGATCTGGTGGGAGCTGGTCTGTAGCTGGATGCTGCAGTTCTGGCTCATAGCTTTGTTCAATGCAGACACAAGGTCTGGGCTCTGGCTCTGTGGGACCAGGGCTGTGGTTTGTGATGGGGACTGAGAAGGTGGAGGAGGATTTGACGGATAGATGAAGGCTGCAGGGAGAGTCGGAGGAAAGACAGGCTTCGTTTCCCATATATCACTTCTTAAAATAAAAAAAAACAAATCAGGAGAATGAATCACAAGTTATCTCTTATTTTTCACATTTTACCATCTCTTGTTACTTCCTCCTTGCGCACCTGCGCCACTTCAACATAAAAACACCCATTTCCTTCACCGCCTTCCATCAACCATATTGGTCTTCCCATTCCCTTAAATGCTTAACATTTCCATCTTCAACTTTCAGAATTTTCCAACTTCACTTTCAAAATCCATTTGTCTTCCACTATCATAACTTCCATTTTTTGTTGCTGAATGCCCCCATTCTATATTATGTGTATTATTATCTATTCACGCTTTTATCTAAACTTATTTTCCCGGACTGATTTCAGGTAATAAACCTGCTTTTGTTTTTTTCTGCTAACAGGAACTGCCGATTCTTATTAGTTTTACTAGCGCCGAAAAGCAAAAGTGGGCTTTTAGAGGGGATGAAAACATTTAAAACACCAGTCCGGTTTTTCTAGTAAAACGGATGTCGTCACTCTCCTCCAACTCAAGCGGATCCTGGCCTCACAAAACCAAACTAATCCTGTAACGGACTAGGGCAGAGGGCTTTGAGAAGAGTGTTAGACTCCCTGTGCACAGTTTCAGGTCCAAACCTTGAGAGGAGAAAAAAGTTTTGATTTCCGGCTCGAAGGACAAATTGTGTTAGAAAAAGAGAAGACACGTCTGCCACTCAATTTCTGACCTGGGAAAAAAACTTTTTGTAACCCCTTTTAAAAAAAATAAAATAATATACTATAGAATGTGCAACCCACGAATCCAAAAATGATAAGGTTCCCCATGACCTCGCCCCATAGTGGTGGGCCTATTTTCAAATGCTTTTCCTGAGGACTTTGCATATGTGAGAGTGCGTGGGCTTGCAGTTAGTGCAGAAAGCATTTCTTCATTGCAGGCGGCGATGTGTGTGTGTTTTTCACTTCCCTTATCATGTGAGCTCTCAGCATGGATACCGTCTCGCCTTCGCATGCAGCCTCATTCTGTGCCGCCGAAGAGCCTCTTGTTGTATTTAATACCGCATCGAACCCAGCCGGTGCCGAGAGAACCGCACTTTCTCTTTCCCCCTCGTATGCATGTGGTTTTTCCGAATTACGCCGTTCTTGGTTGTTTTTGTCCACAGCTTTAATTTGTATCCAGTAAGGAAACCATGCAGTTTCCTTTTTTCTCCACACACTCCCCTTATCGCATTTCGACTCAAGCCCCTTTTTTTTAAATTTCTTTATTTTTATTATCTCTCCTACTCCCTGATATCTGCGCCAGTGACACTTTCTCACCGCGCATCCCGTGTGTTCAAACATCATGTTTCTTTTTTCCGGTAGTATCTCCAACCACCGGCACCAACAACAGCCTCTGCTGGCCGTTCATTTTTTCCCATCGACACCCCGGCGCTGGCCCCCAGCCGCCGTCAACAGTTTCCCGATCATATTCACCTTCCATTTCAACAACAGTCCCCCAGTTTGCATCTATTTTACCCGATCAGACAACTGGTCACCTCCGTGTGACACCGTCAATGTTCTCCACAGCTCCAGAAAGCTTTCCCTGTCTGTTCTGAAATCTTATGTTATACTTCCAGAACCCCTTTTAAATTAACCCTTCGATATCAATGTAATATGGAAGGGGTTTATATTATATATATTTTAACTCTCCTCTTCTCACCCCTTGCTCACACACACACACTCACCCAGACACACAAGCTGCACCCTCAGAGACTGCAGCCCAGGATTTAAGGAGACTTTCCTACTAGGGCCTCTAACCCACAGGATTTAAGGAGGTTCACCTCCTAGGGCCTCTAACCCACAGGATTTAAGGAGACTTTCCTCCTAGGGCCTCTAACCCACATGATTTAAGGAGACTTTCCTCATAGGGCCTCTAACCCACAGGATTTAAGGAGACTTTCCTCTTAGGGCCTCTAACCCACAGGATTTAAGGAGGTTCACCTCCTAGGGACTCTAACCCACAGGATTTAAGGAGGTTCACCTCCTAGGGACTCTAACCCACAGGATTTAAGGAGGTTCACCTCCTAGGGACTCTAACCCACAGGATTTAAGGAGGTTCACCTTCTAGGGCCTCTAACCCACAGGATTTAAGGAGACTTTGCTCCTAGGGCCTCTAACCCACAGGATTTAAGGAGACTTTGCTCCTAGGGCCTCTAACCCACAGGATTTAAGAAGGTTCACCTCCTAGGGCCTCTAACACTGGGATTCGGGGGTCCTCAAATCCCCAGGACTCCAACCTAGCGAATTCAGCCCTCGTCAGGGTCTGATGGGGTTGCCAAACCAAAGACAGTTTTCGGGGGTCATCAAATGCCCAGGACACTCACCTAGCGACTTCAGCCCTCGTCAGGAACTGATGGGTTGCCAAACCAAAGACTAGGATTCAAAATCCTTTTATTTGTGTTAGATCATTGATCCCTTGGTACACGCGGGTACCCACCAAACCCAATAGGATCCCTGATCCTTTAATTTGTGTCGGATAGAAGATCCCTTGGTACTCGCCGGCACCTACTAAACCCAATAGTACTCGCCGGTACTATTGTTGTGCACTTTTACCGGTTTCCTTAATATTAACTTTAGCGAATTGCTCATGTATCAATCTGGTTCCTTCACCACCAATCCACAACGTACTCCTTATTTTAGATTATCCAATATGCAGAATTAGTGGAAACAGGTTTTTGCTTACCTTGGTTTGAGGCGGCCTGGGAGTACGCAGTGTTCAGCGGATGAAAGCATCTTGGATGGAATTCACCATCCCGGAACGAGTCCCCAAAATTTTTGGGATTTCCTATCCCCCCGAGTTGGTTGATGAGAAGAATCCAATAAGGCACTCAATTAAAGTTAAAAAAGTTAACATTTTATTTAGAAGAGATAAAGTGCTACATGAGCAATCCTCCGCAGGTATACCTGGAGACCTGAAACACACTTCGCAAGCTGTCCCTCTCAGAGTCCGTCCGCTGTCTGACTCTGCTCTTTTTTATAACCTCTCTTGTCCTTGAACGTTGGTTCAACCCAGTTCATCCTTCTGTAACATTCTGCCCTTCCCGAACAATGAGTGCCTGGTACTCCTTCACGTAGCCTTCGGCCTTGCCCTGAAAATGGGTTCAAACTGGCTCTCCCTTCAGCCAAAGGTGCGTTATCTCAGATAATATTTTATCTTCATTTTTCCTGTGCTCTCCCTTCCACAAGTCACATTGTCTGCCTTATATGGTCTCATCCGGTCACACCATCTTTTCTACAAGTCAAAAGATTATAAAAAAACACACAAACAGAAACCCACATCTCACACTATATTTCAACATTTTAGATTATATTTTAGATTGCTTAACTAAAACCTATTCATATTTTGTATATCAACTTGTGTTAATCTGTTTTTGAAATGGCTTAAATGTCTTATGTAATGTACTCTTTGAATTGACTCATTGTCAAACTGTTATATAAATGACAGAGCCAGTTATTTCATCATGTTTACAGCCTGCTGTTGACCAATCAGCTTCCGTCACTGCAGAGTACTGGGTTAAATATAAGCCGCAGTCCAATTGGTAAAGCAAGCTCACTGGGCTGATCAACCTTGTTCTTCAAATAGTGCGAAGCAGAAGGACAAATCAGGTAAAGTAGCTTGGTGGTCTTTCCTATTTTGTAAAACATGTCTATAATTTGAATTTGAATAGACCACTTTTAGGAGTAAAATGTTATTTGCCTTTTAGGGGCATTTTCATTGAGATTACTTTGTATATTGCATTGTTCTCTTACAGGGAATGTTGGTATTGGCAGTGGTAAAAGTGGTCCTACTAAAATTGCTTTTTATATTGTAACACCGCAGCTAGTATACAAGTTGCATATTTTAAAAGTACTTACTGGGGGGCTTTTATGAAAAGATTTCCATGGCAGAAACAGTAAAATAATGAATACAATTTCATATCTAAACATCATTACAGATCTGTAGCTTTTTCAGTGTCCTTTAAGTTGGGGCCCAAGTTGCTTTCATCTCTAGAATGTTTTTAAAAGAACACAGTTTATCTCAGAAATTGTAGTAGAAACTTGAGCTGCTGGGAGATTACCAGAGAGCATAGCGAAGGGCAATGTCCAACAGTGTCTTACAGCAGACACTGATACTTATTGTGGAGAAGTGGAGAAGAGCCTGATTAAAGAAAGATTTTGGAAAAGCAGAAACAGTATTTCTCTATTTGAAAGATAGAAGATTGATTACAAGATCTCGTGCCTTTTTCAGGATGAAAAATCATGCATGAATTCATTTAAAATTTAAATTTGATTAATGCAGGTACAAAACCTTTTCTCATTGCATTACAGCCATGAGACTCCTCTGTCTACTGCAGCTGTTGTGCTTGGCTAGTTGTAGTGGTTCCAGATCGAGAGACTGGGCTCATCATGGTGCTCCTATGTTTGCCGACCTCACCGTACGTGAGATGAAAGCTGTCCGGGCCTACCTGCATGGTGTCCCAGAGCTAAAGCTTACCGCTGCTCATAACAAGACCCTAATGAAGAACAGCATCCTCCTAATGGAACTCCATTTGCCGAGGAAACATGAAGCCCTGAAGGTTCTGGATCGTGGACATGCCAAACCCCCACGTCAAGCCCGTGTAGTCATCCAGTTGGGAAACCAGAACAATCCCAACATCACTGAGTATATTGTAAGTCCTCTGCCATCTCCAAACTCGCATGAAGTGAAGACGTTCAAAGGGGGTAGACCTATTCGCTTTGAGTCTAGGCCTATGACCTCTGCAGAGTATTCCCATATAAATCACATCCTTGAGAAGATCACTAACAAAGCTCACAAGCTCCTGCTTGAGACCACAGGAGGGTTTTCTTTCACTAACTGTTCTGACCGCTGCCTGACATTCTCAGACATAGCCCCACGAGGGCTGGGTCCAGGTGAAAGGAGAACCTGGATCATGTTGCAGAAGATGGTCGAGGGGTTCTTCATCCACCCAGTTGGATTTGAGGTACTGGTCAACCACCGGGACCTAAATCCAGAAAAGTGGACCGTCGAAAAGGTCTGGTATAACAGCATGTACTTTGACAGTCTTGAGGAGCTAGTAGAAAAGTACGAATCAGGAGAGGTGGAGAAGATCAAACTGCCCGATCATGATGAAAATGACCTCTACTCCACTTACATCCCGCGGGGTCAAAGCAACACACCCACTAATATCCATGGGCCAAAGCTCGTTGAGCCCGAGGGGCATCGCTATCACATTGACCACAACTTTGTTGAATATGCAGGGTGGTCTTTCGCCTACAGAGTCCGCTCATCAGCTGGGCTTCAAGTCTTTGACCTACGTTTTAATGGAGAAAGAATTGCCTATGAGATCAGTCTCCAAGAAGCTATTGCCTTCTATTCTGGTGATACTCCCGCTGCCATGCAAACAAAGTATATTGACGCTGGTTGGGCAATGGGTAGCTCTTCTTTTGAGCTAGCACCTGGAATTGACTGTCCAGAAATTGCCACCTTTGTTGACCTTTACCACTACTTTGACACGGACAAACCTGTGCAGTATAAAAATGCTCTTTGCATTTTTGAGATGACCACTGCTATGCCTTTGAGAAGGCATTTCAACTCCAACTACAAAGGAGGATACAACTTTTACGGGGGCCTGGAAAACACTGTGCTGGTGCTGCGGACAACCTCAACAGTTTACAACTATGATTACATCTGGGACTTCGTCTTCTACCAGAATGGGGTGGCGGAGGTAAAAGTCAGCGCTACTGGTTACATCCATGCCACTTTCTTTACACCTAACGGACTTCACTATGGTACCAAGGTGTATGACTATGTGCTGGGAAACCTGCACACACACCTCATCCATTATAAAGTGGACCTGGATATTGCTGGTGAGTATTAATGCAAGCTGGTACAATTACCTAATTTTCTAAAGATTCATTTTAAAGCAGTTTTACAACACCAACATTTATTTTGAAGATCCACCTTAACATAACCTGCAGCACGGTGGTGTGGTGGTTAGCACTGTCGTCTCACAGCTAGAAGGTCCTGGGTTCAAAGGTCCACCCAGTGGATGGGGACAGTACATGGTGTGCCCCGTCTCTCGACCAAGGCTAGCTGGTATTGATGCTCGCGAGCGACCCTAAGAGGATAAGTGGAATATAAGACTGCCCCTAACATACCATGATTTAACCCTCCTGTTGTCCTCGGGTCGAAATGGCCCACCACTGTGTTAAACCCCCCCCCCCAAAAAAATCCCCTAAACAATATTTTTTTAACTTGAAATTTTATGACTTTGCCTAGATTGGCCCCAACAGTAGAAAAAGTGAAATGTTGCTTGTATTCACGTTTCCATGTAAGCTGAACAAAAAAAGGTACAAAGATGGTCTTCGGGTCAAAAGGACCCAATAGAGTTGAAATCAAGGTCACAGAGTTGTTTACACAACACAGAATGTTACAATGTTTTAGTTGTGTCTCAGATCAAACAACCCTGAAGCTGAATGAGAGCCTTTCCTTTGAAAAAATGGCAAAATAACATGGTCCTCAGCAGCATATGTCACGGGCAGTGCCACCAGTGGGCAAGCGGAACCCAAACGCACGACCGAAACATCAAGGGGAGAGATAGGTGGATTTATTCAAAGAGCGAAGAAAGGTCAAAACCAGGAGATCTTTCAGCGGGCAAACTATTTCCAAAAAGGGGCAGGCAGGGAATCCGTACATCGGGGCAGGCGAGAGTCAGAACCGGGATGACGATCAGGGAGGCAGACGAATGTGACGGGCCTAAATAGTGAGTGGTTGATGAGGGGAGGCACCACAGGTGAGGGAAGGGATAACCAGGTGAAAGGAATTACTTGACGACGTGGGAGGATCTGAAATGACAGGAGATTTAGTGAGCATGTAGTGAAACTGAAAAATAAACTATGAAGTGGACAAATGTGTGACACATATGACCAACACGGCAGGCTTGCAGAACAAAACGTCATAAAGATGATCCCAGGACCCACAAGGTCCTTGGGGTCAAGTTAAAAGGGAAAACTCAGGTAGTCACACATTTTGTGGTGAATGACAAGTTGTTTCTTCAAGCAAGATGAAATTTGGTTGAAAAAAATTCAATTAAGCTGCTTAAATGGGGGGTTAAGTGAAGACGGGAGGGTTAAAGTGTGATAACCAAATTCCTTTTCCATGTCGCAGTTGCCATGCACAGATATTGTAGAAAGGGAGAACTGTAAATAATGCCTCTGATTGTACCTCGTATTAGGCAACGCAATCGGCTGTTTTGCCAGTGTGCTAATATTGATGTTGATGTTTCCCGACACTCTGTATATGTGATGGATGGATGGGTTGCTACTAAGTATACCTCCTGTTGCGTCTTTAAAGAAAAGGGGTGACAAACTATTCCTGTTACATAAACTCTGAAGGTTGTGAAAAGAAATGATAGAATGGGCACACAGAAACATTTATTCTCTTTTATTGGTGCACGTCCAGATAACATGGTTTTCTGGACTTTAGCCCTTGATAAAGGTGACGGGCAGGCCCTAACCTGACAAGTCTGTGTAGCTTTTCTCTGTGGGATTGTGGAAATCTGTGATCTGGGCTGTAGGCTGTATAAAGTTAATCCCTTTATATATGACCAAAGACTCTTCATGCAAAAGCAAATGTCTTGTACAGTCTCTGAGTAGACTGCTTATACCATGACATTTTTCTTCTCCTGATAAATCTTTGCCTTTTTTGTGACTCAGGTCGAGAGAACAGCTTTGAGACATTGGATCTGAAGTATGTCAACTTCACAAATCCGTGGAGCCCGGAGAATTTCGTCGTCCAGTCCAAACTCCACCGGACAGAGCACACAACCGAGCGATCTGCCACTTTTTCCTTCGGCAAAAAGTTCCCGCGCTATATGAACTTTTACAACCCCAATGAGAAAAACAAATGGGGAGAAAAGAGGAGTTACCGCATTCAGTTTAACTCACATGCCCACAGTGTCCTCCCAAGAGGCTGGAGAGAGGAAAAAGGCATAAGTTGGTCAAGGTAATCAAACACATCCCATTTTGTTCCTGGAACATAAAGGGTAGAGTTGAATATCCACACACATCTATTTTTAATAATTGTAATGGGGGAGTGGGGCTAGATAGATAGTTATTTCAAAGAGAATGAAAACAAATATAAGTGTCTGATGTGTTGTCAGCTGCCAGCAAGTGATTACTGTCCCACTGCAGGTATCCTCTGGCTGTGACTCGTCACAAAGATAGTGAAGCCACCAGCACCAGCATTTTCACACAGAATGACCCCTGGGAACCAGTCGTGTCTTTTGAGGACTACATCCGCAACAATGAAGACATAGTTAACCAGGTACACACATGGAATCCAAATGACACATGAAAGTCATGATTTAAGATAGATTACAATCAATATTGTTATCACAAAAAACGAGTAAACAAACCATTCTTTTTTCAAAATGTTAGACTATTCCTTTTCAAACTATTTTGATAACATCAAATACATCTAAACAAAATTAAAAACACAATCAACAATGTTAACAACTAATAATAACTGGTAAATAATCAAGGAAAGCTGAGTATAATCATCAACGGTAGTTTTTTAATCTGGGGTGTTGGTAAGGATTAAAAATACAAGTACACCAATTCTCTTTACTACTAGTGCAAGAATTTCAAATGCACTACTGGACAGCATCCATTGTTTTTCCACTTTAACTGAGATAAAAACCTTGCGTGATGTTACGAAATAAAAATCTAAGTAATTTTTGCTCTGATCTGTGCAGGATCTGGTAGCCTGGGTGACGGTGGGCTTCCTGCATTTGCCTCACTCAGAAGACATCCCCAACACAGGCGACGGCCGGTAACTCAGTGGGCTTCTTCCTCCGGCCATTCAACTTCTTTGACGAAGACCCTTCCGTGGCGTCCAGAAGCACTGTTATTGTGCGTCCTGGACGGGACGGCAAACCCAAGGTCCAGAGATGGACACCTGAGGTCTTAGGTTACTGTGTGGCAGACAAGCCATTCTCTTACAATGGCACATATGCAGGAGTCTAAGGAGATTTTTGGGGGGGGTTCAGAAAAAGTATTTTCATCTCTAATATCATCATCTCAGCATAATAACAATCACTAAAAGTAGGTAGTATACAGTAAAACCACCAAGAACATTTTAAAAAGGGAAAAAATACCAAATAAATGGGTTTTCATGTTCATGTTCATTATTTAGTTGCAAACATTTCTAAATATCAAATGCATTGTAAAACATACACATTTCAACTGAATATTATCGTTAATGTACAAAACTCAACGGGGGAGTGGCACGGGGGCCTTGAGGGCTCCTCTGATCCCATGTTTGGTCTCCATGGCTGAGTTTTACTAGCGGAGAGCATCCAGGATTCAGGATGTTCTGTATCCGCCCTGCTTGTGGTCAACTACAGCTCCCTCAGCAGGTTCCTCTTACACCGACAAGGGAAGTGTTTACCATAGAAAGACAACAGGCCTTATACAGCAAACAGCCTGGTTCCGGATCCTTCCCTGCAAACAGTCCAGGATACCACCTGGCTGCCCCGTCGCCCCTGGAAACAATGTGACACAATGTCCAGAAGAATCAGCATCATGTGATGGCTTTGTCTCTTATGTACGCATTCTTGACAAATCAATGCCAATCAAAGATTTAATAAAACTGATAAACCGATTTTCATCATATTGTGTGTTTTTGATTGAAACCTTTATTTAAAAAACAATGATTAATAAGTACAAGTCCATCTTAGATCCCAAACTAAACATGAAAAAAACACAAAAAACGAGGCTAATTTTGCATGGGCTGGTTTTGTTTGACGGGTAAACAATGAATTCTTAGGTAAGTTAAAAGGAATCCAGCCACTGTCGTCAGTACTTTTCCAATTGAACTTTTTTATAAATGTGTGCCCATGTTTTACAATGCACATAGTAAAAGAGCGATAGCATGAGAGCTTTGCACTTATGAGTCAATGGACAATATTGGTAGAGAGGACAAAATGTGAGTTGGGTAACAAGCATTCCTATAGCCATTCCCATAACAACCGTGGGCTCGATGTCACAGTTGACATGCTATAGAAAAGCGGTGAAAACACAGTTCATCCATTCTCAACGTCTTTTGTGTACAAAAACATCCAAATAACTGTGTGAGATTTTGTTGCACTTGCACTGCAGGGAAGTCATATAATCCCTGTGTTTCTCTCTAATCTTCCAGTGACTTCTTATAGCTGTCAAAAAGTGAAAACATATTGTTAGAAGAAGCCCAAAATCTAAAAATGAATAGTAACATATGCGTTTTACAAGACTGCAAAACATACATGTGATAGCCAAGTCGTGGTATTCTGATAACAAATGTGGGGTGAGCTTTAAAGAACCCCAAACACAATCAAATATTTTAACAATTTTCTTTTCGAAAAATACCTCTACTGCAGTCTGTCGAGGATGTCAACCTGTTGGGGTGCCTGGGTTTGAAAGTTGAATAAAATTACGGTGCTGTGTTGCCATCTAGTGGTTTATTTTAAAAGCATCGGGTCTATTTGGAGACTGTAAGTGTAAAACGGAAACTATGTCAACCAGTTACAGTTCATGGAGACAGACAGTAATGTCTAAACAACATTATTGAAAGCTCTGAAATCAATTTATAATAGTTATAATACTGGTAAAACAATATTGGTATTAATTATTCAGTTGTATTTTTTATCTTTAAAAAAATGGCATGCCCATTCACGCCCGCCGATAGGGGGGCCGTCATTAAATTATGGAATAATTTAAAAAAATGTTTTAAAATAGGCATATTTGTGGAAAAAATATGTAGTACATAGACTTGTATAAAGCTTTTTATTTGTTTTCTTCCTAATTGTCCTTAAAATAGTGGTCAAGAACCCACCTACCCCCAACAAAACAGTGTTTGATCAGTGTGGCCACTGATCAAAAACTTGATGTTGTCAGTAGATTTGAAGTTCGGTACGCTCAAAATGTCCGGTCAGCACAAATCCGGTGCTCAGAAAAGGAAAGAAAAGAGACGAAGATAAGAAGGGAATAGAGGCCTTAGAGATTTTCTAAACAAATATTTAAAAAAGGTGGTGACGGTGAAGCGGTCAGTGCGATAAGTTTGCGTGTGTCAATATGCTCGCGCATATAGTCCGCGGGTCTCACCAACTGCGCCAGCGGGCTGTGATTGGAAAACGGGACTGGCGCTGTCCCGAACAGGACAAAATCAAAATTGCACGTAATTTGGGATGCCCCGAGTAATACGGGACAGGTTGGCAACCCTACTTGTAACGTAACCTAGTAACGTAACAGCCCAGCTCTAATGTCAACTTCCGTTAGCTTGTAGAAAGCCTGACACAACACGTTATCTTTGACAGAAACAGTTGAGTTTGGTAGCTCCGACAGAGAGGATGAGACAGAGAGTGATGCGGGAGGGGCCCGCTGCCCTGAGAGGAGAGGAAGAGCAGAGGAGAGGAACCCAAAGTCAAGTGTAACACCCAGACTGGGGACTTTGGCCACTAAGTGATTCTGTGTGTCTTCTGTCAATCACTCTTCCCTCTCGTTCCAAATACCGCCTACCTGTGTGCCGCCGCCCCCGTGATTACAAGCCCCACCCTTATTGTTTTCACCTGTGTCTCGTTCCCCTGTGTATTTAGCCCTTGTCTGTGAATTGTTCTGTGCCAGTTTGTCTTTTGTCTTCCATGAGCTTACCAGCGATTTTCCCCAGTGTGCCTGCCCGTGTTTCGAACCGTTTCTGTCCACCGCAACCCTGTGCCTGCCGACTTGGATTTATCTGCCTCCTCTGTCTGATTACCCTTGTACCGAACCTTGGCCTGGATTAAATACAAGAATTGCTCTCAACTACCGTGTGTCAAGTCCACTTTTGATTCCAGGTCCTTGTGGCCCTAGCCCCCCGTGATATCAAGTCCATTTGACCATGTGATGAGATTGTGCAGTAAACAGAGATTTAAAAAAAACAGCCTGCGAGTGGAACAGGCAACACCATTTAGATTTGCACATTTTAATTTGGCATTCAAATGCTCTGATAAACCAGCCGCAGCAGACAAACTAAGATAGCAACCAGTTGCAGTTTAATATTAGGAATGTAGTTTGGCTAAAAATACTGATATTTCACTTGGGGTTGAGTTCAAAGAAGACTGAATATCACCATTTATCACCCACAGGCAGCGTCATTTAGGACACCGGCATTTCCCACCAAGCCTAAGGCTCGTGGGTAAACGCTTATTCGGCGGCAGCAGGTGGCTTCCTGCCTGCATACTATGTCGCTACTACGGCGTATCAGGCGGAGCTGCTTTCGGACGTGGCTGAGGGAAAGGAATTAAATCATGACGTGGTTCGAGAACTGCGTCAGACTGCAGATTTTGGCTCTGCGTGCCGCGTTGAGCCAGTTAAATAAGTTTCTTCCCCGTCGACTGCTGCGTCCCCATCGACGCCGCGTCGATGAGCCGGCTCACCTGGCTGCACAGCGAGAGAGCGTTGCATGGCCTGCGACGCTCTCAGGCGAGGTAGCCACCAGGAGGGGCAGGTCTTCACCGCATTATACGGTGAAGACCTCGCTCAGTACCCTCTAGGGTTCCGGCTACTGTCCCCCCCACTAATTCGGAGCGGCAAGCGTGGGCCAGAGGGCCGCTCGCCTTCCTCCGCAGAGAGCTACGCAGGCCAGAGCTACGTAGACATTCCCAGCGAGCGTGGGCCCGAGAGGCCGCGCGCCTCCTCTTTGGAGGAGTCCAGGGCTGCCAGGCAGAGTTACTTAGCCAGTCCCAGCGAGCGTGTGCCTGAGGGCCGCTCGCCTCCTCTGAGGAGGAGTCCAGGGCTGCCAGACCAGAGTCTTCCTGCCAGTGCGCTGCTACAGGGCACTGTGTCTGCAGGCCCGGTTTCCCCAAAAGAGAGGGATGGAGGGCTGCGTCCTATATTAGATCTACGTCTGTTGAATCGCGCAGTAGCTAAGCTCAGCTTCAAGACGCTCATGCTTAAATAGATCGTGTCACAGATCAGATTCGAGGACTGGTTTATCACAATAGATCTCAAGGACACTTACTTTCATGTGTCTTCCCGACAAGAAGGCCACAACACAGGAAGTTTCTGAGGTTTGCTTTCGGGGACGAAGCTTACCAGTATCAGGTTCTTCCGTTCGGCCTAGCTCTCTCTCCCCGTACGTTAAAAAAATGCTCACATCAACCGTCTGGGATTAAGACTCAACGCCAGGAAAAGTGTATTGTCCCTGCTGCGCAGGATCACTTTCCTAGACGTGATCTGGGACTCGACCACGGTACGGGCACGTTTGTCTCCCGCTCGGGTAGCTTCGGTCCTTTTAGCCGTTAAACCCCCGGTTGCTCTGCTCCCAGGAGTTCTGGAGAGTGTCCACCAGGACAGCGTCAGTCTACTGTTAGTAGCCCCGTACTGGCCGGCCAGAGTGTGGTTTGCGTACCTAGTTTCCGCCTCCTTGAGAGATCCCGACCAGGGCGGGCTTGTTCTCGCAGGCGTCTGGGTCGATCCTTTTACCTCCGCCCGGAGCTACGAAACTGTGGGCGTGACCTCTGAGCAGGGCCCGCCTCTTAAGATCTGGCCTCTCGACCGAGGTCGTTGAGACCACCCTCCACTCCAGAGCTCCGGCCGCTAGGTGTAAACTCTTCACCTCTTGGTGTGGAGAACGTCGATTAAGACTCAGTTTAACTGCCCGGTGTTTGCAGTACTGGTGTTCCTGCAGGAACGCTTATCCACAGGTTTATCTCCGTCCGCACTAAAAAGTATTTGTGGCGGCCTTGAAATGAGAGAAGAGTCGGTGACCCAGGCCCCTTTGAGGGGGGTTTCTCTGGGGAGACACCCGCTGGTATCCCGCTTCCTTTGTGACACACTAAGGTTGAAGCCAGCAGCCAGCACAAGTTGAGGAGGTCCCAGAGGTGGCTCTTAAGACGACCGTTTTTCTTGCAATATTTGTTCCTTTTGTAGAGAATTGGACATCTGCAAGCCCTCTTGGTGTTTCCAGTCGTGCTTGGAATTCTCACCTGGTATGGTGAAGGCATTCTGACTACCTTCTCCCAGGTTATATTCCTAAGGTTCCTACTAATGCGATAGGACCTTATCTTGCTGCAGGCCTTCTGTCCTCCTCCTGACGTCGGACCAGATGAAGCAAGGGGATGGTTGAGACCATCTCACTGGGGGTATGGCGGCTTTTCAGCCCTCTTGTAGTGCTGCGCGACGATGGTATTGCAGCGGGCTGCCTTTCCGCACACTTACAGAACTACATGAAATGGCTTGTGTCTTGTTCCCTTCAGGGAACTGAGGTTACATACGTAACCGGAGACGATTCTTGACGGAAAGGGAATGTACCACATACCGGAAGTGACACGGAAGCGTTGAGCGCGGTGTTTAGGCCGTAAGGTGAACCCTGTTATCGCTCCATCCCGCTCCACAGACTGGCATCTACACAATCTTTAGCTCATAAAAAAGTGGCGCTAAGCTACCAAAAAAAAGTTTGTTGCTGAAATTCCAGTCGATTGTCGATACGTCTAAGTTTTATGGAGGACTAGTTTCTTCAGAGCCTAATAGGATTTGAGGTAACTGCTTTTTGTCAACAGAATGGAAAGATGGCGGCTCCCGTGCTTAGATTCAGCGTTAGCGATAAAGAGGAAACCTCCAGAATATCCTCAAAAGTGAGCCAAATAGGTTCCAAACAGTGCAGGATAACGAGCCGCGTCCAAGAAGAACAACGAGGCAAACATACGATAGTGTTAAGTTTGAAATACACCTTGCTATTTATGAAAAATGTTTTCTTTCTTTCTTCACTCGCACAAAAACAGCTTAACACTAATCGAAATTTCACTACATGCTTTACATTAGTATTTCTATGTATGTGACAAATAAAGCTCATCTCTTGTATCAATAAAAGGCATAAATTGTACTTGAACCAGTGACCATTTATTTGTTTGTTTGTTCGTTCATTCATCCATCCACAAATCAACACTGATCAACCATAGAGAACTATTTATGAAAAATATGATATATAACACTGTACAAAACAGAATAGGGAATAACAGCTTAAGCACACTCAGTCCTCACCGTCACCATTCAGTTCTTCAGTTTCTTTTGTGTTGGAACAATTACAACAGCAACATAGGTCTGTGCAACCCAGTCCTGCAGAAAAACAGGAACATCTTCCGGTCTCACATGGCACCTTTGCAGCCGCAGTGTATCACATGCAAAACACTGTCAGGGGCCGGATTTCTGGTCATCCAGGTGAGGTCCGATCCTCTGTTTGCATCATTATTGCTGCCTGGTAGTTTGCCCTTTTGCAGTACTGATGGAGTGCATCAGTGGTAGGGGGGGAATGCATACTTCTGGCAAGACCGATGATGCCATACAGGAAGCCTTGTACCTAGCTTCATTTACATTTTCGGCAGCTGGCTGATCATAGCGGCGCCGGCGGGCTGTGATTGAATAATCCCACCCCCTCCAGTCCCGTTTTCCAAATATCTAGGTTTGTGACGTAGAAAACCTTGACGATTGAACAGCTCGTTCAGAGGCTGAAGGCAGGATCAATTCAGAAACCCGTATCTCACTCAAAACAGCATGGATGGATTTTCTTCCAAGTTTGTATGCGTGTGGAAGCACCACAGACACACAATAACACCCCAAATCCCAGAAAAGGTGATTTTTCCATAATATCGTCCCTTGAAGATGAATTTTTGCATTGGAAGTAAAACAACCTGTGCAGAGGAATTCCACCACGTATCACACAGAAGGAGGTTGAGTGGCAGACGGACCACTTAAAGCAATGAATAAGCTAGCTGCTAGGCTGAGCTAGCTGCTGGGCTACTTCCATCTCGAAATCTACCCTGCAGAGGACGTAAAAGAAAGTGGTTTGAAAACGTCTTTCTACGGCATGGGAAATTAGGTTTAGTATTTTGATTCGGTTACATTGATGTTCAAGCAACTTCACTGGCTCCCGGTCAAACAACGAATTGCCTTCAAACTCCTCCTGTACACCTTCAAGGCCATCCACAACCTTGCCCCTTCATATTTATCGGACCTCCTTCACATCGCCATTCCAGCCCGCTCCCTCAGATCCTCCTCCTCCATCCAACTCACGGTGCCCTCTGCACGCCTCAGCACCATGGGGGGCAGAGCTTTCAGCCGCTCTGCTCCCCAGCTCTGGAACTCTCTGCCACCGGACATACGCAACATTGACTCTCTCCCCATCTTCAAATCCAGACTCAAAACCCACTTGTTCAAGATCGCCTTCTCTCTCTAATCATATCACTGCCAATTACTCTGTCCGTCACACTCCATTTTTTATTTATTTTTCTTCCCATACTGATGATTATGGTTTTTAAATATTATTGTGGTTTTTAAATGTTGATTGTTGTACAGTGTCCCTTGGGTGTCCTGAAAGGCGATTTTAAATAAAATCTATTATTGTTATTATTAAGTTAAGATTTACAAGAAATATTTGAACTGCTACTGTGTACTGCTGTTTCAAAGCAACTTACATAAGTGTTTGCCCAAATGAAAGTGTGCTATACATGGAAATTGCATAACAATGTGATATACTGTTCAAGATCATGCCATTAATTGCAATTAAAAATGTTAATTGTTGCCCAGCACTGAAAAAAGATTAAAAAAAAAGATTCTTCCAATATTTGGTCAAAGCCAATAATGAAAACAAAAAATAAATACTGTATTTCCTGATACATCTTCCTGCATGACATATAAACAAGATACAAAGAGCACTCTTTCATAGGTTGTATTAATTAATCAGAAAGGAAATAAACAGAAACAGTCATAAGAATGCGTGGAACTCCATGTGTCTGCATGTGCATGCATCTAAAGGGTTGCATGGTGCAGTGTTATCCTGTTAGTATGCCAACCTTCCTCTTTGTCCCCCCTCTTAAAATAGCTGCCCCCATTCCCAGCAGCAGTTGAAACAAAACCAAAAGAGAGATGATGGATAGGGAAAGAGCAAAAGGATCATAATCACCTCACACATCCCCAGGGACCAGGGTATGTACAGGGTTTCATATAAAAAAATAAACTGATGACATGCAAAATTGTCACAACCATATTATGACAATTTAAAATATATATATATATGGAATTGTCACACACTCAGCTGTACTGTCAATAATACACTCTTTTAGGCCCATCAGTGTTATTACCAGTGGCGGCTGGACAAAAGAGGGCAATGGGGTGTGCCAGACTGCCCCTCCTTGAGCCCTAAAAAAGAGAATTATTATATTAATAATTACATATTAATTAAATTTAAATTATTAATTAAAAATTATTATATATATATATGCATTCTAAAAATGTAAAATATTTGACAAATGTGAAATGCACCCAGTAATATTTATATAATATCTGTGCAAAATAACTGCTACTCACGTTCTGTCTACTCGCCCGTTTTAGCTGCGCTAGGGCAATTAACACCATCGATCATTGTATCCTGATGCAGAGACTATAACATTTGAGTGGTATTAAAGGAACTGCACTGAGCTGGTTTAAATCCTATTTATGCTTCTAAACGGTGAATCCTAGAAGACATGAGGTCACAAGTCCCACAAGGTACTGTGCTTGGACCAGTTTTATTTACCCTGTATGAGCTTCCTGTGGGCGATGTTATTAGAAAACAGACAATACTCAACTGTATCGGTCGATCAAGCCAGAAGAGACCGAACAGGTTGTTGGATGACCTGCAACTAAGTTATCAAGTTATCTTGATAGGCCCAGAGCTCCTTCGAAGTCAGCTGTCACGTGATACAGTTTCTATGGATGTAATTACTCTGGTATCCAGCAGCACCGTCAAGAATCTTGGAGTTCTCTGGTTCTTCTCTCATATAAAGAAGACTTCAAGGACTGACCTTTTTCATCTACGTAATATATCGAAAATGAGGAACTTCCTGTCTCAAAGTGACGGAAAAAAATTAGTTTATGCATTTGTTACTTCTAGACTGGATTAATGGAATTCTTTGTTATCTGGGTGCTCTTGTAAATCTCTTTACCGCATGAAGGATACCAACGCCCGGATCACTAGGCGGCCTCTAGCGATGCAGCCTTTTAACTTCAAGGTGGTCCATAGGCCGGGGGCGGAGATGGTTGTGGCAGACTTCCTCTCCCGCCCTCTTGAGGCAGGGGTGGGGGGGGGGGGGGGTGAAGTAGGCTAGGCAGGACGGCTACCCGGCCTAAGTCGGGCGGTGGGGGTATGAGGTGCCGGCCGTGGTTTTGGCTCGGCTGCAGGGGGGAGATGAAGGGGAGTGGCTCAGGAAACGGTGCTAGGTGGAGGCAATAAGGCTCAGCTGGGGGGAATCAGGGTCTGTCTCTTCCCTCTATTTGAGACAGGGAGGCGGCGCTAGGCGGGGGGGAGACAACACGAGAGAGCAGGACGATAAACACGAGCAAGCAGAACAATAAAAGTATTCAATTCTCCAGAACGCTTGTCTGCGGCATCATTCCAGAGCCCCCAACACCCACACCTTCTAGACCCCGCCCCCGTAATTCAAAGGCACAGGGAGGCAACCCTTTGTCCACTAGGGTAAACTCCAATGTAGCAGCACTTAGCCAGGGACTTGTGAGTATCCCAACACCCGTCTGGCGTATCACACCCTGGGTCCATCCCCTATCCAGTTCCAAAGCCAAGGCTTTACATTTGGTGGAGCGGATATCTTTCTGAAAAAAGAAATCAGAAACTAATAAACCTCCCCCCGGTCCCCCCTCCCCCAAAAAGGTTTGTTATAATCAATAAAAAATATGTTTCAATACAATTTTCATAAATTCAATAGTATTGAAGCCATAAAAATAGAATTAAAAAGCCATGCTGACTGCTGGCTCGTCCAACTGTGATTTACCTGCACCTGTATTTTCTGTTGCATGCATTTTCACACACACACACATACAACACTGTCTCAAGTGAAAGTGCCCTCGTAGTCCCACACAATCCCTTGTGAATGGGGCGGCCCATGGGATCTTGTTACGAACAGCGAGCCATCTGCACGGAGAGGAAAACAAGTGGCTCTTCCTTCTCAGTAGTGCTCAGCTGCAGCGTGTCCTCCCTTGTGTTTACCGCCAAACACATACATTCAATAAAATAGCTTTCAACCATTTTATTAATTCACCTATTTAATGTCAAACCAGAAGATTCCTGTTATGTTGCGGGTCATATTTGCGCGTTTGAAAGTCTAAGAAAAAAATGTAAGTACTTTTTTTGCATGACTCTTAATGTGTAATCAATAAAATAAAAAATATGCATTTGAACCCCCCCCCCCTCCTTTGCAGGTTTATATTAGAGATTCAATTTGACCCGGCAGTGAACGTGCATGCTACAAGTGTCAAGTTTAGTCCATTTCTTTCTGAAATGTGAGACTGTCTTTCTTACACCCTCCCACCTTGTTGTAGGTTGTAGGACCCAAGAGCAGAACACTGTAGGACACGTTTGAACAGTTTTTATTTAAGGAGAGGGGATCTGACTGGGGGCTGGCTGCGTCCAGAATACAGGTCACGAGGAGTCCGGGTCAATTGGTGGGAGGGGCAATGCCCAGACCACGATAGTACTCTCCCCTCAACGGACGCCTCCAGGCGACCCCCCCGGTCTTGTCTGGATGAGTCCGGTGAAATTCCCTGACTAAAGCAGGATCCAGGATGAGGGACCGAGATACCCAACACCTCTCCTCTGGGCCGTATCCCTCCCAGTCAACCAAGTACTGGTACCCTCTGCCACGGCAACGCACATCCAAGAGCAGATGAGCTGGTGGGGGGCACAGGTGGCTGGTGGATACCGGTTTCACCTGGGAAACATGGAAAGTGGGATGGACCCTCATGGTGCGGGGCAGTTTCAGTCGCAGGGCTGTTGGGTTAATCATCTCCACAATGAAAGGACCGATGCAACGTTGTGCCAGTTTCTTAGAGTCTGTCTTTATAGGGACATGTTTTGTGGAAAGCCAAACTCTGCAGATCCTTCCGGTTGAGGGATCTGGGCCAGTCTGTCACAGCCTTGATCTTCTCGGGGTCAGCCCGTACCTGCCCACTCTCAATAATGTACCCCAGAAAGCGAACTGAACTAGCGTGGAACTCGCATTTCTCGGCTTTCGCATATAGCTTGTTCTCCAGGAGCCTCTGGAGAACCTGACGGACATGGAAGACATGGTTGGAAAGATTCTGGGAAAAAATGAGAATGTCGTCCAAGTAAAAAAATACAAAACGATTAAGAAAATCCCTGAGCACATCATTAACCAAGGCTTGAAAAACTGCAGGAGCATTTGTGAGTCCGAACGGCATTACTAGATACTCAGTGTCCCAGTGGAGTGTTGAAATCGGTTTTCCACTCGTCCCCTTCCCGGATTCTGACCAGGTGGTAGGCATTCCGGAGTTCTAACTTTGTGAAGACTAACACCCTGGAGTGGCAGGGGGTACTTGTTGACAGTCATCTTGTTTAACTCCCAAAAGTCAATACATGGTCGGAGGGAGTGGTCCTTCTTGGAAACAAAAAAGAATCCCGCACCAACAGGGGACGAGGATGGTCTGATTATACCAGTGACTCCTTGATATACTTCTCCATGGCTCCCCTCTCTGGACGGGACAAGTTATAGAGCTGGCTAGTGGGCAGAGGCGCACCGGAGAGGAGATCAATGGTGCAGTCATACGGGCGGTGAGGGGGCAAGAAGAGCGCTAGGTTCTTACTGAACACCAAACCCAAATCATGATACTGTGTATGGTGGACAGATCTGGAGGTTTGGGACTGGACAGTGATATGGCTACATCTGTTGGGGACGGGGCTGAGTGCAAGCATGCCGCGTGGCAAAACGAGCTCTACCCATGGACACTTCCTGCTGACCAGTCAATGTGTGGGTTGTGTGTCTTTAACTAAGGGTGACCAAACACCAGAGGGAAGTTCAGGGAAGAGATTATGTTTAACTGAATAATCTCACTGTGGTTGCCAGACAGAACAAGGGACACCGGGGCTGAGCGATGCGTGACTAAAGCAATCACCCCGCCATCTAAGGCGGTTGCAGTGAAGGGGGGTTTCTAACCATTCAAAGGGGATGCCAGACTGGAGGGCCACGTCTCGGTCTAGAAAACTATCCTCCGCGCCCCAGTCGATAAGAGCCAGGAGCGACAAGGCGTGACAGCGTGGCTCGGATCTGCATCCTGGAAGGAGGGGTTTGGTCCAGAGAGACTGACTGGGTCGCCAGAATCCCCACTGCTACTGGCGTGCCCCGTCTTTTGGGCAAACTGGACAACGAGCTAGCCAATGACCAGACTGGCCGCAGGAAAGGCACTCACCCTCCCTTATCCTGCGCCAACAACGTTCTGCTGGAGAAAGATGGGCTTGGCCTAACTGCATAGGTTCGACGGCGGGAAAAATATGGGTGGTTGATTGAGGCATAGAGGATGGATGCATTCCCCCTGTGGCGAGAGGTGGTGGCGGGCAGGTGCTTGCCAACTGTCGGGGAAAGTCAGCCTTCCCCCTGCGTTTCTCCCGCAGCCGGTTATAACGCCGAATGGCTAGGGAAATCAGCAGTCAAGGTTAACAGGTTGATCAAGAAAAGACATTTCCTTCTTTATTTATTTATTCATTGAGTCCATTCGAGAACACCCCACAAAGAGCCTCATCATTCCATTTCGACTGCTGTCAGCGTTCGAAACTCCGAGTAGTCTGCCACACTGGTTCCTTGGCGGAGATTTATCATCCGAGATACAGCATTTCCAACATTATCTGGATGATCAAAAACCCCTTTCATTTTGCAAATAAAGTCAGCATAAGAAAGGGTGGCAACCGCCTGGTTAGAATCGAAGGCCTCCGCCCAAACCAATGCCCTCCCTCTCAACAGCCCCAGAATATAATGCACCTTGGAGATGTCTGAGGGAAAGGTCAACGGCCGCTGGCTGAAAACCAAGTAACGCTGGAGGAGAAAACCTCTGCATTTACCCAAATCTCCAGAGTAGGGTTCTGGGTGTGAGGCATGGGACTGAGTGGAGGAGGCCCTGGGAAAGGAGCTGGGGGGGTGCTGCAGGCTGGGCTGTGCAGGAACAGCTGCAGGGACAAGTCGAGTAGTTAGCGGAGTCAACTGGTCTGTTAATTGAGCAGTTTGGGTTACCATAGCCTGGCTGTTTTCGAAAAGGGTCTGGAGATATTGCTGATGTTGTCCAAGTAGAGCGCCTTGGCTTGAAATGGCTCTTTGAAAGGTGGATTCCTGATCCGGTTCTGCTCGGTCCAATTGGCCAGATCGTTCTGTCATGGTTGGTTGTGGTGTAGGACCCAAGAGCAGAACACGTTAGGTTTAAACAGTTTTTATTTAAGGAGAGGGGATCTGACTGGGGGCTGGCTGCGTCCAGAATACAGGTCACAAGGAGTCCGGCGTGGCAGAGATCCTGAGGTAAAAACAGGAGATAATTAGTCAGCGGCAAGATCGTGGAGCATAGGAGCCGTAGCATTCAATACAGGTAGGCGAACCGACGATCTGGCAGGGATTGTGTGGAAGGCTGAGGAATATAAAGGCCTGGAGCTGATTAACTGGATTCCTTTCAGCTGTGCGGGTCAATTGGTGGGAGGGGCAATGCCCAGACCACGACACCACCATGTTTCACCAAATGTCTCTCTCGAATTCCCCCCCCCACACACACACATTCACAGCCCCATATATAAATATGTCCACATTTCAAACTAAACAATCAAGTGTTTGTTAGGGTAACCGATCTCTGTCCTGGGGCCTGTACCATGAAGATGGTTTAGGTGGCTAGCCAGCTAGGTTTCAGCTTAGTTTCCACCAACCCTGGATTTTCGGTACTATGAAAGTAGCTCGGCTTCAATCGGTATTCATTGCCATAGTAACTTACGCTACACGGCTAACCTGCTCCGGGGAAGGTTATATTCTCGATTCGAGCTCTCAGTCAGAAGTTTGACCAATCAGCAGTGAGCAAAGAAACAGCTGACGTAATTAATTCCAAGCTTCCGTTTTCTGTTGCAATCATTGCAATGGCTTCACCTTTTCTCAACGCAAATTGTTAAAGAGCACTTCGTAGAGACAGAGTGTTTAGGACAGAGAAAATCCCCTTGACTTTCCTAATACTTCCTGATATGAAAGATACAGATATTCCGCGGAAGGAATAATCTCTTCCGAACCTGTTGGGCCGCACATAACAACTGTGACTCGTCGAAGCCGCACTTACCCTGCAAATGGTTTGAATTTTTTTTAACTTGCGCATTAACGCTATCAGCAATGTTCCTCTAATATTGTTCTCTTGCTTTGGCAGCAGAGACGGTGTTACTGCGTGCTTGAAAAACATTTTTATAGTCTTCATATTTCTGAAGAATAATTTCTTGCTCCTCCGCGAAAAAATGTATCTCTCTCGCAGAGTAATCAGAGTTTAAGGATCAAAGCTTGGGTTGACAAGGTCAGTTGATAGCCATACCAATAAAGCCTGATTGCTTCGGTTTGGTTTTTTCAATTCTGAACCAATTCTGGAACCCTGAGTTTGTTCAACCAGCTTCATGGTACAGGCCCCTGCACTTATGTGCTCATTCCCCCTACGTGAACCAGACATGCGCCTCAGATGCACACTCTCATTTTAACCACCCCACCTGTATGAGAAATACAGATAGAAGGGGATGTGACCCAAGATGAAGACTAT
The DNA here is from genome assembly GCA_021346845.1 of Apeltes quadracus. Classification (NCBI taxonomy): domain Eukaryota; kingdom Metazoa; phylum Chordata; class Actinopteri; order Perciformes; family Gasterosteidae; genus Apeltes; species Apeltes quadracus. The sequence goes on along the minus strand of CM037914.1, from coordinate 2,475,323 downwards.
CTTGAGATTCGATTCGGATTCTGAACCATTGGATGACGAAAGTCACTGTTCATTTTTGTTTATTGTGCAAATAAAGACAGGTAACAGACACTGTATGTATTCTCTTTTAACCAGCCACAAGAAAACAAGAGTTGGATGAATTACTGTATCGAAAGGTATATAGACTTTCTGACTTTCTTTGTGCACGCCAGCATCTTCTGTACCCTGTGAAAGGGTGTTTTCAAAGGCTGGAGAGGTTGTGTCAAAACAAGGAATCGTTTAAAACCAAAAACTGTTGAGAAACTTTTATTTCTGAATAAAAATGAATAAAATGTCCCCTGTCCTGTACATCATTGTCCAAGTCACACAAGCATATTCAGTCCTCTCTTCCTAGTTGAACAAGCACTTTCACTGTCAGACAGAATAACATTATTACACAACCTGCCATATCATATGATGCTACCATTTTGGGAAAAATTACACAGAATAAATTCAACATTTTTTATTATGCACATATATGTGATCATTTATGTACAGAAATTATTTGGTCATACATTTTTGTAATTCAGTCATTCCCAACAGTCATAACAGACACAAGAATTCAATGCATCACATTACGTGGTTCAGTTACAGCTGCCTGCAATTATACACATGGCCAGTAGGTGGTTTCGTGTGCACATGAAGCATCAAGAAATTAAGCTTTTATCGAACCAATTGACTGAAGTGTTGCGAGGATTCATGAGGCTTCATCTCGCCATCACTAATAAATAGACATGAGACACAGTGCTGTTTAGGGTTATATTGACTCGCAATCAAGCCAAATAAATCAAGATTATTTGTGTCAGGATTGGGGTGTCGTAGGCAGAGGCAGAACTCAAGCGCAGAGCTTCAAACAAAAGGACTTTAATAGTCAAATTCAAAATGGGCAAAAGGCAGATGAGGACCAGGAACACACAGGCAGAACCTACAGACAGCAATCGACATGCAATGATGCAACAAGTGGCACAAGACACACAGGGCTTAAATATACTGGGGAGGTGCAGGTGATTGGACACAGGTGGGAACAATCATGACATTGCAGACAATCACAGGGGGAGACAGGACAAGGCAGGAAGTGAAGTTACCCCAGGGACACGAGAGACACGAAACTACAAAAAACAATAGGAAAAAACAATTTGTATTCAAAGTAAACTGTATTCATATTTAATCTTTCCCATCTTAATACATCGTTATCTCTTTATATTGTTTATTTTTACTTGTACATTTTTTTCTTATTTTAAATATATTTATTTTATTCTTTTCTATTTATTTGTCTCCTCTCATTGCATTGTCCAAATGTTCCTGTATGATACCTAATACGTACTTGATACGTAATGGCTACTGCAGTTTCAAAATGATTTAACCTCTTCATGACAAGCATCTTAAGTACTTAGTAGAGCACCCTTTTGCTGTTATGACCTGCTGCAAACAGGAGGCCTAACTAGCCACCAGCAGCTAGCTTCCGACCGTGTTTCTGTAATGGCCAATGGCCTTCCGTTCAGTTATAACTTTGGGTGTGTGTTTTGCAATCACCTTTTTCTAATCCCAGAGGTGTGTTGATTGGGTTCAAGTCAGGCGACTGTAGCGGCCATCTTCCATTTCTTCTTCTGAAACCAAGCCTTGGTGGACTTTGAGGTGTGCTTTTGGAAGAGCTTATGATGGCGGCATGACGGTTGTTCCTAACATCGTTGTTCCTCCACATGCTGCAGGTTTCTAGTGCCAGAAGAAGCAAAGCAGCCCTAGAGCATCACTAGGCCACCACGAAGCTTAACTGGGGGCAGGGGGTTCTTTTCAATATATGCTTCATTCTTCTTCCTCCAGCCATGCCGCTGATCCATATGCTCCAAAACTTTCAGTCGCTCCACACAACATCATTTCAAAACTTTGATGGCTTTTTTATATGGTTTTGCAACTATTCAGTGTTTATTATGTAACTTACTGTGCAAACTGAAACTTCCGTGCCGTGCCTACTACATGTGTTTTGCAGTCCCTCAAAACTTCCTCTTTCTGCTGTGTCCAGGTTGTGTAGCCACTTCAAAACCTTGACCTTGCGGACTGTGCTTCAAGCTGTATCTTTAGAGACATTTACTCCTTTTGCTACCTTTTCGTATCATTTCGGTTTTTGTGCAAGCCAATGATCTCTTTTATTTACTTTCTGGACATTTCTTTTGACTTTCAACATATTTATTAATATGCAATTAAACACAAGGCTCATCAAACCCCTAGCAAGTCCAGGTATAGATGTGTGTTATGCAAAGCCCACCTAAACTAATGACGGACTAAACATTTTTATATAACAGGGGTTTTAATCATTTTTTTATAACAATGCATTTATTGTTTTTTAGAGATTTTATATAAACCGCCTCCCTGGATGGATCACGACCCTACGCTACGTACGGCTCCGTCTCAAAAAGTCTTCTTGATCAACTAAATGTCAGCTGCTCTTTTGATTGCTCATCACTGCAGCCTCCACTGTGGTCAATAGCCCTTCAATATACCTCTGGTGCCAGCTCAACTATAAAACTGTTGTTTGTGAAACACCTACATGTCTCCGCTCATCGTTGCAAGAGGATGAAATATAATAATATGAAGTGCACATAATATGAAGTGGCTACACAACCTGGACACAGCAGAAAGAGGAAGTTTTGAGGGACTGCAAAACACATGTAGTAGGCATCTCTGCAGAGCGGATGATACGCTGCAGCCTGCCCATGTCCTTGGCTGTGGCTGCAGCGTACCAGACGGTGATGGAGGAGCAGAGGATGGACACAATGATGGCCGTGTAGAAGTGCACCATCATTGTCTTTGGCAGTTTGAAATTCTTCAGCTGCCTGAGGAAGAACATCCTCTGCTGACCCTTCTTGGTGATGGAGCTGATGTTCAGCTCCCACTTTAGGTCCTGGGTGATAATGGAGCCCAGGAAACGAAGGGAATCCACAGTGGTGACGGGGGAGTCACTCAGGGTGATGGGGAAAGGTGGGACTGCGTTCTTCCTGAAATCCACAACCATCTCCACTGTCTTAAAGGGCCCATCTTATGGAAAAATCACTTTTTCTGGGATTTTGGGTGTTATTGTGTGTCTCTGGTGCTTCCACACGCATACAACTCCATCCATGCTGTTTTGAGTTGGATACAGGTTTCTGAATTGATTCCGTCTTCAGCCTCTGAACGAGCTGTTCAAAATCTCCAAGTTTTGTTATGTCACAAAACTAGATATTTGAATATTCCCACCCCCTCCAGTCCCGTTTTCCAATCACAGCCCGCCTGCGCAAGTTTATGCGCCCTTCATCCGCAAACTTCAGGAGCTTGACGAACTGGTGGCTTGGGGTGCAGCTGTTGGTGCACAGGGAGAAGAGCAGAGGGGAAAGAACGCAGCCTTGAGGGAAAACCGGTGCTGATGGTCCGAGAGCCTGAGACATGTTTCCCCAGCTTCACGTGTTGCTTCCTGTCGGACAAGAAGTCTTTGATCCACTTGCAAGTGGAGTCTGGCAGGTGCAGCTGGGAGAGTTTATCCTGCATTAGAGACAGGGTGATGGTGTTGAAAGCAAAGCTGAAGTCCACAAACAGGATTCTGGCGTCGTTTCCTGGGGACTCCAGATGCTGGAGGATGAAGTGGAGGGCCAAGTTGACAGCATTGTCTACAGACCGGTTGGCTCTGTAGGCGAACTGCAGGGGGTGAGGATCCTCAGGTGGGACAGGACTAGCCATTCAAAGGACTGTGTGAGTACACAGGTCAGGGCGACGGGCCTGTAGTCATTAAGTCCTGTGATCCTGATGGCAGATGGCAGTGAACACCGGAGATAGCTGGTCAGCACAATGCTTCAGGGTACGGGGGGAGACGAAGTCCGGGCCGGCTGCTTTACGAGTTTCATCAACAGCAGCAGTTTCATCAACATGATGATTCCAGAAGTCTCCAACGCCTGCTTCTCGTTCCAGTCTGCCGCTCCAGGCTCCAGGAGCTGCAATAGAAGCTAAAACTCACAGACAACAGCCTTGTCATTTTCTGTATTGTTATTTGTAAGTAGCAACTTCTTCTCTTGCTTTTATGATGGAGAACTGGTTTAAATAAAGGTCAACTAAAATGAGTAATTCTATCTTAAACAGGAGGAGGCCTCTACCCAAGTGCAGGTGGGGCGGCTGGGGACTCTGCTCCTCACAGCGTCTCCCAACACTCTTACATCAAAGCCCCCTCTGAGATAATGTTCGGACTGCGATGTCCAGTGTGTGCCGCTAATGACCCGCAGCTGTCTGTTAGGACAGCGGGAGCAAAATGACACAGCAGAGGGGGAACACGATTCACAATGAAGGCTTCCCCTTTCATTTAGCGCTGACCCACATACTCTGAAGCTGCAGGCATGCTTTGCTGGCTCCAGTATTCACCCAAGCAGAGCTGAAGGACTGAACCGCCGTGGAAACCACCTATTACATTACATTACATGTCAATTAGCTGACGCTTTTATCCAAAGCGACTTACAATAAGTGCATTTCAACCATAAGGATACAAACTCAGAAGAACAAGGAAGTGCAATTTCATTTAATAAACCAATTTACAACTTGGTATAGAGAAGAGCCATTATAAGAAGAACTATTTAAGTGCTAAAATTTGCTATTGTTTTCAGTCAAGGAATAGTCTGAAGCGGTGTGTCTTATTTTGCGGCGGGAAATGTAAAGGCTTCTGCATTTTGGAGCCAGGACAGCAAAGAGTGGTGATCTTGGTGAGTGTTTTGCTCTCAGTGAGGGAGGAACAAGCAGTTTGGCAGATGCAGAGCGGAGTGTGCGGGTTGGGATGTAGGGTTTGACCATGTCCTGGATGAAGACTGGACCCGATCCATTCACAGCATGGTATGTGCAGCACCAATGTTTTGGATGCGGGCAGCCACCGGTAGCCAGTGAAGAGAGCGGAGGAGTGGAGTAGTCTGGGAGAATTCAGGAAGGTTAAAGACCAGTAGAGCTGCTGCATTCTAGAGGAGCTGCAGAGGTCAAATGGCGGCAGCAGGGAGACCTGCCAGGAGAAAGGCGGGAGATGACAAGAACCTGAATGAGTCCCTGTCGCGCTTTTTGAGGGAGAAGGGAACGTATTCTCCTGATGTTGTAGAGCGTGTATTAACAGGATCGTATTCTCGCTGTAATGTTGGGAGTCAGGGCGAGATAGCTGTCAAGGTTTCTAGCAGACAAAGTTAGCGTTGACACTAAGTTGCCATGGTTAACAGTCATGCACTGAGGTAGGAGAATCTTTTCCCGGAAAGAGAATTGTTCAGACTTGTCGGTGTTGATTTTCAGATGGTGAGCAGACATCCACTGAGAGATGTCAGTCAGACAGGCAGAAATCCGTGCCGCCAGTCATCGGCTTAGCTGTGGTAGGAGGAGCCATCCGAGCCAATGACATAGCCTAGAGAGTTGGTGTAGAGAAAGAAGAGGAGGGGACCCAGGACGGAACCCAGTAGTAACAGGACAAATACTCTCCAGGTTACTCGGTGAGCATTCTCCAGGTTACTCGAGAGAGCAGTTCCTGACACAGCAAGGAGAGCAGTTTCTGTGGAATGGCCTGCCTTGGAGCCTGACTGGTGGGGGTCCCGGAGGTTGTTACCGTGGAAATAGGAGGAGAGTTGGTTAAAGATAGCACGTTCAAGAGACAAAAAGGGAAGAAGAGGGTGGGTTTCTTCGGGAGTGGGTTAAGTCTCTCCACCTTCAGAGAGTTGGGGAAACAGCCAGATAGCATGGAAGTGTTAATGAGAGAGATAAGGAAAGGAAAAAGTTCAGGAGTGACAGATGAATATGGGATGGAATGGGATCCAGAGGGCCGGTGGTCGGACGGGCATAGGTTATGAAGGTAAGAACGGACGTAAGAGTGAGAAAGAGTCAGTTGATGGGAGAGCTGATAGAACAGAGGAGGGCAGAGAGGAGGGCGAGAGGGAGAAAATGTTGCGACGAACACTACCCATTCTGGTGGTATAAAATAACACAGACTTAATTTAATGAAATATTATTCATCAACAAGCCTTAGAGAAAACATATACAGATAATGAAAAGCCTGTTTACTAAGGGGCTAAATGTATCTGAGCCCAGTAACCTGACAACAGGCTTAGTTTGCTCAGAGGACGGTCTCTATGGCAACAGGTTGTGAGGAGACTGTTTGTACACTGTAATCAGTACTCCTAATGAGCCAAAACTAATCGTGTGAAATACAGTCAACAGCACCAAATGTGTCCCTTTCTGTCCATTGAGGGCTCCTATTAGAAATCATTCTACAAAAACCAAAGTCAAACTTTTAGATTAAAATCAAAAGATTGATTAAGTAAATCCAGATTGTGAGCCATTTAAAATTGTATTTTTTCAATCATATGGTCGACATGTTCATACAAACATGTCTATAAGAATTATATATTAATTATTGTCCAGCCTGAAGTAACCCTTACCTGGTGTTGAGTTTAAGTGAAGAAGCATGGACACGGAAAATTACAATTTATGTTGTCAGCCCTTCGACTGTAGCCACACTTGGAACTGAAACTTTGTCTGATAGAGAATTTTTCCGTCACTCATTGGTCATTTTATCAGGAGCTGAGCTGTATTGACTTTTACTCAACACAGCCCCCACCCTGCTTCACTCCCAATGCTCCCCTCCCCCGGTTATCCAACTGTCCTGCCAGCTGTCTATTTTAGATGTCCACGTAAGACCCTTCAAGCAATTACTGTCTGAGTGGCATCCTGGAGTTCAACCACAGTAAATGGCAGAGTATTTGACAAGGTTGGTGTGCGAGCTGAGAGACTAAAAATACACCCAACAATCAGGGGCGGTTGAGAAACTGTGGAGAGGAAATGTGTTAACTATTGCTGTGGTCCCTTGGCAATAATAAACCGTACAAATTTTGCATTTCTTTTTCTTTTTTTGTCTCTTTGTTGTTATTTTGTACGTTTTCATAGTTGTTTTGCGTCGCTTTCCGTGGGTCATTTTCTCTTCATAGTTATTTCACATCTCCTTCATTTTATGTGGTTAATTAGTTATTTTGGCTTCTCATTAATGTTGTGTCTCTCTGTGGCCATTCGGTCTCTTTGTGTTTATTATGACAATTTGGAGTTTGAAAATCCGAAAATGTGCACAAGACACAAAAAGTATATTGTTTTTGTGCCTCGTGCACCTTTTAGAATTGCTAAGTATTTTATTTGCTTTGCAGAAATTTTGAATCTCTTTGTGATCATTATGTTTCTCTTTGTAATAATTTTCTTGTTATATTGTCTCTTTAATTGTGTTTCTCTTAATGGTGTTTGTTTTCTATTTGTCTCCACCTGGTCTCTCTTTGTAGATGGTTTGCATTTTTTTAAATCATTTTTTGTCTCTTAGTCATTTTGCAACTCTTTTACTTTGCGTTTTAGGTTCATTTGATTCCAGGTTTTATGTTCCAGAGGGCTATTTCTAACAACCATGAGTATCCCATCTTGGAGCTTCATTGGGGAAGGCTGAGGAAAATGTTAGCATGGGACAATATTCATCATTCGTCATTTATTCATTAATCACGCTCATTTGTGAGTTGCATTAGTTTTGGCTGTTTTATTATATAAAAAACAATTGAGTAGTCTGTCTAAAAGGCCAACAGGCTTTTTTCTAATCTATATTTATATTTACCATGACACCTTTGCAAGGTACCATCTTGTTATGGCATGTTAAAGTGTTTGCAGTTGCTTGCATTGTTGCTGTGAAGGGGGTATGTTTTCAGCCCTCTCATTTTATTCATCAGAGTGACTTGGGAACAGATTCACATTAAATCTGTCAAATAGATGGGTCTTTTCACACAATTAACAATTCAATATATTGGGTTGTTGATCTTGATCTAGGATTTCCAGCACTCGATAATCAATTGTTTATTTTTATTTGAGACAAACAGATAATGAAAAGTGCCAAATCCAGAGAAGATATGAAAGTGACAGGAAAAAAACATTTTGCAAGATATATGCCAGTGTATTGCCAATCTGGAGAATGTTTGAAGTGCCTTTTGCTTTAAAGTACGTTAAACCAAAAGAACCTCTAGAATGTCTGTTCTTTTGGAAACAGTGATGTGAGGCCGGTCGGTAGACAGCAGAATGTGTCAAAACCTGCTTGTAAACATGATAGGCCCTCCTCCCTGTGTTATTGACAAACCATTTATTCCAAGATGTAACATACCAATCTTGTCATGGCGAGGTGTGACTAAACTGTCACAGCTTTTAAAATTGGAATTATTTATTAAGTTTCCGTGAGAGCTATTGCTAGTGAGGATGTACAGAGGGAGTGTTAATTAGTCCATCATTTTGAGACCATCGAAGAAGAGTGTTATGAGTTTGCTGTGACATACCTACACAAGTGCTCCTCTGCAACTGTAGGGCACCAACTCAAGTGGTGGTCATTTTAAAGCCATTATTAAAAATGAATATATATATATATATATATATATATATATATATATATATATATATATATATATATATATATATATATTTTGGAGCTTTTGTTAAGAGTTTACTCCAAAACATTCTAAGATAATGTATGTATACTGGTTTAACATGAGTGAAATATATTTTATGTCTTGGGGAAATACTACTATAGTGAAACAGTATAAGAAAAATAATGTATTATATTATATAAGTGAAAAAAACAATTATTGGGAAGGTGTCATTTTTGGAAATCGCTCCTTGCCTTGGTTAGAATAAAGCAGTGTGATTTGCTTGCCGGGAGTGATGGACAGCTCTCCTTTGCCCTCTGAACCAATGAGAGAATGCGAAGGGCGGGGCCGTCTGTACTGTAATCAATCCTCGGATCAACCCGTGAGCGTGTGCGTGTGTTTGCTTGTACCAAGTGTGAACCTCACATCGAGCAGGACTGAGTGTGTTTTCCCCCCTCCAGTCAAAGTACGACGAGGGGAAGGGACATGGGCGAACGGTTTGTGGTGGTCCCGGTGGGAAAAGGTGTCGGGGTCGCCGGCGTGGGGCAGCACTCGGAGGCGCTCGTCGCTGACCCGGCGCCGGAGTCCGTTGGCAGCGGTGGCCCCGTGGAAGAGAAAGTGGCGGGGGAGGACTCCGTGTTCGAGCAGCCAGAGGACCCCAACGTCCCGGTGCCTATCCTGAACTACAATCGGGAGCCCAACAAGTACGGTGAGTCCGTTGACCAGGCACAAACTCCCGGTGTCGCGCATCTTATCTCATTGATCCACCAGGATTAATTAGACGACGCATTTAACTTGTCTGGCGTGTTTGTGCTCTTCTAACGTTAAGTTACCCAGCTTGTATGGCCGACGTTGAAAATACGTTGAAAATTGGTTCAAGTGTCCTAAAAATAGACGTTTAAACGCGGTCTACGTTTAGACCACATTTAATACGGAAATGTGTCGTCCTCTACTTTCTGCTTTCATCATTTTTTACTAAGGTTTACAAAGAAATAATAAAAAACGTACGACCGATTTTAAAAATCGCGTTGAAATGTGGTCCTTGTATGAAGACTCCTAAATTTAGACATTGAAAAAAACTTTTCAACGTTGGCCATAGACGTCTTTTCATCGGATAATTGCTCGCTGGGAACTTTACAAACTTGCATTTTATTAAAAAAAAATGTATTTTATTAATATAACAATGTAAATATAACACAACAATTTTCTTAGATAAAAGTAGAATACATAAATAAAATTACATATATATTCAGGGAAAAAAAAATTATAATGTTAAAAGTGAAGACTAATCATTTTATTTCGTATGGCTCAAAATTACGAATTGGCAGCTTTACTGTCTGTACACATGCAACATCCTATGTCCCCTCTCACTCTGAACAACAGTTGTGCTGCAGTCCTGATGCCGAAGCCTCATTTAACCAGTTGCTCACAAACAAGTTGCTTCCATAGCAACAAGTTAGTGGTAGAATAATTGCCTGCCACCGCGGGCCTGGCACTGTGTGTGTGTTTGTGCGTATATAATCTCATAGTGTATTGAAGTCAGTCCCAAACTACATCTACTGATGGTGATTTAGAGTCTTGAAATGGCATAGTACTAATGTGTTCCCTTTCTTAAACAATGTTCACAGGATGGTAGACAAAACAGTCATGGTGTGGTATTTTTGATTTGTCAAGTAGCCTACTTTAGTAGCCTACTTGATAAATTAAAAGGGGAAAGAATACAACCACTTGTACAAGGTAATGTATCCATCATGGGCAGAGACACTGATAGTCTTCTCAACTGGCTTCATTTAAAGGAAAGGAACTTGTGCCTCAGAAAAGTAAGAGAACAATGTTTTTCCTCCTCTATAGTACACAGGCAGTTTGCCAAATTCACCTGGAATCAGATTACATTTTAAAAAGACGACTTATTCTACGACAATTAAAACATGACCGATAGCTGGCAGGCAACTTGTTTAGCTGCATGCTATTTCCCTATATCTGCCTAATTCATCGGTGATGAATTTGTCAACCATGGCAGATAATGACTGCAGAAGAAGTTTCGATGATGGATGCTTATAGAGACACTAAGTCCTAGTTCAGGTTATATGACCTATTACTTTGAAAACAGATTCATTTTTAACTTCAAATTGTTGCAGCTTAATAAAAAAAAGAAAAAGGAAACAACCATTAAATTTAACTTGAAATTTCTTTTTTTAATTCAGTTGCACCAAAACCTCTAAACCAGTGATCATCAACTGGCGGCTTGCAAAGCTGTTTGATCTGGCCCGCGACTTGATTCCAAACGGGAACACGTGCCATCGAACAGGAAATGGCGTGAAACATGCTATCGCGGGAGAGGACCGAAACTAACGCGCCAACTAGTCATGCGAGCATCGCATAAAGTCACAATAAACATCAATCATATTGTCATACCAAAGTTTGATTTTTATTTAAGGGTCCGGCACCCAAGAAGACTGGCAAAATCCTGGCCCTCTGACAAATCTAGTTGATGACCCCTGCTCTAAATCATTGACTTCATTTGACAAGTGTTGGCCTTTCTTTTTTTACTTAACATTACATGTCATTTAGCTGACACTTTTATACAAAGCGACTTACAACAAAAAATCAAGAAAGTACTTTTCAACAAAAAAAGCCGATATAAGTACAATTTAAGAGCCAATACAATTTAAGTGCTGTTTAGTCAAGGTAAAGTCTCAAGAGGTGTGTCTTTAGTTTGCGGCGAAAGATGTAGAGGCTCTCTGCAGTCCTGATGTCATCGGAGAGTTTGTTCCACCATTTCGGAGCAAGGAGAGCAAAGAGTTGTGATCTTGTCGAGTGTTTGGCTCTCAGTGATGGAGTAACAAGCAATTTGGCAGATGCAGAGTTGGGATGTAGGGTTCGACCATGTCCTAGATGTAGACCGGACCCGATCCATTCACCAATGTTTTGAACTGGATGCGGGCCGCCACCGAAAGCCAGTACTTGGATGGAGTTGAGTAATCCTTACTTTGGAGTTTTATTCTGCTGATTTTTTCTACCCATTAAAGCAAGGAAACCTCCGCAGCTAAAGGAAGATTGGACCAGCATGTATTCTTTTTTTAAAATCTTACAGTGCTGTTTGCTGTTTTGTCTTCATATTGCTTTTTCCCACACTTAGATTAAACATCCGTTTGGGGGTTTTATAGGATCAATAGTAAATATTTTAAGGGTTAGCTCAACAGGAAAATGGTGTTACTCTTGCCATTGAGGAGATTACGTAACTAGCCATAAAGAGGAAGAAGAAGAAGTGGAACTTAAAGAGAAGAAGATGGCGTTGTCTGAATGATAGTGGCTTTGAGCTTGTTCCTTGTTCTTTCTGTGTGAAGCAGAAGGGGAAGTAAAATGAACACGTGAGAAAGGCTCAACGTATAAAGTATATTGTAGGAATGTATGTGTTTGAACAAGAATGCCCTGTAATCATGTTTTAGAAACAGGATATATAATGGGATTACATGAAGAACCTTAAGGGTAAAACTGATGATGCTTGTGTAAAATATGTAGGATGGCTGAGGTTACATTTGGTTTTTCCGCGGGATTAAGCAGGCGGTGAAATATGAATGCGGTTCTAAAGGGATAAGGGTCCCCCAAAGTTGGTGGATGTAAAAGTCTGCATCACTCACACAATACTTTTTTTGGTTTGGTTCGCTGATCTCTCCCACATTCAATTTGATGAACTTATTTTTTTACTTGGTGCATGTAGACAATAACAGCAATAGCACCCCCAGCAATTTCTGTAGTGTATTGCGATGTTGAAATGAAAAAGCCAAGTAGCTCTGAATCTTTTTATAATATACTTTACGTTAAACTACTTTACCTCAAAGCCCACACTGTTGCTAATTACACTGCCTGAAGAAATATGATCTAATTTCTTGAAAAACACTTTAAAAAAAGAATAGGATTGGCATAAATAATTTGAATCAAGGCACTTACTGTGTATTGAAACTGTAATCAACCTGACGTCCTATCCTTATCTCGGATGGGAGGTTGATGGGTCCCCCCCATAATATTATGTTAAGGGAAAGCCTGTGCTGAAAGCTGCTGCAATGGACAGGGAACAGATACCGTGGGAAAAACAGTGCACATGCTTCCTCCCCCGGAGCTTCTGAGAAATTTAGGCCTATTGCCTCTGCTGTTGCAAAAAATTGTGTTGCAGGAAAAATTGAAACCAAATGTTCTGTGTGGAAAGCTTCATGCAAAGTTGCAGGTACATTGCCTTGCATACGTATTTGTCCTCCTTGGATGTTTTCCTCTTTTGTTGTTTTTATACAAGAAATAAGGTTCAATATAATATAAAGAATAAATACGAACTAGGGCTGCAAGCAGCACTGGACGGGTCCTCTCCCCGCACGTCGAAGCACTGGCTGGCTACCAATGCAGTCACACACGCACACACACACACACACACACACACACATACACATATATAATTTTAAATGAAAACAAAACTAAATCTTGATATTAGTAAAATCCCTAACAGTCAATAACTGTATTACAGTTTTTCTTGATTGTTTACATCCATTTTCTTAAAGCATGCCTCATACTCTCAGAACTCTACACACATTTTCTAAAAACACACACACAATGGGCAAAACCCCTCAATACTCTTGCAAAATGAAAGTTTACATTTAAAACAATGTTATTTCTTCTCAATGTTTTTTTGTTTTCAAATGACACACACAGACCATCATATGACTAGACATTTTTAAGAACCAGTTAAACACTGATGTGCTCAAAGTAAAACATTATGATGAATAGAAAACACTCCATTCATCATAGTGACCTAGACCTTTTTTTGTTCAGTGTTACACTTACTACAGACAGTACATACTGTACATATGTGTGTTGTAAAATTGACTGACAGTTTTGAATGACAGTGTGTTCCTTGTGAAAACAAGATTTTCCTTGATGAAAATTGTGCCAAATGCAGAGAATTGTGTGTAGTGTTTTGAAGAAAGTGTGTTTTAGAACGGCAATTTGAGTGTAAAGCAGGAATTGTGCTTGTAGTTTAGCAGATCTGGTTCAGGGGGTTGGTGCGCGAGTTACATGTTGTGGTAATTGTGTGTCATGTACCAGAATTTGTGTGTAAACAATCGAGAAAAACTGTAAAAGATATTAGCAAGACAGCTGACGTGGTGACGTCATCAAGTCAGCTGCTGTTCCAATTGCAGAAATGTTCTCTTGTACCTTGGAGACGGACTCTGGAGTCCAGACTCACAAGTCTATTATTGCGGTCCGTTCTCACCGTCTACGGTATTGAGAAAGGGCCGAAGAGCTGGATCTGTTTAAATCACGTGGATTGACTGACATAGTAACTCTTTGCATGATAAGTAAGTAAGTGTAAATGCTGCTGCTGCGCCACAGCGCCGAGTGGCCAAATATATATGACACCCACTTCTATCACCAGCCAACTCCTGGTCATTTTCAAGTTAGAATTAACATGATCATTCTATGATCATTCCACTTCAGGCAGAGTCACATCCCAAGGTGTCATTCGGTGATAACCAAGACATTCTGATACTGATAGAATTCCAAAGCTACAAATGCGATCGAGAACGTCGGAAACCGCCTCCTCCCCTCCTGTAGTCACTACCACGTGGAGGGACGCAAGGAATTGCACTTTGCAGACTTTTATCTTAAACGTAGAAGGCCTCAGGCCATTTATGTTATCATGCGTGAGACATAAACGCATCACATTATTCTTATAAAGTAATGTCTCCTCACTCTTAATTGCCACGAAGATGTTTAACAACATAGCAGTTATCAACACAGGTTCAAGGCATCGGCTGAATTTTCATTCAGTGAAGAGCACATTAAAAACTCCCCCAGAAGAGCCAGACAACAACGAACTGGAACCACACTTCAAAAGTTTAACACTATAAAAGAGGTTTTTGTAAGTTAAGTGTTAACCTTTCAGGCGATCACGTCTGCTATAAGTCTGACGGGCGTGGTACTTTCTATTAGGGTACAGAGACAGAGAAGACCGAATTACACACAATTATTAGTAGGGGGAAACCATTAGTGCAGGGGTGTTTTGGGGTATTATCACCAAAACGGGTTTTTCTCTAGAAATTTGAGTTTTGTGGGGGGGGGAAACATATGGGATGTATTTATATACTTGTTGGTTGCGTTTTGGTTTATTATTTGTTAATTTTTGTGTGATTACAGGGTTAATTGTTTTCTTAGCTATGGGGCAATGTAGTGGGTGGGGGTGTTAGGCCCCAGGGCCTGACGGGAGTTCAGTTGAATGGAGTGCAGTTCGGTTGAGGAAAGCGGTGACATATAGTACTGATGGGTGAAGAATTGAGAGATCTTGAAAGACATAGCTTGACAACCAGATGCCTATTTATTTCCTTTTGAACAGTTTTTGTATTGCATTTTATGCGTCCTTGTGTTACTTTTCCACAAAAGCGTCTTTTATAAAACCATTCATGAGCCAAAGTCTCTATCGCAAGACTACATTTGGTCAATTTCAGATTAGATTTAATAGGAAACAATATAAATTTATACAGTATTTCCACTTCGGACAGAGAGTACACATTGCTGCGGTGTATGCTTTAAAGTGTTTAGTATTTTCAAATAACGAAATAAATAAAATAATCTAACTAGCAGCATGCTCTCTGCATCATAGATATTGATATTAATCACTAATGATGTCACCTATCTTACGGTATGTAGCATCATTGATCACTATATTGTATACATAATATACAATGAGGTTACTGACTAATAATGTAGACATAGAAGAGGTACAGGTAGATCGCCAATTTAATTTATTGTGATGTTCTTGCATTTAACCGTACAAGAACCACTACACTGATTCACCACCTCTTGATGTTTGAGTAAGAAGAAGACAAGCGGTAGATGTGTGTGTGTGTCCAATATGTTATTATCCAGTAAAATAATAACTGTTTAATCGTTGTTACTGTATCCAACCTCTTACTTTATAAAACCTTTTATAAAGCTTATTCAGTGTGATGTAATAGAGCTGCTCCCCTTCACCTGCTTTAAAAATAATGTAACAACTCTGATCTGATCCATTGAGTTATTTTGCCTTCACTCTGGACTTCAATATTCATATATCTATCTATCTATCATTTGTAATTTTAAATGAAAATGAAGCTAAAGCTTGATATTAGTAAAATACTTAACAGTCAAGACCTGTATTAAAAGATATTAGCAAGACAGCTGAGGTGGTGACATCATCAAGTCAGCTGCTCTTCCAATTGCAGAAATGACCGCTCTCCGTTTTCTCCTACCTGTGGACTATCTATGGACGGACTTCCGCCCATTGCGAAGTTCATTCAGCGGAGCGGAAGTCCGTCCATAGAGAATAAATGGGAATTGTTTAAGGAATTTTACATAAAGATCCCAAGGTGCCATGCACATGTCCCAAAATACCTATTTTCAGTTTGGCCTGACCTCCATACAGCAAAAGTCCGTTAAAGTTGAGCCGTCTCTTCGGTCTCCCGGATTGACAGAATCTTTGCACCGCACCACAGCGCCGAGTGACCAAAGATATATATGACACCCACTTCTATCACCAGCCAACTTCTGGTCATTTTCAGGTTATAATTAAAAGCAAACTATTAATAGTCACATGATAATTCCACTTCAGGCAGAGAGTACACTTCCCCAAGGTGTGATTTGGTGATTAACCAGCACATTCTGATATACGATGCCAAAATTATGATTTTTCAAAATACCATAAAGGAGCCATGTTCCTTCAAAATCTCTTTCAACAGACGACTTTGACGATGCTTCCACTCGCCGCCGTTAATCCAATTCTTATAATATTTACAGTCAAGCATTATCAAGGTCTTAAGTATGAGTTACCAACTGTTGAGAGGCGTCAGTTCAACCTGTGAGGAACCAGGTTTTAAGTAAAAAAAATTCAACTTTCTGTTCCCACCAGGTGGCGCTATGACTAATTTTAAAAATGATCATGTGGATGTCTACAGGGTGAAAAGTTCCTGAAATCTGAGACATATGGAGCAGATTAGATAAAATACGGTCAAAACAACAACTTCAATTTTTACGCCAAATGGTGGTTCTTAAAAAATGCTCCCTAAACATATAGTTTGGAAATTCTTCCGGCAAAATGGAATTATTAGAGCCCAAGGTCTTAAGAACACGATGCCGCCTCAGTTAAAAGAATCGGGTTTAATCCCTAAGAGGAGATGTCTTTTCTACAACCCCAAGAAATCATGAAAATAGGCCAAAAATGGCCCCAAAAGGCAGATTTTCAATGATTAACTGCAGCGCCCCCTATTTTTCAAATATTCTCAAAAAATTAGGGTGTGTTCAGAGGTTCAATGTCTACATATATTACATATTTTGGTGAGGGCAGGCCAAGTAATTTGGAAATTGGGAATCTTTCCAGATTAAGCCACACCCATTGCGAAGTTCACTGGCCAATATCTTCTAGAAAACATTGAGATACTATAGTACTAGGGGTGGATCAAGGGGACATTGAACCAATAATGATTCGTGGAAGGTTTCGTCCAAATCCGACTGAGCGTTTAGGAGAAATGGCCAAAAACGTGTTTTTCACAAAATTCAAAATGGCGGAAAATCTAGTTAGCCGCATTTGCATACCATGCTTGACTTTTTTGTAGAGCATGTGGACGAGCACATGTTTGCCAATTTTCAAGTCGATCAGACATTCGGGGTGGAAACTGGCCTAGTAGGGTACTTTTCACTTTTCTAGGGGGCGCTATAGAGACATTTTTTTACACCCAAAAGGGGAGACCGCAAAATTATCAAATTTATTTTATTCATATTAATTTGATGGGCTTGATTATTCATAAACTTCCAGCTGGTTTATGAAGGTTTGAGCTCCTTGGCAGAAAAACAGTATGACAAAGGCGATTCGTATGAGGTCGTAACCCGGGGAATCAGAGAGCAGCTGTTTCTCTGATCATTCTCGAACCAACGGGAATGAAATAAAAAGGGACAAAACAAAATGAGGATGAGGTGAAGGCGAGAGTTTTCTTTAGTCTTCATGTTTCAATTTTAGTAGGAATACTAATGAAGCAGAGACTGGACCTACAGGTGTTTTTGTACTACTGGTACTACTACAATCACTTGACACGCATCCACTGCTCTCCGGTGATCTGAAATTCTTTTTTGTGACACTATGGCATCAACTAGCTGGACCTCTCTTGAATTAAGTCAGTCGCTCTAAATGGGGGAATATTTATGCTAAATATGCTTTACACTATATATTCTTGAGTTTGTTTTGACAAAATAGCCAAATGATATTTACCAGGATTTCATGTATTAAAGTAACAAAAGGGTAAAACCCCTGGGGCATGGAGGTGAATACATTTGCAGATACTGTATTTCGTTTCAGCCAGAATTGAGGGCTCACTTTACATTTCATTTCTACATTGCATTCTGAGGGTGTTCAAGTTGGTGGTTGTGGCGACAGTGGGTGTCGGATGTCAGAAATATGTACGTAGTTGTTTGTTAGTATCATGTTCGGGCCCGTCTCTGAAAGAAATGGGATAATCTTCTTAGCCCCTCCCACTGTCACACGCATACCGAATGGCAGCGGGATGGTCAACCACCATGAACTGATATAGACAAAGCTGAAGTCGTTTCCAGCATCCTTCCCGTACGAACACCGTTGCCCACTTCTGTCTTTGGCATATGGAGAGATGTGTTAACCAGCTAGATGGATTCCTGACGTGTCCAACTTTGTTTTCAAGCTGAGTATGTTGTCCTCAGCTCGGTGTAAGTAAAGGA
Organism: Apeltes quadracus; assembly: GCA_021346845.1. NCBI lineage: Eukaryota > Metazoa > Chordata > Actinopteri > Perciformes > Gasterosteidae > Apeltes > Apeltes quadracus. Next base: position 2,457,123 of record CM037914.1, on the reverse strand, counting down.
GGCAAGGGCCAGATAAGTAAACGGTGCAAAAAAAACTGTAGAGGCGTTTCCTGCACAGAAGAGTGCGTACAACTTGTGCACGCTTCGGACCGGGCATTATACTATGAATGATGAAAAGGGTTATTGGACAATTTCTGTAATTCTATCCGTAATTCTATTCTAGTTGCTCCCTTTTTTATTCTCAATTTGCAAGTCCTTTTCAATATGTCTGCTATTAATGAATCACTTTTCTAACATTTGATAATGCTGATCGAGGTGGCCTGCCCCCTCTGATAATGGTTTACAGGTATGTACGTTAAGGCCAGGTGCTAGAAATGGCCTCAGCTGTGTCGACTAGCTGTTGTGGTGCTGTTGGAAGCGCTTGACGTCAAGCAATCGTTTTAGTGTGCAAGAGTCATAAATGGGGCGATCTATTTAGAAGAGCATCCCCTCACTCGCACACTAAACAGAAAACTACGTTTTTTTTCGTAATGTCAGCATTACAACCTAAAATGAATCAGCATTCTCCAAGAAACGTGGAGGACTAAATGACAACACACGCGCCTTTTACAAGACAAGTGTCACTTGAGACTGGCGTGTCAAAAAAATGCTTCATGGTTGACTGGCGGGCAAACGTGACGTTACCTGAGATGGTCGGGTGTGGCTGTCCTTGTGTGCAAGTCATCACACACTGACTTCACTCATTATCATCACTCGTGGCAACACCGTACCAGTGGTAACACAGCCTCATTATTCGCCTTCAGCTTTCTGCTGCATAAAGGCGGAAAACGTAGAATATTTTATTTAGTCTCCTCAAAACCACCAGCACTTACGATGACTTATGTAAGGTCCATTCCTCAGGTGGCCCGTGTGAGGAGATAAAATGACTCAAGGGGGAGTTGATGTAGTCAAAGCATTTCTGCTGATTGTATAAGTGATATCAATGTCTTGCTCACACCCGCGGCATACCAGCTGAGGGTGGAATTCAGTACAGTAACTGCCTTCTTTAAAATCCTGCAGTGCAGATTTAAAAAGCTGCAGGAAGTGATAGAGGGAAGGAAGATGCTATGTGACAAATGCTCTGAGCCAAACGCACATGACACAATGGAGGGGTGTTAGCCACCATGATTTCCTCTTAAATCTATTATTATTTATAATTTTTGTGTTTTCCCAAGTCAGTACGATTGACCATTCTTGTGCCTCCTCCAGAGGGCGTCGTAGGCTCCCAGTGTGGGATTGGAGCATCAGTTGCAGGATTGTGTCACACTGTTGTTTGCTTTCCTGCCTTGCTGCTGTCAGACGTTGAGTAGTATGCATATTAATGTGCACTCGATTTGAAAGATTCATCTTTCATTTACAATCAAACTGGACATTTTGGGTAATTTAACTGCACCCTGTCATGTATGAAATAATATTTTGTTTCGTCACAAGCAGTATTTCTAATACAAATTTTCCTAATTACATTTTTAATCCATTTGTCCAAAAAATAACTTTTAAATAACTTTTAAATGAAAGGTGTATTCCATAGGATCGCTAGCCTGGTTGCCATTCCGAACTTAGTCCCGCCCACAGCGTTTTTTGGTTGGGAAGTTCCGTCTGGCATTGCTCCATAGTGGCGCGAGTATTGCCCGGCTGAAATCGGCGGGCGGGCTTTATACGATGATGGACAGATGATCAACAGTAACGTAATCAACCACGTCATCAAAGAGTGCTTTCGTTGAATTTGTTTACAACAATGATGGCTGCCGCTTGAGAATTGAGGTGTGTAGATTTTGGTCTGTTCTAGAAGATATCGACAGCAAATTAATTGTAAACGGTTAGTCTACTGTAAACTAAAATACACATGGTTTCAGTAATCTATATCCTCGGTAATGACAAAGGCCTTCAAAATGAACACACTGTTTTATGTTCGCGTTTCTGGCAGACAATGTTCCCAAGTAGCTGCAACTAGCAGCAACTCGGTCCAGCTGAGCCAGGCCTGCATAGTCTTGTTCTCAACTAAATTTAAGTTCCCAGTTATATGCTTGTGCAAAAAAAAAAAGGTCCAAATTCCTGAGCTCAACATCCCATGGAATTTTTCCAGAAACTTTCTGCCCTTTTGCAACACTAAATGGAAGTATTAAAAACTTGAGGGAACAAAACTGGTGCAGTCCTATTTCTGTTTCTATTTTGATCGTGACGTACAGATCCCATAGATAAAAATCCTAAACCTTTTCACTGAGTCCTTGGGATGAACTTGTGTGCAGGCTATCTTTGACAAATTGTCTACTTCCAGCTTCTCTCCCTACGATCAATAAATACATCTATTTTGGGATCAGAAATGTGAGCCGTTGGAGGAAACCTTTGCTCAGTCGAACGGTTGTTATTATCCGGATGCATTTATCACTGTGTATTCACTTAGTCCACTCCATATTTCATGCTTTTCAGTGCAGTAGTAATCAGCTGATTTATAGTATGATCCCACTAGTATGATTTTCTTTCATTTGCTCTAATTATTTTAAGAATTAAGTGATGGCATGTATCCCCTGCATTTTTTCACTCTGCTCTTGTTGCGAGATGTTGATTCACATCTTTTTGCAGCCTAACTAGTTTGTAGTCTCCACTGTGGAATGTCTAAATATCCCTTACAGAAGGGACATTGTCCTCCCAGCTGACTGACTGACTGGAGCATCAGCAGATGCTAGGTACATTGGCTCTCATCCATGGAGCAGGCGGTGTATGAGAGCTGTCTTTCTTACCTTTTAGTGTCAGTATTGAGTACTCAGCTCATAGTATTGATTAATGTCCTACTTTCACCGGGGGCACACACACACATTGCCCCTGGTAATGGAGGTATCCATTTCAGTTCAGTTTTTCACAAATTAGATTGGTAACTGCGCAGTTGCCCTCTTGGATTTTTTTTTATTTACAGCGTATGAAGGGAAATTTTGTAAAGGGCTGGAAAGTGATGCGGAGATGCTGTAAACAACACGGCATCTTCACGCTCCGTCGCCACAGCGATCAGCCGTGAATCCTTCCCACACTTAGGGTACCAAACACACATTAGCGGTCGGGGTCAGTCACATGACTCTAGGTCCGCCTTCAGCAAAGAGCCAGTCTCACATTTACCAGCACATCCACTTACTGGAGTCAGGATGTCTGGCTGAAACTTGACCCTCCTTCTCTGCAGCAGCAGGTCCAGACTGAGGATCTCTGAAATATCTCCTGCGGTGCATGATGCTTTACAGACGGACCTCATACAGCAAGTGACAAGACACGCGTTGTGCTAAATAGATTTCTAAATGTAATGACGTACAGATTTCAGATCAGTCCGTAAACACCACCGCGAAAAGAATGTTCCCCCTTTGGATAGGTGAAATGTTTACAGGTGGATTAAATGGCAGCCGGACGAGGTCCCGGAGACGCAGCTGCTCAGTGGATCAAGCGGAAATTCTACACTTCCCAGCACCGTTTGGACGGACAGCGTACCCTTTTAAATCGGCCCGTCCACTTGTGTGCACAATGGGGTCAGATAACTCTGCATGGGAAGGGAAGAAATGTGTAAATACAATGTAATTTGTTAGCACGCTTAAGCTTCCCTCAGTGGGAGCAGCCCTGGACTTCCTCTTGTGAAACAAAAGGCTGGCTTTTGTAGGAGGCAAGAGGAAAGACATTCCTGGGGAGGGAGAGAGCCATGTCGGCACGCTTGCGGACACGCATGAGGACAAACACATGTCATGTGTTTGTGGGTACTGCCCCCATTGGGTGGGGCGTGCGCTTCCTTTTTTGCATAGTTGTTCTGACTGTGTGTGCGTCTTTGTTTGTATGGGGCTGGAGGGTTAATCAAGGTCACACTGAGGTACAGCAGAATCCCAGCGATGGAACTTAAAAACTCAGCAAGGCCGGAAAGGGAGAGTACACCAGTGGAAAAAACAACTAACGACTAGGAAGAAGAAACTTGACAGCTGTTGGACGAAGAGAGAAAGAGAGAAAGAGAGAGAGAGAGAGGAGAGGAGGAGCAACAGAAGTGAGGGGGAGGAGGGAACAGAAAGAGATAAGAGTATGGCAAACAAGAGACATAGAGGGGAAGCACATGTTTTGAAAAATGCCCACCAGCTTCACCGTGGTCCCAGTGAAGGACGGCGCCAGAAAGGCCAAGAAGGGCAGCGAGGAGCAGGATGTGGACGACAACAATGTGCTGAAGGAGGAAGACGAGGAGGCCGCGGGTGAGATTAGATTTTATACGTTAGCGCAGCCAGGTGCTATGGTCCTTTTTAAGTGGCCGCTGATGCAGAAGTCGACTCGGAAAGTTCCAGACGTTTGCTTCCAGCATCCAGTGCACACTGGCAACTTGGCTGCGGATCACGGGATGCTGTTTCCTATGTGGGTGGATGGTTTGAAGGGTTAGGGTGAATTTCTGGGAAAGGCCTGCTCATTTTCCACATGCGTCAGATAGGAGTTTCCCTCACATGCCTCTCCAGAGAGCTCGGTGTGACTGTTCGTTCCTACTTTTTGGCCCTCGATTTGGGCGTTATTCACAGACGCTCTAACATCCTCTATGTTGACTAGTATTGACACGACCCTCTGAAGACACCACTGAACCGTCCTGCGGTGCCGGGAAGGGTGCGTGTTTCCAAGTCAGAGTGCGTAAAAGCGGGCCTGGCTGTGCGAACCCTGCCTCTCAGTACAGGCAGTCGGTGAAAAGTTTGTGAAAAGCTGATTTAACTTAGCCCCTCTCATCTGAACACTTCTGAAGTACATTGTTCCTGGAATGGAATTTAATTTCAGATTTAATTAATGTCAGATATCCGATGTAATAGACTCCTAATGCCCTCGCTGTTGTTAGTGAAGCTGCTGCTTTTTTTTCACGTTGGCCTCACATGGCATCGGGCCATTCCCTCTTTCAATTCTGCTGTGGAGCTGGAATCACGGCTGAACGCTGGGGTACACTTTACCGAATTTGGGAGGGCGAGCGAGTGAGTACTGCTTGTTCACCTTGTACATGCCGCTGCTCGCCATGGACGGTTAGGTTTTGACCATCCTGTCTCGAGTGTCCAGTGTTTTCAGTTTTATTGTGGGGGTATGATGTTTTATTTTAAATGATATGGACAAACTGGGTGCACTGTAAGGGTTAAAGGTTTACTGGGGAGGGTCCTTGATACCACAAAATTTGTTGGCGCCTGAACGTGCTTTGTAGGGCGCCGTCACTGCTATTGATTATCTCGCTGGCTCGCTGCCTGTGGTCTGAGTAGGGCGACCCCACACTGTATTGTAAAGCGCTCTGTGTTCCCATCGCTTCTAAAAAGAACAGCTCGCGTCGTGGCTGAAGCGAGACTTGTGAGACATTTAATTGTTTCTTTAATCTCTCTGTTCGTTACGTGCCTTTATTTGACAATGACGAACCTCAGTCTGTCCTCCTCTGTTTCACATGAGAAAAGGGTTAAAGCTCTGGGTTTTGCCGAGGGGGGAGCAGGACCTCTGTTGGATCCTCTTCCCTCACTCTAATATCTCATGTTCAAGCCCCCCCCGGCCTGAACCTGAATTAAAAACAGTAAATTGTATGTGGAGCAGTGGCGCAGAAAGAAAAGTTACTAGTGCGCAAACCCCAAAAGCAGTCAACATGACTGTCAATTGAAAAGTGCCTCACAAGCCCAAAAAGAGTGGGCACTCCTGTTGTAGGCATGCACTCACGTGTCAATTCCATTTATTTTATTGGAATTTTTATTGGAATTTTATTTTATTTAGCCCAAATTCACAAGTATCTAGTACTTGAACTGTAGATCCTCAGAAAACCAAATTAAAATTCTAACGAACAATAGAAAATTGTAATCTTTCATAACCTTGGTACAGACCTGCTCCTGATCTCGATGACATGCCTCTTGCAGAGAGCAAGAAGTAGCTTGTAAACTGCTTTGGGTTCAGGACACAGGACGTCGCATCTGTACACATGCCAAGCCCTTTGAGACGGATTTTGGATCTGTGCTTTTCAAATTGTACTCATTAGGTTATTGTAACCATTTGTCCAGGTTGACCTTGCAATATTGCTCAACTTTTAGTGTGTGTGTGTTTTTGTTGGCTCTGCATGTCCATCTGTAACATAGCAAGCCAACCAGTTAATCAGTAAGTAGTTGCACCCTAAATGCAGGCCATGGAAACCACATTTCAATAAATATCCTAGTTATATGATTTGCAATGCTGTATGGAAATCATGAGGCCTTACTGGTGCCTACAGTAATATACTGTAATGTTAATATTGGCATCCATTTAATTCCACCACGAAGGGTTTTGCAACATACCAAATACAAATAAATTAACTATCTGTGGTGGAGTGTGCTGATGGGCCTGTGTTGTCTGAGTGAACACTGAATGCTTATAGGAGAGCAGATAGCTTCTCCAGGAATGTAGTGAGCTAGACACCATCTAAGACATGACATCATTCATAAGCCACAGATTATTTGATTTAGCAAAGCCATCCCTGAATAATAATACAACATTTGTATATGTTTGCATCTTCAAAAAGAAGATTGCCGCTGGCAAAGATAAGGACAGTAGAATACTCTACATCGAGGGATAACAAATGCACACACGTGATAATGTAATGTCAGAGGAGAGGCCTGTCATCTTTCATATGTCTACTTTAGTTGTATATTAGTTTGTTCCCTCAGGGCATCCATAATGCCCCTCTGTTAACCTGCATCGAATGCTGTTTATTAAAGAATGCAGTTTTTTCCATCAGATTCATAGTGCAATCATTACTTTAGGTGTATCAGTTGTACAACAACTTTCTCATCCTGTGCCTGCCAATGGAGGAAGATCTTCATGAAGTCTTTCTGCATCTCCCGGATACATTCCAGAGTAACACTGAAAACATATTATACAGTCTGAAAGGTTTTCACAATCCAATTATTAGATGTTGTTAACCGGGCTGTCATGTCCCCCTTCCTGCTGACTGATCTCCCTGCTCTCAATGTGGTGTCTCTGATAAGCCCTCAGCCAATGAGCACGCATATATTTGTTCTTTTCTCTCTTTCTCTGTTCCTTCACTGCTGGCTGTAGTTTGTGTGAGGCCCCTAAGGGTTCATATGGTTTTCACAACATTGTATAAACTTGGTGAACCTTTGACTTCTGCAAGTTTTTTTTGAGATAGGTTGCACCCGGTGGTTAAATCGGCTGTGTCTACACACTGAGGCCCTTGTGTATGTACGCGGAAAGTGCTCGCTGTGATACTTCAGCTTACGTAAGATTTACAAAACCTGCTGCTCATCAGGTAATCTGCGCCTTTCTCCGCCAACTCTACCTCACATTATGAGCATTTAAACCCACACTTTAGTGTTTGCTTCTCTCTTTCTAACATGGATCAGCCACAGTCAAAACGGCAAAAAAGAAAAATTCAGTGACAACAAAGTGGATGTGTTATTTGGCCATCAGTGGTGGGGAAATTTGTGAATTGACTAGTGCGCTATAGCAAAACGTAAAGTATTTGTCCTGTGATGCTGCTGAGTGCAGACTGCGATATTCCGACTGCTGATGCTATGACTGTTTCAAATGATCATGACGCCAATAGTTGTAATGTAGCGAGAACTTTAACTGCTAGAATGGAATGTGAACGCTGAGTTGGCGATGCAATGTTATCTTTGATTGCTTCCAGTAACTGTAATATCTTTTTGTGGGGAACAACCACTTTCCCCTTCATCCTTCCGTGAATGCAAATGCATGACAGGATCTACCATTTTCAATTCCCACAATAGCCCCCTCCCCCCCCCCCCCCCCCCCCCTTTCCCCCACTCTTTGCACCTACTCTACTCTGCCCTTCAGCCATAGTAGACTTGTTTTTATTGCAGAATAGTTGCTAACAAAGCAGACAGTAGTCTCAGTGAAGAGACCAGTGTAGCCACATCCCGTGTTTACGAACCTTGTAATGCAGATGTAAAGGATGCCTGTTACAATGGAAGAAGCACGACTGTTTCAATCAAAAGCGAACCAATAAACATGATTAGTATCTCTCTGGTTAAAGTCTGGCATTTTAATGGCCCTAAAAAGCCCCCAATCTCGGATATGGTCACCAGCAGCGATTAGCAATGTTACTCTCCACAGCTAAGTGCTTGGTCAATGCTATCGATGTGTAATCTACCGTTAAGAGACTTCAGTTTAAGTGTTACAACACATCCATTTGGACATAATCCTCGCTTTTACGCCTTTCTATCTTAAAAAAGACCAATCTTTCGCATATGATAAGGAAACCGCTTTACTTCACTAAATGTTTTCATAGGAAAAACAGACGTTGTTTTACTCACGGTATCATGTTGTTGTTGTTTGTTACTTTATATGCACAGTTCTGGGTGTCTGCTTCGCTTCAACTAACAACTATGTGGGGGTACAGACAGTTTAACGCTCCTGAGATGCAGATTGCGTGAAAGAAAAAATATTCAAGGACAAAAAGGGTGCTCCTTTTTTCCACTGGCACATTCCCCTTCACATATCTGTGAAATGCAGGTGATATTGCCTCATCAGCAGTGTTGGGCGAGTTAGTAATTAGTAATTAGTTATTTACTAGTTACTTCTTTAAAAATAAGTTACTGTATATCAAAAGTAATTAGTTACTAGGGAAAGTAACTTGAGTTACTTTTATGTCTGCTTTTTAAATGTTATGAATGTGAACAGTACTGACTGTCAAAAGTCATTTTTTAGACCTATTTATTGTAATCAACAGGGCAATAGGCCTTCAAATCAAGCAGTAGTACAAAAGTCCCTTTTAATACTTAACTCGATACAAAATAACTGTCTCAATCATTTAACAATATTTTTTTTTTACCACTTTAGGCCCATTGAAATAAAACTGATTGGCCTACAGTATTAACACTAATGAAAAGAGAAAACAAAGATGCATAGTTGAATATGTGATTTAACAAAAGATTAACTAAATGGTTTAACATGCCTCATAAGGCAAAGCTACATTGAGATAAGAGATGAGATTCTCAACCAACGTTAAAATGTGGTAACGAGTCTCATCTCTCACCTCCTCCGACTGGTAGCGACAACATTGCTGGCTCTCAAACCAGTTATTGTACCTCAAGAGGAGAAGCTTCTCAAACGTTTGATCTGAGAGCCTATTCCTCTTTGGAGAGAGAATCAGGTTGCCAAGGCTAAAGAGTCTTTCCACCGTGGCACTGGATGGAGTGGCTGCATTATATCTAAGTGATACTTTCTATATTATGGGAAACTGATTCAGAGCGTCCATCCCTGTGGATCCTGATTTAAAGTAGTCAGCTACTTCATTTTCAATACATAGGCATCCTAATCCGTGTACCATTTGTTTTTCAAAATAAAACCAAAACTCAAAAAACTTGTTTTTTGCAATTGTGTGCTCAAATGAAAAATGGAAAAAAAGGATAACGAGCCTTTCACCCCGTTTCATCCAGTTTTTATATTTTATACACGCGCCACCTCCCCGGGACGGGCCGGCTCTCACTTTCATCGCGCCACTGGGTTTTGTACCGAGCCCTCTGACTCGCGCACGCGTTAGACTCTTTGGTCCGTTTTCAAGACGGGTCGGGTGGGTTGCCGACATAGCCGCTGACCGCTGACGCCTTGTACAAAAGCCGGCCCCCGCCCTGGCGCCGCTATACGCGTTTGGAGCGCACTGAGGACAGTCCGCCCCGCTCGACAGCTGCGCTGGGAGCGAGGGGCCCCGTCCCTCCCTGGCGGGGAGAGAGGGCGCAGCAAGTAGCCCACGGCCGCCGGAAGCGGCGAGGTGTGGGCGGGGGAGCGCTGTAGAGCATGCGGCTTTTGCCGCAGAGGAAATGCACCACAGCCAGGGCACAGGCCAGCACTGGAAGAGGGGGTTAGGGTTCAAATCGACCTCCAGAGTTGAGAGCCGAGCTTCGGGCAGCCCATGCCCGCCCGTAACGTAAGCTCACTGGGGTACTTTTTGGCGTCACAGAGGGCAAAGGAACTGTCATTTTTGAGGTTTTAGTGGACAATTTTGTGTAATCTTGACCCGGGATCCGCCCTCCCCATCCCCCTCTCGGAGACCCCCCAATGAATAAATAAATTAATATGCATTTGAAATAAATCGTGAAATAAATAAATGTGGCAATAAATACATAAATATTAAATCAATTGAATTACTTCATGGTACTTTTATTTCATAAGTCCATATTTATTACTTATTTTTCTTGGACAATTTTGTCCCTGACCGATGTGTAATCCCGACCCGCCATCCGGGGACCCCCGCCATCCCCCTTTTGGAGACCCCCCCTCCGAGAAGATCGGACCCCGGTGCGACGGGTGCCAAATCGCGAGTCAGAGGGCTCGGTACGAAACCCCGTGGCGCGATGAAAGTGAGAGCCAGCCCGTTCCAGGGAGGTGGCGCGTGTACGCACGCGATATAAAATATAAAAACTGGATGAAACTGGGTGAAAGGCTCGTTATCCGTTTTTTCCATTTGGATTCCATTGGATAAATATACAGTGAACCCTCGCTGTATCGCGGTTCACCTTTCACAGTCTCGCTGCTTCGCGGATTTGCATCATGCATTGTGTTCTGCATTCTGATTGGCTAAACAGTATCTCCGCTTCTTCTCTACGTGTGTCAATAACATTGCGGTTTAATATGTACACGTACGTAAAACAGAAGAAAAAAGAGCGACAACAACTACCGATAACAATGTTCTTCTCTCGAAAAAACACACCTGCACCGCAGGCTTTAGAAGAAAAGAAACGCTACAGAGCGGAGTCAGGATGCAGCGGCTCAGTCAGAAGAGCAGGGAAATACACGCGAGTCACTATTTGTCCTACTATACAGGACTTTTTTTACCAGGAGAGAAAGCTCATTCTATCAGCACTGTCGGCCATGATGTGGTTTAATTGTCATTGATTGATTCGATTGGTGTGTCATTGCGCCACCAAGGTCCTGCGACCTCGGATCAGAAGCAGCTAAAGTAGGCCTATCTTGTCTTCTTGTCTGCAAGTGAGAATGCGATGAAATGTGATGAAAGCAAATGCTGTTTCAGTATTCATTTTGAATGACTATGCAATTTAAACTATAGATGGATTTGAGCTGAGTCACGCCTAACAATATGTTTGGAGATTGCATTAACAGTAATTATAAAGCTTTGAAGCTCTTAATTTCTATGATAAATCATAACGACTTGTGGAAGATTCTTTTCCACATGCTTCTTTGGAACAGGTTATTACCAGCTCTAAAAAAGATGAGAAGAAAAGAAAGTTAGCTAGGTCCAAGATTTACATAAAATGTAACCATCTAATAAAAATAAGAGACTTCTGAAATAAATGGCAAATTAGAGTTTTGGGAGGACAAATACATTTTAAAACTACATTTTGGACATCAGAGAAGAATTAATGTTCTTTCTGATTAATGTTGGGTTTAAATCTTCTGCTCAAAATGTCTATATTTTAAGGTAATTGCATGCAAATATTTGTTGTTCTGTAATGTTGGATGTTACAGCGACTGACTAGATCCCACTGTGTTGGTCCCATTAAAAGAATTCATTCACATTTCATAAATACGATGGCGCTCTTTATACTTAGTTTTCCTAAAATTTGATTTAAATAATTTGATTGGAATTATAACCCATATATCATGATATGTATCGAGTATAGTCTTCAGTGTATATATATTTGTCTGTGTATCTGTCTATTTATATATTGATACATTGATCTATAGATATTCAATTCAATGAGTTCAAATTAAAGTCACTCCATGATGAGAGATGATCTGGAAACGGCGTCCCTTAAATGCAGCGGCGTCTTCCTCCTCCCCAGAGCCTCACTGTGGCTGCTGTGCTTTATAAAATGTTCAGGATAGGGCTAATCTGGTTACGGGATTAGTGCCTTCACATTATCTTCGCAATTCTCTGCTGGGACAGTCTTTACCGGGCCCGCTCAGATTAGGATGACTGCCTCTCTATATACAATATATTGTATAATATACAATATTTTTGTTGATTTTTATATCAAAAAAAGGTTTCATCAAACAGAAATAAGTGGGCAAATGACAAGATTTACCTAAATGTGTAAATGCTTTGATTGTTTCCATGATAATTACTTTCAAATCTTAAACACTACAACTAAAAAATGTTCATTCATTCATTAGATTACAAATACAATTATGTTATAATAAATCAATTACTCATTCCACAAGTCTTTTTTGTCACAAATATTTCAGGGTGTTTATCAAACTATAATTCCAAAACCTAACCAGTTCCCCTAGGAAAATCTCATCTTTGCTTCTGGGGAAATTATTTAGACATGCGCATATAGACCATCAATAAATCAAACTAACTAATGAATTGTTCAGAAGAGAATTATTCCACAGATCAATCCTCACATGTGGTTATGGGGCCACTCATAACTATAGTGTACCCTGTATGACGGCGGTCGGATAGCGCTGACGGTGTAAACCAGCATGCTCACAGGTGCAGGATGTGGTCTCGTCTTGCCCCCCGGGCTGGTTCTGATCAATGGCCCGTCTCCATCTGGAGGTCAGACGGTAAATTAAACTGCTGAGGTTTACCACATGCACTAAAATCGATTCAAATGATGGGCTGCTTTGGGCTTGGACACCAATGTGTGCTCCATTTTTTGTGAAAAAAAGAAGCATTGCATCCACTATTTTCTCACTGTCTGTCTGCTTCACCACTGCTTCCCTCGCTTTCTTTGCTCCTCCCTCTTTGTGATTATGTGTGTGCATGTGTAGCGGGGATCAGAAGCTCAGGGAGGTGTGTGTGTGTGTGTGTGTGTGCGTGCGCGCTTCTGCCGGTCGGTGGGAGTATGAGGGTGCTTTGTGATGCATGGCTGATGTCGCTGTCACTTTTGACACACACACACACACACACACACACACACACAAATACCCACACGCTGTCACAGAAGTAGCTGATCCTTCACATTATCCACACAGCACAGGCAGCATTCCTGACTTGTGCAGCTCAGTAACAATATATCTGGATCCTTGTTTACCGGAGATCCATAGGGACCACTACTAGGACCCCCCCCCTCCGGTCCCCCCTTTCAGCCCTGCTCCTCAGAATGGAGCAGAGGGCAAGCTCTCGACGGAAAGGTAAGTTTTCCATAAGTAAACCCTTTGCGAGCATCACTTTATGCAACCTATGTTTGGTGATATTTGATTATGCGTACTGTACTTTTTTTATTTCTGTTTTTATAAGATTGCTTTGTGAGGACTGTTGTTGCAGTGTGAGGATGGTTGTTTCATCAATTAATTTTTTAGTTTGGTGTTATGTTTCTCAGTCCGTGGCTTTAAAGGAGGTGGTGTTGTGTACTAGATTTAGTGGAAATGATTTTAGTGAGTGAAAGCATTATCGGAAGCTGGCTCCACTGCCGTTGTAGGACTCGCAAAGTCCGAAGTAACTATCTAGTAGTGAACAATCATATGGCACCGTTTCTGTCCAGCAGTTTGTAGCAGCAGTCTGTACTAAACTGCATGTCGATGAAGTTTGCTTTTATGCTTCTGATTATTCTCAACCTGAAAGCTGAAAACCTTTTTATTGTTTTACTTGAGATAACGGAACACATTTTTGAGTGCCTACAAAGCCTAACACTTCTTTTTTTCTTTCTTGGTACATTGAGCCACGGGCTAACTCCGGCAGCGTTAGGCAGCTTACAACGTCATCACAGCGCTCAAGCTTAGCGGCTATAAATAGGATGCGTGGTCATTTATCATCACACTGGCCATGAAAGGCGGGGCCCTTACTGTTTAGCACATCCGCAGTGTACCTTGACCTTGCAGGTAAATCAGTGAGCAGAGTGCTGATGGAGGCTGAGGTTACCCAGACCTATGTGTGTGCTAACTGAAAAGGCTGCTTTCCCATGTGACAGACGACAGATGGACAGCTGCTCTGATTAATAACTCCCTTGCAGGGAATCCCACTCCCTTACGTAACATCGCTGAGTGTGATGGTCTTTAATGATTAGATGTCAAGCAGTTTAGCAATGCATCAACAGGAAGGAGCTAAGAACAACATCTGCCGTCTTAAAAGCCTCATCTTGCAACAATACTGTTTTTGGTCAGTGGAACTGGTGTATTTGAAGTGAATTTAAGGAAGAATCGCAAACGTTTGCTCCATGAGTCAGAAACCTCTTTAATTGTTTTGTGAAGGATATGCGCTTTGGCATATGTGTCGAAACCAACACCTCCAACTACAAGGCTTCCAGTGAATTATCGAGATAATAGCGAATATGGTGACATGTGACTTAAGAAAACTATCCGGCTCGCTATCAAGGTAGTTATGTCAAAAATAGAACACACGTTACAAAAGTATGGGAATTATAGTTTATGAAATTGTATTTTTTTTATGGTTGTAGTGGTTGTAGTGTTAGTACCATTTAAGTTTTATGTAGATTTAGATAACTATTAGTATAATTTTAAGTGAATCGCAATGACCATCAAAGTAACACCAGCCGTTAACACAACCTAAAACCGTCTGCTGTTTTAAATCTGTTTTGCTGAGCAAGCATGGGTAGGTAAGCATGGGATTCACTTCATTGATAAATGTAATATCCTCTACAGTACAGTTCTACTGTTTAGTACACATTGAGTACACACATTGCATCGCACACATAGCAGAGTCACAGGATAACAAGAAGTTGCTGTGCTTTTGGAGATTGGACGCTCTTTGCATCCATTACGAGTTTGACCTGCAGCTTTCTTCTGCATGGGTACTCTTCATTTCGTCCCATAGAACAGGTGAAATTTTGCCAATCACTTTTTCGTCACAAACATTGCACACTCAGCTTTTCCTTGAAATTACATGAGTAGTTGATGCTTGGATCTTGTGAATTGTAGGAAGGGTATAATAATAATGTGAAAGAGCATCATGTACCTGGTCCACCATCACAACTATGCTGAACTTTATTATCCTCCAATTTTTGAAACACATGGAGGGATATCTTCATTTTTCTTTTAATAGCTTAATCCTTCCATTATTATCACTTCCCAATAAAACAAACCAGGCATTCCATTTTTAGACACATGTATCCCCAGTAAACATGGTTTTCCAGGAAGCAGGGTGAATTAGTCCAGGATAAATGGTTACTTTGTTATCTGCGCAGAGGCTAACATCTGTCACTGCTACTGTAGCTGGATGTGGACCGTGTCCCCCAGGGCTGTTCAGCAGCACGTACCGACGCACACTCACTTGTACATGTCAACATTTTGGATAATATGGACACCAACATATTCTTTGTTCCTGTACTTCTTCTTTTGTGTATAATCTACTACCATTACTGCTGGTAAGTGCAGTATTTGGTGACCACAAGGAGGATTTGTGCCAGATGGCACCTTTGGGATTGTGTTGTGGAAGTGCAGCTCAAGTTCACAAGAGGATTTAATGACATGGCTGTGGGACGGAATTTGTTGGTACACATCTGCCTGTTTTAGGTGTTATCTAGCTTAAAGGGGTACAAGATCCCTGCTACCATTTAATTTAATTTGAAGGTCTTTGCCAACCAAGTCCCGAGTTTCTTTTTTTAATCCAATGCCTGTGAAAATTGGCATTATAACACTAGTAAGTAATTATCTAGGTCAATGGATAGGTAGCTTGTTCCCAGAATGAATTGCATTAGCAAGAAGCTGTAGGTATCATTTATGGTTGATGAAAAATTGAACGAGTTCATAAACAATTCCTGAATTTCCTTTTAAGACCACCGACAATTTGAAATGTAAAATACAGTAAAAAGTGTAACCGTGTAATTTTTAATCACTTGATTAAAAAGGCAAGAATAAATTATGACCTAAAGTCCTAGTACCACAAGATAACCCAATTGTTTTTTGTTTACTGCAAATTCAAACGTTGAAACATGCATCACGGATTGTGTCAAAAAGTCTTCTTAACCACATTGTTAGACTTTCTGCCAATTGATTGCAACGATTGCATTCTCTCCCTGACTGATGTCAACCTCCTTCCAGGTCAGGAAGAAACTCTTCTGATTTGGAAACAGTGCTGCTGGTTTTAGCTTGTCGCCAGGCATCAAAAAAGATTTAGCCAGTCCCATTTAAGACTACATGTGGCGTGTAGAACCCAACCAAGCCAACGGGCCGCTGACCGGTTGACCCACCCTTTGATGAATCCTCAAAGTACAATGGTCATTATCTTCCAATTCATTCCCCTTCATCCCAGCTTATTGAAACGCTGTGCTGTCGGCTCATATGTTCTGCTATCCCTCTCAGATTGCGTTTTAAAAGTGCTACATGGTGCAAGGACATAGTGACTTTTGCTGTGATTACCGGACAGCTAAGCCATGCTGCAAGCCTCTTATTCCCCCAGCAGCAGGATCGAGCAATAAAAGTGACCTGTGAAGTCACCACTGAGAGTTCACAGTTGAGATCCGCTGATGAATGAAGACAACTCTGCAGACTGCCAGTCTCTATAATGTCGCAGACTGGAAAATGGATGAAAAATGTGGGCATACTGTGGATATCAATGACCCTTAGCTAAAAAAAAGCTAACAGGCTAGCCTCAGCTTAGCTTAACTCATAGACATATATAAAGGCTAGATGTCCCGTCTGCGTTGCAGGCCAACGGAGTCGAACGTCCGCACATGTCGGCCATCTTGGTCAGCTTGCTCACCCATAACACTGTGTTGGTAGTGATGCGTCTAATCAGGGTGCGATTTGACAAAAAAACAGGGGGGGATGTTTTTTTTTTATTATTCCTAGCAAGGGCGTAAATCCCAGGGGGGTCAAGTTTAGAAACATTTTGAGTCCCCCCTCCCTTGCTTCACAGTGGTTTGGTCCACTGCCTGCCGCACGTTCCGGCACACTAATGCTTCCCAGTGTTGCCGACTCCTCATTAAGGAAAGTAGCTATTGGCTGTCCTAAAAGTCGCTAGAAGTCGCTAGATGACGTCATCACCTAATTTGCATACACTTTTACATTCAATTGTGATTGACGCTGTATATGAGAGGAATTGTGGTCGCATGGAACAGTGTTCAGCGATTACCAATGCCAGTATAGCCTCAGCCTTGTTTTTTGAACTGTTATAAGCTTTGCCTTTTGTGTATGTCTTTGAGGTGTCATGTGTTTTTTAATATCATTTTAATAAGTTTCGCATAGAAATCCGTCTTACAATAGAGGTAGAGATGTTCCGATACCATTTTTTCCCTCCCGATACCGATTCCGATATACGTCCAGTGGGTATCGGCCGATACTGAGTACCGATACCAGTGTCCCCTTAACTTTGGTAAATTTGTTGTGTTCTTAAGTGTGACGCGTCTTCAGATGTTTGATTAAGTTGCTGTTGTTGAAATTTGCACTCGTGCCACCCCTCGAAATTGCTTCTTTGCACTTGTTGCATGTCGGCGTCTTACTGGTGGGAAAAGCCACTGTGAAGTACTGCCAAACCGCCGACATGATGCGCTAACGTTAGCTCCTGAGCTAATGTGCAAATGACAGAGAAGACAGCCCGAGCAGCACCGAGGCCAACGGCCGTTTGCAGTAGCGGTTACCGACCCGGATAAGCGGACCCGGATAAGCGGACCCGGATAAGCGGACCCGTAATAATAACAGTTCAAAGTGCCCGGATAGCGTTAGCTAGGTTCGTTTGCCGTGCGTGACGTTCCACAAACCCGGTTCACGCTAGTAGAACGCTGGATCTCGCTAACGTCAGCTAACGCCCACTCCTGAGCTAACGTTAGTGCCTGACGTTAGCTCAGGAGTTAGTGCCTGACGTTAGCGAGATCCTATTAGCGAGATACTAGTATCGGAATCGGAACAACTCTGAATAGAGGCAATATGCCAGTGTGTCATTACCAATAAACGGCTTTAACCAGCCTTTGAATTCGGCATTCGATTCCCATTCCTTTCTGTATTTCTGTGTGTACAGTTTAGACTGTGACATGTTGAGCTAGCCAGCTAAATGTTTAGCTTATTTAACAGAAGCGCACGCACCGCCGTCAACAAGGTAAGTTTGTGACAAAGGCTATGCTTGGTGAGTAAAGGTGGTATAGTAATGTTGTTTTTTTTTTTTTGTTTAGTGATTTATCTTCGACGAAGAACATTTACCATTTACATTCGCGCATGCGCGATTCATTTGCAGTCTCGACGTGGAGCGGCAAACATCTCCTG
This sequence comes from Apeltes quadracus, assembly GCA_021346845.1. Lineage (NCBI taxonomy): Eukaryota > Metazoa > Chordata > Actinopteri > Perciformes > Gasterosteidae > Apeltes > Apeltes quadracus. Next base: position 2,439,063 of record CM037914.1, on the reverse strand, counting down.
CACTGACTGCAGCTGAAAGTGACTGCTGCGCGAGTACTCTGGCGCTTGTCAGTGCTTTGGTAAGGGGATGAGGTTCACGACAGTACCCACTGCTCGTAGAGAAGAAGTGTTGGAACGCTACGTTCTTTTCAGGTCATCAAAAGTCTCAAGTCGCCAATGACGTCAGGAAAAGTAGCTAAATTTGTCGCTAGTCGCTTTTTTTTCGCTGGAGGGGTCTGAATAGTCGCTAAATATAGTGACAAAGTCGCTAAGTTGGCAACACTGATGCTTCCTGCGAAGTTCACGCACTAAAATGTTACAATGTTCTTGTGTTCGGTGACGTTCAGAAATATGCGCTGTCTGCCAGAAGGCTACTGAATAGCCTACTCTGATGTATCGGCACTGAAGATCATTAGATTTCAAGAGTTTAAGTAGGCTAACAGTTAAGTTGCATTCATCGCTATCAAGGGGGGGGAATCCTTGTCCTCGCCGGAGATACAAATAATTTAGCAGAAGTGGGGATAGGAAAACCAGAAGGGGGGAAATCCCCCCCATCTCACCCTACAAATCGCACCCTGCGTTTCATTTTTAAATAAGCATAACCTGCTCAATTCTCAACCGATTTTTCGGAGATGTAGTCAGAGATAGTTATGACACTGCCATGTGACTTTTAGCTTGCATAACTAGGGAGAAGAACGCAAAGGGTAGACAGGCCCTTTTTCGGGTCTGTGGATTAGTCCCCATCACAACATGGCAACACTTTTAATGTTAATTTAGTTGTTGTATTATTGGGTTCTGTAAAGTAAGACGATATGCTCAGTGCTGGCACTCCGTACACGCGCATCACGCACTGCGCGTAGGTAACCAAATGCCTGGGGGGGGGGGGGCACCAAAAAATCTGGGACGTGGAAAATCATCACAGTAGGCTACTAGTATAAATAACAAATAAAATATGTCTAAAGCTTGTTAATATGCAAAACCGATGCAAAAGTAATAGGCCATCACTCACCGTTTTGCAGCTCCGCACTGCTCTTATTATGAAAGATCTGGGTCTTATTCTTTGTTACGGAAAATTGAGCTTAAGTTATTTAAAGTACATCTACCACTACCAACACAATGTTATGAGCGAGCTGACCGTACCAAGATTGGTGCATTCGGCTCTGGTGCTGCTAGGAGGCCGTGTTTATTCATCATGTGTGTTCCGCCCATAGTTACACCTATAGCTGTATGTAAATCTCGATCTGCAGAGGGACACGTGTATTTGTGTTACAAATTATAGAACAAAAAGAAGAAATAGACTCAAAGCAGATCTTTGTGACAAACAATAGCAGTTCCAAATACCACTCTCATTTGTGATCTAGCAAATCAAGAGAATAATAAAGCATCAAAAATGCGGCCTACAAAGTGTGTGCGCTGTATCTACTAAATAAACGTTAAAAAAAAAAAAAAGTATTAAATCTTAAACAAGCCACAAACCCCATTTTGCGGCTCAAGGACCTCAGCCTCATTGCCTGACTAATCTGGGGCAAGCTGAGTCAAGGTTCCTGCTGCTCCGTCTTCTGATACAGATCTGGCGAGTTCTCCCTGCTGCAGCTCGAAAGTCCAACAATGGACTGGTTAATTCCAAGTTCGAGTGCCGCTGCTTGGTTCTCCTTTTCAATGGTTAAGTCAACAGCCTTTAGTTAAAAAGCTGCTTAAACGTGTTACGTATCTTTATTTTTGGGGATGAGGCAATAAATCCCAAAAGATTTTTTTTTAAGATTAAGAAGACTTTATTGGTTAAGAGAAATTAGATAAACGGTTGATTCATCACATTCTTGTGTCTTAATGCAATGTCCTTGTGTTGGTTCTTTCTCGTGTGGACTTTTTGGTTCTTCACTTCCAGAGGTTTAATGTTACCATCGCTGTTCGATTTTATTCCTTCTTTTAAATGTTTATTCAACTCATTTTGTACAATCCCACAATCACAGATTGGCCTCAGACCGCTTCAAAATCTGTACACATGCACTTTGATCGGTACAGGACAGCCCCCCCCCTATAAAAAGTGAGTGGCTTGCCCTCCTAAAATCAAAAATATTATTTTCAAGTAAACAAGATTTCTCTCTCGGACATAAAATGTACAACCATCTTATTGCAAATACAAATACATTTCCAGCTGGGAAAAACATAACAAATATTTGTGGTGAAATTGTTTATTGTGGCTATAATTGACTTATTTGACGCTGAACATCTTTTCAAGATAATATAAATAAAGTGCAACTGGTGAAAAAAAAACAACAACTACTGCAGATATGTATAAACCATCTTATACTTTTAAAGCACTGATTGTATTTTGTGATTCTGAAAGTTCTCAATATAGTTATTTGAAATAAAATGATTCAGATTTCCCCAAGCGTCCCATCTTTCCTATCCCGTTCACACTTGCACTTGACTGCAGCACGTTGGCTATCTTGGCCTCCAACCCCGGATGTGGGTCCAGTGAAAACATTTGCTCAGTTGCCGGGCCGGTTGCCGGGCCAGGGCAGCAAAGAGAAGCACGCTGGTCACAGTTTGGTTCTAGAATGTTGTCGCTGAAGGCGGCTCGGCTGCTGTGGGACTTCTGCTGTGGTTGGTTTAGAGGACAGGAGGCGGAAATGATTAGTCTGCTGCCTGATTAGTTAAAAAAAAGTTCTTATTTATTCATGCACCAGTTTAGTGCTGGTTCAAAACCGACGGGTTAAAAACCGGTCAATTGCTCTGTATTCTGGGTCGCTGCTTGAAGACAGACTACCTTACACTGAGTTTGAAGTCCATCTGATGAACGGCTGTGGAGAAAATCAAACAACACAGTGATGTGTTTCATAGAACCCAAATAAAGTCCTCATGTGCATTATTAAAATGATGATGTACATAACAGCTTGGCAGACTCTAAAGTGGCCCCTTCTCATCATGTTTTAGAAAATGTTTGCTCACAAAGTATTTCATTTTTATATTTTACATGTGCTTTCTGGGCCAAAGCTGAATGGTTGTGAGAAATGAGGAAAAGACTGGCACACATGTGATGTGACCATGAAAAAGAGGCTCCTTTTGAAAAGCAGATTTGTGCAAACACTGCTGATATTGGAAACGTGGAGTATTTATTTGCGGTCAACGGACATATTTTTTTTGTTTACACTACATGGTAAACTTGGTTTATTGTGAAGAAAAAATCTATGCTGTCTTTCCACAGGTGATGGCGTCCCAAAGGAGAACAGTCCCTTCATTAACAACACAGACAACGACAAAGGCAACACCTATGATGGCACCAACATGGCCCTTTTTGAGGTAACGGTCCTCCGGTGTATGCAGGCCTTAATCATCAAGGTGTGAAGTTGTATGCCGCACTTGCTTAAGCCACAATTTTTCCCGGCAAATCACTGGGCTGCAGTGTTTAAACTGCATCTTCAAAAAGGAACCTCTTGCATAGGTCCATTTTTGTTTACTGGTTGCAACAAGCCCAGATGGCCAAATCACCTAAACAGGGTAATTTGGCCATCTGGGCTTCAGCGTCGTAGTCCACAGAGGTCCCATTGTTATATAACTTCTATGCCCGTGACTTGATGAAGCTAACATTTAAGAACAACGAATACCTTCACAAAATCTTATCTTATATCTTGTGATTTATTTTGTTTATACTCTACTCCTCTTCTTGATAGTAGATTACAGCCTTTATCGGCGTGCTAAATCGGTGGCGTTTTCTTGCCAAGGGAAGCCAACTCACCTTTTTCAGAAGATAACTCATTTAATCATCATTAATGATTTTTAACAGTTTACGTAATCTCTGTGTCCCTCTGTCGTCTCTCTTCGTCCTCGTCATTCATTACTGAGCGTTTTATGACGTGTAAAACTGCGCCCCTCTAAATGTTACGTGGTGAATGAGTGTTGAAAACATGGTACTGCACTCTTGTCTCAGTCAAGTTGCAGTTGTGTCGGCAAGGAAGCCAAAGTCAAAGTTTATTTATAAAGCAATTTTTAAAAACAGCATGTGTTTAACAAAGTGCTGTACACGTATGTCCTAAAACAATAATACACACGAACAAAAGCACAGAAATACGAACAATAAAAACAACGCTCACGTAGTGTCAAATGCCAGACTATAGTAATAGGTTTTCAGACTGGATTTAAAGCTGGCAATTGTTTGAGCCTGTCTAATGTACAGGGGCAGGCTATTTCAGAGCTTCTGTCCTGCACTGCGAATGCTCTTTCGCCTCTGCTCTTCAGTCTTACCCATGGGACAATTAAAGGGCCCATATTTTGATTATTTTTCAACAAGTTAAAATCTACTCCCCTCTGTTTCAGCCCCTTTCAGAATGCGCTGTTTTCTGCTGCTCATTACATATTCATGATCTGCAGCTAATTTGGCCAAGCCAACGTTGGTTGTTGCTTGTTGGAAAACGGGACTGGAGGGGGTGGGAATATTCAAATATCTAGGTTTGTGACATAGAAAACCTTGGCGATTTTGAACAGCTCACCCAGAGGCTGAAGGTAGGATCAATTCAGAAACCCGTTATCTCACTCAAAACAGCATGGATGGATTTTCTTCCAAGTTTGTATGCGTGTGGAAGCACCAGAGACACACAATAACACCCCAAATCCCAGAAAAAGTGATTTTGGGCCCTTTAAGAGCAAATGGCCTGCAGACCTAAGTGCTCTTGACGGGGCATACTGCTTGATCAGGCCAGACAGATACTTGGGTGCAAGACCATTAAGAGATTTAAAAACAAACATCAAAATCTTAAAATGAATCCTAAAATGAACAGGCAATGATGGAGAGTGGAGATTTGAAGTATTTAGTAAAAAATAATTTTACCAGACCGCCTTTACAGCAGCAACTCCGAATTAAATCAGACGGCAGGCCAACACACTAGAGCTCCGTACTGAGAGGGAGAAAGGTTTTCAGACTTTCAATGAGGAGAATTACGTCCGTAGTGAGAGACTCACACACAGCGTACAAGTGGTGTTTGACGGGGATGTAAAACTTAATGCCTTCTGATTAAGTGTAAATGAATTCACATCTTCTCACATCTAATTTCTATGCTAAAATATCTGGCTTGGCTGCAGTGAACTACCACAGAAACCAGGAGGGGAATGTATTCTTTGCGCAGCAGTACGTCATTCCAAAGAGTTCACTCGCCTTCAATGCTAGAGTGCTCCATCAAGAACTCTTTGTCGAACTTTTTCCAAGTGCTTTGCTCTGCCATTTGGCAGACCTCTGCGCTAGTCACTGGCGCTTGTGAAGAATCTATTGTTTTGCCCCTCTGTCTGCATGGAGCTCAACCAGACACGCTATTCGGAGATGCTCTGAACCGTTCACTAAATACTGCACCGTTCATCTTGATCATAGAAGGGTTCTTTGAATCATTAAATACAAATCTATAAAAACAATACAGCTGTAAAAGTAAGGAAAATTTGATAATTTTTTTTGATAAATAAAGGAATCCTAATCGAAGATTATCAAAGTTGGGGATTTTTGTTCTTAATTGCAGGATGAGATTGAAATCAATCCCATGGTGTCGTCCCTCCTCAACAAGCTGGCAAACTACACTAACCTCACCCAGGGAGCCCAGGAGCACGAGGAGGCTGATAATGACGAGGGGCCCAAGAAGAAAGAGGTTAAGGTAAGGCAAGGGGCCTCAACACGATGCTTTATGAGAGCTGCGAGTTTTACGGTTACGGACTCTACAATTACCCAACAACGGTTGTCCTGTGAAATTCACTGAACTCTCATTACGTAATGGGAACATGGGGGAGGCGGCCTTCAAGCCTCGTTGTTTGTTTTATTCAAATCTTGGGGTTACGCAAACCTGATCACCTTTGTGTTAAAATGCTTTGGCAAAAAGAAGTATTTTGGACAAAATCAACAAAATGAAAGAATGAAGAATCGTACGGACCAAAGGATACTGTATTACCGGTTAGGGGAACAACAAAGGCTACTTTATATGGAGCGCTATATTTAATTTGACTTTAAAAAGAACCTGATTACTCACAGATAAAAATAGAATTGGTCACAGTACTAGCATGTGGCAAAGAGCGATAGCTTCAGTTCGCTACAAGTTGCTCCGTCCTGTCCCCCTGCATAGAAAGTGGCCTCGGGCGCCTCTTATGAGCTTGCAGAAACCGTCTTTTTTAATAACTAAACTGACAGTCTTTGTCCGTAGCAGAAGGACTGCTACCACTGTACATCTTAAGCGAGATGACTAAAAAGGTCAAACAAGATTCTTTCAATCGTATTTATCCACAGCTACTAAATGTAAAGCCTCGGAAAATGAATTGGGAACCTTCCCGCTATGTTAGATAAAGAACCCTGCTTAATTAAAGTGGCAAAGTCCCTTTCATTGCAACTGCAAGAGAAGATTTGTTTTTCAGCAGAGGGAGGGGGGCTGATTTGATTAATGGCATTGAAGTAAAATCTAGACGTGCTCTTATCACCCTATTTAATCCTTTTGCTGTATTCTTGTTTTTGCTTCTTCCTGTACATGCCCTGCACCCCGACCCCTCCACAGAGCCCTCAGATGGGGACCTTCATGGGCGTCTACCTGCCGTGCCTCCAGAACATTCTGGGGGTCATCCTGTTCCTGCGACTCACCTGGATCGTAGGCACTGCCGGCATTTTGGAGTCGCTGGCTATCGTCCTCTTGTGCTGCTCCTGTGTGAGTCTCAAACCTTCTTCTAGCCTGATCGTGCTTCTTAACGAACATCTTAAAAAGTGGAGTGGAGTTCAGGGCCTGTGCGGCTCCACTCATTGACATAGATATTAAGTGTCTTTTATCAAGGATTTGAATCCATTAGAGCAATGACATGCACGGTTATGTAAGAGTATGCAGTGCTTAACCTATACATCCAGCTCTTTGATGGGTTGCGAATGCATTAGCACACCCGCAGAAAAATGTTTCCATGAGTGTTTTAGTGCCTGGAGGCCGGTGGGTGGCAGATGCAACTCTGAATGGCAGACGTTGAACCAACGGCAGTCATGAGTGACAGGCAGGTTGACTTAGTGGTCACTGATCCTTCCTATATTTAGCCACTGTGACTCCCCATTTCCCATCCGCTCGCAGCCTCTAATGGGACGTGTAATCCCACCGTCTGTAAAGTGTCAGAAACATAGCGACATGCACGCACACACACACACACACACACACAGACACAAACACATACACAATAGCTATAGTTGTTGAACCCGTGGCAGACAATGGATTAATTCAGATGAATCAGGAAAAGTATTTCAGTCCAAGACTTTTCACCTGATTTTCATCTCACGGAATACTAAGGATTTTCCTTTACAATATTTCCAAATGAATGAGAATCACAAGAGAAAGAAGTATTTTCATTTACTTACTAAGAATCAGCCAAAGCAATGAATAGCAACTATTACTTTTTATTTACTACTGTAGGGATGTACTGTGAATGGAGAAATGTCACCTATTCCACTGTGTCTGTAGTGCTGTAAATGAATATCAAGAGGTGCAAATATAAAAGCAGTTTTCCCTGGAGGACTCCATTTACATTTATTCCAATCTAGCTGCAGTGCATTGAGCGCTTGACCCTTGACTGCTGTTACATAACGACAGAGCCAAGCTTAGCCAGATTAATATTAATTTTCTCTGCTCAGGCTGTTTCTGACTTTACACTGATGGTTGAACATCAGCTACCTCTTTATACATCATACAACAAATATAGTACACAACACCTGAACAATATATACGTTGTGAACAGTAACATTTACAGTGTGCACCGCCTTGTTTTCATTCTCCTTTATTCATTTTCACCCATGATTCAGTAATCCATCCTTGTTTCACTGTTAACAATAACGCCAATGCAAAGGGTTTCACTTTCGTACCAACAATACCTAATACTGAGATGACAATAAAGACATTCACGGAGTCCGGTTGACTCCGATGAGACTAAGTCCCATGCTAACGATCAGCACAAAAATTTGATTTTTATTTGAACGCAACTGAATTAATCCAAATAGATCTTGTTTATTAAAATGAACAGTCAGTGTAGGAACCACCCACATGTACAATGACCATGCCGTTATGCGGTATGATAGTGAAATATATGAAGGATCTGGGGTTCTTGTGCCCTACTGATTTAGTTATTAGAGCTACATCAAGTTAACATGTGCCTTTGCCAGCTCTTAGCTGCTTTACTTTTCAGGGGAAGCGGAAACTAGTCCACTAATTGGCTTTGCTCCGTTTTGTCTTCCCCTTTTTAAACTGGACGCCCAGCACAAGGGCTGGTTGTCTCATCTCGTCTCACCGCCCTCCTCTCTGTCGTCTGGACGTGCTGTAAATATCCTCCATCGCAAGGTCTTCTCAGAAGCACTACGGGAAAAGCTTATATCTGTTACAAATCCGAAAGATTAGAACCAAATCCCCTCATGGAACATGGCCTCTAAGTTCCCTATTGTTTGGGAAATCCAGAAAATGTGTTAGTAGACATATAATGGAATTATTAGGTGGGCATGAAAAGATGACTATTGACATAATTATCGTAATGTAAGCTTTGTTATCATGCCTTCTTCTTTACTGTTCTCTGTTCACAGACCATGCTGACAGCCATATCAATGAGTGCAATCGCTACCAATGGCGTTGTGCCAGGTAAAACTGAACTATTTAGAGATGAGATCTGTTTTAGCAACTTTTTTTACACATTTTATGAGGATTATGTGCACTAATGGTATTAGGCTGTGTTGCTGAATAGACTTATCATATAGGAGAGTTTTTTTCAAGCTGATACCAACTGATACCTGAGCGCAAAACAGAGGCAGAACGCATTTCCTTAAACCCGATCTGGGACGAAGATTTAGCTTTGTATTGATTTGCAATTAGCTTGTAGTCTGGCAACGTCCTTTTACACATAATCTTTCAACTCCAGTCTTGCATGGCAAGTTGCTGATTGGACTAAACAATGAGCAGCACACTGAAAAGAAAATCGTAGCCCACATGACCAGTTTCATACCAACAGCTCAGAGAATTGTCCTTTCTCTCATTCTTGTCACTCCCACGATGCTCCACCCCTCTCTCTTCCAGCTGGAGGCTCCTACTACATGATTTCCAGATCTCTGGGCCCGGAGTTCGGTGGAGCTGTAGGTCTTTGTTTCTACCTGGGAACGACCTTCGCTGGCTCCATGTACATCCTTGGTACCATAGAGATTCTGCTGGTGAGTGAACACTGTGCGTCAACTGCTTTCATGAAGTGGCCATAGTCTACTGTGTCTCCACCTCCTCCATATTTTTCCTCCTCCTCCTCCTCCACACAGACGTACATTGTGCCCAAAGCAGCCATCTTTGTGGCTGAGAAAAAGGAGGACGAGGTGAACGCCCTGCTGAACAACATGCGCGTCTACGGCACGTGCTGCCTGGCGCTGATGTCCGTGGTCGTCTTTGTCGGGGTGAAGTATGTCAACAAGCTGGCGCTGGTCTTCCTGGCCTGCGTCATCCTCTCCATCCTTGCCATCTATGCCGGAGTCATCAAGACCATCTTTGAGCCACCAGACTTCCCGTGAGTCCAAGCGATAAACTGTTTCCATGTGACGCAGAAATGGCGTGAGACATTTGTGAGCATTTCACATATCATAAATCATTTGATCGATTTATTCTGCGCTGCGTTTACCAATTTCTCTGTCCCCCACCACAGTGTCTGCATGTTGGGTAATCGCACTCTGCAAAACCACAACTTTGACAGTTGTTTGAAGACAAAAGTCATGGACAACCTGACTGTCACCACCAAGCTGTGGAGGCTGTTCTGTGACGGGCCGGAGCTCAACGCCACCTGCAACGAGTACTTTGTCCTCAACAACGTGACCGAGGTGCAGGGCATCCCCGGATTGACCAGCAAGGTCATTTCAGGTTGGTTTCTTCTGGAGGTATTGGTGGTGGAGTGTGCATATGTGGTGGGCACAAAACTTTGAAATGGGCTCCCAAAACTTAAACTTTACCGTGGGTTTTTGTTATCCACCCAACATACTGGACCGCAGATATGTGTTGTGGCTTGGACGGTGTTTGTTAAATACTCGCCACCTCACCCGCCCCCCTTCCGAAATCGTGAACGGCTGTAATGACAGCTCGCTCCTCCGGGTCCCCAACACCAAGCTCCGCACCAACAGTCTACCTGACCACCGAAAGACAGCAGACTGAGGGCGTTGCTCTCATTAGCTGAATATTTGCTTGTTTTTTTCAATTTCCATTTAATTTTGGATTTACGAACAAACTCCTTTGAGAGTTCAAACGCAATCAATTCCAAATTTGGGCAGAATAATTGACGCCTTTTTGGTCAGAATGTACATCTTTTATTTATGTTTTGCATGTCTTTGTATAGCAGGGCTGGTAACCCAGTGGTAATGCATTTTGGTAACAAAGGAGACTGGGATTGCGAATACCACACCCAACACCCTAGAAGAGCAGAACACTCTCTGCAGCAGAAGACATGTGTGATCAGCTCTTGTTTTCTGCCTTGATTATATGGAGTACATCTTACATTACTTAAATTCTTTCTGGATACATTCTAGTACAGCAAGGTCATAGTTTAGTCGGTATATCTTCGGTGTGGAGGTCCTCGTTTTAAATCCAATAATGGATAACATTTTTTTATTCTTTTATTGCGACCATGCGTCTTTCCGGGGAAGCTCCCCCTGACACGCAATGGGAGGCGAAGGCCCGTTCGTCGCTGCCTGCATCTTTAATGATTATTTGTTTTTCTTCTAAAGACTAAACCTTAAGTAATGAGTATTCACTTTAGAAAGCGAACACTGTTAATGTTATTTTAAAATCAAAACTACACACAATTACTACACAGCCAGGACACAGCCAGGACGTTTTGAAACGACTGTCCTTTAGAAACACAGTAGGGGTTCGATGTTGAGATGGAGGTAGCCTAGCATCGAGCTTAGCATGACGTCACAATATAACATGAATTATATGACAAGGGAAAAAAGAAAAAAAAAGATTATTGACATGGAACTGTAGTGAAATGCATTAAAGCTACAATGGATTTTTATACCTACAACCAGCTGCTTGACTGCTGCCTCCCGTCTCTTGTAGAAAACATGTGGTCAGTGTATGGCCCTCTGGGTAAATTGGTGGAAGACAAGAAGCTGGAATCAGTGGGTGTAGGCACCTCTGCACAGGATAAATACCTTCCCTATGTGGTCAACGACATCACAACCTTCTTCACACTGCTGGTCGGCATCTACTTCCCGTCTGTCACTGGTGAGACTGAGACACACAGGCACACGCATCGTTGTCAAAACGGACAAAAGTTGTTTCATATCTTAAGATTTTTGGTTGTAACCTTCCGCCTCCCAAACTTTAGGTATCATGGCTGGTTCAAACCGGTCCGGTGACTTGCGGGATGCTCAAAAGTCCATCCCAATCGGGACCATCTTGGCTATCGCCACCACCTCCTTTATCTGTATCCTTTCAAGCTTATATCAGAAAGTTGTGTCTTGTGGCTACAGCCATGGGTTTAAATATTCAAACTATGGAACCATTGGAACAAGTTTGAAAGCCGGATAAAAAGCCTAATACTACAGAGCAGGTAGCATTTGAATGGTTGTGGGTAGTGTGTGCACCTTTTAGCTTTAAAGCGACGTAAAAAGACTCTGCCCATTGGTGCAATTTACTCTCCTCAACAGTGCTTTTCAGACGTCACCTGTGTAATTCTGTTTGGTGCCAGCATTGAGGGAGTTCTGCTTCGAGACAAGTAAGAAAATCTGTAAAGTATGAAAAAAAAGTTTTTTTATGCGGCATCAGAAGTCAATACACATTGTGTCGGTTATGTTACCTCTCTTTTGTTTTAGTATCCTAAGGGGAGATGGATCATATTACGTAGTTGCTAAATGCCCTCATCATAAAAAGCTCTAATGCAATGTTTTCCTCAAAAATATTTTGGGTCCATGTGAATGGATCAATGTACCATCTCAAGCACAGTTGGGTCCTGAGTTTTGGAAAGTACGATTAAACCATTTAAATAACATGACGCCTTAAATAGAGCTCTGTTGTTGCCCCAAAACGCTTAAAAACACATCAGCCACACTGTTGCACTGGCTGCCATGCTCCTTCATTGCCATTAAAGGTTGGCTTACTTTTATTTGTACCCAAAGGTAGACTTGCAATGAACACACACATTGTTGTTCATTTTGAATTAGGTATTGAGGCAGATTTAAATTGCAGCCAGTTAAGCAGCTATTCTGCATCAGTTCTAAAAATGTAGACAGATACAGACAAAACATGGGAATATAGGTTCCAGAAAAAGGAGGAAAAAAATGTTTTGATCCCTCATTAACCAACTTGATGCCAGTGATGATCAGTGTTTGAAATAACGGCATTTAAAATAACAGCGTTAGGTAATGGCGTTTTTTTTTTCAGTAACGGGGTAATCTAACTAATTACTTTTTCCGTTGTTACAATGCCGTTACCGTTACTAGACGTTAATTGTGGTGCGTTACTATGCATTGATTAAAGCAGGTTTTTGAACCTACTGGTTTGCGTGCGTGTTTGTGCAGCGGCAGATCTTGTCTGCCTTGGTCACGTGATTCGTCCCACAGTCGCAAACATATTGCTGAAAATGTTCAAAATGCATCACATTTTCATTGAATAGATTATGATTTTATAAGTGAGCACTACATCACTGTCACGTATAATACATTGAAGAAAATATATTTAATGAAAGATCGCCACAAGCTGGATTTGAACCCTGTCGAGCAAAACAACAACACATCCCAAGACGGCTGCGTTACGCCGTCGGCCAATGTGCAAGTAATGTGTACATTATGTCCAGGAGCAAAAACTTTGTTGACATCCGTTGTAAGCAACTGCAATTTTTTAACAGTAATGCAAATAGTTACTTTCCCTGGTAATGAGTTACTTTTATTGTAGAGTAATTCAGTTACTAACTCAGTTACTTTTTGGAACAAGTAGTGAGTAACTATAACTAATTACTTTTTAGTGTTAAGTAACGTTCCCAACACTGTTGATGATCACAGTCACATTTTTCTTCTGCATAACCTGCACCAGAAAAGAGTTCCTAACAAATGCAATTTTGTTCTCTTGTTGAATTATTGTTTGCTTTGGACACTTTGTTTCCTTGCTTGTTAGACACTTTTGCAGATGGTTGATTGTAACGTTTTGACAGATTGACTGAAACACACTTGAGTGTAATCATTTGGCTCTTTTGGGTCACTTCAAAAATAAAGAATAACAATAGTAAATATCCAATTTCATAGTTCTCCCTCTCACAAGACCTTTATATCTTTATTTGAAAATATTTTTTATGCAAAGTAAATTTAACTCCTCTTTACCTGTTGCAAAGGGTCAGTTTAAATTGTTATTGGTTTGGATCTTTTCAAATAAATTGTTGAGAAAGAAAAATATCAGCAAACTTCCTTTAAAGTGAATTGAAATGGTGTTAACATACCGACATTGATAGATGGCTGAATTGTTGTTATTTTGCATTGGATTGCAGATATGGTGACGCAGTGAAGGGTAACCTCGTGATAGGCACGCTATCGTGGCCCTCCCCCTGGGTAATCGTGATTGGCTCGTTCTTCTCCTGCTGCGGGGCCGGGCTGCAAAGTTTGACCGGCGCCCCCCGCCTGCTGCAGGCCATCGCACGAGACGGCATCGTACCTTTCCTGCAGGTCAGGCACTCGCAGTCGACCGAAATACGTTCAGAGCCACCTGCAGCCTGATGTACCTGTATCTTTTAATGTGACACTTGACTTGTTGTAGGTGTTCGGCCATGGGAAAGCTAACGGAGAACCCACCTGGGCTCTGCTGCTGACGGCGGCAATCTGTGAGATCGGGATCCTCATCGCCTCCCTGGATGCCGTGGCCCCGATCCTCTCCATGTCAGTATCGCTTTGCATTGACAAGTCACATGCCGTCTCTCCATGAAACCAGATCAGCAGATCCCTCCAGCATTTGTCTTCCTAAGGACACCTAATGAGTTATTGTTGTCCCGCTGCAGGTTTTTCCTCATGTGCTACTTGTTTGTCAACCTGGCCTGTGCACTGCAGACCCTGCTGCGGACGCCCAACTGGAGACCCCGCTTCAAATACTACCACTGGTGGGTCATGAATTATTCTGTCCTGGAAGTGTATGATTTGCTCTTTATATTTATATACTTTCCCATGTTAAAAGAAGAGAATCTTTAGGAAATTATTAATACTAAATAGAATTTAGCAGTTTTTGAAGTTACTTTGAACACTCTTTTTCCCTCACTTTAAATCGCTCATGCATTTTTAAAGGTTCAATATTGAACTGTTCTGCATTGTAATGTCTAAAATAACACAGAGACCTGTGTTTATTTTTTAAATTATGTACATGCATTATCCCAAATTTTACATTCATTTTGAAACCTTGAAATGTGTCCTTTTCATTAAGGTTAGGTAAGCTATAAATTGAATGTACGGTACATATTTAAGATGCTCTATCTAGATCTCTCTTTTGTGAGTGTAAATTTGAGGCAGGTGAAGGATTTGAGTCATCAGATGTCTTGATCTTAAGTCATCAGAGAAACATTCTCTGCACCATTTGCTACAGCTGTGCTAACGTGTGTGCATGTGTGTGTTTCCTCCTGAAGGGCTCTGTCCTTCCTGGGAATGAGCTTGTGTCTTGCCCTCATGTTCATCTGCTCCTGGTACTATGCTATTGTGGCCATGGCCATCGCTACCTGCATCTATAAATACATTGAATACAGAGGGTAAGAATGGCTGTGTATGCTATGTTCTTTCATCGGTGATTAATAAAAGGGAAAATAAACAAATTTAAAGATTAAACATTATAAAGAGAGAATCAAATGCTTCATGATGCATAAATGTGTTTCGACATCTTTATATGGTCTTGCTATACCTGCACTTTCAAAAGGAACAATAGAGTGCTTTAAATTGCGCAAAATTCACCTGAGCTACTGAGGAGGAGTAAAGAACAATGGAACAAGATTCCCTTTCTTTTCAGAATGAGTGAACATCCACATCCAGGATCATCCACCTCATTCTAATTTTCTGCAGTTTGTCTCTGCTTGTGAGAACACTGTGTGATCCTTTAGATTAGGTTATTAAAGTGAAACTAACAAAATGGACCCTTGGATGATTCCATATTGAGCTGCTGACATCACCAAAAATGTTCTCCTAAATCCAAGGAACTTTCACACAGGACATGATTGTACCAGGAGGTGTGAGACTGAAAACATCCACTGGCTCTGGTTCTTAACAATCCTTGAGTGTACGGATTTAGTTGCTGCTTCTTCATGTGGTGCGTCCTTTGTTTGCTGTAGGGCAGAGAAGGAGTGGGGAGACGGCATCCGTGGCCTGTCGCTCAATGCGGCACGCTACGCCCTCATTCGCCTTGAGGAGGCTCCACCGCACACTAAGAACTGGAGGTACTATTTGTTGAGTGTGTGTGTTTTTTTTGCTTTTCACATTGTGAGTCCTAAACAAGTTGTTAACCAGTAAAAAACACATTTTTGGGACGTGAGTTTTCCTGCTTCAACGTTACAACTTGGAATTGTGGTTTAGATCAGGGTCACGGTGATTAGTATTAACAGATATCTGCATATGACTCCAGAAGGTTTTCTGGTTCCCGTTTGGTCGATACTCTTGGAGCTACAATCAGGTTTCAGCAGGGTTTAGTTGAATGCAGTTCATCTAAAGAGCTCGCCATGCATCGTCCCGACAATGATTTTCATTGCTTTAAAGCAGCGTTCAACTAAAACTGCATGATTGCACCCCAGATTGCTAATCAGACTGCCGAATAATAACCAGCGCAAAGGGGAAGAAGTCTTGACCTGGATATCAGCGGGCTGTAAAAATATTGTCTGTTATCCTTCCCATAAAGTGTGATTTTGATAAGAATAATAGTAAATTGGCCGTAAAATATTTGTTGGAGTAAGGTTTGGGGTTTGGCACCAAACGATGGTTAAACTGAGGGTGAGGATCTAGGGAATTAATACATCAGGTCAACGAGGGTCTTTACAAAGATGTTACAGGAACACGTGTGTGTGTGTGTGTGTGTGTGTGTGTGTGTGTGTGTGTGTGTGTGTGTGTGTGTGTGTGTGTGTGTGTGTGTGTGTGTGTGTGTGTGTGTGTGTGTGTGTGTGTGTGTGTGTGTGTGTGTGTGTGTGTGGTCAGAGTTGACGCAGGGCCACCTATCTGTGTTAAGCCCAACAAAAGAGACAGAAATAGACAGAGGGAGAATTTCAGTAATCTCTTGGTCCTAATCTGACAGTGCAAAAGTACAGAAGGACCACACTGGCTGACCTTGCAGACTGCCTATCCAAAACAACACCTGTTTCTTCCCTTTTCTCTTCTCGTTCAGTGTAGCTGTAGCCTGATCTGATGTTTACGATGATACTGATACAGTCTTGTTGAATTGCCCTATTGTTGCCCTGCATAGTCAGCAATAATGTGCTATTCACAGCAGTGTAACGCTCCCTTTTCGCCAAATCGCTCTCTGTGTGTCTCCAGGCCTCAGGTGCTGGTGCTCCTGAATGTTGACTCGGATCAAGCAGTCAAACACCCCCGTCTGCTGTCCCTCACCACTCAGCTGAAAGCAGGGAAAGGCCTTACCATAGTGGGGAATGTTTTAGAGGGGACCTATCTCACCAAAGACACAGAGGCCCGGAAGGCTGAGCAGGTATGATGGGGATGTGTACAGCGGCATGCAGCAAATTATCATTTAAGAAGAATTACAGTTCCAATCAAAATGGTATATGGTGCCTTTTTCTTTTGTGTTTACAATACTTTGCGCCCCAAAGACAATCTGTTGTGTCAGTCAGGATTTTGACTGTTAGAAAGCATTATATATCCGGACTGTGAGTGAACTCTGTCATCTACTGGCCAAACTGTGTAGGTCTTCTTTGTTTTGTGCAAATGATAAGACCATGATTTCAAAAGTGTTTGAGTCCGTGGCTTACCTTTCCTCCAAAACAATCTCTTACAGAAGCTGAAATCTGAGATTACACAAACGGCTTTATACATGGGCATTGTCAGTATGACTAGTCTTGTGTGGATATAAATGATATTGCTAAATTGTTATTGTTTTATTTTTTTCTATCTTTCTCTGTCCAGAACATAAAGTCGGCCATGTCAGAGGCGCGAACAAAGGGTTTCTGCCACGTCGTGGTGTCTTCAAACCTCAGAGACGGCGTCTCCCACCTCATCCAGTCCGCGGGGCTGGGAGGCATGAAGCACAACACAATCCTCATGGCCTGGCCCGGCACCTGGAGGCAGGCCAACGACCCGCAGTCATGGAAGAATTTCATAGGTACTGAGCATGACACCGCTCATGTATGAATCTAGTAGGCAGAAAGGCACATTAACCGGAAGACCATTGAATAGTCACTCCAAATTGATCTAAAAAATACATTGGAAGTATTGCTGTAACATTTTACATTGCATATTTGCACACATATGCAGTCTTTGTGTTGAAATTACAATAACTTAGAACAAAATAAATGTGATTGCTGTAGTTGGTAGCCTGGCTGGTTGTGTAGCATTGTACAGGGCACAGTGTCACTACAACCTTTGATAGAGGTGATCAGTGCCTGATGGTGCCCACAACACTCTCCCTCCGTCCATCCAGAGACGGTGCGGGAGTCCACAGCAGCTCATCATGCCTTGCTCGTGGCTAAGAACGTGGACAGCTTCCCCACCAACCTGGAGCGCTTGGGGGAGGGCACCATCGACGTGTGGTGGGTAGTTCACGATGGAGGCATGCTGATGCTGTTGCCCTTCCTCCTCCGGCAGCACAAGGTCTGTCCACATCTTCGAGATACCTACAACAGCCACAAGTCATTGTTTCTTCATGCTCTCGTCCTGAACCCTTCTTCTACACTATTTTGGCCTTCTTTGAAAATGTCTCCCCTTGCCTCTCTCCCCTCCATTCTGCTCTATCTCACTAATCCCACCCATCCAGGTGTGGAGGAAGTGTAAGATGCGCATCTTCACCGTGGCTCAGATGGATGACAACAGCATCCAAATGAAGAAGGATCTCCAGATGTTCCTCTACCACCTGCGACTGAATGCAGAGGTGGAAGTAGTGGAGATGGTGAGACTTTGACTGATAGAATAGAAAACTGCATTTCATCTTGCACTGGATTCAGGGCCATGGTCCTCTCTTGCAGGGATTTCATATGTTTTAATATTTGCAACACAAATTGAACATTTGGGTTCTGAGGTAAAAACAAGAAAAACAGTACTCCTACATCACAATATCATTCTTACTCTTAACAGGGACATATTTTACTCTTAAAGGGTAGGACGTTCCCTCCACCAATGGTTGAATGTGGGTGTGTGTGTGTGTAATCAGCTTTCTGTCGTCTCACGCAGCACGATAACGACATCTCGGCCTTCACCTACGAGAAGACTCTTGTGATGGAGCAGAGGTCTCAGATGCTTAAACAGATGCAACTCTCCAGGACCGAGAGGGAGAGAGAGGTGAGGCTCTGCTCTACTCAACCTACGCAACACTGCAATCGGGGCAGCTTTGTGCAGCCGCATTCCAATTCAATACGAGGGTATTGGATTAGTTACTAATGAAATGAGATCATAAATGTGTTGTTTGAAAGTGTAATCATAACAATTGCTTCAATACGATGCTGGTCAGATTCTTTATCCTGTCCATGAGTAAATACATAATAGAATCCGAACAGTGTTGTAGTAAATCTCGCCTGCCGTTGCGTTATATGACAATTGCCCCCCCTCTTTGTTCACGGCCATCGCCTCCCCGGGTCGCACCGCTCAGATTCAGAGTATCACTGACGAGTCGCGTAACTCCATCCGGAGGAAGAACCAGGGCGCCGCTCCAAGCACGACCCGCAGCCGCTCCACCTCCGCGGCAGAGGACATTCAAGAGGACGAGGTAGCCAATGTTGTCAACCTGCTTGTCCCTCGCTGTTCGACGCACCAACCCGTCTTCACAAAGCTGGATCTGTGGCTGCAGGCGTAGGATTGTCATGGTTTCAAACCTGCCCTCATTTTGACCCAGATATTCTCGGCTATGATGCATATACAGTATAACCAAGGACAGATGTAGAAGGAGAGTTGTAGTACTGCTTTGGGCAATAGGCAATAAATGTATAACATATGTAAATATTACATTTATATAAAGACAGGCCTTTTGGAATTAGAATTATAACCCAGTAAGTAAATAGTTTTTCTGTAAGGCATTGCTCTCTGGATAATCCTTTGTGCTCTTTGAGCTGTCTGTGGTCTTATCCATAGAATGGGATTATGTGCATGGCACACACGGACACTAGTTCAGGGTACTTGGGTGATGAGTTGCTGTGTTACATCACAGCTTAAGCTGAATAGTGAGCTTGCGTTGAAAGCGTCCGGAGAGCCGTCCCAGTAAGCCGTAGACCATAAATCCTTTATATTATTATATACAGCCTGCAGATGCCATGGGCTCAGTCAGAGAGAACGAGAAGCTGGGTCATGCCTACAAGGTGGCGTCCACCTTGTACATCTGACAGTTTAAGACCTCACTACACTAGCACCTCCAACTGTGGTCACTGAGAGCTGCTTTGTGAATACCAGCCCATTGCACCCTGAAACTGCCCAGCCTGAATTTCCCCATCACTCCATAATCCCACCTCGCCCCCTCCCACCTCCACAACTAACGGGTGAAACAAGTGCACAGTATTGTCTCAGAAACCTCAACATGGGGATATCTGAATTATTGTTGAGCATTACAAGTCACAGGCTCTTATCCCGGAGCAATAGCATTAAAAATTATGATTGGACAACACTGTACTCTCTTTTTGTTGATTTATTTTAGCCTGACCGCAGTCGTCTCTCACCGCCCCCCTCCTCCTAACCCCTGCCCCACTCGGGACACTGACATAGCATCTTCCATGAAAAGAAATGTGCTGTACACCACGTCGCTCTCACCTGCATGTCTTTTTAGCACAACGGAGACCTAAGTCTAATTTCTAAATCTAAACATGTCACCTTGTCAGCCCCATGTTTATTGAGATTTATGAGATATTTATTGAACACAAATCAGGACCAGCATTCACAGCAGCCATAATCCATACATCTTTATGGTGGCAGAAAATAATCCCACCATGTATTCTCATAGTCTGTGGTTATATATAGAGTAGATTTTGATTTAGAGTTGTAGTTAAATCAGATGACACTTTATTTTAATAATAATGTGGTGAATCCCACTCTGCTGTGCTGTATTATCCCTTCGACATAGGCTGTGTTAGGGTGTTGACTTTGCGCATGTGTATTAATTTTTGGAAGCCCTGTAAATGATCAGAAACATTTTCACTACCACTTCCCGGTTCTTGTCGTTCACCCATGAATGTTGTGTTTCAACCCTTGCTTGGACCATTGAGCACGGTGTGGTGATTCCCAATGTTAGGTTATGGGCCATGTGTGTTGTTGTAAATGCTGAACAGGTGTGTATTATTATTCTCTAGCAACTGTTTTATCAACCTTTTAAAGGAAAGACTTTTTTTTTTTCCTCTTGCCACTTTTTTTACACCATCTATTCTCTTTTTTTCCCCATCTATGCCCCTCCGTCAGTTATTTTGCCTTTCTGCGGACTCTTCGGACTCCCTCCCTGTTCTCTTACTCCTTGGCGTATAGATCCCGCCCCATTCCTCGTGTTTGATCTTGTCCCTCCTCTGGAGTAATACTGGGTCTCCTCATTCTTCCCTCCGCTTCAGGCCCAGCTCATCCACGACAGAAACACGGCGTCTCACGCCGCCCTAAACGACAAAGCCGAAGCCGGGCCCGACCGGGTCCACATGACCTGGACCAAGGACAAGCTTTTCATGGAGCGCAACCGCAACCGCGAGTGCACCGCCAACGTGGCCGTGCGCGACCTGTTCAACATGAAGCCGTGAGTATTTGTTCTGTTTGAGCACCGCTGAAACATCTGTCAGCCTGTAACTCGGAAGCTTGTACAAGCGGGAAGGAGAATGTTGTATGATTCTCAGGAGCACTAGTGTACGTGCTCCACAAGGTGGAGTCTGCATGGTGTGTCCGTTCAGCCTTTATCTGGTGTGTATGTTCACGTTGCCATTTCGTAGCGCATGGCCAGGCCAGGCAGATCACACACCATGCTGCTGTTTGGACTAACACCCCAAACCCCCATCCCATAGTGTCCTCACCAGAGACTTGAGTATAGAGACGGACAACGAGTCTGCCTCTTCCTTCGTCTTTAAAAAGATGTAGCCATGCCAACCTTAGTGCCCATGGAAATGTTGTTGAGCTAGCAGTGTCAGACCAAAACCTGTATGATAGCTTCGTAAACAGAAGATCCTATATAGATCTGAATGTTTGACTCCAATGACTCCAAACGCTTCCTCTTATATATCTGGTATAATTCCTGAGCCTCCGACTCTCCACTTTTACAGCACCAATTAACCCTGAGAATTCCCCCGCGAATAAAGGATTATCTCATCTTATATTATTCAAAATAAGTAAAAACCGGTTATAAGCTAAAATACAGCAAGCCAACAGGGAGGGACTGATATGTTTGGGCTTCACTTTATGTTGTCGCGTCTTGTCAGTGTGTGGACCTACGTGGGCTCCAGTTCACCTGCGTGGCTTAGAGTCACTGTAAAGAACATTTTCTCACACACGTCGCAAAGGAAGAGAAGAAATGGTGGCTACTCCTGCAGCCTCCATTGAGATGCATGTGTTGTGGTGGAGAGAGCTGACGTAGCAAGCATCTAAGCCTGTTTCTGTTCTGTCCCATTTTCTCCTTCTAGAGAGTGGGAGAGTCTGTAAGTCGCCTTCTTTTTGCTCTAGGCCGTCTGCATGTGTGTTTGTGAGTGTGTCTGTGCCCTTGTTTGTGTCTTTTGAGTAACAGTATGTTGGCAGAATGCCTCCATCAATTTAATTTGTATGTATATTAAAGACATGGTTGGTTTGTATGCATTAGCAACTTTGTGCTTTCCATTTTCGTTTTTCAAAGTGACCACCAAGTACCCCACAAATATATATAGTTTTATCTCTGCAAGAAAATTTAAATTTGTGTTTTTAAGTAGAGTGGAAAGCAGAATTTTGTGAAATTGTCTTGTTCATGTAAAATTGCTTGTGGCTGTTATGTTATGTGACGTTATGTTCTTGAATTGCTTTCAATCTTAAATTGTTGAGGTGACAATAAAGAGGCAACATTGAGTGTGTGCTCTACTATTAATAAACAACATTAGTTGGATTAAAAGACTAGTACAAAGCTATACTATGACACACAAATCAATAATAAACACCAGTATTGACATGACTATTAGGTGTTATACTTCATGTCCCTGCTGTGTGTAGATGCTGCCTCTTTATTGTACCAGTAAGTACAACGGGTTTCAGCGGCTAACCTTGCCTGGCTAAAGAATGCAGAATGCTTTGCCTAAAACAGATATATGTATTAACATCCCCGCTTTTTAGGGAGATATTATTTTGGAAATATTATACCTGAACCTTCTGAGTATGGTTTGCATCAATGTGGCATTAAAATAATACTAATATTAATAAATAATAAAAAAAATTAAAGACAAAGAAAGTGAGAGACATCTGGTTAGAGAGCTAAGCCAGCAAGCGGTAGCATAAAGGTAACATAAGTACATCGTAAAGCACAAAGAGACTTCTTGGTGACACGGGTTATGTATGCTGTGGAGAAGGCCTATTTTAGATATTTGCCGTTTTCCTGAAGTTAGCAGCGGGTAGCTTTCCTATCATCTCTGCTACTCATCACTGACGCTCCCTCGGGATGTAGTATTCTCTTTCCCTCACTGTGACCTTCTTGCCGAACTAGGAACCAGTCAAACGTCCGCCGGATGCACACGGCCGTCAAGCTGAACGAGATTGTGGTCAACAAGTCGCAGGGAGCTCAACTGGTTCTGCTGAACATGCCCGGACCCCCCAGAAACCGAGGAGGGGACGAGAACTGTATCCTTTTGAGCCAACCCCGCCTTTTAGAACAGAACTTCTTACATTTGTTTTATTTAGCAGCTATAATCAAATAACGAGTCAACAGTCACGTGACATTTTTATTGAATCTAATGAACCTGGAGTTTACCTTACATATGTTAAAGCCTGCTGACTGAACTACCCTTTGATTCTGCTCATAAGCTTTGTTGTGACCTACATTTACTAACATAAAGTACGTAAGTAAGTCTTTAATGTTGAGCCCTGCATGCTGCATCATATAGAGTTTAATCTCTGCAACAGGAGTCGGTGGAGACCAAATGGGAGCTAAAAGAGTTTGAATAATGGATTAACATCCATCAGGACATAATCCTGACTCTAAATGAAGGCTCACTTACTGTTTGCTAACATATTTGCTATATTTACCTAAAAGATGACAATATATTGTTATTACTGCTTTGTTTTGTTTCTTGACCACCATCTTCTCAGACATGGAGTTCCTAGAGGTTCTCCTCGAGGGTCTGAACCGGGTCCTGCTGGTACGAGGCGGCGGCCGCGAAGTCATCACCATCTACTCTTAAACACAATGAAGAACTCTCACGCCCAACCCTCCACACGTGGGATGTTGCCATGGTTACCGGTCACCGGGCATTTTTTTCCAGAAAGAAAGCCTATTTTAGGTTTTTCTGAAGTGAAGTGTGGGGGATTGTTGTAAGGCGGGACCATTCGTGATTGGCAGGTGACTTGAAGGATCCCCGGATGAAGGACTAACTGAGGGTGCAAGCACAGTGTGCGCTTGTGTCCACGCTGGGCCACAGAACCCGACCCACCACATGTGGAAGTTTTATCGCTGAAAAAAATATATATATACATATATATTCTATTACGTTTTTGTGTTTTATCCCTCTTGTGTCTACGTTGCCTCGTTCCCCTTAAGAAAACAAGAGAGTGAATGTGTGCCGCTATGATGTGACCCTTTTGTGTTGCACTTTTGAAATCTGCAGAGATGTTCTGGAGAAACGTGCTGGAAGAAAGCATGCCGTGAGAAGAGAAGTGAGGCGTTTGCATATCGGCTTTATTGAATACTGATGCAATTAGATGCACTTTGGTGTCCTACATCACTGCCTGCGCTCAGTGCTTTCATTTGAAATGACTTTTTATCTGTTGGAGGACAGGGATCACGTGTTTAGTTTTGAGGTCGTCCCTGTAGTAGCTGCGGTGTCCCGTGCTGGTCAGCCTCATCAGTGAGGACGTGTGCCACATGTTGTATCACCCTGTGCTCCAGATGTGGGGTTATGACAACTTGTTGAACATCTCCGACCTAACACTTTGAATAGGGAAAAGAGCCATAGTATAAACTCTAGGACCCTTTGTCAGCTTTGGACAAAGACATATTAAACGCACATGTATACACATTCATTGTGACTGAAGTAGGCGGGACATTTGTTGACATCCCTGGGCTGTTTGACAGCGTGCAATAGCTTCATGACAAAGCAGATTGGCTCACGTCAAACCTGCCCTCAGAATTGTCATAATTTAGCAAATTAAATTTAAAATGTAAAGGGACAAAATGAATCGTGCATCAGTGCAACTTGCACTCAGTGCTTTATTTACTGTGTCGGGGAAGTCATTCAGCGATAACTCATCAACCCAAACTTTGATCCCCAGTTTGAGTATCTTCATTGTAATGAGCATGTGTAGGAGAAAAAGTGCCAAAATTACTCTGAAAACTGTGGCGGTTTCACCAATCTGTCTCAGCTACAGCTGGAAAGAAAATGAGAAGCACAATTTTCACTTTCAGGAAATTATTAATTAAGCAAATGCAACTCGTAGATTTGAACTCAAACCATTTTTTTGTGTTCCTCCAGTTTCTTTCAGATTAGCCGTGCAGTATTTTTAAAGCAGAAAGCGGAGAACTTCTGACCAACGCCTTCTGAAACATTGCTGTTCTTGTTCTTTTGTTCGCTTGTAACCACCTGGTTGTCCTGTAGTTTCTGTTTCATTATTGTTGATCCTCTGTTACTTTAAGTATTCTTTTTTTCGTTCCTCTGGAAGGAGGCAGGGAGATGTGTGAGCGCGTGTGTCTACACTGCAGCGAATGTCCAGTTTTTATGTGTTTTTGTTACTACCTGTAAGAAAGTACCACACAGGACTGAAGCTTTTCAGGTATACCTGGTCAGAATGTATCAATGTAGAAGGATATAATATTTAATATATATAATATAAGAGAACTGGCCCTTGGAACTGGAGTTGGAACTATGTTAGCTTCCTTATATTTTAGCGGCCAAAGATTTTAAACGTAGGCCTGTACAAATAAAACTTGTCTAGGTTTTAAAATAGTTTGAAACATTGGAATAAATCATTGAATGTCTTTTTGTTTTTTTAATCTGATTACTGAACTGGATAGAAGCAGCTGTGTGTGAAGAAAACCATAATCAGACCACGCAAAATATATCCACAGGTTTATGGGAGGTGAAAAGGATGTTCGCACAGCTGTAGGATTGTAGGTGGCCGAGGTGTCGCTGAGGCTGAACACATGGAGATAAAAATCACATTGCTCCAACTGACGTCCCATGTGGATTCACAGAAGGAGAAAAATAAGCACTTTGTGTGGGTGGGTGTGTGTGTTTGTTCCCGTTGGGCACCGCTGTGTTTCTGCTGCTGTCCGCAGTCGGGCCTCGCGTTCTGAAAACAGGAAGTCACTTGTGGGTCCACATATAGAGGAAGCTAACCCTGTAAATTGTATTTGTGCCTCTGAGTAATTATTAAAAGTGCTGATAATAAAGCAGAACCTGTCCAAGTGTTAATTCTCGTCACACACACACAGATTTGATATTCATGACACAATGGGTGCATTCAAGGCTGCTGGCCTTAGTGCGTACTAACAAGATAGTTTTTTGTGTGCGGTGTGAACTTGTCTTTGTCTCAATAACTTTTTATAAGACACAAGCAGCCAAGCTAAATGATGCATATGTGGTCAGGTCTGTCCCAATAATGGCAAATGCACACAAAGATTGACAAATCTATTCCAAACCACACATGAATAAATCATGAATTTATTTCTGCATTTGAATGGGTTTTTTCCATTTGTTAATGGATTTGTACGTGTTTGTTTGTGGATCGCTCCATTCGTGTTTTGTTTTTTTAGGATGTAGTTTTATTAAGTGCTCTACATGACATAGAGGATGTAGGCGAGAATATATAATATTCGTGCTGTCAAAATTAACGTATTCATCTATGCGATTAATGTGACATTTTTACTTCAGTCGTCGTTGATCCTTATTACCACTACTGTAACACTCTGCGTTTGGGCTGTGAGCTTGACGCGTAATGACTCTTCATAGACAGCAACTCTGTTTTAAAAGATTTACTTAAAACTTCAATGCATTTTTTTTAACACCGTAAACACATATTAATGCAAATGTGGCTCTTAGTGTCTGAAATACGATAATTGTATCTTAGTTCCAAGATGTTGCTTTGCAGAATAACCAAATAAGCATTCAAAAACTAGACAACACTAGCTAACTAAGCTTTAAGAGCTACAATAAATAATCAAATTGTAGGAGCCATTTGTTTAGTAGAGGATGTAGAGGCTGTCTGCGGTCCTGATGTCAGAGTTTGTTCCACCATTTCGGAGCAAGGACAGCAAAGGGTGGTGATCTTGTTGAGTGTTTGGCTCTCAGTGAGCGGGGAGACATGCCTGGAGAGTTACAATAGTCAAGGCGGGAGATGACAAGAGCCTGAATCAGTACCTGCGCAGCCTTCTGAGTCAGGAGGGGTCGTATTCTCCTGATGTTGTAGAGTGTGCCTCTACAGTATCGCGTTGTTTTTGTAATGTTTGGAGTCAGGGAGAGTTTGCTATCTAGCGTCATACCGAGGTTCTTGGTGGTCAAAGTCGGCGTTGCCACGGATTGGCCAAAGCTGATAGTCAGGTTCCTGGGCAGGAGAGTCTTTTCCCGGAAAGAGAAGCAGTTCAGTCTTGTCGGGGTTGATTTTCAGGTGGTGAGCGGACATCCACTGCGAAATGTCAGTCAGACAGGCAGAGATCCGTGCCGCAGCCCGAGTGAGGGAAAGAGAATTTGTCATCAGCATACCTGCGGTATTAGAAGCTGTGCGAGCGAATGACAGCCGAGAGAGTTGGTGTAGAGAGACGAGGGGACCCAGGACAGAACCCTAAGGAACTCCAGTAGTAAGAGAAGAAGGTTCCGACACATGGGGGTTCGAGGAGGTTGGAGAAGATATAAAATAGTTTCTTGGGGTTAGAAAATGAGGACTCAATTCTGGATTGGTAGAAAGAGCTTTTGGCAGCGGAGATGGAGGCAGAGAAAGAGGAGAGAAGCGATTTGAACGCATGCAGGTCATCAGATTCAGACAGCCAAGGAGCTGGTGGGGATTTGCCGGCCCGTCGTGTCGTAAGAGGACAGAGAGAGTCGGGACAGGACTGCCGCCACCACCCCTTCCAGTGGACCTGGCTGTGTGGCTGAAGGAGAAGGCAGAGCAGGGAGCGCCTGGGTGGGGGTGTTCTCCGGTGTGATCCAGGTCTCAGTGAGCGCGAGGAAGTCCAGCGACTGCTGGATGACAAAGCCGGAGATGAAGTCCTGTGACGAGATGTTGGACATGTGTAGAACGGGTGGAATAAGAAAGGGAGGTTACCAGATCTAGCCCGAGGGCTGTAGTCTCTGCGGGGGGGAAAGCAAATAGATATCTGGGTCAAACATATACGCTGAGCCTTTCTGAGCGAAACAGAATTAGATCAGTTCAAAACCTAGCAAAGATAGGAGGCCACACTAGCAGTCAACTTAATCTAATATAGCATAATATACAGCTAGGACTGGCAGTGAGAATGGCAAAAGCTAAGGCAAAATAGCAATCAAGTTAGCTTAAAACAGTTCATCTCTTTAATACTATTTACTGCTGTATTCTTATGTCTTAAGACTCTTAAAAACACTCCATTGGTTACCAACGTAACTTAAGCGTTTTTATAACCCAAAATCGATTTTTTTTTCTGTGTGCATTTGGAAATCTTTGTTTGGAAATCATTCTGTGTGCATTTGTTAAATCTTTCTGTTTGTAAATCATTGTGTGCCTTTGTTAAATCTTAATGTGTGCATTTTAGTTATTGAGACTGATCTTTTATTTGTATTTATCGACACGAATTAACTGCCCAGTAGAATCACGAAATAATCACCGTTCCATCCCTGCAAAGGTTTGCGATGGCCGGGAATCGAACCCGGGTCAACTGCTTGGAAGGCAGCTATGCTCACCACTATACCACCATCGCAAAAAAAAATGTAAAGATTCCTTTGTCAATCGTTGACTGCGACTGCGAGCACTTAAGGGTAATGGTAGGAGTCAAGGTCAAAGAGGGGGAGACAGAGGAGGCCTCTGAGCTCCACAAGGTTCTATTTACCGGGGCCTCTCCCACGTAAACCGTTTTAAACAGCTCAAATCCTGCATCCTCGAGAGTCCCTAAAATGCACCCGATGCATTCTCCACGATAGTGCTAAACCACTATGGATATAATATTTCTTTGGCCACTAGTATTATAGCACTGTAGTGATGACACAGTGTTTACCCCTGGTTTATGAATGATAAGAGTTTCTTCGGACTTTATCCGTCAATCAATCCGGGAGAGATTGACAAGAATGCAAAAAAGTAGTTAGATTATTTTAAGAATGAACGAAGAAAATGTAGGACTTGATTGAAACATGGAGATAACATGTAAATCCCCATTCCACTGCTGCAACGAAGGACACATCCCCTTGTTATTTGTGATTTTGCTCTCATTTTTGTTTCTACCACCTAATGA
Organism: Apeltes quadracus; assembly: GCA_021346845.1. Lineage (NCBI taxonomy): Eukaryota > Metazoa > Chordata > Actinopteri > Perciformes > Gasterosteidae > Apeltes > Apeltes quadracus. Next base: position 2,410,378 of record CM037914.1, on the reverse strand, counting down.
TCCTAAATCACTTACACTCATTCTCTAATTCCTTCTCATAAAAATGTCATAGTGACTGGCCGTCCATCCGTTTTAGATCATGAGTTGATAATGTATTGCTGTAGGGTCTGCTCACTGTGAAGACAACTTTTTCCCAGTAGCTACTGTGAATCCCCCGACAGGCAGAGATCCTATGCGGATCAGCAAACCATCACATTTTAAGAAAAGGTCTGCGATGGCCGGGAATCGAACCCGGGTCAACTGCTTGGAAGGCAGCTATGCTCACCACTATACCACCATCGCATGGTGCTGAAAAAGAGTAGTACTAGTGGGGGTGCGGAGGTAGAGTGGAGGAAACAGAGGAGGTCCTTGTGTCCTCACTAAAGACATCAAGACTGACTAAACTCCACCGGGCCGCTTAACTGTGTTTAACAGAGCTCCAATCCTGTAAGAAATCCTGTCTTCATAATCATCTTCTTGCCCTGGTGTGACGTCACCATTACGGACCGATTGTTTATGCTTGATGCCCTGCTGCGCGTTCAGTCAGAGGTGAGTCTGTAAATGAGAAAAATAAAAAAATAAAACCCTTCACTCTGTAAGATTCCGCAACTTGCCATATCGCTGGATTGACTGATTTTTCTATAAAACATTTCGACTTATTTTAATCTTTTTGTGAGCATTTGTCCCCATCCTTCCCCCTCCTGACAGACACGTCTCCCCACTCAGATCCTGCTGTCCAGTGTCCAGCTGTGGACGGACCGTAGAGGGGCCAGGATGATGAGTTAGTGGTCACAAGGAGATGTGGCTTCATATCAACGGGATCCCCACTCAAAACAGATCAGTCGACCCTATAGATTTTAACTCTAATAAGGAAAAGTATTGATGTGTATTTTGGACATAGCGTGCATTGTGTGTTCTGCCACGTAGGCAGAGCAGCATCTGTCCACCAGAGGGCATCCTTGTCTTCCCTTGAATCTAGCTTCTTGCGCAAACAGTGATGTAAACATTCACTTCCGAGTTGAATCCAGCATGAGCACATCTTTAAGTCAGAGAACGTGAAAGAAACATCCCTCTATGTTTGCAAGGCTCACTACACAACCCCCTCAGAAAGGGTTGAAAACACTTTCTACTGGAGGTTCAGAGACTGAAACAAACGCCTCTGAGGCTTAAATTAATTCACACTTCCTGCTCTTTTGCTTGCTCGTTTCGCCCTGGTAGACAAGTCCCTTCAACACAACTTACCTGAATACCTTACTTGATACCAACTTACCTTACTTGAATATAATTGTATTATTTTAACGGCATTGCTATGCTTGTATTGTAAATCTCTCTCTTTCTCTCTCCCTACAGCTCATATAAAACGTGGGAACTGCTTTTTCACCCCGTCCAGATATTACTATTACTAATATTGAATTTGTGGTTAGGTTTTTGGCCTGAGGTCCGGCAGCGGCCAGTTGTTGCTTTGTGATCTGCATCATGCTGTCAGGTTATGAGGATGTCCTCTCTGCTGCGGATCTGCAGCTCACACAAGCAAAACCGTGCCGACATGTGATTCAACTGGAGCGAGAAGGAGAGAGAGAACTGCACAGGAGCCGCGGTGGAACGTGACATGTGTCATGTTCACAGACTTTGTGGTTCATCCTCTACAAAGTCGGCGGCACCACTTGCATTCAGCGAGTGCGGTGCAGAACAGCATGTTGACTCATTCAAAGCCTCAGCTTTGTAACTTTAGGAGGAACTTATGTACAGCGGGTTGCAAAAACATTAGGAGCTGGTTACTAAATCATCTGAAAATGATTGTGTGGCTTCCTCTGCTAAAATCATTCACCCTTGAGCTTTGGGCCTTGGCTGACATTGGACCTCTGGCAGCCCGTGGTGGCCATTTCTCCACAATCGGTCAGTTCAAAGGACCTTCTCTCTATCTGTCCCTCTCTCTTCTGTTTGCTAGTATCGATACAGATCGATAGAGGAGGCTGGAGATTGGTGATTCAACCAGTACAGATGTGTGTGTGAGACTGAATGACACAAAGACATTTTTATATGCGTATGTCTGAGCAGGTATCGATTTGAATTTTCCAGCACTCAGCTTTTTCCGTCGACTAAAAAGCTGTTGATTAATCCAATCAGCTTGCTAAAAGGCAAGCGGGATATTATGGAATATAAATATGGATGTTATGTGTCAGGGATTAAGGAGTTTTTATAAACCAAAAGCTCACAACTTCTGTCAGTTTTATATCAAAGGGTTTCATTTTGGTTTCAGCATTTTTTTTATCTTCATAGAAAGAAAGTATAATTGAGGTTGAAGAATGGCCTGCACGCGGCCGTTTGTCATGGCAGTTAGCGGCTTACGATGCTTGAAAGACTCATTTTGGATGCAGTGCGTGGGAGAACTGTCAACAAACCAATGCAAGAAAACCTCGGAGGAATGGATAAAAAAAGTAGATAGAAGTTACTTTTGTCATTGTGTAAATACCATCCCTGAAAGTGGATTTTTGGGGGGAATTATAGATACTTTCTTTCCATGAAGATAAAAAAAAATGATGAAACCAAAATTTAAACTGAGATTCTTCTCAGGCACAGTTAATTCCAGCTGTGAATTGTTTTTGTGCTTGACCACTTTAACAAGCACAAAATAATGGAGTTAATGATTGAGTTAGATGAACCCTACTGCAGACTGTTTATGCCGTTCCCCGAAAAGAGAAAAAACATTCTTCTGGGATCTGAAAACAGATATATATATACTTTAAGTTAAGTTGCTGTTGTTCAGAGAGTACCTGTTTTATTGTTCTGATAACATTACTTCAAAACAAAAGTATTTCTGCAATTCATTCCTCCTCTTTTTCTCCGACAAAATCAAGAACATATACCAATCCCTATCCCCTGTACCTGAGTTGCCAAGAACTATTCCAGCACCTACCATGACTCCTCCTCCCCCCATCTCTCCTGACCTCCAGAGCCCTTCTCCCCACTGCATCCTCTCCCAGTTTGACCTGGTCACTTCTCCTGAAATCTCCAAACTCATCAGCTCCTCCAAACCCACCACCTGCTCCCTCGACCCCTTCCCCACTCCACTCCTGAAGTCCTGCCTCCCCGTCCTATGCCCCTACCTCACGAACCTCTTCAACTCCTCACTGTCCCTTGGAACTGTCCCCTCTGCCTTCAAAACTGCCGCTGTTACCCCAATCCTTAAAAAACCTGGTCTGGATCCCTCCTCCCTCAACAACTACTGCCCAAGATCCAACCTCCCCTTTCTGTCTAAAACCCTGGAACGCATAGTCGCCACACAACTACAAGCCCATATTCATGCCACTAACCAAACTGAACCCCTCCAATCTAGTTTTCGCCCCCTTCACAGCACAGAAACCGCTCTCCTCAAAGTCCTCAATGACCTCCTCACTTCTGCTGACACTGGTTCCCTCAACATCCTCATCCTCCTCGACCTGAGTGCAGCCTTCGTTACTGTGAGCCATAACATCCTGCTCACCAGACTCAAAGACCTCGGTATCGAAGGTACTGCACTCAGCTGGCTCCACTCCTACCTGGACAACAGATCCCACTTCATCTCTCTCCATAACCACACCTCTGCCACAGCCACAGTCACTCAAGGTTTTCCCCAAGGCTCCGTACTCGGCCCCCTACTCATCATCTACATCCTCCCTCTTGGTCAGATACTCCGCCACTTCAATCTGGACTTCCACTGCTATGCCGATGACACCCAGATCTACCTCAGCACCAAATCCCCACACAATCCTCCTCTCTCCCACATCAACTCCTGTCTGTCAGCTATTAAAACCTGGATGCAACACAACTTCCTCAAACTCAACAGCGACAAAACAGAATTCCTTCTCATCGGCTCCAAATACACACTCAGCAAAACCAATAACCCCACCCTCACCATCGACGGCACCATTGTCTCCCCATCTCCCTAGGCCCGCTACCGTGGCGTTATCTTTGATTCCACCCTCTCCCTTGAGCCTCACATCCGTCAAGTCGTTAAAACCTCCTTCTTCCACCTCCGCAACATCGCCAAAATCAGACCCTCTCTCACACCCCCCGCTGCTGAAAGACTCATTCACGCCTTCATCTCCTCCCGACTGGACTACTGCAACTCACTCCTCTTCGGCATCAGCTCTGCCAACATCAACCGGCTCCAATTAGTCCAGAAGTCAGCCGCTGCCTCATCACCCTCTCCAAATCCTGGCACCACATCACTCCGGTCCTTAAACAACTCCACTGGCTTCCTATCTCCCACCGCATCACCTACAAAATCCTGGTCCTCACCTACAAAGCCCTTCACCACCTGGCCCCCTCATACCTCACCAACCCCCTTTCCCCGTACCAACCCTCACGGTCCCTCAGATCTACCTCAAGCCGGTCTCCTCTGTACCCCAAAGTCCAAACTGCGCAGTTTTGGGGACAGGGCATGTTCCCAGGCTCTGGAACTCCCTCCCCCAAGAGATCCGCACCTCTGAGTCCCTCACCATCTTCCAGTCCCGCCTCAAGACTCATCTCTTCATCTCTGCCTGCACCTAGCCCCACGACCTACGACCTTGTTTTGTTGTCTTATTTGTTTTGCTTTTGTTTTTCCTTGTTTGGTTCTGTTTTTATAATTTATCCTGCCCTGTAAAGCGGCTTTGAGTTCTGAAAAGCGCTATATAAATATAATTTATTATTATTATTATTATTAAAAGGGTCCAATACACTAGTTTTTAATTAATTATCGAATTATGCGGATAATGCGATTGATCGCTGTTAATCACAGAACAATCATGTGATTAATCAATAAAATGTTTTCATCTTTGCATATGTATATATACATACTGCCATTGTTTTGTTAGAATATGTTAGCGTTTGTATATGGAGGTACATGCAAATAAAAAAATGATGGAGTTTTGTACATTGCACTTTTGTACATTGTTTATAGGAAATAATAATATTAATTAAAATATAATTAAAATAGTAGAAGGCAGAATTAACTCAAATTGGCTGGTTAATCCTTTTGCTGGAAGTGTAAAGACTACAACGGTGGCAAATATCGAGAGTGCAAATAACGCTTTTATTTTGACACCTCACTAACAGTAGTCTTTCCTGTCAGCATCTCTGACTTGACTGCGCATGCGCGAGCTGCAGCGTGAACAGCAGCCTTCAGCGTAGTCTTGCTGCTGCTGAGCGGTCCTGCGGGGAGGGGATAGAAAGCGGCGGCGGCATTTCTGTCAGTAGGCCGTCAGATGAAGCACCTTCCTCTGCCTCTCGTTTTTTCTGCCTCACGTAGCCTGTAAGGGAGGGGTGCTGCTGAAGAAAAGATTAATTCTGACCCAGGAAGGGGCCTGACATGCCCTTCACTGCTTGGCGCAGTCCGTGTGCTGTTCTCTGCCAGACGCGGACAAGGTAAAGACCGGGGCGCTGCGTTTGAATGGTGCTTTTTTAACATGGAGGCCCCTTTTGTCATCTGTTTATTGGATTAATTTCCGCGGGGCCGGGGATAACGACATTACATGCCCGGTCGTAGAGCCTCAGCGCCGGGGCAAATGCAGCACAGCGGGCGTTTGGCTGCAGGTGGATGGCCGACCTGACCGTGACTGCTCGCCGCGTTCCCTCAGCCGCCCTCCGGAGCCCTAACGGCGCGACTGAGGTCGACGGATAAAGCCGAGCAATGCTTCCAGGGGTCGGCGTTTTCGGCACCAGCCTGACCGCCCGGGTGATCATCCCTCTGCTGAAGAACGAGGGCTTCGCCGTCAAGGCGCTGTGGGGCCGGACGCAGGAGGAGGCGGAGGAGCTGGCCAAGGAAATGAACGTGCCGTTTTACACCAACCGGATCGACGACGTGCTGCTGCACCAAGACGTGGATCTGGTCTGCATCAACTTGCCGCCGCCTCTGACGCGGCAGATCGCGGTTAAAACGCTGGGTGAGTGATGCTGCGGTCATTGTCCTTTGAAGTCCAGCGAGGTTGTGGTTCAGTAAATAGGTGGGGCAGCTGGTGGCGATGAGCATCATCTTGACATCAGCCTTATTAATCGATGAAGCTGACCTCGTGGCTGACCCGGATGAGGCTGCAAGGCGTTAGTGATGTCACAGCACAGGCACTACAGCTATGACCTTCACAGAGAGGGTTTAGTCCCCATCCCATGCTATACTGAATGTGAGGGGTCTTCTCGGTCAAACTGATCTTAACCTGTGTTTGTGAAACTGACCGACACAGAGGAGGCCTGAATGCAGGAGGGGGGGCACACACAAAAGGCAGGTTGTTCTTGTTTAAATCTGGAGCTGTGCGGCTTACTTTGGAGCTGCCGTGTAAGAATGGAGGCGAGGACCACTGAGCTGCTCTCCACACAGGCTGTATTTACCCTCCCTCTCCCCTCCCCCATTTAGCAACAGAGCTCAGCTGGCCAGAAAACTCTAATAGGTCAGGTGATTGAAAGATCAATGGCCTCAGAGGGGCTGAGCCGTTTGGGGAGACACTAATGGGTCAGAGCCATCAAACAGTCTGGAGGTGGACTTCATTCTTAAAAGCTGAACATGTGATCATCATCCGTGGTAACCAGGACTACTGGGCTAAAGTGATACTTCAAAGGAAACTGTTGGTCAACTGCATCCCCAAGTATGATATTGACCCCAGGGTCAACCCAAGGTTAATATCATACTTTGAAGGTCAGAAATGGATTCCCACAAATCCAAACTCATTATAAAAATGATAGCTTAAATCATAGCTTGAGCTATACTTTTGGAGGGCTTTTAATCACATGGTATAGTCTTCCTCTGCGGATGGAGTTTGTCCTCCATTGGCATATAATTACATTTTGATCATATTGTCTCTGAGACTCATCTGTTCAGCCACCATGATTCCACCAAACATAATTTGGGGGTAAAAACAACCTGCCTTTTTTGTTTAAATACCGAAGAATATGGCAGAAAATACACACAAAGTGTACTTTTCTGTACCATGTTGTACACTTGCCGGATGAACCTCACAGTACGATGTATGTAAGTTATAACGCCTTAATTCACTAGTAACGACTATTTAGCTATATGACTATTTATCAATCAGTGAATGCTTGTTTTGTCAGTGTGGTCATCATCAGCATGAGGGTAGAAGGGCTGCTCCTCTTGTTAATTACCCCCATGTCAGCGGTCACACTCATTGGATGGATGGGACAGCAACAGCATTAGCGAAACCTGCCACAAGACCTATCGAGTAGGTCTTGTGCAAACTACTTCTTCAGCTGACTTATTTGACACACATGATTTTCAATGTGCAGGTTTCCCCTGATTTGAATTTTTCAAGGGCCCCATGCGTCTCAAGGTAAATCGGGTGTGTTTTTACATTTCTTTGGGAAAACCCGAGTGGGTAAGGTAGCCGGTGACTCCCGGCGAGAGCATGGAGACAAAGATTGGCCAAAATACATCAAAACGTAATTCGATACAAAATAAATAAATAAAATAAAATACTGGTGCCATAAAATGTAACAACATGTATTTTGTATTTAAAATATAATAAATACTATTTTCTGGATTTTCATTTTTCTCACAATTTGATATAGTGGAGCATTCAGGTTTGGGCGACATGATGTGCAGAAAGCTCTGTGTAAGCACACAAAAAGAGAACAGTCACAGAATTTAAGTGTAACTAAGCAAAGCTATTAAACAACTATTGTTATACAACAACTATTTAACTATTAAACTGTAACTATTAAACTTGCGTATTATCCCCAGGAAAATATCCATCACATATGAACATTCTAGTAATGTACTAATGTAATGAACTGTTTTGTGATCCTGTGAAAATGTTTTTTTATTATTTTAAATAAAAAATAACTCCAAGTATTTTGTTACAAATCACGCTAGATATCAAATACAAATGACGAAATACTCAAGTAATTGAAATACGTATTGCAAATACAAGTAATAGAAATACGGCCCGTCTGTGCGTCGAGATAAGGGACTCACACCACTGCTACTGTTTGCTTCTTGGCTTCAGCTCTGCGGACAGTGTTTGTTCAAAGCGTGACCACATTAATGTCAATATATGTCACAAGTGCGCCAGCGCTAAGCACGTGCTACACTGATAAACAACCTTAACGATTAATCGACTTATCGTCCCGGCGGCGTAAGGATCCAGGCTGACGGGTACGGGTACCGTACCGAAACGCTTGGCAGATTTCGGTGCTTCCTTTCGGATTGAAATGCTTTATTTACACTGCTCTGTTGATTGAGTCCTCCGAAGTTGTAAACCGAGGGTGAGCGCTGTTCCTTCGGTGTTATTTGTCATTAAGCTGCAGGAGATTTTGGATTATTTTTGTTTTATCTTTATTTTTACGCATAAAACAAAAAATACAAATAATAAATTCAGTCACACGGTAGAAAAATGTGCTCTCGTGCTTAATGCAGCTCTTCTGTGTTAAACCTGCTGCAATCATGACATATATAATCTATACACTTCCGCCTTTACAGAGGGGAAACACTGTATATTCATATATTGTTCATAGTTTGAAGTTAAAAAGTTAGAAGCTGTAGTTCAAAGCCAAGTGTTTTGTATGTATTTATATTCACAGTTAATATATTGTTCAAAGTGAAGCAAACATTTGCTAAAGGAAAACTGTCCTTTAATTAAAAAAAGTATCAGTCGATCCCCGTTGAGGCACCAGTATCGTTTTAAAATTACGGTTTTTGTACCGGCATTGGAAAGAACCCAAACCTCCCATCCCTACCGAAGAGGGCGCATGGAAAGATGATTTACAAAATTTACAAAACATACAGATTCATTTGTCACCGTCCAGGTGTTTCTTCAGATAATCAAAACGAGTATATTGTCCAAAATGTGTTCTTCAGGGCAGCTTGTGTGATCTTGTGAGTATTTCAATGTTTGATGTCTTCAACAAATGCAGTTTTCACAGGACAGCAACCAAGTGGAGGGGTACTACCCAAGTAGTCTCAGACCCCTGAATCACAGTGTAGAGTCTGAGTATGAGTGTCACCTGAAATGACCACGCCAATGATGACGTAGTCCTAAGCCATGACCCGTCCAGGGTCAGAGACCGGTCTGTGACCAAGGCCGTGATGCTGGGTGTCAACGTAGAACTCACTTCCTCTTATGTCAGGGTGTGTGAGCTGCTTAGTCACAAGCTGATAAGTGTGATCAGACTTCGCGGAGGAATGTCAATGCTGGCTTCGAAGGCTTTCTTTAGTCTGTACGTAATACTCTGTTTGGACTTGTCTCTTAGCCCATAATGATTTTAACCCGAAGTAATCAGCAAAAGAAGTTGCCTGCCTTACGTCAAATGCAAGGAATCAATATCTTTGTGTTAACCAGCAATTCTAACAAAACAAATGAAACTTGAAATCAGGACATAGTTAAACAAGTCAAAGAAGAGATGTGGACAGACTGAAAGGTTTTATAGACCTAAATAGTCGCATGAAAGCAGATACCAGATAGGGAGAAGAGGAATGGGGAAAACATTGCTACAAGTTAACCAGCTGCACATGTCGATCAGGTTTTACCGGAACTGCCTCGTCTCCTCGGCCCACAAACCAGTCAGTCCAGTTGAGCCGCATCTCTCCTTCCACAGGGATGACTTCACTCTCCTTCTCCCTGTCTCCTTACTGCGGCATTCCTTGGGCGTCATGTGATGATGCTGGGAAAGGACCATCACACTGTCTGCTCCCACACACACACACACACACACACACACACACAAGAAAGATGAAGTTGTGAGCTTGGAGGATTGAAGTGTGATTTGCATATTTGTTTTTTTTAACCAGAAGAGATAAATCCTGATCCATTGGAATACATTTTCATTTCTATTTATGTTGGATAGTCTCCCCTCGGATGCACCTAAGTATTCCAAATGATTACGGATAATCTGCTGCAGGAGGGCAGCAGCTCGTGTGTGCCCGGGGCCCCCTGATGCTCAGAGGGAACCCAAGAGCTGAACTGAAATGTTACACGGGCGGGAGCTTCACGTGCACCTTCCGTCCCCTTTGTGCAGTTTTGTTTTGACGGCGGGAGGACGAAATTTGTTTATTTAGCTTCAGGTCTACATTTTGGATAATACACGTGCCTAGTGAATACGTTGGTGCCCAATAACTGTCTCTGGAAGTGGAGTAGCGGTCCTGGGCCTCGTAGCTCCGTTAGCTGTTTATTATTAGCCCAACACTAGGGGACGATAACCGCATCACCGCAATATCCCATAATAAGATGCCTACCGCGGTGTGGGGTCATCACCGCACATGATGAACTATAAACACATTAAACTTTGCTTATAATTTACTTTTTCCGCGAGCGGGATTATTGCTTCCGACCACAACGTCCGCAACCACCGGGACTTCGGTGCTGTGAGGATTTAATTCGAGGTGAAGGAAGGATCGCTCTCGGTTCACAAAGTCTAATTAGAAACTATGGAAAACTTTTTGGATTAACGTGCCCGATGCTCGTTCGGGTTTGCGTGAACTGACGCAGCTCCTGGAGAGGTCAGACTATGGTTTGTAGATTGTGTGCGCAGATCTCGGAGTGCTGCGGGGCCGAGGGCTTTGCGCGAGGGCTGCCGCTAGTTGTGGCTTAATTAAGTTGGCGCCGGCGGGTCACTGCGCAGTGGCCGCGCAAAGCCTTCTCGTGCAGACGTCTGGTGATGTTTTAACGCTACGCGTGACTGAAATCCCTTCTCTGGACTTATTCATTTCCATTGTCTTCATTTCCATTACAAGCTGCATGCATTCTTGAGTGTGTGACACGGCGGCCGGGGGATTTTGTGTGTGTGTGTGTGTGTGTGTGTGTGTGTGTGTGTGTGGGTGTGTGGGCGGGGGGGGGTCGGTTAACCGCCAAAGCAAATCGTTGCGTCATCACCGCGGTAAGAAAAAATCCCATACCGTCACAGCCCTAGTTGTAGGCAAGACATTATTTTATTCACGTTGATGTTTTTGTTGTTCAATAAAAGAACAGTTCTACTCACAAAATGAAAAGTCAAAAATGTAATGTAATTTATGTTTGAATGCATGTCTGCTTGTGACAAAACTAAATGTTGTCATATGACTAAATTAAATGTTGTCATATGACAAAACTAAATGTTGTTTGGTCATATATATTACGAGGTAAATACAATTAGATGGGTTATTCCCATTCATTCTGGTTTATTCCTACTAATTCCCATGGAACATTTCCAACTTACAAATATTCCTGGAATTTTGCAACCCTAGTGAGAAGTCGGCAGTCAACTAAAGGATCAATAGATGACACATATCATTGCGTTTGGTGAGACAGGATGCAAAATTAGCCTTGGATTGACTCATCATCTTATGGTCAGTTTAAAGACAAGCAAATCCCATCACTATTTAGGTACTTTTCAGTTGTTAATTGTAACAATTAGCATGTTGTTAAGGGGTCTCTTGGTCCAGATGAGAGCTATTCTGGGTGAGAGTAAAGTTGATTTTATGGTAGTTCTGATGAGCTCTCAGACACCTGCTGAAGGGCTAGCCAAAGGCAAAGGGCTATTTATAACCTGGCCGCAAAGGGCATGTAGGCGGCGTCATGAATACTCCCCACCACTGATGCTCCTCTGTAAGTGCACTTCCGACCAGCGATGAGCTCTTTGGCAGCCCACTGCCACTTTATTTTAAAAGGGCAAGAAGACCCAAAATGTGCAGACGGTGTGATAGCAGTCACCAAATCAGGGTATAGAAAGACAGTGTTTGTTCCAAATATGTTATTCCAAAAATTCACTTTCCAAACAGCTTCTGAAAGTCAAATTATAATTAAAATTCTTCTCATTTCAAATGAAATATTTACATTTTCAAAAGAATAAAACCATTAATGGCCATATCAGTGGACATGGTGTCTGAAACTTTCATAATAACATGTTTTTGTTTTTTTTACATTTGACCACTTATCAAGTGGTCGAAAGTCTTTTCAAATCTTCCCAGGTACTAACAGCCTTTTAAGTTAACTTTCCAAACCGGACGGAGGGAGATGGAGAAGTGCGCTGCCATTCCCAGACCTTCTTTCTCACCCTTGTCACTTGTTGTTTCTCAAGCCCCACCAGGTTCCCACTATAGTTCACGTGGTCCCAGGCATCCCATTAGTATGCAAATGGGAGAGTTTATGTGTGTGACCAGGAGAAGTGAGAAGGACGGGTGGGGAGAAAGCCGTCCTTCCTGTGTAATTGCCTTTGTGTCTCTGATGAATGGCTCTGCCAGCTCGCCGCCACGCTGGGCTGGCAAGTGAGCATTCCTTGAAGAAACCGGGGAAGTGGGAAAAAGCTCCCCGTTTCACGCCCCTTCCTCTAGATGCTTTTTCCTGTGCATGGAGCCATAGGGACCTGTTGTACACCGGTTAACTTATGGGCTCAGGATGACAAACCACGTTGTCTTATTAGGGACTGGAGGCTGAATGAGGATTTTTGTTTTGTTCTTATTAAATCTGAATAGAGGAAAAACAGCTTTTTGGGTGACCAAAAGAGAGCGACAGATAAAGGAACAGCATCTTGTGGAGAACTGCTTCAGTGCTCCTTGTCCTAGATTCTCCAGGTCTGTGGAAAAGCCTCCCCCCCAAAGACATCCCATCATTCAATGTAACACCGAATGATGGGATGTCTTACGCAACACTAACGCTGATCTGATTGCTTCATTCCCCTTGTGTGTCATTGGAAAAGAAAAGCGGCGGTGCAGTTAGGAAACCTTGTACTGTCTCCTTACTTGTTTAACGTCTTCCACGTGTCCCTTGGCGTTGACCAATGAGAGAACAAAGGGCTCTTCTGTGCACAGGCAGAAGTAACCTGTAACTGTGTATACCATCCTCTATTGCTGTCGTATATACAGTACAAAACATATATTTTATTCAAAAGTGGCTCAATGGACATCCCAGGTCAGAATTTTTATTGACAATAAATACAATTATTTCACCTTATTTCTCTCCACTCCTAATATTTATCAATTATCACAAAGTCCTAACAACGCACAATGTATCTTTATGTTGCAACAGGGCATACATTGTTGTAGCTGTTGTTTCGGTCAACATCGCTATGCCACCTTTAAATACTTCACTGATGAGACTATGAAAACACACCCACTGGCTGTGTGTGTCTGTGTGTGTGTGTGTGTGCCTGCAGCTCACGGCGCCACCCGCAGCATGCCAAAACAAAGATACCTGTGTAATTCATCTAAGCTGTTGGGAAATCACTTGTGAAATACCTCCCTCTTGCTTAAGAGCGTGAGGCAGCGTGTGTGTACCAATCAGCTCTCCTCCTGCACTCACTACTGATCACTACGTGATCAACTTCCCGGGGCCCTTTATCTCTGCATATTCCCCATGTGAAGCCCGTTCCATTATAGTCGTGCTCAGACGGTGTTCTGGAATTGACCCGTCTGTTTCTTAATGGGCCATCTGGGACAGGAGGAGAAGACGCAGCTGCAGATCTGAGAGCAGAGGCGACGCAACACTCCAGTGTCCTTCTGATCCTACAGCTTGTTTAGGGCTTATTCTTTGTATATTTGCGTGAAACATTTGACATCAGGAGAATACGTACCCTTCTCACGCAGAAGGCGCCGCAGGTACTGATTCAGGTTGTACTTATAATGGCTATTATCTAAAACAAGTTATAAATCGACTCTTTTGTCGAAATGGTACTTTGTTTTTCCTGTTCTTTGAGTTTGTATCCCTATGGTTGAAAGGCACTTACTGTAAGTCGCTTTGGAAAAAAGCGTCAGCTAAATGACATGTAATGTAATTGCTGAAGATACACCGCTTTATACTTAATACAACTTCACAGTAAACATGAAACAGGAAGTGACATTTTGGTATCTTCACCGCAGCGTATCTTGCTTCCTGTTGTGCGTGCAGAAGGAAGCAGAGTGCCCGTGTGACACAGAGGAGTCTTCTCAATCACTTCCTGCCAATGACGCCCAGAAATACACCGTCACTGCCATCTTTCTGAGTGAGCGCACGTGGAGTACAATCGGTCATGCAGGTTGGAGATGGATTGAGCAGTGAACACACTTCTCTCCCTTGTGTATCTAGAATATCATTGTGGTTTCATGTTCATGACTTTTTAGTCGGTCAAATGCATCACTTTCCATCCTTTGTGTCAGAGGAGCAGTTCCACTTATTTGGAAATTTGCATGTTCACTTTGAGTCTGAGAATGTGATGAGATGTTGAATACTAGTTCCATGCACTGAACGACACTAAGGAGAGCAGCAAGTAAATACAGGTAAAAGCCAGTAAATTAGAATATTTTGAAAAACTTGATTTATTTCAGTAATTGCATTCAAAAGGTGTAACTTGTACATTATATTTATTCATTGCACACAGACTGATGCATTCAAATGTTTATTTCATTTCATTTTGATGATTTGAAGTGGCAACAAATGAAAATCCAAAATTCCTGTGTGTCACAAAATTAGAATATTACTTAAGGCTAATACAAAAAAGGGATTTTTTAGAAATGTTGGCCAACTGAAAAGTATGAAAATGAAAAATATGAGCATGTACAATACTCAATACTTGGTTGGAGCTCCTTTTGCCTCAATTACTGCATTAATGCGGCGTGGCATGGAGTCGATGAGTTTCTGGCACATGCTCAGGTGTTATGAGAGCCCAGGTTGCTCTGATAGTGGCCTTCAACTCTTCTGCGTTGTTGGGTCTGGCATTCTGCATCTTCCTTTTCACAATACCCCACAGATTTTCTATGGGGCTAAGGTCAGGGGAGTTGGCTGGCCAATTTAGAACAGAAACTTTACACTAGACTTCAGGCAACGTGGATCCTGTGCCTCTCCTGTCTTCCTCCAGACTCTGGGACCTCGATTTCCAAAGGAAATGCAAAATTTGCTTTCGTCAAAAAACATGACTTTGGACCACTCAGCAGCAGTCCAGCTCTTTTTTTCCTTAGCCCAGGTGAGACGCTTTTCGTGCTGTTTCTTGGTCAACAGTGGCTTGACACAAGGTATGCGGCAGTTGAAACCCATGTCTTTCAAGCGTCTCTTGGTGGTGGATCTTGACGCCCTGACTCCAGCAGCTGTCCACTCCTTGTGAATCTCCCCCACATTTTTGAATGGGTTTTTTTTCACAATCTTGACTAGGGCGCGGTGATCCCTATCGCTTGTACACTTTTTCTGACCACAGTTTTTCCTTCCCTTTGCCTCTCTATTAATGTGTTTGGACACAGAGCTCTGAGAACAGCCAGCCTCTTCTGCAATAACCTTTTGTGTCTTTCCCTCCTTGTGCAATGTGTCGATGGTCGCCTTTTGGACAGCTGTCAAATCTGAAGTCTTCCCCATGTTTGTGTAGGCTTCAGAACTGGACTGAGAGACCATTTAAAGCCCTTTGCAGGTGTTTTGAGTTAATCAGCTGATTAGTTTGTGGCATCCGGTGTCTTCAAAATGTAACCCTTACACAATATTCTAATTTTGTGACACACAGAATTTTGGATTTTCATTTGTTGCCACTTCAAATCATCAAAATTAAATTAAATAAACATTTGAATGCATCAGTCTGTGTGCAATGAATAAATATAATGTACAAGTTACACCTTTTGAATGCAATTACTGAAATAAATCAAGTTTTTCAAAATATTCTAATTTACTGGCTTTTACCTGTAAACTGTGAACTGAAACCACTCCCCCATTACACATAATCATTTAATCCATATAAAAATGTTGGACCTTGACTTGGTTAGCTTAGCTGAACATAAAGCGCGTCAGTTGAACAATACTCCTCTATATCTTACGGTAGAAAATAGTTGTAATCTGCAATATTAATGAATATCTAATAGAGAACCTTTAATGTGACAGTAGATACATAGGCGTTCAGCCTGTCTGCTCTCTTCCATCTCTATCATTCTGCAGGAATCAGGAATGTACACTTACTGACAGATGGAACAAACTAAGAGCATGCAAACATTCTCAGAAGAAATACAATATAGAGTTTAAGGACAACATAATGAACATTTGAAGTGACCCCTCAAAGACAAAAAGTGAATTTCTATTTATAAGCCAGAATGAGGTCAGCTGGCACGTCAGTGAACCGCTGTAGCCTGTTACATTATGATGATGAGCGATCAGATTAGATTGACATGGAAGGATGCAAATGTGGGATTTTGCATAATTGCGAGACAAGGTTTACTATGTGTACTCTGTACACGGCTATTCCGATCCACACAGGCAGCTACAGAGCTGGTGGCTTCCTCACAATGACACAGTTAACAATGAAGCAGCGCAGACATGTTTTCTTTTGTTATTGCTGTGTGTGATTGTGTGTCAGCTGCGCGGCCAGGGCATACAAGCACTCTGCCTTTTCCCCATGTTTGTCTCACGACGAATGAGTGGCGAGTCATTGAGTCGGTGTCTGCCGTCAGTCAGCCAAAGTGAGTTATATCCTTCAAAGCAGCTTGGAGACTGCCTGCAATCCAATTGTGGTAAAAACAAATTGTATGAGGCAGAGGTTGAGCTTGTCCCGCAGTCTCAAAAGGGCATCTGTTGTGTCGATAGTTTGTGGAGGTCATCTCGGTTGAGTTATGTAACGTCATTGTTGATCTCGGCCTCCAGTGATTCAGTCTCGGGCTGCGGGCCCTTCAGCCTGTTATGTGTCATGTCTGGGGGGGCACGTTGTAGTTGGGCGACGTTCCCAGCAAAGGTTGTTTACATAGACAGGAAACGCTGCTTTCCCTTCGCTAAGATATCAGTGACCCCAAAGAAAACATTTGACATTTTATGCGGTATTCCTGTCACCATGATGTGTGTGGAGCTGTGTCTTTTGGAAGTGTGATCAGCGGCTCACATACACTGAATTTAATTGTTCATCACTGTTAAAAACATATTTGTGGTAAGTGAAACAAAAAAACACAAATAACTAGGGCTGTCAACATTAACCCGTTAATCTATACGAGTAATGTGGCCGAGATTAATGCGATAAAATATTTTAATGCAGTTAACGGTGTTAAACATTGTTTACCCCGGGTCTTCGTGTGTGCCGGAGGTAGACAAAGGTGACCCGGTAGCAAAACTGCCGCTAGCTGCGTTCAGTTGGACTGGAGAGGCGGTAGTTGAAGATCGAGAGAACCTTTTGTAACTATTATCACTCTAATTAACACTTCTCATTAGCATTTACAGCTTCCTCCAATCTCTTTCATGCAGACTCGACTATCACAAAGATGCCTCTCCTCGACCTGACAGAAGCTCACCTTTAGTTGGTCAAAGCCTGGCGTTTGCCGGTGAGATCTACAAAAAATGCCTCTCTTTTCCTTTATCACTTCTAGATTTAGTTCCATAGATAACAAGGGAGAAGGTTTGGGAACGTAAAGGTGTAGAAGTGTTGTCCTGAATTGGTTTTGCCCAAGTTACTGGCTTACTTCAATACACAGGACTCTAGTCTTAAATGACTGTCCTTGTTGTTTCTAAAAAAATCTGTTTCAATGGTTATTTCAAGAAATACTAGAGCTCTGGAAGAAACAAAAGAGGAACAAAAAAAGATGCGTTAGAAGTATAATTGATCAATGTTGTCAGTACAGATTATTGATGAGCACGGTGGGTGTTGTTCCCTGCTTTCCTCAGACTGTCAGCAGTCCTGTGGCTGACTCTCATACTGCAGGGATGACCACCCCGCCCCCCCCGTATTGGTCTGACATTTATTCAGAGGTGCTAATTAATGAATTACTCAGGGGGTCATTTTAAACAGGCTGAACTGGTCTTTGAATCACCTTCATTTGGCAATTACACAAACAAAAGAACTGTCTCTCGTTGGCCTTCCTGCTTCCTGACCTGTACCTGGCAAACATACATAAAGGCTGATCCCACAGGGTGGGCTCGGGTCTGAGATGATTCTGCTGTGTGGAGGCGGACCGCTCTGTCTTTGGTAGCCATATTTGATTGTTTTGGTCTTGTGTGCTGCCATCGATGGCAAGGTGTGTGTGTGCGAGAGATTAGAAAGCAGGGGGAAGCGGTTTGGCTCAGTAATTAATTAGACCCCGGCGGATCACAGGGTCACACACTTAACGTTTAAGCACCGGCACCATGTCGGTTTCTAGAATGAGTTTTTGCTACTCCGATATGGAAGCAAATGTATTCATCTCCATTTTGCTAGATGGAGTGTGTAAAATGATGAAGAGTTCAACAGTAATCTTTCGGCCTCTACAACATCTGTTCACAAGTCACAAAACGGATTAAACAACAGATTCGTCTTACCTGTCCCCGTGGAGAAATCGATTTGTGCAGGACACCCTGCAAAATCCAAATCTTTCCAGACTGCGGGATACGGCTAGAAGTAAGTGAGGTTTGGTCATTTGGGTGAAGTGTCCCTTAAACATTTTTTTTAAAATCTTATTACCATGACATGACCACCCCTACTTCACTGTAACAGCACTGTTACTAATGTTAGAACGATCCGTTTGGAAAAGTTCTTCCTGAATTATTTCCTAAACGGATCCTTTAGATAAAAAAGCATCAATTGTTAGCGGAAAGAGTGGATTTGGGAAGAAGCCACAGCAATGTTTGAAGGGCTTCTCCATCATCACACCCACCATCTCAGCATGCGCTGTAAATGCACCCATTAGGAACTCCCTCGGTGACCATTCGCCTCCATCGTAGCCAGCGTACCGGTCTGGTGAGCGGGGGTTAATGGCAGCTATTTCTCTCGTCATCATTCTTAGCCCTGCACTAATGGACCTGAAGCTGCAGGACACATGGTAGAGACTCCAAGTACAAGCTGCAGTTGGTTTATCATCAGTGTTAGGGTTAGTCTTTTAAGTAGACACCGTGGTCCATTTTGAGCATCAAATAGAGTACTTATAGTTTAAATGTACAAAGATGTTTGTAAACCACTACCATCTTTGGCTGAGGGGAATTGTCCTTCATTAAAACGCTAATAAACACTAATTTAACTGAAACGTGTGACAAACTCCAGTCTTACACGTTGCCTGAATGTCCCTGCAGAACAGCAGCGGCCATGCCTTTTGCTTCAGCTGCAAACGTCACGTGTTCATCCATCACTGCTTCCAAGGTCTCTGTGTACATGCAGATTTCAGACTGGCAACACACATGCAGTCTCAGAATGAGGGGCAAAGCATTCATCAGCGAACATGTTTTCTGGGATTCACATCCTGGCTTTGAGCTGTACACCAACAACAATGTACAGTTCCACCTCCTCCTCTCCTTGTAATTGCTTTAAACTCAATAATCGGCAGGAAGACGAGCCTGGCTTGTCTCTCCGACTGTACTGACTTTTTACTCAAACCTTTGTACCGTACTATTCAAAGTCACACATGCTGTTGAGATTATTTGTTGATGATCATAGTAACATTTGAGCTTCACATCTAATTTCTGTTATCAAACAGACCACAACGGCTGTCTGAGGTCTTTCCTTGAACATTTTCGAATGCCTCTCGCTCGATTACACACTGACTTTTTTGTGTGTGTGTGTGTGTGTGTGTGTGTGTGTGTGTGTGTGTGTGAGAGAGATCTTTAAGAGTTATTCCACCTTCACAAGCCTATTGGACAAAGCTTATTACAGTGTTTCCTTTTTTTTTTTTAGCAGTGGGGGCAGGTCTGTCGGAGCAACCCCCACCCCCAACCCCCACCCCCAACCCCCACCCCCAACCCGCCGCCACCACCCTCAACCTCACCGGGAAAAGTTTTACGTATGAAACTGTACTGACACTTTGCTGCAACACAAATAATATATTTAATTACTTAAATATATTTGAGGCACTTAACATCTACAAATCATTCATAATGAAACAAATTCATTTAATTTTTCTTGGCTTTTGAAAAAATAAGTCCAAGGCTTAGTCATTCAGAATTAGGAATTCAGAAAGAGGTGGCCCATTGATGCTGAGTAGCATACATGTTGCTAGATGGCCCCCCCTGCAGCCTGTTCCTTAAGTCTGTTTTCACCTATAAAGGATTTTATTTAGTCGACTAAACCAGCGGTCCCCAACCACATTCCTAACTGGGCCGTAGCCTACGACACGAGTTAAAAAAAATGCATGCAAACTAAATAAACGGCTCGCCGGCACTCCGTGAATAACGTGAAGTTATTCTTTAGGCAACAGTTATGCACTCTCACATTCGGTATGCTTTGTGCGACTCAAACAGATTGCCCTGTCATTTCATTTTGTGCTAACTAAAACCGTGGTCAGGAAACCAATTGATGTGGTCGCAGTCATTATTTCCACTGTGTTTTGTTTAGTTCAAGGTTCCCTAATGCTGGTTTACCTGTGGTATTTTGCTTCGAGCTCAGGTAGATCTATAATCTTTTGGACACATGCACAAACAATGTGCCCCCTCACTGAGAGTCTGATGAATAGTTAGGATGACTCAACAGGATGACCCAGTTTAAGCCAGCCATAACCTTCCAGAGCATTGTATGTGAGGAGCAAAAGGTCGTTGTTGATCTGAAGAGGAGCTTCATGGGGTTTTTTTGTGTGTAGGTTGCTCTGCAATGTCATAAGTTGCTTTCAAACTGTATTCAAAGCCTTGAAATGGCTTCAGTGCTCTATAGCTGTTTGTTTGCCTGAAGCTTGTATGTATTTTGGCCAAATCATGACATTAATTGCTGTGGGAGAACAAAAGCTGTCTTTGGGAATTCCAAAAGCTAGCCAAGCTATTGTTCTGTTAAGACATTATGCTCAAAGAGCATTTAGCCCGCAGGGCCTTGACTGGGACCATGTATCTCTGCAGTCTGTGCTGCTTGTGAGGCGGATTATGGTTGGCTGTTTGGCTTGGTGTGGCTGCAGGGGTAGGGCGGTGAGTGGGGGGGGGGGGGGGGCTCTCAGGGCGCTCCTCACAACTGGGTCAGAGGGTTTCATTTCCTGTGTCAGGTAACAAGTTTAGCCATTTTCACTTCCAACCCAGCCCCTCCACCCACTTTCCTTAGCGAAGACTGAAAAGGAAAGCGGCATGCTTCTTTTCTCATTCGGGGGCTCCGGGAATGTGTGTGTCCATATGCTTTCTGACTCAGGACTCAAATTCAGACGCAAACACAAATAATATTTTAATAAACGGCGACAGGCCTCCAGAACTCACAAACAGGGTGACAACATTCAGGAAGAACATTCAATGACTCGACAAGGGACAAAAGACACACATGGCTTAAATACACTGGGAAGGTACAGGTTTTTAGCCAATGTAACCCTCTTCTTGATATTGCTGTATATTGGCCACACTTTATGATTATTATCTACTTGTCCCCTTGTAGACCTCATATACATTTGAATATTGTTGTTGGGAGATAACCATGTCATATTTGCATGTTGAGCATTATATTAACAGTGAAAACTGTCACATTCACTAAAATACTGACATTATCTGTATATTTCGTCACTTTATCCTGACTGTCCAGTATAAATGAAAAACTGTTCTGTCTTGGCTCCCATTACAGCTGGGTATTATTCCATCGCTGAATGTTTTCAGAGCACATTCTCTCTCTTCTTCTCTGTTGTTTCTTACCTCCTCATTTATCTCAATATTGACAGTAATACTGAAAATTGTCAATGAACAATGAAACTTCATCAACCAAACTGAAAACTTCCATGGCTCATTCCCAAATATCTTGTCTCTTTTACAGGTATTGGAAAGAACGTAATCTGCGATCGGACGGCAACTCCTCTTGATGCCTTCCGAATGATGTCAGCGGCCCAGTACTACCCCAAGTTGCTGAGCATTATGGGAAATGTGTTACGTTTCTTGCCGGCCTTTGTCCGAATGAAGGAGCTTTTAGAAGAGGGGTATATCGGCGAGCTACTGGTCTGTGAAGCGCAGGTACGCTATAATCTATAAATGTATTCTTTTTTATTTGCTTTCTTGCCATTTATGATAACGATAACAATGTGATACTCTCTTTTGAGGGCTGTGTGCAAGGCCCACAGAACCTCCACAGAACCACCAAGATATTGGATGACTGACAAGATTTGACCTCAGATACTTAATATGGTTTTAAATCTTTACCCTAAAGGTCCATAGCGGGAGTCTCCTGGGTAAAAAATATAACTGGAGCTGTGATGACTTGATGGGAGGCGGCGGTCTGCATTCTGTGGGAACTTACATCATCGACTTGCTTACGTTTCTGACTGGTCAGCGTGCAGCAAAGGTTCACGGCTTCCTCAAGACCTTCGTCAAGCAGACAAATCACATCCGAGGCATCCGTCAGATCACCAGTGACGACTTCTGCACGTTCCAGATGGCGCTGGAGGGGGGCGCGTGCTGCACCGTCACGCTGAACTTCAACATGCCAGGGGAGTTTCGGCAAGAGGTAATTGTTGTGGGGACGGTTGGAAGGTTAACGGTCACGGGGAGTGACCTTTACGGACAGAAGAACTGTGCAGGCGAAGAAAGCAGTGGAGGTCCTGAACTCTTGCTCAAAGGCACAACGTCTCTTGAGAGGGCCTCCTTACCGGAGAAGGCCTTCAGCGATATTCCGTCCCCGTATCTCTCCGGAACGATCCGCATGATCCAGGCGGTGCGACAGGCCTTTCAGGACCAGGACGACAGGAGGACGTGGGACGGGAGGCCTCTGACCATGGCCGCTACCTTTGAGGACTGTCTTTACGCTCTTTGTGTAGTGGATACCATCAAGAAATCCAACCAGAGTGGAGACTGGCAGAACATTGTTGTAATGACGGAGGAACCGGAGATCAGCCCGGCCTATCTGATCAGCGAAGCCATGCGGCGAAGTAGGATGTCACTCTACTGTTAGCATCTGGGCTGAAGGGCGGATGCACACCTACCTTCACTGTATATGGCCTCGGGGTTGTTGGAACGTTATTCGTTCAGCTTCCAGATTCAGTTCTGAAATTCATCACAGGTTCAATCTCTATTGCTACTGTTATGGTTTACTGAGACGTTGCATGTGCATTAGAGGAACGCATGATCAATGATCTAACCTTTATTTATTCCTTTTTTTTGCTTTTACCAGAACATTCCTGGTTCCTTCCAAGTAGATGCATATGTAATTAAAACAGATTTCATACAACCGAAAGGTGAAGTTCTCTGTCAGAGGCGGATCAGGGAGTGAAACTAACGCAACTGGATTCTGCTTGATCTGCTTCTCTTCTACTATGACCTGGTCTGAAAGACAACTCCTTACACTGTGGGTCCAAACAAGGACAGCCAAGGAAGAACGAGAGTCCTCTCAGTTGAAACTGTACCGCTGTTTTTTTGCTGTAATCAAAGTACTTGCTAGTTTTAACAAGTGAATGTTTTAATCAGAAAATATTGGGTGTATCTTCCTGCTCTGTATGCTTATTGTGTGTCAGTGTGTGTGTGTGTGTGTGGAGGTGTGAAAAAAGAGAGAAAAGAAATCAATAGTTTGGCTTGTGGGTATTCAGAGGGGTTTGCGTATGCAATATAACTAGGCTGTAGTCCTCCAGCTTGGGGTTCGGGTTGAAACACACTCTGGTGCCTTTATGCAGTTACAGTAGCCTGTGCATCAGTATGCGAGTTCTGTGTGAGTGGCTAGTCCAGTGGTGCTTTGATGTGTTATTATTTTGTGCGTTATTGTCATGAAGCAAGCATGACTTCTGTGTGGTTTCTACATATCCGCACTGAGCCTTAACTGTGACTGATTTGCACAAGATATAAAGTAAACGGGATTTAGCATTTAGCACGCTTTTTAGCTTATTTAATGCACACAGTGGAATGCAGGTATGTAAATATGCTTTGCATGCATGTTCAGTTTGGACCCACAACTACAGTAACACTGTAAACTTGTGAAGGGTGGTGAATGAAGGTTCAGCAGGCAGTCAATGGCAGTATAAGACTGGCTATAAAAGGCTTTTAGAAACGTGTGAGTCACAGCATTCATGTGGTGCCCTTGAGCATGCAGCCATAACTGGCCAGTATTATGCAGAAAAACACTTATTTAATTACGCCTTGATTCAACTTCCCTCTCCTCTAGTTAGTGTTTTAATGTATCTCAGTTCATTGTTCGGGTTTTATGGGCAAAAACTGCTTTGTTTCTTTTCAAGCTCCGCTCCCTGGCAGTCCATTTTCAGGGTAAACTAATCTCCCAGAATACAACTTTACAGCGTCAAAGACAAGAAAAATGACCAATTGGCAGAGAGACATGTAGATAAATGACGCATTTCCTGATGCAGCTGAGCACTGTTTCTAGTAAAGGAAGGCAATGTAGACAACACAAACTGGAAACAGTCATTACAATTGATGTGTCCGATTTTTACACTGATGAAAAAGACGCCTGGAACCACTCGTTGTGTTTCACTCACACAGGTAAGCTCAAACAAACCGGGGGTATTTGTGGGTACCGTGTGACCTCAGGTTTAGTATCAATCTCCGCTGGTTCGAGAGCACCACCGATCTACAAGCCAAAATATTGATTTTCTTTTCCCCCTTATGTGCTTTCAAACTGTAAAACTGTGCTGAAATACTATCTTGTGTAACAACTACTGAAAATGTACAGAAGAAAATATGATGAACAACAATACCCGTTTGTCTAAAGGAATAAATAAGTACTGTATGTATTTTATTTGTAAAAAACAATGACCTTCTTTCTTCTTTGTTGAGCTTGTTCCTGGGGGCTGACCTGCCGTGTCTTTGGGATGCCCCTCGGAATTATTGACCAGAAAAAGCTCCTATTCTATTCACACTGTTGTGAAACGGTTTATGACTCCTCTGAAGTGGCATCTATAATAAGTTGTCTACCCTACAAAAGCTCCGAGTCCAACACTGATAAGCCATCACTTTATAAGATAGCTCGATTTACAAGTTACAAGATTGCCCCATATGCAGAGGCAGACAGAGTACACTGATTCATTACTTGAGTAAAAGTACAGATACCCTTTGCTAAATTTTACTCAAGTACAAGTAAAAGTACAAGTCAGATGTCTACTTAAGTAAAAGTACTGAAGTACTTGTTTTTAAAAGTACTTGAGTATCAAGAGCATAAGAGTACATTTTCTAAATATTGCATTGTTACTGCCACAGTTGACAGTATTCCTCCAGATGTGTCTCATGCCTTCTCTGTAAAACAAAGTATAATATTTCAGTTTACACTATAATAAACTAATAAATATTAGAAAAGTATTTAGGTGCTTTTGACATTCAACAAGTGCTGAAATATTAGGTCAAGCAAATACAAGACTTTGGGTAGCATATCTCTCATGTATTTAAATACAATTGCAGGCTACAGCATTTTTTTGTATATGCTGCAAAACTTTTAACATTCCTAATAGTAAACAAAGTTACGCCCTCGCTTTAGTTGATTTTCAGTTACACGATTAGCTTGCCTCGGCTTATGCTAACTATTGTCAGGCCAAAGTTAGCCATCTGAATTGCTAGCTACAGTGCGGCTTCGACTACTCAAACATAACCGAGAATGTAAAAAGCTGCATTATCGCAGCTAGCAACATTTAGTGCACTTTTCTATAGCTAGAATCTAGAAGCTAGAAAGTTTATTGTCCGTGTGTTCCAATCAGTAGCGCCTGTACAATCCAATCACGTTTGAGAGGGAAACACCAAATTGAGGGTTTCCGAGATTTTTCTTTCCCTTTTTTTTTTTTAGAAGTAGTAACGGGTACTCACGGTTATGGATAGAAATGTAGCGGGGAAAAGAGTACAATCTTTGCCTCTCAAATGTACTTGAGTAAAGTCATGGGTACTCCCCAAAAACGATACTCGAAGCCCAGCACCCCGAAGATGCCAGCTGGAGGCAATCAACCTCCAGCTGGACTAATGAGGTGCCTCTCCCAGGGGTTAAAAAGGGAGACTGGCTTGCACTTTCCCCATGGCTCAGTTCATTCCGGGTCCCCTAGTACCCACATCCTTTACATACAGATCCCTCAAAATTGTACTCAAGTACTGTACTCAAGTAAATGTACTCCGTTACTGTCCGGCTCTGGCCATATGTACCAAGCGCCTTATCCAATCTGCATGTAGACTCCTCCCCACCTTTTGTTTGAAAACAGTTTTTAATCACACTCAGTCTGGAATTCCCTTCTCTTATTTATTTGTTATCCTCCCCTGTGAATTTTTTTGATAAGCGTCATGATCAACTCAAATATTACTCTTTGAGGAGGGCGGAATTTGTGACGTGACTTGAATGGATGTCTGAGCAGCCTCATTCAAAGGTTACTGAGAATCAAGCAGCAGTCCAAAACACATTTCATACATTTGTAGTAACAGGGTTGTTGTCTTTGCCTACATCCGGCGTGTAAACATGATTTATGACTGATTTATGAAAAGAATACCCTTTCGCCTGTGAGTCTGACCTGATCCTTACGGGGAGTCTGAGGTGAGCGCCTGACATTGGGCTTCTGTTTCCAACCGAGTGAAATCTCGGCTTGTGGCTTGCTTCATATGTCCAACTGCAAGTAAATGGACACCGGGGGTGGGGGGCCAGTAAAGCTGAGTACAAGGATACCCCCCTTACGCCTCGAAAATGGTTAAGTCCACCAGTCTAATACTTCGTCCCCTGCAGAGGAAAAGTCGCACCATTAAGATTAATACGGTCACACACACACACACACACACACAAAAAACGATATTGAAGGTCAATCAGTTTTTCTCTTGCATAACCACTAAGATCCATTTACTGCTACCATTATTCATATTTCATATTTAAAAAGGATCAATACTTGAAAAGCTTCCAGTGAAGCTTATTTTGGTAAGGCCTATAAGCCTGGTTGAGACAATATTTTGCTAATATTTCCTCATATAGACCCAGTATGCCTAAATCAGCACCGGTCTTGAGATAAAATGAACTACATTTGAGTCTCTCCTTGAGGGAGGAGGGGAAAAGATGTTTCAGAAGCAACAGTGACTAACAACATCAGCTTTGTATTGACTCTGTGTAGCTGGAGGTGGATCTTCATCCTCCTCCTCCTCCTTCCTCGAGATGCAGTCAGACCGCTGTGGTAAAGCGTGTCGTTGGCATCTGGTTCTAGACCGGGGAGCATTTTTCATCTCAGCAAAATACTTCATTTCCCTATTCTTAGGTGGCCATTGTGATGCTGACAATGATAACAATGCAATACAACCTCAATACTAACCGGCTGTTCTTAGTAGTGATGTACACGCATGGATCTGCAGACTCAGCGCCCGCTGGAGCTTCATTGGGCGGCAGTCTAACACCGACAAGGAAACATCCAGGTTCTGAAACAATTTATGTTTAATGAGTAGTGGTTTAATAAGCTGAATAGTATGAGGATGTCATATGTTTTACAAAAAAATGTTCCCTTGATCGTTTTCTTTTCAATGTTAAATCCGTTTTGTTATTTTTAATGCTTATTAAATCAATTCTTCATGTCAAAGCTCACACCCAGGCGTCATTTGGTGTTGATGTGATGTCATGTTTTGCCCCGTGAAGTTTAATGTTTCACATAATACACAAGCTGTGATTTTTCTAGAACTGCCTCATTTATCCCGTTGTTTGTGGGCGATGGAGGTTCCCCACAGTTACTCTGCCCTCGTCCGGTCGACTTGCCCGTTTTGGATTCGCCCGCATTTAAAAGAGGGACTTCTTCTACCCTTAGAGACTGCCCTTGGAGACTGTTGCTTAGCAACCAAAAGCAACAACCAAGTCCTGTCTCTCCCGCTCTCTCTCCCTCCTCTGAGGGCTCCATACCCCAGTTCTCAGCCTGAGAGGATCCACTCCTTACGGGGTTTTACAATCAGTGATGAGAAAGTAGTAACCCTTGGACCTCTTTCTCTCTCTTTCTATCGCGTGCGAGTCAGGTTGAAGCCTGAAGGAAGCGCTCACGAGGGCTTCGGAACACGTTCTCTTAAAACCTCTTATCTTCGTCTTTAAGCTTTCAAATGCATATTTATGAGTTTTAATCTACCATGTCTCAGACTTTATCCTCTGACTTATCTGTGTACTGTCAAGTGTGATAGTACACCTCCGTTAAATAAACACAAATGTTTTTTTTCCACTAGTCTTATTAAGGTCCAGAATATCTTATTTGCATGGATTGTCTCTTTTGCCGCTGCAGGTATGTGGCTTTGAGATCTAAATGAGACAGAAAAACCTGCTTTTGCTCAGGGATGTTTTCGTTTTTTTCATTACAGAATCAACTGACTTTCTTCAGCTTCTCCTTGACTGCACACAACATGCGGAAAGCCTTGGCTGCCCTCAGCTGGCTGCTCCGAACACTGCATATTATATCCCTCTACTGCAGGGGTGTCAAACTCATTTTAGGTTCGGGCCAGATACTGCCCACTTTGATCTCAAGCGGGCCAGACCGTGCAGATGGGGTGGGGGGATGCGCGGATGGTCCTGCCGACGCGGGAGCTGGAGTTTGGCGCTAATGGTCCGGGTGAAGTGCCTCACGTCATTTTCAAGTGGGCGCTGCTGCTTGGAGAGACGCCGTGGTGGAAAATCGGACAGTCGATATAACAAAACAACCAAGCGAGCCTTTCGTCTGTCAGAAACGATCTGCCAATGGCAGGTGATCTACCGGCACTGCGTTAGTGAATGACGTGTTCCCCTGGTCTAACGCATGCGCTCACTCACAGAGTGCGCCCCCTAGTGGAATCGTTAGGAATAGCAGCTACTTTTATAGAAATTTATTAGGGGTGTAACGATTCAGTTGTTAGATCGATGTATCGATTTTTATTCCTCCGATCCAACTACATCGATCTGTGCTCGACGAGTTGGCCATATGGACGACATATATCGATCAAAGATCGATTTTAAATGTAATAAATCGATTGTATCGATACTAGGAAATAACCCATTGGATTTAAGCACGTCAGACTTTTTTCTTAGCACTTTTAATGATAAAGGCTGTCGCGGACTGAGCTGTGACGTGCTCACGCAGTATGCAGGTCCCGCCGTCCCGAGCCCCAAATCAACCATCATTGCAGGGGTGTTTTTTGTGTATATTACTAATACGGTTTTTTTTTCTGCTACACTACTACAGCAGTGTTTG
Organism: Apeltes quadracus; assembly: GCA_021346845.1. NCBI lineage: Eukaryota > Metazoa > Chordata > Actinopteri > Perciformes > Gasterosteidae > Apeltes > Apeltes quadracus. The sequence continues at coordinate 2,381,541 of CM037914.1, read as the reverse complement.
CACTTTATTCAAATAAAATGTGAATGCATTTGCCATTCATTGTTGTTTACTTGTTTATTTATATTCATAATTAATTGATACCTGATTCCATTACAAGAAACAACAGGAATCTAGGAAATTTATTTCAGTCACACTGGTTGAATTTTTGGCTAAAAAGTTACTGAATCGATTTCAAGTCATTGAATCGTATCGGATCGTATCGTTCTAAATGAACCAATATCGACAACCATGAATAGTGATCAAATCGAATCGTCGTTAAAAACGAATCGTTACACCCCTACAATTTATGTTTTTTTGAAGTTCTCACAATAGCAAATTCATCCGGCGGGCCACACTGGACTCCACCGAGGACCGGATTTGGCCCGCGGGCCTTGAGTTTGACACCTATGCTCTACTGCTATATGCATTGCAGGGTTACAATATGGGTGTATATATAAAATATTTCCTATAATATATATCCTATATAATAATTCCTATTCTCTGCTACGAACCCCCCCCCAAATCGCACCCTGAATATAAGTCTATACAGTATATATAGACTGCCTTCTTTTGACTATTTTTGATGAGCCTGGTCTACTTTAACAAAAAACAAAAAATGCTGTAATACCGTTGCATCTCTTTTTTTAGGACAAACCGGGCTATGTCTGCTGTATATGAGTCTGTATGTATATAAGTCAAATGAAAGTATTTGATAAATAAAAAGATTGTTGTGTCTTGAAACTCTAATATATATGTTATTATTGTAAAGCGTTACAAGTCCTTCTAATATCAGGTTAAATACTCATATGCTTGAGTAAAAGCATCAGTTATTTTGAATGATCAGAGTATCACCATTTTATAAGCTTCCTAACAATCCTAACAGGATTGTAGAATATTCAACAAATGCAGTTTTTTTTAAACAACAGAAACAGAAACCGACTGAACACGTGTGAGTGTCGTCACTCGACCCCCTCCCGATGTAAGGACCACTCCGAGCAGCTGAGCTCCATCCCCGCTGAGGGGCGCGGCCTCCCCGCTGCCGGTCATTCTCTCTCCGTCAGCGATCGGAGGACGCAGCGCTCCATCCAGCCACCCGGGCGGCGGAGATGGCGGACCCCGCAGCGGAGACCACCATCAAGGTGGTGTGCCGGTTCAGGCCGCTGAACAGCTCGGAGGTGGCGCGGGGAGACAAGTACATCCCCAAGTTCCAGGGGGAGGACTGCGTGCTGATCGCGGTGAGTGCGCCTCTCTGCTCGCACGCTGAGCCGAGCGCTGTTATCATCGCAGTGGGTTCGTTGTGAGTCCGGTAGATGCGAGTTGGACGTAAAATAAATAGCTTTTTAAAACTTCAAAAAGCCCATGTAACACTGCATTCAGTATGCACAAGGAATTACGGTAAGAACTGATGATTCAACAGGTCAGTATGAGTCTGTAAACAGTACAAGATGAATTAACTAATAAACATATGTATTAGTTGTATATTCTTCTCAGGCAAAATCAGGACAATGACGTTGAGTTTCATTCATTTATTTATTTATGTATTTATTAATTTGTTTTTCAATGTATTGTTTAATTAATCTTGACAAAAGGGCTGATCAAAGGCAAACGTTTAATAAATGAATGGAAAAACGTGCCAAAGGCAGAATCTTCCTGATAGTCCACGAGTTGGATGCGTTTATGAATATGAAAAGATGTGAATCATTCTTCATGGCCTTCTGGATACATTTAAAGGACATGTTACTTCAACCTTCTTCTGGTGATCATCGTATTGCTGCTAAAATAAATCAATTAAAACTATAACCCCTGTTAATGACTACTGAAATAAAAAAGCACAGATGAATGAGCACTTTGTTCCTTGATATAGACTCCCAGTAATAGCACAATCGCTAACCATCAAGGTCATGTGGAAAGTTCTATTTAACCACCAAGTATCAGCTTTAACAGAATGTACTGTACATATTTTAGCAAACAATAATTTTATCGACGTTATTAGATTTATTATGGTAAATGTGTTTTACTTGCAATACAACTTTTTAGCTAGGGGCAGCAGTGTTTGAGGATTTGCAAAGAGAAACCTTTCCTGTGTGATTACATAATACAGACAAAAAAACATGCACATACCCTTTTATTGCTTATTATTAAAGGAAAGTATGTGTGAAAGTAACCGTCTCCGGTTCTAATTCCCTGGTGATACAAGTTAATATAATTTAATATAATTCATATCATTTACAATAAAGACTTGAGGGCGTCGAATGATGTTGCCCTCGGGTAACATTTGGCCTGTTCAACATGCGTTGGCTCGTCTTAATCAGCCCTCTGCATCAACTTGGGCTGCTGAGAAGAGCAACACTACGACACAACCACCGTGTCTCTGAAACATGCAATGCAAAAAAAAGCACATTTCTGAATTTAAAGTACATCCCTCTGCAATCAAACAAGGACTTACAGTATGTTGAGTGTATTTCATAAGACCTTTAGCTGTTCTGAAACCATAAATACAATTCCTGTTGCTCATCACTGTGTACAGGGAAAACCATACCACTTTGACCGTGTGTTCCAGTCCGACACTACTCAGGTGCAATTCTACAACGCCGTGGCCCAGAAGATTGTCAGAGGTAAGACAGACAGCAGATGTAGATGTTGTCCAAGTGGCTGTGGGTGTGATTCTTTTTCTTTGTCTTGGCATGTACAGATGTTTTGGGGGGCTACAATGGGACCATATTTGCCTACGGACAGACGGCTTCTGGGAAAACACACACAATGGAGGTAATAATTGTTTCCGATGTCCGATGTGTGATACTGTGGTAACAGCAAAGCCTCAATGTACTGGGAACTACCACAGAAAATTGTTGCAATACACTTCTTGGTGTTTAAAATACTCGGTCCAGCAGCAGCTGGAGCCGAGCTAGGCGGAGGTGCGGCCGGGTGCTGCAGGCTTCGGCTGGCGGAGAGGAGGATGAGCGGATCCTGCAGCAGATCCAGGCCCAGCCGGAGGCGAGCATGGTCAACCTGGAGGAACGCACTTTGAGTGTCTGAGCTTGAGGATAGCTGTGCTGGGCAGAAGAGAGAGATTGTTCAAGTCAAAATACTGCCAAGAGATAGCAGAAAGGGGGAAGAGGACAGATAGAGAGAACCCCAACAGCAAAAAAACATAAAACTGCAAACAAAGCTAAGAAGTTCCTGCAAAACCAGAGGGTAGACGGATCTTAAATATATCTGGAAGACTGGCCAGATGCTCCCAGTTGCACTGACAAGCTCCTACTATGGACCTGCAAGACAGGACAAAGTGGTCAATTGTAAATATCATTTAAGCAGAATTTGTCGTGATGTAATAAATATGATGTACCGTAATTTGAATATTGGAAGATGGAAACAGTTGTGGGGAGGGACCTGGAAGTGGAGAAAAAGGAAATAGGGAAGGGTCCATCATGGCCTCTACTTACTCTGTATGGAGACTAAAAAGCCTAACACACCGCGCTGCCTTGTTTTCTACGTGTTCCCTGAAGGGCAAACTCCACGACTCCGATATGATGGGAATCATTCCCAGAATTGTCGACGACATCTTCAACTACATCTACTCCATGGATGAGAACCTGGAGTTCCACATCAAAGTGAGTTAACTTCCCAATCTCAGATGCTCCAAAACTTCAGCATGTGAACATCATAATAATAATGTTAACTCACTGAATACCTTTTTTCACAGGTTTCATATTTTGAAATCTACTTGGACAAAATCAAAGACTTGTTAGATGGTAGGTGTCAAGGCCCTGACTGGGCTTAATGACATCATCATTTAGATGCAAAAATACTGACAGACCTGATGCCTGCTTTCCTTCTCCTCCGCAGTGTCAAAGGTCAACCTCTCTGTGCACGAAGACAAAAACAGGGTGCCCTATGTCAAGGTGGGACACATGTTGAGAAATGTTACTTCGGCTACAACGTGAGATTTTTCATTTTCAAGTAGAGGTTTTATTGAAATAGTTGGGTAGATGAGAAGATTATTGTAAGTCTCAGAAAACAAGGAAAATAAGTTCTCCCTTTGTAGCTTTTCCTGTGAAACTTTTAGCACGTCTTCTTCAGCTCACAGTTGTCCCTCCGTGAAGACGGCCCGCTGAACACAACAGCCCCTTGTGATTGCGTTTGTCTCCAGGGGTGTACCGAGCGCTTCGTGAGCAGTCCTGAGGAGGTCATGGACGCCATCGATGAGGGCAAAAACAGCAGACACGTGGCTGTCACAAGTGAGTTCAGGCGCCGAGCGGCCTTGGGCCAGCCTCCTCTCACGGGTTCGACCTCAGCGGGTCTCATGACTGTTGGGAGACTCCCTCCGCCAAGACACCCTCTGGGTGCTACACGCAGAGCAGGACAGTGGAGTCCGCACTTCATTGGACATTTGAACACACATCTTTTACAGGAAGCTCGACTTTGACTGAAACTAAACTTAATTGTTGTCTTTGGTCCTCCGAGATCTTTGATATTACACCTCATCAGATGCGTTCTAAAGTGTAGTTGTCCCATGGTGGGCAACTAAAGAACAGGACTTGACAGCTCTAATTTTACCCTTTTATAAAGAAAGTTTGCCTAATGGGGCACATGACTAAATTTAAACACATGTTCCTTTCATTATGTTTAAACAGTTATTGGAAGTTTGATTATGACCTTTTGATATATTTTAAATCGGATATTTATCTTTTGACTTATTTTGACTTATTATTTATTGTTATTCGATATGAAACAGGGGTTATTATTACTTTTTTATACACTTTATTCACTTGTTTATGTACAAGCCCATCGGAGGGGACAAAAGCCAGGAAGCTAAGATAAGAATTTTACCATTTTACCTCTTTACTGCTGATCTCCACCTCATGTCAGGATCTTAAGCATTATTTGCTTTTGTAACATACTGTATGTAATAATAAGTAGGAACCACAATCTTAACAACACCAAGAGTCCTCTGCAGGTTCGTTGTCTAAAGGAGCTTATAGCCTACATCGTAGTGCACGTGAAGCCAATGTGGTTCAGCCATTGATTTTTTATCCCACATCCAGATATATATTGTTTTAATAACAATAATATCATCTTGATACAATATTATCAATAATAATAATATCATGTGATACAAATTACAATGTTATGTAAATAACAATATTATGTGTTACTATGTGAATTATTGTAAATTGGTCATAAATAATACTTAAAAATAGGATTGGCACCCTGATAATTGTATTCTATTATATTTCTAATTGCTAATTGTATTACTTTGTGTGTGTGTGTGTGTGTGTGTGTGTGTGTTCTTGTATCTGTATGTCAGACATGAATGAGCACAGCTCCAGGAGTCACAGCATCTTCCTCATCAACATCAAGCAGGAAAACTCTCAGACAGGACAGAAACTCACCGGCAAGCTGTACCTCGTTGACTTGGCCGGGAGTGAGAAAGTGTGTTTCCATCCTCCTCCCTGCCTCCCACTTTTTAAAAGATGTTTTATAATGTTTTTTACTGACACCATAATTACTTGTTTTAAAAGCTGCAATGTGTAAGATGCCACCTGCCACACAGTTAGCAAGCTGCATTTTGCCTCTGCTACTCGGTCCATTCAATCAACATTTACTACCATCTCTACCACCTGAACAAAACCAAAACCAATTTTCATTTCAACATTCATATTTTCCCCACCCTCTGTGAAATGATGGGGAGGCGTGGTCATGTGATACCACGTTGGTGTGTTCCACAGGTGGGTAAAACGGGAGCAGAGGGGACAGTGCTGGATGAGGCTAAGATGATCAACAAGTCCCTGTCTTCGCTGGGAAATGTCATCTCTGCCCTGGCGGAGGGCTCGGTGAGGGGGGATGCTGTCTTTCTGACTGTCCTTAACCAGTGATGTTTAACTGGGAACCCCCAAAGGAAGCTTGACGTAAACTTGACACAAGTGATTTACGTCATGCTGTCTGACAACCTTTTTCACTTTGGGTGCATTTAGTCTCAGTCAATCTATTGGGACATATTTCTTCCCTCATAACATCCACCTTGAACTTTGAGCCTCTGCACAAAGGCTTGTGGGCCAATACAACCAGAGAAGCAGGCAGGCTTGCATACTGTGATTTAATTTTTGATTGTGTTGATCGATTTTATTTATTTCTCCATGTGAGGCATTGGGAGCCGTTATTGATCATGCACTGTATGTTTATTTAGGTCAAAACACATCTAGAGTGGCCTATTAGTAGACTCCAGATCACTACGCAATCAAAATAGACCCAAATTGTTCAAAAACACAGGGTGTGGATATAATTTAATTTAAAAAAAGCTTATCGTTTCCAGGAGTCGCGCAAGTGACGGTAGACAAAAAAAACGTTTAAAGGCTTTTTAACGGCAATTGTTAGTAATGTTAGTGTGATCTAAACAAACGCAGGTTTAAACCCAACTGTACATGTGCAAACATCAGTTCGTATCGTTTTGAAAATCGGTCTGTTATTTTGTGTACGCATTTAATAACTATAACTATTTAAAGTTGACGATCTGGAAGCAGACATGAGCACTTGTTGGTGCTGTTCAGGCGGCTGGAGAGCTTCGGTTTAAGAGAAGGTTAGAAAAAAAAGAAAGAACGGGGTTTTTGGCTTGTGAGGTTCGGTCCGGTTCATTTGGCCACCAGTTTCTTGTATATATAATATATATATATACATATATATATATATATATATATATGTATATATATATAAATGTTAACAATAATAATGACGTGTCATCTAAATCGCATATCTTTAAAAATCCTGACATCATGCCACACCGTGTATTGTGTGTCCTGTGTCAGGGCTATGTGCCGTACAGGGACAGTAAAATGACCAGAATCCTGCAGGACTCCCTGGGAGGGAACTGTCGGACCACCATGGTCATCTGCTGCTCGCCGTCCGCCTTTAATGACGCTGAGACCAGGTCCACCTTGATGTTTGGACAGAGGTACACACGCACACTCTACACATTATCATTTCCGCAGAGGCCACATGAGGCGGTTGGAACCATTCACTATTTATGTTTTTCTGCTCTATCCGTATTTTTCACAGCCAGTTAAATGTCTTTCCGTTGCAACGATGACAATTTTAAATGTTGAGGATAGAACAGTTTTGTGATATTTATTTTAATACTTAGTTATTAAACACAAAGACGACCTTACTCACCACTGTACAGTTTTCCACAGCCTGCCTGTTTGAGTGGGAAGCTAGTGAAGGATCATGCTCCTGTTCTTTTAACAACAATTTTCTTCCAGTTTACAGCTTTATTTTGCTAAGCAAAGCCAACCGTCTGCTGGCTTTACCTCATTCCTTGTCACGAAAATATCTTTTAAACAAGCGATATGAATTTGGCAGCAATACATGGGTTGGGTGTCTCACCTGGGACAGCCCCCAGTGTTCTGAGCGAGCCATCATCTCAGGGTGAAAGCAGTCTTCGCTTAACCCTAACAGTTACCCTAACCCTAACCCTGATCACCATCCTCTTTTACCAGGGCAAAGACCATCAAGAACACAGTGACCCTGAACGTGGAGCTGACTGCAGAGCAGTGGAAGAAGAAGTGGGAGAAAGAGAACGAGAAGAACAAGACCCTGAAAAACACTGTTACCTGGCTGGAGGCCGAGCTTAACCGCTGGAGGAGCGGTGAGGACCCTTACATAGCATCTCACATTGTCGCAATATATTTTAAGAAGAATTCTGTCTATTTCGTTTGATCCTACGTTTAAGTATATTTGCTCTAAATGAAAGATAATCATGATTTAAAAAAATGTTGCGATGGAAATTAAGCTAAAAACAAACTGGATGTGACAGCTTGTTCCAAGGAGCTGAGTCACATACTGGTACTATTTTGGACTTGAAAAGGTTTTAAGAAAGAGTCCTTTATTTCCACATCAGCAACACATGATAGTGCCTGCATTACATAAATCTAAAGACTAGTCTAGTGTGTGTGTGTGTGTGTGTGTGTGTGTGTGTGTGTGTGTGTGTGTGTGTGTGTGTGTGTGTGTGTGTGTGTGTGTGTGTGTGTGTGTGTGGAGGGGGGGTGGCATCACAGTCCATACTTTTCTGCCTCCCCGGCTTGCAGGAGAGACCGTCCCGGCGGAGGATCAGTTCGATAAAGAGAAGGCCAAAGCAGAGGTCCAGGCCCTGGACAGCGCGCTCAACAATGACCCCGGGTTGGCCCTCAGCCCCCTCCTTGGGGTCAAACTCACCGAGGCAGACACCAAGCAGTACGGCGCCGAAATGGCTAAGCTCTACAAAGAAATGGATGACAAGGTGAGGAAGGAAGGCGTGGCAAGAGGTGTGACAGGTGGGTGCTGGGGGCGCGGTAGGCGCGTGGCGGTGTACACATGTACACACACATACACAACGGTTTTCTTCATGCGTTGACTTCATGATGAGTCAGATGCTAACTGACAATCACATAGGGGATGCGAGAGTGAGTTTTTCTGAAGCCAACAATACATCAATGTCAGCAATTTGTTGCAATTTGCATGAAATGGTAATCCTTCCAACATGTAGTGTCTCTATTGGTCAGCAGATGGCGTGATTGACTGCTACTCAGTATTGCTGGTGTTTCTACTGTTTTTTCCTCCCTCCTTGCGCTCCTCAGGACGACGAGATCAACCAGCAGTCTCAGCTGTTGGAGTCGCTCAAGCAGCAGATGTTGGAGCAAGAGGAGGTGAAAGAACTCCCTTCCTTTCCATCCCTCCAGCTGTTCCTGTTAGTACAAATCAAGTCTGACAGCTGATAGCAGACCATTGGTGGCCGTGCAGGAGAGGTCAGACTGTAACTCACACATTAGGAGGCGACAGTGGAGCCTTTACGGATTCAACGTTTTCTTTAGCCAGTGCAGAAATGTATTTTGTTCTTCCGTAGTCTCGGCTGAGCATCACTGTCTTACTTACACTCCCTGTCCTCACCCGCAGCTCCTGTCCTCGTCCCGCCAGGACCACGACACCCTGCAGACAGAACTGAGCCGGCTGCTGTCGGAGAACGAAGCCTCCAAGGAGGAGGTGAAGGAGGTGCTCCAGGCCCTGGAGGAGCTGGCCGTCAACTACGACCAGAAGAGTCAAGAAGTGGAAGACAGGGCGCAGGAGTTCGAGGCCCTCAGCGCGGAGCTTAACGAGAAATCGGTACTTCTGAGTAGCGAGTTTCTGAGGACTGAGACCACCTGTCACGTGTGATAACCTCGTACGGTTTGTATTGACTTGTGTTCTCCTCCACCACTAGAGCTCCTTGGCCTCCATTGACTGTGAACTCCAGAAGCTGAAAGAGATGACCAACCACCAGAAGAAGAGGGTGACTGAGATGATGTCATCGTTACTTAAAGACCTGGCTGAGATAGGAATCGCTTTGGGGAGCAACGACATAAAGGTTACCAGCCGCACTGATGACGTTTTAGATAAAAAATACTATAAATCATAGCAGAGGAACAATGGCCTTTTGAAGCACATTTCAGTCATAGATAAAATAGCAAACCATTTATTCATCTATTGGTTTGATAACCAATTCTGGGATCCCAATGCAGCCAGTGCTGAACATGGGTGAAAGTCTGGTGACAAACTATTTACAGGTAGTTAATTAGTCAGTTAGCACTCTGAATGCCATACAGTTTAGATCATGTCACAATGTTAAGCTTCGATTTGGTTGCCTTTCATAACGGAGGAGTTCATCATACACGTTGTATTCAAGCACTTTCAAAGATATTGTCTGTTTTTTACAGCGGCTGACTATGAGAAACTGTCATTTTAAAATATAAAAAGCTTTTTTTTAATAATTAAAAGCTAAACTGTCGTCAAACGATTGCCGATGGCCTTGCAAGACAGCGTTTTTACGTCCAACTAGTGAGAGTAGGCTAGATTTATTTTACAAACGAAAAGAGAAAAACATTAAACCGAAAAAGCTCTTTTCCGATTAGCTTAACTAGCAGCACTAGCTCTAAAGTTAAATGTTGTGAGAATGTCAATAAATAAATCACAAAGTGATTTCAACAAATATGACAAAATGTATTTGAAGAAGGTTAACACCCTAGCTTTTGTTAAATGGTCATTTCTGCCGATTACTGCTGGGACTTACTGTATAATTAGCCGGAATTGTTATTCAGTGTTTTTTGGATTAAGAAGAAAATATTTTGCATAAAGATACATTGACATGAAGCACATCCTCTGAGACACCATCACTGTTTTCTAATATCACAGCAGCCCGAGAGCAGCGGCCTCGTCGACGAGGAGTTCACCGTGGCTCGTCTCTACATCAGCAAGATGAAGTCGGAGGTGAAGGCGATGGCGAAGCGCAGCAAACAGCTGGAGAGCTCCCGCTTCGAGAGCACCCAAAAGATGGAGGAGACAGAGATGGAGCTGATAGCCCTCCAGCTCCGGGTCACCCAGGTAACTGCCCCCGACATCCTTGATACTCGCCGCCATAATGACAAAGTTGGCGGTTAATTAGAAAGCCTGGTTCTGGTGGTTAGCAATCAAACAGTAGCTTAGCTGGTTGACAGGTTTCTGCATGTCTTCGTTCCGGGTTTGAACTCTGTGTGACATTTAATCACAGAGGACAGTTTATACATTTTGATTTGTTGTTTAGCATGAAGCCAAAATCAAGTCCTTAACAGACAGCCTCCAGAATGTGGAGCAGAAGAAAAGACAGCTGGAGGAAACAGTGGATTGTCTAAATGAGGAAATAGTCAGGATCAAAGCCCAAGGTGAGCATCAGCCACTGTTTTGTCTGTGATGGTTGTCTTGGGAGCCATTCGGTTTGTGGTTACATGTTGTAAAATGGTGTTCGGTTTAGATATTTGTCTTCTAAGCAAATCAGTCTTGGCTCATTTATCATGCAATTTTGTGATAAACATTTATTGATAGAAAAATAATCTTTAAAAAAAAACAGTACCCTACTAAAATAAGTTATCAGCAATGGTATTACATTTGTATATTTGTGCAAATTATTATTTTGCTAAAATATTTCTATTAATTTCATTTTATTTCAATCAGAAGAAATAATTGATGAGCTAAATCCAATTGGCTGCATCTGCTATTCAGCACAAACTTATTAAACACAATAACATAATTGTTATTTCATTGTATGGAATTAAAATGAAAATAGAACTAAAAAAAATTACCTTTTCCCCTGTTTTTCCTGGTTTGGACAATTCAATGACGAGGTGTTCACAGAATGATAGTGATACCTCATCAGCTTGTCTGCTTCCAGAGAAAGTTAACACACTGGAGAAGGACAACGAGATCCAGTCTGCCAATGAAATCAAGGTACTACGTCTACACAGTGGTCTCTCCCAGGCGGTCTGCGACCTCGACACTGTGACCCTGTGCGCTACTTGTGTGTCTTCAGGCCGCGGTGGAGAAGCAGATACAGTCTCACAGAGAGATCCACCAGAAACAGATCGGCAGCCTGAGGGATGAGCTGGACGATAAGGAGAAGCTCATGACGGAGCTGCAGGAGTAAGACCACCTCTTTCTTTCTTTAAATGTGACGTAGTGCTTGGGCACTGATTCCATTGTCCGACGTGTGTGTAGTCTGAACCAGAAGATCGCGCTGGAGCACGAGAGGCTAAGGGTGGAGCACGAGAAGCTCAAGGCTGCAGACCAGGAGAAGAGCCGCCAGCTACAAGAGCTCACGTAACTCCTCTATGTATAGTTAATGGCCATTGTTCCCCGTAATGCAACCTGTTAACACTCATTTTACATTGTGCAGGGGGTTGCAGGACAGGCGGGAGCAGGCCAGACAGGACCTAAAGGGACTGGAGGAGACTGTGGTCAGTGTTCGACATACCCATTTAACCCACATTAGAAACAATTAAAAACATTTTGATTTAGAAAGAGTGTCTCATTCACGCAGGAAAAAACGGAATAGAGAATACTAAAACCCAGATAAAGTGTTCCACCGTGACGTTGAGGTATTTTTGCGGTCTGTTTTGCATCTCTGTTGTCTCTTTGTGATATTTTTCACTCTAGTTGTTAAACCCCTTTGTAGTCCTTGAATAGTCCCTAATATTTGTGTCTCTTTCAATTTATCGTGCATCTTTTTCTCGTTGTTTTGGACTGTTTGTAGTCGTTTTCATTATTCTTTCCGGTGATTAATGAGTGTGGTCCTTGTTGATACGTGTATCTTTAAGGGACATTTCACAGGTGAAGACCTGGGGGGCTCTTGACCCTTTGGGCCCGTAGGCCTGTGCCCAGTTTGGGGGAACAAACCCTTCAATGTCCTTTTTTTGTAAACTTCCTCGTTATTCCACAGGCCCGAGAGCTGCAGATGCTCCACAACCTCCGGAGGCTTTTTGTCAAAGACTTGACCGTTCGAGTCAAAAAGGTAAAATCCCCATCTGATTGTACACATCCTCCTTTTTTTCTGAAGCTGCTCATTCTGGTTTCTGGTGTGTCATTTTATTATCTTGTGTATCTAGTGTTATGATATTTACCTGGGCCAAGGTAGAGACAAACACAGCCGTGTGACGGCTGCACATTTCATTTGCACCATGATTCAATTTGAATGAATCCGGGGAATGGAACAGAAAGCAACTGCGATAAGTAGGCCATGGGATTCTTCAAAGGTAGCAGCTGTAAATTAGGGACCCAGGCTTTCGGCGTAGTTCTTGTCTCAGACTGCGGCTTGATGAGATAGACAAAGGCAAATCAGGCTGTTCCCCGAGGACAGAGGTTGTGACGTGGTGCCCTACCCTTCGGAAATATCCTACTCATTATCTTATTTTGCCACAAATGGGATGTTCTGGATTCTGGGGGGTTGGTTACAGATTTCGAACACGCTTGGCTGGGAGTTATGAATGGGTCACGAGTGTTGTGTGTTGTGCTTCATTAGAATGCGCATACAGACTCAGATGACGCAGAAAGTACCGGCATGCAGAAACAGAAGATCTGCTTCCTGGAAAGCAACCTGGAGCAGCTCACCAAAGCCCACAAGCAGGTAAAGTAGCACAATGCTGCCTGCCTGCCCTCGTTTAGAATGGTTCTTATCTAAAGCCACTTCCTCTCACTCTTTGTGTCATCTGTAGCTGTTACGGGACAACGCCGACCTTCGAGGTGAGCTTCCAAAATTAGAGAAGCGTCTGCGGGCCACCGCCGAGCGGGTCAAGGCCCTGGAGGCAGCTCTGAGGGAGGCCAAAGAGAACGCAGCTATCGACCGAAAGCGCTACGAGCAGGAAATGGAGCGCATTAAGGACGCTGTCAAGCCCAAAAACACGGGCCGGAGAGCCTCCATAGGTAGTTCGACACTCATGCACTTCATGGATGGAACACTGTCTGTAGTTTCGTTAAGGGGCTAGTCATGAGACAGTTAGCTTGGCATAGCATTGGGACCAGAAGAAAAGGGACACAGCTAGCATGTCTTCTTTTATTTAAGTTAAAAAAAGAACATCAATGGGATCCATATTTTCTCTGTGTCCAACCCAGCTAAACCCATCAGACCAGGCCAGCTGCCGGGAGCCTCACCCATTAACACCAGTGTCAACAGGGCCAACCTCATCCAGAACAACCAGCCTGTGGGCATCAAGGGAGGAGGCAACAGTAGGTGAGGTGAGAATACATGCTCTTCACACTCTTTGCTTATCCAGGTCAATTATAAACAACTGTATTTGTCCTTTTCCTTGGTAAACACACACACAAACACATGCAGGAACATGCATCAATGTGACGAGATGTCAGAATGATGGGTCTTCAAGGATCTCTGCCTTGCTCAAGGGTCTCTCTGCAGTGTGCAGGAGGCAAACGGGCACCTCCCCCACCACCTGTCCCCACTCTGTACCGGGTCTCTGTCAGACTTCAACCACTACCCTGTGGTTCCCACTCTACTGCTGTCCGAGACTTCCAAAAAGACTACATGGAAATTGCTTTGTGTTCCTCTCCTTTTGTGGTTTCCCTTACAGCCCCTGAGAGCACGGACCACAAACAACTAGCCAAAGCTCCAGTTTCATTCAAAATATTGAACTTTTACCTGGAAACACTGCACCAGCCTTCCACAGCCTTCCAAGTGTGTATATACTGTATATAAGTATTTCCTGTATGTTCAAGCCTGCGGCTCTGAAATAACTAAACCACATAAGTGCCTTGTAAAAATCTACATATGATGCGCAACGTTGCCATGACAGATTATTACTAAATTATGGGCCTGAAATATCAGACCTGGACATAGCTCTGAACATAAAGAGTATTTTTCTTTATGCTTTGCGTGTATGGTTTCTCCTTTTACGGCATTCTTTTTTTAAGCATGTGTTTTTTTGTCCATCCATTTATGCATCCATTGGAGGGAATTCCAGACCCCCTCTCCCCAAAAATACGTTCCAGGTCTTTCCTGCAGAACCACAAGGCGTTCCCAGACGAGACAAGAAATATAATCCTGAATTCACCATCCAAGTGCCCTAAAAATGCTTGAATCCGCAATCTCATTCTTGCGATAACTTCCCAAAACTCAAGAGCATAGGATAGGATTGGAGATGTAGATGCTAAGCTACATTGCTTGCATCATGGCAAACCGCACCACTGCGCCTGTACATCTAATACACTATCTTATCATCACTGGAACCCTCCCAGATATCCTGCAAATTAAAAACCCCAAACACAACAAGGGACAAACCTGTTGGAGGCCACCACACGCCGGTAATACACGGGCCGGAGGGTTTGTAGCAACATGCCCAGGTAACCTGTATTCCCCAAATATCCCTCACAATAGTTTGCCTCCGGTTTCCTTTTCCCGGGAGGCAACGCTTTTCCTGCCCATTCATAACGAATGAGTGAAACACTCTTGGTCAGGCCTCTTCTTTTGGACCTCTACTTTGAGGGACCTATACCCAGAGATATTTCCCCATACAACACAGCTGCCAGGGTCACAAACGCCTCTGCAATGTTAAGATGGCGATTCATTGCTTGATTGATGACTTCATTGATTCACTGTACTAATAAACAATAGAAACTCTTTTGGGTATACATTATTGTGATGGACTGCTATTACTGTAACATTCAGATTCAACAAATACTGGTACAAAAGTACGCTGGAGTTCAGGGGATTAAAAACCGGGGGACACAATATTTATCTGAACATCTCAGTTTTGTACACAAGTAGAACAAGTGATATGTGCTCTGCCTGATTTATTTAACCTAAATGTTTTTTTTTGTCATTGGCTAGTGCTTGAAACAACGAAGCATTTAACTCCTCAGCTTCCCAAACAGGCTTCTGCTTGGCGACAGCACTCTTGGCTGAGGGCATGAAGACCATTGGGAGTGGGATACAACTTAAATTTATTCCCGATAGCTGAAGTCAAAAGTCCACTAATGATCACTTGGCTTGGAAAGCATTAATTATGTTTTGTTTTTAATATGGCTAGAATTTTTAGTAGGAAAGTGGCTGAAAGTCCGTCAGCTCTGGAGCTTTGTTGATACTCATAGTGTAATGCATCCTTGTGACATCCTATGCAACCCCTAATGTTTTTCATAATGACAAAACATTTTAATCATTTTAATCGTATTGTTGAACAGAATGTAAAGTCATGGCCTTCAAATAAAAATTGGTTCTTAATTGCGCTTAAGTGTTAGGTGAAACATTAAACATTTGAATGAAATAAACCGTTTCAAATGCTTGTTAATGCCATTCACTTTCACACAATGAACGTACTGAGGTGTTGTTGCTTACTCATATTGAAAAAGTCATGTATTCTTGTGTGGCAATTATGCCATTGTTGATGTTAAATGTAGTCAATTGAAGACTTCTCTTGCTTTAAGAGATGTGCTGGCTATGCCTATGTATCGGGATGCATTGCTTGCACGTTTCTGTTGCCCAGGGTCCTTGCCAACTGTGTGTTTCAGCTTCAATTGTTTTTCTTCTACATTAAAAAGTGGTTCATTATCTTATCGTGGTTCATTTATTCACCTTTCTATCATTAGAGAATTTTATTGGATTCAGACAACGTTTCGTCATCGATGATTGTTGGTCTTAAGTGTTGTCCCTTGAAATACTGCATCTTTAACACATGTTTGGTTCTACAGTATAGACACTGTTTCATTTAAAAGTTAAAGGTTTTTGAATATAAAAAGAACGTTGAATGGATATCAATTAATCCAGTATAAGATCAGGTCAAAAAGCCAATAGTAATCCCTGTTCACCTTTGAAAATCAACCCGCAGTCGGCAAGAGGTTACTGAAATATACAATGCCAACGTGGGCCACTTCCTTCCTTTCACCAGCAGGATGTGCTTTTAGACAAGTTCGCTAATGCACAGTGAGAAGAGAAACTACACCGCAGACGCTCAGAGATTATTCTGAAATAATGTAAACTTAATAGCCTGAGGACAGTCTCTATGGTCTGAGACTACAGACTGTATTCCTGGATCACCCTAAATCATTGATGAGCCTGCGGGGAGGGTGAGACCCCCTGCTGTGAGTGCCAGACAGAGCTCGGCTGAGGAGAAGTGCAGCATCTTCACATGCTTATCCTACACATTTTAACAATGGGAAATGGTTTGAAGATAAGGACCTTCATCGCCTCATCAGATAATGAGAACCAGTGACTTCACACTGAGGGGAAAGCGATGCTTCCACTTGCACGGCTACAGGCCAGAGGCTGCTGGGTTAAATACCACGCAACTGCACCAAACACAGCGGAAACAGGGTCATTAGACTCGGCTTTGACTGGAATCAGCCTTCAAAATAAAACAAACTACTGTACACAAACAATGTACACAATAATAGCAATATTTGTTCACATATGGAGAAAATCGTCAAAATACTTCGTTTTAACATTTATAACAATCTAGACAATATTGCATTGATGAAAATGCGGTACTGTTTAAAATGTATACTAAAATCAATCTGACGCCTTTGAAATCGCCATTCATACAATAAGACAATAGTAATGATAGTGAATTTAATAATTTCTTAGTTTACCCAGCATGCGCGTTAAATCAATTTCAGAGATTGTTTCTTATTATCATTCAAATACAGTCATTTAATTTATTAATTTCATTTATTTATTAATTTAAATTAATATATATATATAAATTTAAATCAAAGCATGACTGTATTCGAATAATAATAAGTAACAATCTCTCAAATTGATCTATATATATATATATATTAGGGCTGTCAAAAATAGTGCACTAACGGCGTTAATTAGATGTTTGTTTTTAACGCATTTCACGCATGCGCAGTGTGACAAATTATTCGGGTCAGGAATGTGTCCAAAACGCGGTTGTGGTTGGACTATTATAACAAACAAATCCTCCTCCTGGCGACTTTGGTGTCAAAAGCGACTAGAGACAAATCTAGTGACATGTATACAGCATATTTCTCATAATTTAAAGTCTCCTGAAGAGAAACGGTATCGCTCTCTCCCCCTTCCGCCTGCTGCGCTGTGGACGACGTGTCTGTGCGTGTATGTGTGGGAGAGAGACAAGGGCGTAAATCCCAGAGGGGTCAGGATACAAACCCCCCAAAACGCTTTTTTAAGTTTCGAAACATTTTGAGCCCCCCCTCCCTTGCCTCACAGTGGTTTGGTCCGCTGCCTGCCGCACTTTAGGATCTAGCGCGATCTGCACTCACTCTCAGTCACACCGGTATGACAGGAACGTAGTAAGTAGGCGGTCTAAGGCTATTTTATTTACATTAAACATCGGATGAAGTTTTTATTTTCTCAAATACAAATGATGCTGAGAATTTAATGAATTAGTCATGACAAAAAAGTCCAAACTTTTAGTTTTACCTGCCAACACTATCACCCGGACACCTCCCAGTTTGTTATTTCTCCCGGGAAACGCCGCGAATGTGGATTAATTTATAATTAATCCACTGAAAACTCTGATTAATTTGATTGAAAATGTTAATCATTTGACATCCCTAATATATATATAATATTATAATATTTATAAATATTTAATAAATATTTATAAATATTTGATCGGATCTTTCCGTTTCCTAGTTACCGCGTAGTTCCATCCAATCCAAAGAATAAATAAAAATAAACAAATATTTTCGTCAATATTTATTTCCATCACTTCAATTTTGAGGCAAGCTCCCCAAACACAAAATATGCAAGCAGTGGTTCGTCAAATAAAGCTTTTACTTTTACGGTGCTTACCGGATATGCGGCATGTTGCCTCTGCGAGCATGACCTCTCGCAGAGAGGCGGGGGATTGCGAACAGACCGACAGACGGAGGGTCCGCAGCGGAATAAGTCGGAGCAGCCGACGCTAAAATAGGTGGAAAAAGTGGCCGCTGAACCAGCGCCACCGTCGACGTGGAATACAAGAGTCACGCGACCGGATACCTTTTAAAGGTCAGTGTGTTTGATTTGTGCGTGCCCACCCACCGCCAGCGTGGGGCTATCGGCTTCTGTCGGTAATTACTTTGTTGCCATGTACACTGGCGCGGATTGGAGGGCTCGTATCCGAGTGAACCTGCAGTGCTTCTTCGACGCCCGGAGCCTTCTGGAAATGTTTCCCACCAATGTCCCCCAGAAACGTCTGAAATGAGCACGTTTTGTTTGTTTTAATTGCACGCGACAGCGTCAGTCTGTACATCACGGTAATTTCTTACAGAATGTGTTGAGCTCATGTGTTTTACCGCGGCGTGTTTTGGAGACGTTAGTACCCCGGGGGTCACGACTTCCTCGGGCGGTTTCGACCGGAGGTCTCTTTGTTATGAATGCACATGGATTAAACTCCGTTTGTGTTTCTATGGACGGGGGGCTGGAAGGGATCCTGCCCCCCACCTATGCGCCGCTCGCCCCATGCTCCTGCCGACCCCGATTTACAGACCGAGGCAGATTGCTGTCAACGCGTTCACGTCTCATAATTACAAAATAACATGATTTTAAGCGACGAACACCCCGCCCTCCTCCCCCGCGCGCAGCAGATAGCCCCGCATAGATGGAGTGAGATGCAGCAGCACGTGTTTGGGTGGATGCTGCTCGGCCACATCTGCTTTGAATGAAGCACAGGGGACAAAGGCAGTCCGAGTCTCGGGGTACTGCTGCTGTGCGGCGGCTTCGGTGCAGAACAGGTCGTGACACCCACCCAGGATTGCACATCTCTCTACAGGTGAAATAGAATCACGCCCTGAACACAACATAAGCTGCAGAATCAACATAACAAGTGGATTCAAGAAATCTGATGAACATACGAATCAAGAGCAGTAATAGCTAATGGTTATCATTCCTCATTATTGTCGCCTTGTGCCCTACTTTAAAGCAAATGATTGATTCCTAAATACTAAATGAAAGGGACAGTGTGGCTTTGTTCCCGAATGAACAGATGGACAATGCTCATTGAGTGTCCGGGTTGTGCTGAGCAGTGCCAACCGTCTTTTTTTTCACAAATGAGCACCATCTTTTTGAATCTCTGCAGAGCAACAAGTTGGCCCGCTCTCTCCCTAGAGACAGGACGCCATGTGGCGACAGGCAATTCCATTGCAGCAGAATTTACGCTCTCTCCTATAACCTGGGACACCACAGCAGAGAGAGACGGACAAAGGGGGCAGAGGGGTGTAGTTGTAAATTTCTTCTGTTTTGTACTCGAGTGGGCGCAATTTCAATTTATGTCCAACCATACATTTTTATCAGAAGATGTGTGATGTCCTCCCAGATTTACAAGCAAAATGACATCACAGCCGATCAGGTGATGTCACATGTATGCTTGGTCTGTCCAGTCATCAGCTCTTTGACACGGTGGCACTGTGTGAAGTGGTTTGGTCCTATATTTGGGAGCTTTTATCTTTTTGGATAAGTGTCTCCAGAGCTTAATGTTAACAAATTGAAGAGGACAGTTGAGAGAGTTATCTTTTGGACTAACTTAACAGTGGCACGTTGTTGCCCTCCGGCACTGTCATGAAGCTTACGATGCGTTTTCATCCTATATCTATGCAGGGCATACAGCTTAAACACACCGCAAACGCGGTCAGAGTTTCCTCTTTAGTCTTCATGCCGCATCGCTGATAGCAGCCGGCTATTGCATGCACAGCCAGGAGCTCCAACAGGCCACATCTGTGGCACCTCTGGGATTGGTGTGAACTGTAGATTGGGACCGGGTGGAGTTACACGGGATATGTGACCCGCTACACAAACTGAAACAGATCACTTGAACTGGACATACGTGTGTGTTGACATCCTGTCGGCAGCGCACACACCCACAGAGACTCACTCAAAGCCACGGTATTATGCTACACTGTGTGTGCTTCATGGCGTTGGAACCGAGGAAACTGAAGCAGTTGAAGCCCGATGTGGAAAAGGCAGCCTGTCCCTCAAAGGCCCAGACGGGCCTCTCCACCTTAAATCTATTCTGGGTGCGTGGCTGTCAGTCTGAGCTTCACAGCGTGTGTGCGTATTCCTTTACATAAGGATGGACCCCTTATAGAATCAGCAGCGTGTTCCAAAGCCTTACTGAAAGCACCTGCTTTTACCGCCAGAATGTCCAAAGTCCTCGGCGTCAGGGGCAGCGGCTATTTCAGGGAGGAAGACGGAATTCGGTAAAAGACGAGAGCTGCAGACCGCTTGGTAGCGTCTCCTCTACCATCGGAGTGGCCCAATATTTATGTATGAAAACCGGCCATGTGAGATCCACTGACAGGCAGATCAATGACGCCTCGTTCCTGGACGAGCTGCTGAGCAAGGGCCAATCTGTCCCCCTACCCCGCCCCACCACCAAAAAGCTTTTTAAAGGTTCCTAAATCGCAACTGCATTAATGAGTAATGACGCCAAACTGCAGAACTCATCAAAGAGACTCGTAGCTTTTTATTTATGGAAGCATTCTTTGAGGATGTGCAAGCTCCAGCCAGTCACTGTGGTCGATTGATCAAGTGAAAGGTATCTCCAGGGGTTACATTGTCATCCCCTTCAGCTCTGCAGATGGTGATCAGGTTTCAGGTTAGATATCCTTAGCAGTGGTGTTGGTTACCAGAGCACTCGGGGTTGACGGTCTGTTTTGGTTGCGGGTGATCACAGGCGGGGGAATTTGTGTGGTGAGCTTTAATCGACACCCCAATAGAGCGTATGTGGTGGGTGGTGTCATATTGGGAGTAGTACTGTGTGGTTGTCGTAGTCAGGTGAGTATTGCCTTGAGTGTGACCCCTCTGGGAGGTTTGTACAATGAAATGAAAGCATGTTGGTGTGGTTTTTGTGGTTGTATGTTCCCGACCATGCTAAAGTTCATGTGCCTTTTTTAAAAGAAAGATTTAGCATGTGACATTTAACAGTCTGCCTCATTTTCCGCAGGCCAGCGGTGCCCCCCCATCCCCAGTCAGTCATGTGGAGCCCCCCTTGCCTGGGTCACTGAGGGAAGATTTCAAGTGCGCGTTCCGGCAGCAATGGCCGACAAGGAGGGGCCGCCCATCGCCCTGGGCCAGATCTACATCGAGGTGGAGTTTGACTATGAGTACAAAGCCAAAGACAAGATGGTGGCCATCCACCAGGGAGAGTGCTACATGCTTGTGAAAAAGACCAACGAGGACTGGTGGCAGGTGAGGAAGGATGAGAGCACAAAGGCCTTTTACGTGCCAGCGCAGTACGTCCGGGAGGTACGTCGTGCGCTCATGCCCCCCCAGAAGCCCACTCTGAGGGCCAAGCCCACCGTTTTGGATATCTGCCGGGTGTCCAACGAAAACCTCAACAGAGCTCATCCGGAAATGTCCAGCTTTGGGCGCCCATCGCCTTCCTCCACGCCGTCGCCGTCCTCTGATCGGTTCACGCCGCCGGCAATGTCCAAGGACGCCAACCAGAACGTGGGCAGTCCCCACCACTGCAAGATGGTGGCCGAACTGGTGCTTCTTCACAACAACAACAACCATCACCAGGGCAACAATTCCACGTTGCCGAGGACACGGGCGGACTCGCCGCCCCTCAAAGTGGGGAACAGTCACGACACAAGTCCGGACAGCGGCAAGGCCTCCCCACCGTGCGACCTGTCCGGAGATCGACTGAACAAGCTCCACAACGACTCTGAGTCTGGGGACGAGCTGAGCAGCAGCTCAACTGAACACATGCAGGTAAGGTGCTGCTTAAGTCTTTTTTGTTCGCTATAGGTCCAAAGGACCTTCATTAATGGGTACTTGTTTCAGTAAGGATGGCATTTGTAGAAACAAACCACTTGTATGCTTTGTTAGTTTAAGAGAATAATCCACTTGAAAATGAGTCAATGCTAGGTAGCTCCTTAGAGACAGGAGATTTTAAAGTACAGGCTCTCCATAGCGCCGCTGGTTTTGTCCCTCTTTGTGCATTCCTTTTTCCCACTGGGTCCCCTCCGCCCCCATCCCCTCTCCTTGTGTCGGCTGCAGATAACCGACCCTGTCCCCATCAGATTCAGTCATATTGGGTGAACTCTTTCTGCTACGTCTGTTACCAGGCTGCATTAATTTATCAGCCTCAACAGCACTCTACCTCCACACAATTGTTGTGCCTTATTTGTCAGATTTGACGAGCGCAGCAACAGTTGCGCTTGCGGGTCCTGATTAAATCACTTCTGTTGCCCTTGGAGCGTGTTTAGTCTGGATGGAACATTTTTTGGTGGAGGGGTGGACTGTTGCAGTTGGGTCATTAAACATTATTAAATTGAGGGTTATGTAAATAGTCTTCAGGTAGAAAATAGAAATGCAAAAAACTCAACGGTGCGTTAGAATGTGTGAAAGGACTGGTATCACCCTACAAAACAAATGCTAGGGGTCTGGTGTCTGTATGAAAGGACTAAGCACTATGCAGCGACCCAAACTTACTGATGCCCCTCCCCTCAATGAAATCCTCCCCCTCTCTCTGCAGTCCCCAGGTCAGTAAGTCAGGGCCTCCGCCCACCCTCCATGATACCTGTCTCTTCCTTCTGAGCCAGGAGTATGGTGGTGCAGGTGGGGGGCTGCAGGTTTAGCCCTCCCCCTGTATGCAGCAGAGGCGGCTCCAGTGTAGAAAAGGGAGTTTTCTTTAAGAGGCACAGCTCTTTCCGGGCCATTTTTGGGGGTGCCTGTATCTAGGCAGGGTCAGCTTGTTTAGAAGGCTGCTTGTGTCCTTTGTTCCAAAGGCTGCTACAGCCTTCCTCCACCACCACAGCGTGAACAAAGAGGCAGCGCTTGAATGGAAAGTAGGTCATATCTGCTGAGGATCAGTCTGTAGCCCCCGGTCGCCCGCCATGGGGACCACTGCTGCGCTGAGTGTGATGGCCATGTGTGATGTGACACGTGAGCAAAAAGAAAAGTGAGAATGGAAGCCAACATACCAACACGGTTCAACTTTAGAGCACCACATGCCAAATGGCTTTATGGGTCGGCACTGACTGGTCTCCAAATGCCCCCCCCCCCCATCCCCCCCTCCCTAAATCAAAACTAGAAGATGGTTGCTTTCGGTGTTGCCGCTCGCCCCCGCCGACCTTTTTTTGGAATTCATTTCATGCTTGTCAAATCACACAAGCCAAAATAAGCAAGCGTTTCACTCTGGGCCATTTCCAGTTGTATGGGCAGCTCTCTGGAGCGTCTTTCTGTTGGGCTACATGCCGGTCAGAGAGGCGCAAAACAAACTGACAGCAGACAGGATTCTGTCTGAAACTCCCTGTGAAGCTCGGAGCCGTCTGTGTTCTCCAGGGCAGGTGGAAGCGACTCCCTCGGTCTCTGGGATGTTGTTTTAGTTTGTCCTGTTAGTAGAAAAGTGAATGACCCTGTTAAAAACAACATTTCTTTTATCTCCCCTACTTCCACTGGTTCCTGTCATTGTGGGGGAGCAGTCTGGGCCTCAGAGGGAGAGAGGAGGGCTGGCTAAAGTCTTTCATGCCGCTATAGGTCATTTCATATAATGATCACAATACAGCATGTTTACTGTTGGGTTGAATAAATAGTTCATATGAAATGACATAATATGAGAGTAAGCTGTCTTCACTCTTGTGGGAGTTAAACACCTGAGAAATTGAAAGGTTATTGTAGTGTTTTGTCATTGAATTAAGAACTTTGCTGCAAAATAAGAAAAGATGTATGAATAGAGCCGTACACCGCCTGGTTACATGCATACACAGGGTGCCATCTTCCCCGTTCTCCATTCACCGGGACGGCCACCTTCAGCCTCCCCTCCTTTCCATGGCACATTGATCAACGGCCGTATGTCTGGATGGACGACTCGGTTAGGATGGATTTGTCGCTTACATGCCTCCAGCTGCCCCCCTCCCCCCCCAAACTGATTAGATCTGGGGTGTCGATTAACGCCTCTATGTCCCTCAGCGAGTACGGTAATTCGCTTATCTTGGGGGCTCAGGCGTCAGTGGAGCATCTCCTGCTTACCCCCCCTTTCCCTCCAGCACTATGCTCTTAAGAGATTGGCTCCATAAACCTCTTTTCCACACTTCTCATGAGCCTGGTAGTAGGGTCGTGTTTATTTTCTCAGAACACCATATGATTTAAAGGCGGTTTTCCACAGTGGATTTTTTTTTTTAAAGATGCTGCTTTGTTGCCTATTTTCAAAGTTCAAGTGCAAAACATGATCAAAAAAGCTCCAGTGGCCACAAAGAATTTTAAAATAATTTTAACACTCTTTGCATCAAGACTCGAAACGGCTTCCTTTTTCTCCCCTGAATTGTGATGACTTAATGAGTGGATGGGGGCTACTCTGTAGCTTTGTTGTCTCTCTCTGAGCCGCATGTGTCACTGGGTGGGTGAAGTAAAGAGGTCCTCAGCACTCACCCACTCTGATCAGAAAGACCTTAAGAGGCCGTTGCAACTTTTTCCCATCACCAACTCTGCCCTTTTTTTCACACATTCACCTTGTCAATTCCCCCTGATAACTACAAGCTGGATCAGACACCCAAGCTGAAAATGATGATGTTCCGGAAAGGTCGGCTTTCAGAATCCGTGCAGTCACTGACATAACTGGCTTTTTAAATGGGACATTGGCACATATTATATATCAAAGGCTTTGAAAACCAAAGGAAACGGCAGAGTGAAGACCAAGTGTCTCGGCCTTCAACCTACTGTGTGGTTGTCCTGCTACCACTTTATACGGCCGGCATTAGAGGCAGAGCATTCAAAGGCGATCTCGTCAGCGTCCGTTCAGGTGTTCTCCAAAGCACAGCGGTCGCTGATGCATGGGCTCTTTGTCTTCTGCTATGTTGTATGTTTGCGGACTTCTGCAACAGAGAAAAGGCTGGGAATGTGCAGGGGGGGCGTGGGGTGAGTTGGAAAGGGCTGCTGTGTGGGCGTGGCTTGGACTCCGAAGAGGGCTCTGAATATGTATTCACTCCTAGAGAGGTTTGATGGATTAAAATGCTGCTATTTCAGTGCGGGTGAAATCAAATCATTATTTGTCCAGTGACAGAAGTCCCCCCCCCCCCCCCCCCCTCCACACAGAGCGTGTGTATTCATTTAAACAACAACAAGGTGGCCGTTGCCTTGTCCTGCGCCCCCAGGAAAGCTCTACAGTCCAGAAACGACGTCCTGTTCCCAAAGTTCCCGACGCCGCTATAACTCCATAATTACACGCTAAACGGATCCTTTGGCCCGCGGAGCCACTTCCAAATGAGCCGAGATCGCGTTTGAAGTTGGAAGGTCCGAGCTCCTGTTGCATAACAGCCCAGTAAATACCAGCGAGTGTGAGCAGCGCCGCACAGCGGGCCCCCTTCCCTGTGATCCTGGAGCTGCGTCGAGAGTCTTGCTCCCGTGCCGGCCTGAAGAGGAGGCCCCTGCTTGTTTTTCAGTGCATGCCTGACATTCCTGCCTCAGTGCCCGCACACATGCACACAGTGAGGCAACAGTCAATGAGCGTCTGCCGCCCCATTCAAACCCTTTCAGTAATTTGATATTACATTTGAGCAAGTTGTAGATCCATGTAAGATTCTGCTACCTCTGTCTGGACCTTTTTTTTTTAAGTTTCTCTTCAACTTTTTCCTCCCCTCTCGCCTACTTTCTTTTTTCTTTCTCTTCTCCTGTCAGCCTCGTATTTCCCTTTCCTCTGTCTCTCTGAATCATGTTGTCTGATTTGGTTCAACCTTTGTCCACCATTTTTTATTCTTGTCTTCCTGATCCTTTGTGACACAACAAGAGGATTAAACCCCCCCTACTCTACCCAAGGGGCTCAAGCTTCGAGACGGGCCACAAGAGCTGATGTGTACAAGTCAGGCTCTGGGAGGGTTACGTAGACTCGTGTCTGTTGTGTAAGGCACAGGATATTTAACCTTCTA
The DNA here is from genome assembly GCA_021346845.1 of Apeltes quadracus. Classification (NCBI taxonomy): domain Eukaryota; kingdom Metazoa; phylum Chordata; class Actinopteri; order Perciformes; family Gasterosteidae; genus Apeltes; species Apeltes quadracus. The sequence continues at coordinate 2,355,414 of CM037914.1, read as the reverse complement.
ATTCTCATGAAGTGTTTGCTAAAGGTGATTCCCAATTCTATGATACAGTGGAGCAGATCATCATATAGTGCCCCCATACCCCCAGATCTCCTAACTGCACTGAATCATCTGGCCATGTGACATGAAGCTAGGGTGTGATGATTAGGAGATAGACATTTTTAAGGACTCTTGACAGCATTTCTACAAAACATTTGGATTATGGACAATAATCAGTCTTGATGATATCACTGTGATGAGTGGTTGAGATTAAATCTGCCATGTGACATTTTCTTGTGTTTACCTTAACTTTCCAAAACACATTGTGTGAAGCTTTGAGCTGTTTCACATGTGTCGATGCATTTTCTTCATCTTCAAACATCGGCAAAGCAGATCTGTTTTTTATCTTCTTCACGGCCGTTGCTGGCTCATTACAACGTATCATTGTTCAACCACCTGTTGATCAATGGAGTAGCGTGAGCTACTAGATGTATAAAACTCCCCAGGAATCCTAAAGTAAATGCAAATGAAGGCATTTTTGCGCCATTGAACAACCTGATGCTGACAGTGTTAAGCGTTTTGTGGAATGCAGAGAACACGAGGGTCGGAAATACAGAAAGCCATTATGGATAGCAGGGTTACGTACACACCTTTATAAAACAGTATGAAGGAAGCACACTTCAGTTACATGGAAAGGAAATTCAGTTTGTCTATACCCGAATCCAAGACACCTGGTACCGCCGGATCGGACTGTGCATGTGCAACTGACCACAACTGGGGTCCAGTCTGTTTTTTCCCGTGATAATGCATAACTGACAATAAATCAGTATTGAAATCCGCAAGAGGGAGAGCTAGTTAACATTGGCTGTTACTCGCCGGTGGAAGGCACATTCCTGATGCATTCAGTTACACTGTGACGCGTTTATGGTCTGGTCAGATGTGACCTTGTATAATTTTGTTCTTTGCTGACAAATCCAGTAATACAAAGTAGATATTGGAGGTGAATTGTGACCGGTTTAATTTCCTAAGCTTATGGTGCATTATCAAAACCATTCCAGCACCAACATTTGTCACGTGTTATGACCAGACTCCCGGGTCGTCCCCAAACTCCGTAGTTGTCTAGAACAAACACTCACTGAGGTTGCAGAAGAGAGCCAAACTGCTGCAGTGTTCATGGAAGTGAAGAACACTGTTCGACAGGAGACCTTCCTCTCTCTTTCTCTCCCTTTGTCTATCTCTTGTAGTTCTTTCCGCTCCTGTGTCCACAAAGTCGCTCTGCCTGTCGGCCTCTGAGGCAGCGTGATGACGGTGGGACACATCACCTATTTAATTTGCACTCCCTCTATCCCTCCCTCTCTGCTCGCCGTGGTTTACTCAGTCCCTGCCTCTCTCTGTCTCTCTGTATGTGTGCTGTAGCTGGGTGCACTGGGACATCATGTACCCAGAGAAGGTAAGAGCCTATAGCCGACCGGTTTTTTTTTTGATGACACCAGTGATTTATCTCCCTCTTACTTCCGCCGCTCTACATCCAGCCTTCTGGATCCAGCATGCCTCTTCCCCTGCTGTTTGGGACATTTTTGCTTCCAGTGTGAGTGAGTCCAACCCTTCGGCCATGCCACTTAAGAACATTCAGACCAACTGTTACCGCCCACCCCCCCGCCTGTTGTGCCATCCACAAAGGTCTGTGTTTGCACACAAGAGCGGATGCCTTCGTGCACGGTTACATAACTGGTGCTGGTTGTGTTCAGGTACTCTCTCTTAAACAGCTGTCTTTTGCGTTGGATGAGCTGACTGGTCACGGCATGCCTCAACCCAACCCTCCGAGGACGGCGATCAAGGTCCGGGGGAACTATTTTTGTTTTCAAGCCGTCTATGTAAGATGAATTTGTGCTTTTACTGCGATGCAAGTGAAGTCATTTGGATGCCGCATTTCCGGGTGTAAAGACGCATGTTTGTTTTTTATTTTGTTTGTTTTTTGTGTGTGTGCGGGTGGTGTACCGGACTTCCTATTTTGGGGATTAGAGTCTGCAAAACGCTGGAGACCCGTTCTTCCTTGATGTGCTGGACTTGGTTGTAACTTCTTGTTTCTCAGACATGGATTGTTTTACTGAAATTCAAGGATTGCGGCTGCAAAGCATGCTTTCTAAAGGTGAAAAGCCCTTTAGTCTGTGCTTAACTTTTGCATCGTTTCCATCCAAAACACTGCAACAAATCCTCTGCAGCTTGTTTTTCTCTAACAGAGGATTTGAAAGTGTTCAGCAGGCTGCTCTTTGACTTGTCACTCACTTTTTATAACAGCTTGTGTCTCTTGGGGACTCAAATGTAATAATCTTGCACATCACTGTTGTCCTCAGGAAATGGGCGGAGTGGCACCCTTTTGAGCATCAAGTCGCATGTATCATCCTCTGGGAATCGCTGCCGAAATGGTTCCTTTAGCCAGAGTGGTCCTTTATTGTGAAGAAATGGAGATTGTGTGTTTATCTATCTTCCACCCGTGGAGTTTGCTTTACTGTTAATTGGTTTGGTTTCTTTGTCGGTAATTTGTGCGTGAGTATCTGAGGATGTGCTACTCCTACAGCCCCATTTAAAAAAAAATACAAAAAAAATGTTGACCCTTTCCAGAAACTCTTTTCATGTCCTCTGAAGCATCCAGCAGCAGCTGAACAGCGACTCTGCGGAGGAAAACAAAAGGGGTTACATAGAAAGGGTGCCCTCTATACTCCACTGTGGATTACTCTGGATCCTTCTGCCAGGTTGACAGTGCCGTACCCAAACGGGAATTATCAACGTCAGCAGCACGCAACCTTTAATTGCACTCAGGTGGGTTTTAGGTTCACCACGGCGCTAAACCTGAGCGCTGCCTTGTGGGGGTACAGTTCTTGTCTCCTCAAAGTGGGACGGAAATAGATCCCAAATAGGAAGGCGAGAGACGATAGCGGGCTGATCCCTGTTCTCGGGTACACTGGGAGAGGCGTTCAAGGCCGGCAGGCCTTCAGCGGCCTTGCGCTTGACGGAATGCGTCAATGAAATGGATTTGCCAGCGGTAGCGGATGTCTCTGGTGTTCCCGTCATGCTGTAGAGCTGGTTTGATCACCTCTTTGTCCACTGTATTGACAGCTTGGATCATGCTGTCAGAGAGGAATTACAATCAATTTAAAGAACACAAATGCAGAGGAAAAAACTAGTTACTACTTCATATTTTTTACGGCGTCGGCCTTTAAAGCACAATACCTTTATCATTATCTTGCCCGAATAGATCTAAACAAAGCCCCCCCCCCCCCCCCTCCCTCTATTGACATAACCCAGTTGTTCCTTTTTCTATTTTTGTTGACAGCGATAGCACACCAGTTGAGGAATTCAGAATTTGGACCAGAAGGCATGGGGTGACAATTGCTTTCACACAAATAAAGTGTATTAAAGAGAATAAATATATTTTTTTTAACTGGGTTGCAGCCCTAAGCCAATTTTTACGCAACCTTCTTCCAGAACGACAATCGTGCTAATTCAATCAACCCGAACAAGAACTAATGAAACGCAATTGAAAGCTTAATTTTAGATATAATTGTGTCTACGTGCTTTGGTCTTCGCTGAGGATCAGGCACTGATTGTTAACTACGGATGCAGGTTACATTCTGCTAATGTTTTCTGAGTGAAGCGACACCAGATAGTCAAGATAATTTGACCCCCAGCATGCAATCTGCTCGGAGAAGCACAACGCATTAGTGCTTGGTTTTGTCTTTGCACTGCATGTTATCGTCTGACCATGACTGTACTATGTACGGTTCACTAATGTGTACACAGCTGCTTGTTTTCCAGCTAAATGCTAGATCCCTAGTTTTTGTATGGATTAAACCACAGAGACGCAGCACAGCACAATAATCGTCTAAGAAGAGTGTTACCAGATGAGCTCCACTGACCAGCAACTGTGGGACATCCTGAAGAGACCCCCCTCACTCCACTCTGCTCACACAGACCCACACGAGAATGCAATCTTTTTACATATCTGGATTAAGGGGTTGAGTACAGTGCATTCCTGGGTTAAACCACTCTGTCGCCCCGCAAACCCCGTGTTCATCCGGTATCGACAAGTTCCAGCGTGTTCTCATCTTGTCCAACAATGCCCTCACTTGCTCCGTGCTGCCGGCCCTAAACCTTGATTAGCCAAAGCGACTGCAGTCCACCAACCAAGTGCGCCACACGCTCCATTCTCCAAAGACTGTTCCAGAAGGGTATTAGCTTTTCAGCTGAAGATCTCTGTTGTTCGCCTAATTTTCTAATTCTCGTTGCGTGATCCCCTTTCACGGTGTCGGTTGGAAGGCAAGTAATCGGTATTCCTGAGAGTTAGGGTTATGTGGCTGCCCCGTGGCCCAACCCCCTCCCTGTTGCCAGTGGAGGTTTGTTGTTGATCTCCCAGCCAATCCTCCAGACTTTTGAGCCCCCTTGATTTGAAATGAGTGGGCGTTCTGCTACCATGGTGACAGCAGCCACTCTAGTGCCTATTGGGTTGCGGTGCGTGATGTCAAACAGAAGTCTTATCTTCAATTCTACACACAACACACCATAATGAGGATGTACATTGCTTCCTTCGTCTTTACCTAAATCTTTATTAGTCTCCCAGTTCCACCTGCTGAAAAACATCCCACAGCATGATGCTGTTATGACGGTGCTTCACTGTAGGGATGGTGCTGGCCAGGTGATAAACAGTTCCTAGTTTCCTCCAGACATGATGCTTTGCATTCAGACCAAAGAGTTCAATCTTTGTTTCATCAGACCAGGGGCCTTATTTATAAAACATTGCCTAGGATTTGCGCCAGAAGTGGCGCATGGATGAAACACAGGACGTGCGTACGCACAGAAATATTCAGACATATAAAACCGTGCGCTTGCATGTCCTACGCAGTTTTCCCTTAATAAATCACAATCAATTCTAAATGCAGCGCAGTTTTGCAGCTTCATGTCAAGCCCTTAGTTGCCCATATATAGTCTGTGGAACGCCCACAAATTATTATTCATTGATTGCGAAATCATGGCAAACACGGAGAGGAAAACAAAGAAATGTAACTTCACTTATCATTGGCGAGGTGGAAAGGAGAAGTAAAATGGCGGTCACAGTATGGGCGTTACTAATGCCAAAAAGGCACTTGAGTGGCAAAAATGTTGCAGAAGCCGTGAACACTGCAGCCTCACACCCTGGGACCGTAATGAAAGAATGATGGCAACATGAGTGCAGTCAATAACACCCATTACATTTGGGAAACCGTACATGACCGCAAATTGGGCTTTTTTGTTTGCCTGTTTCCCCGTCGTGTATGGGAACTTGATAGAAATATTGGACAAAGCTACTATGCTTTTTAAAACGTCTGCCGTTACCCGGCTGGGTCGGGTGGGTCGATCCTCCGAGTGCTCCTCTGTAACGCTTGGCTCGGAAGACTGCAGAGGTCCAACAGGACGGCTCGAGGGAATCGTAACCGGCTCATAAGCCACTCGGTGTCGTTTGCCAGTAAGTCTTCTTGCTGTCTGAAGATGCGTTCACTCCGTATCCTTCCATTTGCCATGTCTTCTAAGAGCGCCAGATCAGCAACCATTTCGCGTCATTACGCATTATCATGGCATTGTATTACCATCTGGATGAATTGCATAACATGCCAATATTATTGCAGAACATATTTCATTTAATTTGCACTGCGTTTTACATTGCCGATCGATCGATATTCGTGTTATTTATGAGAGGCAGTATTGGCATTTCTTTTACACAACAGTCTAGTTTTACACACTTTCACACACGTTTGTGTCTTTCTTGCATTTGCCAACTGTTCTCATTTCACCCGTTTTTGTGCGTACGCATGGGTCCGAACTTGTGTGAAGGACCGCACATTTTCCTAGTCAAGTTTTCTTTTTGTAAATACCAATTATTGCGTAGAGCGCGGCGTACGCCTTCTTTTGTGCGTATGCAGCGTTTATAAATGAGGCCCCAGACCTTTTGGCAGACTCCAGGCCAGCTGTACTTGTGGTTCCAGACATTTCCACATCCTATATGAGAACTTGTGCAGTATAATAAGTCTCTTCTATGCAAATGATGCTCACTACAAGTGCATCTTTGCTAAAACTTAGCAAAACTGTCCCTGTTTGTCCAGTTTTCAAATGGATTTCTGTATATAGTTTTGCTCAGTTTAAATATGGATCCCATTTGCGTCAATTGATTAAATGATCACGGACAAGCACATGAAACGCGTCTCATCCTAAACCCTCCAAACCATCCGTGTGCCTCTTTTGGGCCCTGATACTGGATTCCCTTTTGTTCTGAAGTGAAGTACTCCAGATCCCTGTCGGCAGCTCAGCAGGGGAGGACCACTACACGGAGCACACAGGTTCTGGCCCAGCCCGGTGTGCTTTTCGTCAATGGACCGTCGACGATTTGGCAAACAATGTTGCCGTTGCGTCCCACCGCTGGCTCAACACTACAGTAGCACCATTCTCACGAATGTGGCAAGATGTGTTCTGCTTGAAATTGAATTGCTTTATACAGAAGCAGCTCTGTGACCATCAATTACCCAACGAAGACCCTTTTATGGGGCCGTCAGAGGACGGAGGGGACGAAGGGATACATCAGAGCCGGAGAAAGTGGGGCTTGAAGGGACAGCTGACTCTGGAATGTTATTTTGGTGCAGTGCAGTCATTTACCAGCATCTCTTTCTAAAAATTCTTATTTCTTGACCCAAATTCAGTTACTACGATTCTGTTAAATCTGAGAGGAAGTGTTCGCTGCAGTTGGCCGTCCGGCCGCCGCCGGATCTCTCTGAGTACGTGTTAGTCAAGCGGGACGAGGCAGTCCTGAGTTGAGGACGTGGGCATGTTGTCACACACGCATCCGAGCGGCCAGCTGATTATGCATGTGACTGGGAAGCACAGATGACAAGGCAGCCCTCTCTCTGACAGGGACGACCTATAACAATGGCTTTACAGTGGCTACTGGAACTTGGGCCTGGGGAGGACGGACACAGAGAGGGGAGCGCTGGCTGGCTTGGCAGTCTTTGAGTAGTGGGTTGAGCGACTCAGGACCCATGCGAACGGGACACAATGCACCTTTCTGTGACTGCACGTCCACCGCCAACACGCACACACACGCCAACACCGACTGAAACACCCTGAGTCATGGTTGTATGTGAGCCAATGGGTAGATGAGCTGGAGATTTAAATGTGCCATTTTAATGGTGTGTAGTCCAGCTGCTCTCCTTACCGTGTTACTGTGCCACGTCACCACAGGGTCGTTAATATTCATTAATCCACAACAAGATATGTAACCAGAACCCAAAAAACGAACACACAGCCAACACATGTTTGAATTAAAAGCAATTTATTCGGTTTGCGCCATTTGCTTTTTCGCTTCTTTCACGCTGCATTTTGCAGGTCCACCGCGCGTCTGTGCATTTATTTTGCATAGAATCTGGTTTTAATGCAGCATAACTTTCTCATCAGTGAGGTGCTGAAACTGCAGCACAGGGAATCTATTAACAGAAATCCAATGTTCATAACTGTTTTCATTTGTGTACAATCACTTGAATTCATTTCTTTGTGTCATCTCACATCTACATCGGAGTGGGTCCACTTCCACAGAGCCAGTCATGTTGCACTGGTCCTACGGTGGGGGGGTGAATGAGTGGTCTGACCTGCCCGCTGGGCTTTTTGTCTCAGTCTCTGCTCAGGTAATTCCATTTCCTCTGTGTGCAGCTGTTCCCTCTGTGGGACCCCACCCTCCCCCCGCCCAAAGTTGGTCTCTCAGACCAGATGTGCCGTTAACGTCTGCCGGCGACTAAAGAAGCCCCCCCCCCCCTCCCACCCCGCTCCATTAGGTCTCTCCCGCCTTTCGTTTTCTTTCACCCTCTTTCCTCGGGGCTTCCTCTTTCCTTACCTCCTTCCTCTTTTAGTACACGCGTTTCTCTGTGAATGCTACCTACAGCCGGGACACTCTGCTCCCATAATCCTTTTGTTGCTGTTCGTTTGTAGGGTGTGCAGTAAAACCTACAGGTCCTGCCATCTGTTTTAATGAAAATGCCAAGCAAAAGAACACCTATGTACTTTCATCCTGCTGTTTTTGTGTCCTCTAGGAACTTTTTCATTCCAACAATAGTTTTGCCCCGCTTTGGGCCATCTGGCCCCAGTGCCATTTGAGCCCATATCACTGGATCTCTTCCAGCAATAATTACAAGATCAGGTATCTAACACCTACTCTATCGAGATAGAAGCATTTGTGGTAAAAGAACATGTTTGTTGGGGGGGGTTCCAAGAGCTCAACGCAAAGGTGTGCACAAAACCGTGCATGAGCATGGCTAACAACACTGCGACACAATCCTGAATCCTGCCGCTGCACCTGAAGCAGAGACAAAATCACTGCTCGATGTTTCCACCTCTTTTCACAAGAGTTTATATGCCTGATGCAGCACAACCGAGGCGCTCCCACTCGTCTCCTCACCAGTAATGAGTCATCACTGGTCTTTGTCTCGATCAAGGGCACTCCGTGAGGGAACGAAAGCAGAAAGACTTAATGAGCACAAAATAAAAATATCTTGACTCTGAGCTCAAAGTTGGCTCTATCTCCAGGATTGCTGATCTGGTGCTGCACACTTTGAGCGATAGAAATGATATAAGTCTACAGGGTGACTCATCCATAATTGTGCCACTGTTTTGGTTCATTATTAGCCAGCTCTTGCAAGCGGCCTGAAGCTATTGAATGATTCTTTTATTGATTTGAAGCTGCGGTGCGCTGCATACTTGGTCCTTTTTGAGTTTTCTTGAGTTTGTACAAAAAATGTTTCTGAACGCAAGCGTTTCGTCTGTGAGACTAAAATACACAAACAGCGCCCCCTGCTTTTAGGTCTATTTGACTCCAAAAATACCATTACTTGCTAAATGAACCTCATGTTGCATTGTAGAAGCCTCAAAACTGGAGATTGAGGTGGTGGATACATTTTTTTCTGAAGGATTAAATCAAGACTTCTATACAACCAGGGGAGGCGCCCCCCAATGGACATCAGATAGAATGCCTGGTAGAAAACTCTCCACCCCCCCCTCCCCCATTGCTGTGGCTCTACTAACGCGCTAGATAATGTCTCTAATCTGCCATGCTGCTCATTATTCATCATTGTGCCTGACCTTTCCACTGACAGCCGGGGAGGAAGCAGTGGCTGCTGGGGATCAGCTGTGATCACTTTGTTTTTACACATACAGCTGGTGGCAGACGTACCCACAACTCCAAAATCTAATCTTGGTCATCTTCACTCGACAAAGGAGCCAAAACACAACCAAGTTTTTTTTTTTTCATGGCATTTTGGTGATTGCAGCTTGTCTGATTTCATAATTGTGTAGAAACACTACGTCGCTCAGACGTTGATGAGATTAAGTGGTTTTTGGCTCATATCTTGGCCACATTCAGAGCACCCTCTGCCTGTGTAACTGGAGCGTGTGAACCGCACACTTTCTGAACCCGGGGTCCTGAACTGCGACCTTTTATGGCCTGCTGGGTTAACTCTGAGCATGGCCACCCTTCAAGCAATCTACTCAGTCTTTCTTTCCCCAGCTTCATCTTCTGTGTGTGTGTGTGTGTGTGTGTGTGTCTCAAGAGAGGCTCAGGGTCACCCAGCTAATAAGAACTCCTATTTAAGGCGAGCAGAAAGGCCCTAAATAGATCTTAAGATCCTCTAATCGGCAGGCAAGGCCTCTCCTATTCAGTTTCGTGTGATGACAGAGTGGATGCAGCGAGGCAGTTACTACTGGACTCCCCACATTTATTTAGTTTGGACCATGTTTTCGTACGTGAGGAGCCCACAATACATGGTGAGTATCACCCGTTGCGTCCAGAAGCTTAGTGGGTGTGTGTGTGTGTGTGTGTGTGTGGCGGCGTCCGGGCTTAGGCTACTTGGCTTATGGCGAAGTAGAGTAGGTGTTAGTGGCTCCTGGCCTGGTCTCTGTTAACCACCACAGAGCCTCAATCAGGAACTGCATTGGCTACCGATGTCACCAGATTATTCTGGGGTATTTTCAGTTCTAGGAAAATCACATTATCGAGGATAATGTATGCCACTTGTTTTTGCAGTTTTGACCCCACCCCACTCCCACAGACACTAGTCAGCTTCAGCTATCGAACATGACATGGAATTCAATAGAGAAAGCAGACGTTTCCACATTACCTCTTACATGTTATATTGTCTTTCATTTAATGATGAATCACTTTGTTCCCGCTCATTAAGAGGATTTGTTTACTTTCATGTCATTCTAACCTGAAAATTGTAGTGTCCTTTCAGACAAAAACTTTTAGAAGCCACCATGGCCTCTCGAGAAATGTAGATTCATTTACACAACTTTTATACCTGTTGTACTTCATAGGATTAACTGAGCACATTGGATTCCATTATTTGAATATTGTCAACACTTTATGGAACTAAAACAACTCCTTGTTAGTTTCCTTCCCTCACTCCTACAAACTCCCCAAACGGCTGTTGCCCTGTGACCTATAGTTAGTGGAATTAGCACCATCCACTAATAAGTGCTATAATATTTATTGGTACTCTGTTTACTTAAGTAAAAGCGGTAAAAAAAAAAAATCTCATAACTTAATCTTAATTTTGGGCTTCTGATGCTAGTTGTATTATGGTGTAGTTGGTATTCTAGGGTATCTTTAAAGTGCTTGGAAGAAATTGCCCTTAGGAGTCCTGGTGAACCTCAGCCATCTATTCTGGAGCTTTCTGGTTGCATAAGCGAGGAAGAGGCCCGATGGTTGTTTGCAGTGTTCTCTCTCAGCATCAAGAGGAGTCCATAACTGATTCACTAAGAGCACAAAGAGGAGCCGACCTTCACTTAACTGCAGGGCAAACGCAGTTCACTGTGAATGGCTGCCTGACGAGGACGCAGTTTGTCACAGCACGAAGCTGATGCCGCGAGACGAGGCAGCTGCGCCTCACACACACAGATTTACACACGCACGCACACGGCTGATCAGGATTTCTTCGACACGCAGCAGGTTTTATCTCCTCGACCCTGACGCACACATCGCCCTCCCGTAAGAATGACTACAGCCGCGATGGCCTCTCTCTCCCCCCCCCCCCCCCCCCCCCCCCCACACACCCCTTTCCATGGCAACCGGAGCTGTCAAGTCGAGCCGCTGTGGCTTCATTATTCTCTTTCGATCTGTCTTTCTTTCTCTCTTTCAGTGGTTAGCTCCCTCCCTCCTGGAGAACCCTGCGTGAGATTCTATACTTCTCTTTACCCCCCACAAGCTCTCTTCCTTCCATTGTCAGCTGCAGAGCCGTAGTGACTGACTGCTGACTGACTATTGTTTCCTCTGCACCAAGATCTCCTGTTGTCCCGCGCCGTCACCGCACATCATGCGCTACGCCACCAATAGAGAAACTGGGTCTGCTTCGTCGGCAAAACATGCACTCACCAGGTTCATGGGATAAACAGGGGGAATACACACCGGGACGTCGAGCTATGTGAATGATTTTCTCAATCAAGGATCAACCTCCGCTGACAATGACAAACTAACAAGTAACACATAAACGCACATTTCATACAGTTTTCCTGATTCACTTTTGTGCTTTCAGCGTTTTGTTTACTTGACTGTAGAAGCAGAACATGCTTTTTACTACATTATTAGGTGCATATGGTTTAATATTGGTACTGGATGATATTTACAATGTGTGTTTCCATCGCTGTGACATCAGATGACTAGGTCTGACATTGCCTTAGTTTTAAAGCCTTTCACCATGACGTCTCTTTCCTAAGCTTTAAGACCCGGCGTGATTATCCAGAGGCAACCTCCATTAAGTCTTTGTTCACAACAGGTGCTTAAGACTTCTAGTATAGTATAGTCTAGTATATTCTCTCCGACCAGTCACAGAATGGGTGCTTGGCAACAACCTTACTATTTAGTATGCCAGAAATAGATTTAGGAAATCCAAATATGTCAGATGCAGCAAGCTAACAATGTTCTCTGCTTGCTTTTTGCAGTACGCAGGTCAGCATGTGTTTCCAGAGTGTGACCCTTGATCCTTCCTTGAGAGGGCACAAAGACGTCTGTCCAGCGTTGATCAATAAGTCAGCGTCTCCAAGCGGATTGACAGGGGTTGTTGTTTAATGGAGAGGACGCGTGTAATCTGTGGGCTCTATCAGCAATGTAGCCTTTAGTAATCCGTGAAATAGTTCCCAGGCACTGAAGAGATGTTTACCGTGTACGGCAAGACCTGGTAAACTAACGCTGTTGATATGCCAGCTGTGCTGCAGTTCAAGAAATTTTGTTTGGTAAACGTTTCATGCTTTCATCCTAATATCTAGTCCTCTTTTTTTCTTACTTCTCCTTACTGACACCATCTTGAAATGTGATTTAAGATTTGCAGTCGCAGTGCAGTCACACTGCAAGTAGAGGGGCATGACGCATCCGGCCATTTTTCCCTCCACTGCTCAGGATTCACAGAAAAGTGAAGTAATTGAATTTGTTGTATCTGAGGATGGAGGCGCGCATGCTTTCATCGCTGCATGAGCTGTAATGAGCTGTAATGGTATGAGTGGTCATTCATTAATCTGTCCAACACAGAAATGTTACAACTGCATGTGATCTGCTTCTTCTGAAAACTAATCTGCCAAACAGGAAGCACTTTGAGCTTATTGTTTCCCGGGATAAGTGCCGTTTTTCCTTTGCGCGGTGTGGCTTGCAGGCTTTCGGTGGTTTTCTTAGACTCATGGAGGGTGTGAATGTTGCAGATTTGATCCGGTCAGCTTCACTAAACTTGGAATCACACCTGGTGACACACACCAACGCATTCACATTCACATGTAGACACTACAGCTCAGAACAGTCAGCTGTAATTGAGGCTTACTTGTCGGACCAGTGTGGACTCTGGAAGTCTGATGTATGGAATTTAGTTCACCTGTTCAATGGCCGTAGTCATCCTTCACATATTGAATAATGAACACATAAATAAATAAATAAGGCATATTAACCAGCTGTGATACCTAACTATCACTATGGGGGGAACCGGTGGGACGTAAATCAATGCTGTGCATGCATACATGAAGTCAATGATCTGGGGCTATTTGATATAAAAGTCAACTGTTATTTGTTAATTATGAGCACCATAATGTGTTTTTCCACAGAGTGGAATTATTAATGCATCATACTCAAGTTTGCTGCTCTGCTGAGAGCATGAAAAAACATGAACATGTTTGTTTACAATTTAACTTTTGACTTGCTTTCTTTTGAATAGAGGTTTTACTACCTTCGAAATAAAAGCGAAACTGGAAAAGTCTGCTGTAAAAAATGGCTAAAATAAATGCATTTAAAAGGTAATAATATATTAAAATACTCCACCCTCTCAGAGGACCTCTATAGTCACATTTGCAATGCTGGAAGCATCAAATATTTGGCCGTTCAACTTCAATTCCCTCCCACCTCCTGCTGCGGTCCACACTGCGTCTCCACGGGGGGCCCCGCCCCTCCGAGCAGCCACTCGGCGGCCGGGGAAGCGAGGTAGCATAATTAGCTTAAACCAATCGCGCTGGAGGCATGGAGGCGGGATTCGGCATTAACGGAGAGCTTAGCCGTCAGCTGTCGGCCACGCTGGAATGGCGCTAAGTCTCTCGGTGCTCCCCACCAACAACAAACCGAGACGTATATCATTCATTTTGGGAGCAGGAACAGTTCCTAATATACGGTGGCGCTGCCTACTTTTCTGTTAATACCCAGAGAAACGGGTGGATGGATCAGACAGTGTCTCCAATCGGCAGCCCGCTGTCCGGAACATGATATCGATATGCGCTATGCTCTGAAACTAGCCTGACGTGAGTCTGCACTGGTACGAATTGGGCAACATTTCCTAGTCCCAAAGCGTGATATTAAGTGGTGTCAGCACTCTCTAAGTAAAGAAATGTAATTCTCCTTCTGTGTGTCATCAATATTCTTTCCCCCCTACACTCTTAACAGAACAAATGGATGCTGTCAAGCTGCTGGCAGGTCGTTTGACATAAAAACAGCAGCAGAGAATAGAAAGGGGTGTCAGAGGATGTACAATGGACCCTTTTGACTCACCTCTCTATATCAGCTGTCAACCACAGTTTGTTTAACACAACAATTGTGTGCTCCACTATACCACAGTACCCCTTTTTCTGCAGCCTCTGAGAACTCTGCACCATCTAAGACCAGATGTTCTCCACTGGACGGTTCTCTACAGACACTTACTGAAATTTTTTTCCCAAGTGCCACGAGCCCGGGGCCAAAAAAGGTTAATTGCCCTTGCTGCAGCGTCCTCCGATCCGTGAAATTAGACTAGCTCTCTTGTCATTGCGGCGAGAATAATTTATTGCTCTTGTGTGATTTTTCCACGTTTGCTGACCTGGGTGTGTTTTTTTTTCCCCATTGTGTCTTTGTGAACCCCACCCAAGTATGGACTCGACCATCCTGATCAGCATCACAGCTCCTGTAGCAGGGCTTGGTGCCGGGGGGGCAGAAGAGGGTGTGGGTGGAGGTCAGCAAAGCAAGGATGCGATAAGACTTCCCGATACCACTGATGTTCCTGCGTGCAGGGTGTAGATACTGCAGAGCCGGTGTGCCCTCCCTGAGAAAGGCATGCACGCACGCACGCACAAACGCACAAAATGCATCAGACTCCCACCACCTCCCCGGATCTGACAGAGACCCCTAGTGGCCTCAGGATGCAACAACAGCTCTGCATCTCCTGTTGCTGCCTGCACGCCCATGTGCGTCTCACACACACACACACGCGCACACACACACACACACACACACACACAGAATAATATATGACATTATCCAGTGATTGTACACGCCCAGTGGGACTGGGAGCTGGAGCAGGTGGGGGGAGACACCGTGTAGTACACCCAACATAGTTGTAAATATGGGGGCTAGAGTTGGCAGAGTATAATCTCCATTAGTTCCGTCCTCATCACTCGCTCTCCAGGCTGCGTAATGCGTCCAGTTTGTGGGCCTCAGTGAGAGACTCGTTCCTTACGGCCCTGGACGCAGCCTGCTGCTGCTGCCAAGATGTGATCTGCATGCAACGGCACACCTCGCCCTCTCTCTCTCCTGCCCTTGGTGTCGCACACAATCCATACCTCACTCCTCCCCCTCCTTCAGGGCCTTTTTTAATTACTCGTCAAAGACCACTGGTCTCAATTCCCCTCCCTCTCCCCTCCAGCTCTCCTGCCACAAGAGAGGCTTGCACAACGAGGCAGGTGTTAAAAGACTGCCAGTGCATTGTGGGAAGGATCCAATGACCCCAGTTATGAATAAGAGATTGCTGTTAGTCCATGAGTTAATGATATGCATAAGCAGCCGTGTGCTGGTTGGTTTATAAGAAACTTTAGCACAGAACATGCTTGCATACATATTTGGGATAACTTATAACGCCCTTGTCTCTAATACATTATAAACGGATGTAATATCTGGTTATACCACTGTATATTCATGGTTCCAATCACCCGTAATCATTGTAAAGTATGTAAAGTATACATACAAATTATTACAATTATTTTACACTATAACCACTATTTCTATATACAGTCTGATTATGAGTCACTCTACGTTGCCATTACTTTAAGGAACGTGAATTAAATATCTGCATTAACACTAAATTTAAATCTGTCACAGCACATATAATAATATTGTCTGTCACACATTGATTTTTAGGTTAATTGAAATTACAAAAATATAACTAACAAATCAGACTTGTCGTTTTTTATTAGATCACACAATGTTGAAGCTGATAACAACCACTGGACACTTCTTCACCTCATTTTGTATTTTCTTGCCACATCCCCATTTGTCTTCCTTCCTCTTGCCGTGTACTTCCTCAGCTCTGCATCTCAAAACATGGGCAACAACTTTGCAGAATCTACCGCACAATTACACTGAACGATGCGCCGTGATCCCTTCAAGGACCGTCCGAACTGCCAGTGCGCCCCCCTTTGACTCCGACATACAGAAGATAGAGGAAGCTCTGACTGGTTCAGCGCCGCTTCCTGTTGTGTCAGAGGAGTTTGTGCTCCGTGTTTCCGCAGACGGATCCGGTTCCCCGCATTTCGCCTCTTGTCTCGCAGTCCGTCTCAAATTCCCTCCGCCTGCCTTTACAACCGGACTGGTCGCTCTGCTATGAGGATGGCGACGGAGGAGGGGGGATTATAAAACCATCCGGCCCCGGTGTCCCGTGAGGGAGGCCAAGTGTCAGCTGTAGCACCTGACAGCCGCCGAGCATCACCATGCGCCGTGCGCTGAGTACTTTCCGAGGTTACAGGAAGGCCGGGGAGGACGACAACGACGTGTTTGTTAGCGGCTCCGGACGCAAGGTGACCCTGCCGAACGGGACCAATGGGTTGACTCTTGTTTATCTGAAGAAGGTGGTATTCTCATCATGACCGGTGTCTTCAAATAGGCCAGGAGTATCATGTCGTTATCCAGTATCCTTTTCTTCCTCAGAGGTCCCGTTTCTACTTGGAGCCTCAGCCTGTTTTGCTTAAGCTGTTGAATTGAATTCCAGGTAGCGCTGAAGAGGGTGCTGTTGTGAAAGTACCACACGCTAGCTGACTGAATTCTGCCTGTAAAACGCTTGATATAGACTTCAGTAAGTCTTTTTTGGTAGAAAGGAGGCCTCTCTCTCTCCTGCTGGTCCAGCCATGTGTTGGACATATGCTGCACGCTGCATGGGGCCTTTCCCTGTCATGCAGCGAAAAGAGGGCACCTATTGTCCCTCGACATCATTTCTATTTTAGGATCCGAGGGGGCATCTTCTTAAAGGGAGCAATAAGATGGCAATGGATATTTTTAAGCTAACGTTATTTTACCTAGGTGTTTTTGTTTTTCAATCGATAAAGCTGCATTTCCTGACTTATTAATTCACTCCGTCATATTGGCTCAAGCATGTTTCCTGGCAGCAGTACACGAGACGGATATGCTGTGAAGACCGTATGGTCCTCGGTTCTTTTGGTGCTCATCGTGACATTTTCAGGATTGCACCTTCCCCAGAAGCTGATTTTTAATCTAGATAGTATGAAGGTATAATAATATTTATTATCGAAACAAAAAAAGTCAGGTGTGTTAGTAAAATATCTGAAGCAATAATAAATTATTTGTTAGGATCACTGGAATGTTGGAATGTTTGATTGCAAAACAAAACATTGGTCTCAACAGAAACCGTAGCGAGTTGAGTTTGGACTTAGTGGGCAGCGCATACGCTGCTGAATGACCAGGAGTTTGTAATGGTGGGTTCAACTTTGCACTCAGTATCTGCTTCTATCATCGTTAAACACTGACAGGAGGTGACTGTAAGGAGTGGCATGCAGGGGAGTCGACCTTGAATTTTATCTAAATCATTTTAGAAATGGCGGCACTTTACTTTGTTTTCATGTTAATGTTGAGTCTTTTATTAAAGAATGACATGGAGGGCTGCGGTGTTGGCACAAAACTAATCTTGACGAAATCCCCTCCATGTCGCTCCTTCCAGCCACCTCTTGTTAGTGAATTGGAATTTGTCAAATGAAAAATACCGTAGGATTCCCTGTAAACAGACCAACGTGTGTATGGATGTGTTTCACTCCTCCTTGCTTTACTTGCAAGCTCATTTCCTCCTTATTCTGTTGTTGTTGGCACGTTGCCTTGTTCCGTTGCACTGTGCTACTTGTGGTGGAATAGTGTGACACCATTGGCAGGACAGTGTATAGTGCTACTTGAGTTCAAAACCTCCACAAAACCGGGTCCAAATCTCCTCTATCAGGGTTGGATCAGGGGGTCTCTGGCTGCGTGTGTGTGTGTGTCTTTCTGCGGTTTCAGAGGAAGCTTTGTCTGATCTAAAGAAAACGACCCCTATGACCACAAAGAAAACAAAGCAGCGTTGCATTCGGTTTTTATGGAACTAGAGCCATCCCTTCGTCCCTTCATCGCACTCAATCATGTGTATTTGGGCTTGATCTTACCACATTATTCCACAGAAACCTGATTAGACCAGAGCTCTCGCTGTGCGCTGGACTGAAACTGAGAAAGATGGAGTCTAACTGTCTGCAGGATGTAAAATAATTATTTATGTGCGAAAATGTTCCTGTTATTCCTAAAAACTTGGCAGGATGTCGTACCTGTGTCCTGACAGTTACCCCCGCCAACCCCTCACACACACACACACATTCCACCTGTAGGGTGGGGTGGTCATAAAAACTATTCCGTGGTCGGCTGTTTAATCCCCCCACCCAACAAAAATGTTTTCAGAAACATAGAACAACCAATCAAATGCTCTGAGCTGTAGCCATGGTAACGTGGCTTTCCAGTGGCCTTTGGATGCTGCCAAGTTCTCGGAGCGCCTCTGAAGTGCTGACGCTGCAGAGGCTTCCTTTGTCACAAAGTCTGTCGCTCTTCGGAGGAGAAAAGTACAGCCTGTCCAGCAACCTTGTATATAAAACCTTGTACCTGCTAAATGGCTGAATACGTCTATGGCCGCTTGTTTGGCACATGTTTGTACCATGTTGTGAAAATTATTTTATTTTGTATTCCACAACATAAAGGTGGATGGAGCTGGATGTGAAGTACTACTCTTCCTTCCAACTTTACAGAAACAGTGAATTCTTGCTCCAGCCCAAAGAGTTGGGGTATGTGCAGTGTGATTGTGTCGTGAGGCTGTGTGCCGTAACCGCCGGTGGAACAAAGACACCTCCCTGGTTTCACCATGTTATCGGCCCAAAAGGCTGCTTTGGCCAATCAAATACTGCAACGGTTACCCCATTTTATAATGCAATCGTCTAGGCAACAGGGTTTACAGGTTGTCACACACTCCTGGATCGTTTGTCAACTGGTGGCTGTTTTTTTAACACTCACATACGAATCCCTTACAGCACCTGTATCATCTTCTCCCACTCGACAGAAGTTCGGTTCACATCTCAAGCTTCAGCGTCTCTCCTCGTGTCTTTTGTCAGTTACAGAATTTTTATTTTTAAAATTGATTTAATTGACACCATGGTCAATACTGATTTATTTCTTGGAAGCACTATCCGATAACCAGAGGGGATCACAAACAGACTCCAGAGGAACTGTTGAAAAAGCATTTCATACCCCTTTTATTTTTTTTATTTTTAAATATTTTCTGCCAAGTGCTGCATACGTTAGCACTCGCAAGCTAATGCCAGCAGCTTTTGCCCCGGGTTTCTGAGCAAATGTGCCCAATCAGAGGACCTGATTAGAGTCAGACTTCTTTTTTCTTTAAAGCGGCAGTGCAGACCGCCAAAGAGACTAATAACTCACTGCTCCGAGAGAGTTTGTAGAATTCCTTAAATACCATTTGACTTTGTAGAAAAACTTTATTGAAAACCCAAGGAGCTGCATAGAATTGTTGTTCTGACCCTCTCTCCTCCACCAGACAACATCACCCACGGCCCATGGCCGCTCCGACTCGCCGGTTTACACCAACCTCCAAGAGCTGAAGCTGTCTCAGTCTAGCCTGCCTGCCGTCCCCTCCAGCTCTCCTCTGCATATTCTGGGCGACTGGGAGACCCACAAAGACCTCAGCGGAAGGCATTTCTACTACAACAGAGCCAGCGGCGAGCGGACCTGGAAGCCGCCCCGCACCAGAGACACAAGCGGCAGCACCAGTAGCGCCAGGGGAGACAGCCATGGCACGGCGGGGGGCGAGGTGAGGCGCTTCTCGGGTCAATTTCAGCCATTTCATTAGTAAAATCGACATTATTTATCTTGATACGGAAACCCTGCGAGGCAAGTGAGATCTTAATTTGAATGGTGGTCCATTTTAAGTCTCATCTTAATGGTTTTCTCTTCAAAACCAGGGTAATCTTTTCAAGTTACTTTTATTTTGGTTGGGAAAAGGTTTTGTCATTTAACTTTTTTTCCTAACTTGTTTCACATATTTTTTTGATTTTTAAGGAACATAAAATAATTATCCACCTAGTACTTGCCGCTCTGTAGGCATGTCACAATATGCGATAAATTGACACATCGTACACTATATAATACATATCATTGTTATCATTATTTTACATATTAGCATCACCAATATTTAAGTTGATCGCGCTGCCTCTGAGCTTTTTCCTTGTGGAAAGCAGAGGCGGGGCTTAGGCAGCGCTCGCACACATACAGAGCGGACACAGACGGTTGGACATCATAAATGTTAATCGTGCACTATTTTTGACAGCCCTACTAACGGCGTTAATTAGATGTTTGTCGTTAATTACGTTAATTATCTTTAACGCATTTCATGCATGCTCAGTGTGACAAGTTATTCAGGTCAGGAATGTGTCCGAAATGCACTCTACTCTCGTCACATGCGTATACAAATGATGCTGAGTTATTCATTAATTAGTCCGCTATGCTAGTGTAATATAATGTAATGTTACCCAGCTTGTTGGATATGCCCCCACTACAACTAACTAACGTTATTATTAGGGGTGTAACGATTCAGTTGTTAGATCGATGTATCGATTTCTATTCCTCCGATCAAACTACATCGATCTGTGCTCGGCGAGTTGGCCATATGGACGACATATATCGATCAAAGATCGATTTAATAAATCGATTATATCGATACTAGGAAATAACCCATTGGATTTAAGCACGACAGACTTTTTTCTTAGCACTTTTAATGATAAAGGCTGTCGCGGACTGAGCCGTGACGTGCTCACGCAGTATGCAGGTCCCGCCGTCCCGAGCCCCGATTCAACTTCCGGGTTTCACGGAAAATCCGAGAAATAGCGGGGGGGTTTGCGGAGGTTGGTGGGGGGAAACCATTATTGCAGGGGTGTTTTTTGTGTATATCACTAATACAGGTTTTTTTCTGCCACACTGCTACAGCAGTGTTTGCACTTTATTCAAATAAAATGTGAATGCATTTGCCATTAATTGTTGTTTACTTGTTTATTTATATTCATAATTAATTGATACCTGATTCCATTACGAATCCATATAAGAAACAACAGGAATCTAGGGAATTTATTTCAGTCACACTGGTTGAATTTTTGGCTAAAAAGTTACTGAATCGATTTCAAGTCATTGAATCGTATCGTTCTAAATTAACCATTATCGTCCTTGAATCGTATGGACAACCATGAATCGTGATCGAATCGTTGTTAAAAACAAATCGTTACACCCCTAGTTATTATTTGTGTCCCCTTCAAAAATTGCTCTTCAGAAATGTTATGTTTATTGTCCCCCCCTACTGTTAGATCAGATATATGCCCATAGAGAGAGAGAGGCAGACCGCTCAGCGCACTTTTACCTGCCAACGCTCCTGTTTTTTACCCCTATCACCCGGACACCTCCCGGTTTGTTATTTCTCCCGGGAAACGTCGCATACGTGGATTAATCATGATTATTCCACGATTAATCCACTGAAAACTCAAATGATTCAAATGTTTAATCAAATTAATTTGACAGCCCTAGTTAATAGTTATCCAAAGTAGCGTAATTATTAAGATGCGTTTGTTGACTTCCTGTCTTAAGTTCACTGTAAATATGAGGCTACGGACAGCAGCCATTTAGCTTAGCTTGTAAGCAAGTATAACCAGATAGCCTCTATGTAAAGTCTTCATGGCTATATTAGTGTTCTAATGAAGCACATTAAAAGATGAGTGCCATTAAGCCCGCCGTCATTTGTCCCCTCTCCTCCACAGCCGCTGTCCTCTGAGGAGTTCTGCCACAGCACCTCTAGTCAGTCTGACAGCCAGTACGGGTCGCCCCCTAGAGGCTGGTCCGAGGAGCTGGACGAGCACGGACACACACTTTACATCTCTGAATACACACAGGAGAAGGTGAGCAAGGGTGTCATTTTACTATGCAACCTTTCAAATTCCTTCTACATCAAATATGGCGATGTGTCCTCCATTTTCCTCAATGCTGCCCGATGTTTGTGTTTGCAGTGGATAAAACATGTGGATGAACAAGGGCGGCCCTACTACTACAGCTCTGACGGGTCCAGGTCTGAATGGGAACTGCCCAAGGTGAGACTATCCTATGAACGTGACCTGTCCTTCAGTTTATCTCTACCTGACACACACTGCTGGGACTCCTCCCGCTTTGCATGCTAACGTTGATAAAAGTGGAACTTAGGTTGAACCACGGGTCACAGGACCATAATAGACAATGCCCAGGCTGTGAGCACAGTTCCTTTGTTCGATGGTGCTGTGGACAGTGAAAGCAGAGGTAGGGCAGAGGACAGATACCTGTGGGGTGCCCTGTAGGAGCTCTGTGACGTCTAAGAACCCTCTCTGTCTCCGCAGTACAACGTCTCCCCTCAGTCCGGCGAGGTCCCAAAGAGTCGCAGTCTGGAGAGGAAGCAGCACGACCCCATCGTCCTCACCAAGTGGAGACACAGCACCTACGTGTTGGACCTCAACGACAAGGTAAGACGCTGCGAACACGGGGTCCAGAATGTGAGAGCTACTGCGGTGAAGCAGACCGCTGAATGCAATAGCAATGGAAACGGGTGCTCTTGTTGCTCTTTTTTTTTTTCTGGCAGGCCGTCTGCTCTTTCCATTACCTGTCTTGATTTGCAGTGAGTCTAATCCCAGAGGGCTAATGATGTGCACAGGAAGAGGCTCATGTTTTACAGCTAGTTTCTGTGGAGATTTAGTCTTTCATCTTTGACAGGGTGCTTCAGTGAGTTGGTGTTTTAGTACTGTGAAGCTGTGGTTCGCTCTAAATTAAAGCTGCTTTTAGTCCATAGTATAGCTCTGGCTCCTTATTTCACATGAGCCAACCGAACTTATGTTTTTAGAGCGAGGAAGCGACAGTTTTTCCAGTTAAAAGTAGTTCTTGTCCAGCCTTGTTGACTGGCTGTCTGAGCAAAGTAGACATGGGGAAAATATTCAAAATCTTAGTCTAGTCTCTAGTTTTTGATTTGATTGTGTACGCCTTAAAAACTCTCTGTACCTCGTTAGGAAAATCCACACCCTCAGTTTGCATAGCAGGTGTAAACATTTTGGTCACAGATTAGTGCAGTGCCCCTTTATAGTTTCAGTCAGCTTATACTATCCAACTTCCCCACATTTACTATTTTGATACCAGCGTCCACCGCCCGTCTTATAGCCGTACAAACGGCTTTCATGTTCCATAAAAGTCAGTGGCATACCTTCCAGATCTATTGGTGGACTTTTATATGTCATTTAGCTGACGCTTTTATCCAAAGTCACTTACTTATAGCTTATAGAAGTTTCTAGATGGAAGGACATTACGGGACGCTAACTCTGTGGCAGTTTCATTGCAGTTCCCTCTCAAACTCTATCTGTGCACTTCAGATGCGCCCAAGAGAAGGTTTCATCCCTCTCTTTTATGTGATCATATTTGTACCATGCGGAGCCTCTCCTCTAATCCACCGGCGATCCGTGCTGATTCCACTCCAGTGTGTCCTGTAGGACAGCGGTCCCCAACCTTATTTGCCTCACAGAACGTTTTCATGTCAACAATATTTTGCGGGCTGGTCTTGAAGGTGTGGCGGAAAAACACAGCCGACGGGGAGCGATATATACATTTACTTTCTGTCGTGCAGTCTGGTACCAAATGGCCCACTACGGACGTGTACTGGTACACGGCCCGGTGGTCGGGGGGGGTCTGCTGTAGAACGTCTCGTTAAATACCTGTAGTTGATCAAAGCCGCGTGACTACTCGTAAGGAAAACCAGGAAGCAGAGCAGCCTCCAGATATCAATCTCTAACTGTGAACTGTTTGGTTACCCTGAATCCTAACTCCTTCCCTTCAGCCTAACCTTTTGAGCACCCCCACTAACCCGGACTCTGATCCGTCCTCTCTCCTCACTAACCTCAGAATTTGTCTTCATGTGTCTCGTAGTTCTTAGTGACTCATCATATTGTGCGTCTTTTTGGCAGGAGTGTGCTCCGGCGCTCAAGCAGAGCTCTCCCAACTCTGACTCCTGCCCCTCATCTCCTAAGCACCCCTTGACTGTTAGTATCCCAGCATGCACTGCAGCGCATCGCACTCACCATCGTCATTGTCCAACTTTTCACCTGCACCCAAATGAAAACACATCTGGCACACACTTCTGTCCATTGCCTTTGCTTCTTCTCATCTGCATAATGCCACATCCGACTCCTTTATATCCAACCATCTGACCCCAGTCACATCTAAATCCATCATATTTGACCCTCATCACATCCAATCCCGTCACGTTTTGTCCCGCCCCACTGCCACATGCAGAGATTCGCTTGGCGGCGGTGTCTGCGTCCTCCGCCTGTAATATTTGGAAACGCATTCAAGTCCCATTTGCTGTGTGTGCGTGTCTGTGCAGTAAAAGTGAATTGTTTGGACACACTTTCTCACTCAACTTATCCAAAGTTTTGACTGCTAGTATGTGTGTGTGTATCTTTTCACTCATGTGTTACAGCAGCTTCTTACCTGCGTCTTTGTCTCCTCAGCCCTCGGAGAAGTGCGGAGTCCTAAATGTAACCAAAATCACAGAGAATGGGAAAAAAGTCAGGTGGGTGATGCAATTTTGCAAAATCCAGAGACTGGTATGAAATCCAAAACCCTTTCTTAAACCCTGTTTGCTGTGACCTACAGGAAGAACTGGACCTCCTCGTGGACAGTGCTGCAGGGTTTCTCCCTGCTTTTCGCCAAGGGCCAAGGGGGCAGCACCAGCTGGGTACGTATCCCTGCAGCCCCAAGACTTCCACATTCCTGTGACGTTGCTCAGCTTTATCTTCTTGTTTAGCATTTCCGTTCCTTTGTGTTATTTCTCTCTCTCTTCCTTATTTGCCATCCGTGCTGTGAAATGTGTTCTCTTCCTGTTCATCGCATCTCCTCCTGAAGTCTTACTACCGCAGCGGCTCCATCCCCCAGCTGCTCCTCACTCTCCTTAGCAACTGGAAGCGCTCGGTCAAGCCCCGTCCTGCTGTCTCCTATGTGAACTGTAGGCCTGTGCAGGCTCCCACTGTATGTTCCTCTATGCACGTGTGTACTGCTCCTCCTGCCTGTCTTTCAGGTCTTCCATTTCATGTCTTAACTGACCGGGACTCTGGTGTGTCTCCCTCTCTGTGTGTGTGCATGTGTGTTTAAAGCTTTAAGCACTAATCCATATTATTTGAATCACTAAATGGATCAAATGAGTGTGTATAATGTGAACCAGACTTGGTGGGTCCCCATCTACCTCACTCCCGGCTCAGCACCACACAGCAAACACACACTTTGTTACCAGCCAACATGGGCCAAAGAGCCCCCAGCACAGCTAATACTGGACTCGTCTTTATGGGGTGGAAACAAACGCAACTCTGAATGCATGCTAATGTGGCTCTGTGTGTGCTGAGGTTGTAAGTAGGGAACATTTAGCTTCACCTTCCGCCATAACAACATTGAAATTCTTCAACAACATTGAAGTTACTTCAAAAACGTAATACATTATGTATTACTTGTTACTGTCATTTCAAAGTAATTTGTTACATTATAATATTACTGTCTCTGAATTGTAAGGCATTACACTACTACTGCATTACTTTTAAGTTACTTTCACCAAAACAACTGGAAATATATATATATATATATATATTTATTAAATGTAGCGTTTTATGCTCCAGTGATGGCTCATAATATAATACAAAGAACAATCACAGCCAGAAGGTCAAAGTCTAGTAAATGTCTGGTAAATTGTAATAGAGATTCGGTAACTTTAGGCCTACTCATTAAAATCTATAGAGAGCCCACTATTTATAACCTAAAGCCTAAAGACAAGATACACAATAATTGTTTTCCTTTCCCTTTAAATGAACACGCCACAAAGCTGGCATGCATTAATGCACAGTAACTTCACAAACGGTTAAAATAATTATGGCTAAACCTAGCCTACAATAAAACCAGCTTGGAAAAAGAAAAACAGGCCAAACAAAGGGAACCTTACTATTTACCAATGGCTAAAACCTAGGCTACCAAATAAAGACTAGTTAAATTTAGATCACTACAGCTAGACTATGCCTATTAGCTATATTGGGCTTATAACAAAAAACAACAGGGCAATATAGTTCAAGGAATCAATAAATTGAACAAATTTCCCCCCAAAAGAAGCCCTTAAATCGCCCCTAAATCGGACACTTCATACAGACCCACAGCCAAGCGCTAGACCTCCATACTACCCTCAAAGTTAGCAAATTGTGCCCGAAAAAGGAGCGCCTAAATCGGACACTTCGTAATGAACCACCGCCTAGTCCTGGACATCACGAGTTCCGCCGTTTTCGCGATTTTCAAATTTTGTCCCTGTGGACTTTCCATTTTTTGTGTGGAATGCCTTACATTACCACGTTACAGCAGAAAGCAATACATTACAGTAATTACATTACTTTTGTAACGCGTTACCCCCAACACTGTTGAAATGTGATTTAGCTTGTTTTAACTCCCCAACAAGTTGCAAACAAATCACATAATACAGGTTTAAGTTTGATGGAAGCCTCAAATTAAGTTTTAAAGTGTTTTGTTTGTGAAGTAGAATTCAAGGCTCATTGATTTTCCAGAAACATGTCAAATATGACGCTGCAACAAGCGTTACATGTTCGACTTGTAAGAGGAAAGACATACAACAAGGTTGCCTCCTTGCCAACGTCGTCCTCCAAAACGTGTCCATTCAGGTGTGTCTAACCAGAAATGACAGCCGCTAACTGGTCTAAGGTCAGATTGACCAGCTGTAATCGTAGTATCACCGTTGATAACAT
Source organism: Apeltes quadracus (assembly GCA_021346845.1). NCBI lineage: Eukaryota > Metazoa > Chordata > Actinopteri > Perciformes > Gasterosteidae > Apeltes > Apeltes quadracus. Next base: position 2,328,738 of record CM037914.1, on the reverse strand, counting down.
GAGACGATAGAATCATTCTCTATTTTCCAAAATCGCTCAATGTTATTGTAAGTACGACAGTGAAAAAAAGATCTTGACTGGATTTTTAAAAACATTTTGTGTTGTATCCAGTATTTTGTGAATTAATCAACTAACTTTTTGTGTGCGGTGGAAATTCACATGACAAAGAGTTTCTTGTCTTTAACACAAACGTGTCCCGGTGGTATCGTCTTTGTCACGCTCTCATACTTTTTTTGTTGATTCCAAAAGTTTGGGGGCAACCAGTCGAAGCCGGAGTTCACCGTTGATCTGCGAGGGGGGGCGGTGGATTGGGCCTCCAAGGACAAGTCAAGCAAGAAGCACGTCATCGAGGTACCAAGCCACAGCCATCTGCCGTTAGCTCTCCTCCGCCTATCAGAGTCAGAAAAGTAACGCTGCCTCCCCCCTCACTCCCATCCTGCAGCTGAAGACTCGTCAAGGGACGGAGCTGCTGATCCAGTCAGAGATCGACAGCGTCATCAACGACTGGTACCGGGCCCTCACTGAGACCATCAACACACATGTGAGGAGGCCACTTCCATCCCTCCGTTTCTCCTCTTGGCTCCTGCTAATGGGCCCTGAAAGAGATCATTGACATGCTTTGTAGTGAGGGAGTAGGAGGTACTTCTCCATATGCTGTAATACAACAGTAATACTCAGTCAATGCTAAATTTGCTATATTCAATCAGCTTTTCCCTGCTGTCAGACATGATGACATGAATAAGTCCACATCAGTACATTGTTTTCGCCTCATCTCCTGTATTTCCATGTTTTATCTACAGTAGTACTCTGGCTGGGGAATTACTAAATACAACACCACTTCACAAAATCCACTCTTCCTTCTCAAAGCGACTCTAGCTTTACGCTGACCTGTTGCGACTTGAACACGTGTGTTTTATCCAGGCCTGGGAGTCGGATGAGGCTATCGAGGAGGACATGCCGGAGTCTCCGGGGGCTGAGAAACAGGACAAGGAGAAAGACCACCGGGACTCCAAGAAGAACAGGGGTGAGGCCCACGGAGAAGACGTCCTGTCAGTGTTTGTTGTTGGTGTCTCAAAGAAATGTGGTCACGTCCCGCCTGTCTTCTTCAGTGATGAAGACCTCTGTGAGTATGGACTCATCGGACCAGAAGAAAACCCGGCTGAAACTCAAGAAGTTCCTGACGCGCCGACCCACCTACCAGGCCGTCCGAGACAAGGGCTACATCAAAGGTATTTGTCTTTGAGTACGTGACAGCGTGCCGGCTGCGCGTCCTCGCTCGCCTGCCGCTCCACAGCTGACAAGCAGGAAATGAATGTGTGCTTGGTGGTTCACAGATCAGGTATTCGGCTGCAGTCTGACCAATCTGTGCCAGCGGGAGACCACGTCGGTACCAAACTTTGTCACGATGTGTATCGACCATGTGGAGAACACGGGTATGAGCAGCGCCTTTCTCTACTTTTTCTAAGTACATATAAATCTTGACAAACGTACAATTATTCTTTGTGCAAATAATGTTTGGAATTGACTGCCTCCGCATATAACTTATACAGGTAATATTCAATGAATTAAAATAAAACGATTAAAGGCAGACCTCGGGCCATTAACCATATTTTCCCATTGCTTTTGTACTCATCTGATCCTTCTTTGTTAATGCACTATATCTGAATGTATTTTTCGTTATTATTATAACATTGTGATTATCATCTTTTATTCAAAAGATTTTTTTAATATATATTTATTTTGTCCTTTCTGTGGACTTCGGGATGATCAGCGATCAGCTAATGGGCATCTAGTCAATAAACTAAACTTGTACCCAATGCAGAAAATGATTTGTCAAAAGTCCAGTGTATAGAGTAGAAATTCAGAAGGGAATTCGATAGATGCATAGTGAACAATGTACGAAAGTCTGCATCGGTCCGATAGCGGTATCCGTGCGCCCCCCTTGCCCCCTTTTTGAAATCACAAATAAACTACAGCGTTCTTTATGGGCCATAATCCAAAGAGCTGCTTTAACACACCCATTGTTGTTGACTTGGGGGGGGCTCTTTCAGCCGGTCAGGGGCACCACTCACGGCTCCTCTCCTCCCCTGCAGGCCTCGATGTGGACGGCCTGTACCGAGTGAGCGGCAACCTGGCGGTGATTCAAAAGCTCCGCTTTGCTGTGAATCACGGTGGGAGTCCAGCAGCCCTCCACCTAACCACAAACACGCTCCCCATTGCTGGGACATTTTGAGACCTCCTCTCTTTTGTTTGGCCTCCCCCCATCAGATGAGACGGTGGATCTGAATGACAGCAAGTGGGAGGACATCCACGTCACCACCGGAGCTCTCAAGATGTTCTTCAGGGAGCTTCCCGAGCCCCTCTTCACGTATGGATCCTTTGACGACTTCGTAGAGGCCATCAGTGAGTGACTTGGTGTCAGATACACTATAACAAAGCGTAGAGCAAAGCTTTTACCGTAGGTCCCTACTGTAGCCACAAGATGGCACTCTGCACATGTGTGTTCATCAACTGTTTCTCTGCTGCAGAGTGCTCCGACTACAAGCAGCGGGTCAACTCAATCAAAGATCTAATAAAGAAGTTGCCAAACCCAAACCACGACACAATGCAAGGTCTCTTCAAACACCTGCGCAGGTAGGAGAGGCTCTTGGGAGTTTCCTTGATTTAGGAATGAATTTGTACCAACAATGTGTTCCAACAGCAATATATCCTCCCACCTACATGCATCTTTGGAAATAACAACATCATCAGACCAATATTACTGACAGAATTAGAATTTAAGCTCTGATCTTACCATGTTATTACGCTTATGGCTGTTTATTTAACATCTATATTTCTTAAAGTTAATACTCAAATGTGCATCTATGAATTAAGTCTGTTTATTTATTCATTCATTGTCTATTTATGTGTGTCCTTTTTTATGTACTAACTTCCTGATCCTAAAGCATGTTTCACACACTTTAGTTTGTATTGTGGTTTAAAGGGATTTTATTGTGGTTTAAAAGGGGTTAAAATAAAGACATTTCAGAATATCCGGAATCAACGCCACATCTGATTCTCTCACTGGAGTAAGAAGCTAGAGTACAAACATCATGGCACTTTATCAGCTCTTCCAAACAACCGATAGAATATCAATGACAGAGAAAATGCTTGCAGGTGTGACCTCTCTGGGGATGCCTTTTTTTAATATTGGAATGAACGCATCTCTAAAACCCGGTCGGACACAATCAGTTCCTGCCCAGATCTCCGCCTGACAATGTGGCAAAGTCTTCTGACGTGGTCCACTGTCACTGTAACTTGCCCCCTGGACGCTCAAAATTGAGGCTTCTTGGATCCACCCTTGAACCTCTGCGTCTCCCTCAGAGCGAGCAGAGCCGGAGCTGCAGGTTCCCCTCATCCTCAGCTCGCTGCAGCCACCGGCTGTATTGTACGTTCACGTTGACATTTGCAGAGGTTTCCCATTTGCATTTATATGGGGCTGTGTTTGCTGTAATTCAGTACGTCTGAAGTGCTGTTTTCTCAGGGAAATTTATAGCGTGACATTCAGTGTATGAAGTTCTAGGTGGATTTAATCTTCCTTTTTTTCCTCTCCCATGAATATGTTATTGTTGTGTGCATCTGCATGCAGGGATGTAGATTCTATTTAAAAAGGCTATTATGCTGCAGCCCGAGGCGTTTGCTGCTGTTGGAGGTGTTTGTGAGTGAGGCACTCGCACAAGATCTGTGTGAGTGAGGCACTCGCACAAGATCTTGTGTGAGTGAGGCACTCGCACAAGATCTGTGTGAGTGAGGCACTCGCACAAGATCTGTGTGAGTGAGGCACTCGCGCACAAGATCTGTGTGAGTGAGGCACTCGCGCACAAGATCTGTGTGAGTGAGGCACTCGCGCACAAGATCTTGTGTGAGTGAGGCACTCGCGCACAAGATCTTGTGTGAGTGAGGCACTCGCGCACAAGATCTTGTGTGAGTGAGGCACTCGCGCACAAGATCTTGTGTGAGTGAGGCACTCGCGCACAAGATCTTGTGTGAGTGAGGCACTCGCGCACAAGATCTTGTGTGAGTGAGGCACGTTGTTGTTTGTTCTTTTTCCACATATAACCCAGAGTTGTCAAGCAAACCTAAAGCCATGTATGACACATGTATCCCCACCCCCCCACCAGGGTGATTGACCATGGCGAGGCCAACCGCATGACCACCCAGAGCGTGGCCATCGTGTTTGGTCCCACACTGCTGCGGCCCGAGACGGAGACGGGCAACATCGCGGTCCACATGGTCTACCAGAACCAGATAGTGGAGCTCATCCTGCTGGAGTACGACAGCATCTTTGGCAGGTAGAGGACGCCCGCCTGCCGGGCGTCTCTTCCTCCCCTCCCCTTTTCTTCAACTGAACTGAACATTGCTGTGGACCAAGCATATTGGAGAAGAAAGAAAACCAATCAAAGTTACTTTCATTGACAGTAGACAAAAAGTGTTGCACTTACAGAGGAGAAGAATGAAAAAATGAGGTGTACAGATTCCAGCTCTCTGCTCCAGTTGCCCCCCCCCCCTCCCCCTCCCCCACGCGCGCAGCGGCCAAACCCACGCAGACGAAAGTGATGACGTGTACACCGTGTCATGTGGTGGATTGGACTTTTCAGGTGTTCTTTTTTTTCCACATACACTGGATCCTTGTGAGTAAAATGGCGGCAACCTTTGCCTCCTGAAGGGGCGGGGGGGGGCTCTTCACCTTGCTGAAGGGGGGAGCCGAATCGGAACTGGATCTTTTTGTGTTTTTGTCTGTGATGTCGTTTTCCATCAGGTGGAACAAAAAATAATAATTGGTGTTACAGTAACGGACTGTCTCTTTGGCACTTGGATAAACTGGATTTCCAGACAGAGTCCCACCCCCAAACTAACCTTTGGCGACGCCTTCAAACAGCCGCCCCCCTCCCCTGAACCAGTGTTAACCATTAACCCTGTGACCTGAGGCCAACAAACTAAAGCCTCAGCGGAAGTGTCCTTGTCTGGCGGCTTTGTGTCGTGTAGTCTAATGTGCTGTGGTGAAGTTTCTGTTAACGCTGCAGATGGGTCATCGTCCATGGGACTGCATTGCTACCACTTTTACATGAATTAATGTCCAACTGTTGGATGAACCTCACCACCCAAACCCCCCAAACTAATATTAAAGAGTATTCAAAAAGGAGAAACGGTACTGAGAATGAAATGTGTGTGTGTGTGTGTGTGTATGTGTATATATATATATATATATATATATATATATATAATCTCTCATTTTCATTTATTCATTCATTCATGAAGTGGGGGTTGGATTGCAAAGAGTCTTTAAAAAAAAATCAGTATTTGTTGAAATGTGTAGTGGTGACTGAAGTGTGTGTGTGTTCGAAAGAAGATTTGTACATTTGAATTCCAACACACAGGTGAAACCGAGCCGTGATCCACTGTTGTCTCTGAAGGTGACCCTGGAGTGTCTGCGCATGGTCAGCGGCACATTCTGAATGAACTGCTGTTTGTGAAACCGCTACGTCTAATAAAAGAGATAAACTAAACAAAGTGTGAGTTCTCTGCGAGCGGGCGGATGTAACTGAGCAATAAAGAGGGAGAGGTGAGTCTGCTGTTTAACCTTCAATCAACTCAAGCTCCACCTTTCCCTCGGCTTTAATTACTGAATGGAATTAATCTACTCAACGCCGATATCCCGCTTATTGAATTGAGTGATTAAGCTTTCACGTCTCAATCAATTATATTGCTACTGGTTAATTATGAAATGAGCCGCAGTATATTTCTGGAGATATGTTCGACGCAGCACAGCCTCTGCTTCGCTCGGCTTCCATTAAATCGGATCCCTCCGTTCTTTTGAAGACATTTTTTGTCATTACTCCTTAGGTCAACCCTGGCTGCAGACCTGAAGGCTGCGGATTAATTCATGTCTAATTAGGTAATTGCCATGGTGCCAGTTTTGATTAAGAAGCGCGAGTGCTGAGCAGAGCTGAGAGGCAACACTTAGCAAAAGCCTCCTTTTGGGTTTCCTGTGAGGTTTTTCACACTGCAGGTTGTGTTCGTGTGCTGATGTGCCCAAGCATCTGAGGAATGTCCATCCTACAACAAAAAAAAAATAGGGGTTTAAAGTAAGGAAAACGGCTGTAGTCAAATCTATAGGACACAAAATAGTGAGTGAGTGGAACGTTTCCTTAAGTCATTGGGACGATGGACACAATAAGTTATAACCTTTATTGTAGCAGGTAAACGGTTTGATCCAAAATGTAGTCCGTCAAACCATGTTAAATGACAGCTGAGACCTGAACCGTGCAGAACCAGAAGACACAACCTGACAACCGATTTCACAGCTGATTGCTATTAGCAAATGAACAGAAACCAGAACGGTTTGTGTCTTTCCTAATGTAACATAGGCAGCCTTTCCCCCCGTGCCTGTCCCTGACGCATAAAATCCATCCTCTATGCCGAGAAGGTTGGACAAATGCATCCAGATTTCAGAGCTGTGCTGCTGATTGGAACCACATGGCTGCATCTACTCGTTGCTTCGATGACAGATGACAAATGCTGCCCATTGAACAGGACGTGAGGCCCTCCCAGGACGGATCTGAGGGGGACCCGTTAACACCTCTACCCTCTTGCACACATGCCAATATGACCAAACTAATAAAACCGTGGTAATTGAACAGAAATTCAAACTTGTATCAAGACTTTACGGTTTGTTTTCCTCAGAATTACACATGCAGGGTTTCACTACTTAAATGCTAAATAGGTATCTCACAATATTCACCTCTCACAAACTTTTAAACTATTTCTTCCGTTTTATCTGGGCTTTAGTAGGTTTCCACAGGTTCTCTTATGACCCAAGAAGTCTTCAACATGTCCCCCCCGTCTGATCGCAACCATTCCACTTTGGAGTCATCCTAATCCCCCTCCATTTTCTTGCCTACGTGTTGATTTATGGCATTACAGCGTTGGACTGTCGGCCTGTACCTCTGTGGCTGCTGCTCTGTTTTGACAGGTCAGACCACCTTGGATTCTACAAACTTTGTCCGAGGATGGCAGCACTGAATCACGTGCACCGTTGGAAACCACAAGCCATTAAAACTGAGATGCGGAGAGGAGGGCTCCCAGTATTTCCAAATGAGAAAACAATTAGATCATTTCTATAATACATGGGAGCGACCACAGCTGTGGCCCAGGGAGGCTTTTGAAGTGCTCCATATGCTCACGGTGGTTTCCTGGCCCGACCTGCTCTGTGGAGGCTGAGGTGTGGGCAGGTAATGTGAACAAGCCGTTATGTAGCATAAACGATTTATGGGTCTTCACTTGCATGAAGGTTGTCTGCAAAGTGGCTGGATGGGGAACAAAAAGGTTGGAGGTTTTTCTGGTAAACACCCCTGCACTTTACCCATTGCGTTTTCCTTGTAGCTAAGTGAGCAAATCACTGGTCATCTAAGACAGTGGTTGTCAAACTTTTTACACCAAGTGCCACCTCAGAAAATACTTGGCTCTCAAAGTACCACGATAATGACCAACACTATACAGTAGCATAGTAGGCCTAAGTATTCATCAAAAAGCCAGAGGTTTAATTCCTAAAGAAGTATATTTAATATTGTCAGCCATTGTAACATTTTACACAGTTTCAACAGTAAGACTGTGCTTAAATACATTATTTTCTTTTACATTTTTTAATTTATATTTTTCAGTGATTCTTTGGCGTACCACTAGAGGGAGCCCCGCGTACCACACTTTGAGAATCACTGATCTAAGAGATGGTACAAACAGTTTGTGACTATGAAGCAGTCGTAGTGCTGAACCGGTGTTTTGAAAGACTAGAATTAGCCATTGCGGAATCAAATAAAGTGTTTATAAGTTATGGAGCAACATTTGCCGCCATTTGGAATCATGTTTGTGTCCACCTGAATGTAAATACAATATTAACCTTTTAAGCTCTGTTTTTAGTCTCCACCAACTCTCTTTGCTTAAGCTGGTAAACGCTCCAATACATTCACCTGCCAGTGTCTAATTTTCTGATATGGTCAGTTTGTCAAAGCTTTTTCTTTTTGAGGCGCAGCGACAAACAATGTTAAGAGTGGTGCGATGGAACCGAAAGGTTGTAGACCTTTCACTGTTCACATTTTTACTTAACAGAAGTAAAATCGGACCATGTCAAATGAGCCCCCATTAATCTGATGTTAATAGAGCATTGTGGAACTTGTATCGTGGAAGAGGCGGCATGTCATATTTTATTTGATGGCTGCTTTCGTCGATACCCCACCCAACCTAAATCCAAACAAACCGCTCCTCCAGCTCACTGTTGTGAGTCCTCTTGCTATACCGGTGCTACCTTCTGGTCTCCGATGACAACTGTGGCCCGCAGTGAACCCTGTTCGCTTAGCAGGTGACGTGTTGCCACCAACCTAGAGGCACCAGATGGCTCAGCTGAGGTGTGGGTTTCTGTCTGTTTACGATCCATGCATGCTGTTTAGTGCAGCCGGAGCGTTTAAGCAACCTAAGTGGGTATCTAAAGTGCTAGTTCATCCATTGTGTTCTGTGGCTTATGTGTGCAAATTGTGACAGTGTTAAAAAAACATTAAGCAGTGGCCACGTACTCTGATTTGAGAAATGTTGGATCATGCAATTAAATCCCCCTTAGAGGATGTAGGAACATTGTAAAACTTTTCACTGGCTCCCCGCCCAATATCGAAGCTCTTAAATCTAATCAGAGATAACCCTGTTATATTTTCAGACATTTTTTCTCCGTCTTTCTTTAATACAATTTTATCATATGAAGTTCTACTCCTTGTTACCTAAAGCAACAAGTAAATTGTCACAGTGGCAATTTTAAATGCTTAGAAAAACAACGGCGTTTAATGGAATTCTATAAGCTTCACACGCTAAGACCCATACTCCAATGTGTGCACGCCATCAGAGCATGCTAACCCCAACCATATAATGCTGAGTCGGGGTAATGAAGCTTTTCCGGCACACTCGCTCTCCTGCGGTCCCTTCTCCGCATGGTCAAAGATGGCGTGAGCACCTTCAAGCGCCATGTGAAAGAAGAAGCGGCTCCGGTTGCAACAAATAACTATTCGCCTGGCGCGCTTCAATTCACCGTTGTACTTTTCCCTCCAAATGTGCTGTCATAGCTGCGCCGCATGGCGGACTGGGCTCCCGCAGGTATGGCAATGCTAAGTAAGCGTCTAAGTATTCCAAATGTCAGGCCGGCTCCTCGTCGTTATTAATAAGCTTCTGGCGGCAGGAGTGGATCATTTTCCATGGAAATCCAATGCATTTTAAATAGCAGTGGATCAACATTCCAGGCCAGGATTTACATAAGGTAATTGCAGGACCCTGAAGGTAGCTCGTTGCTGGCAATGGATTTTTTTCTTCTCTCCTTACCTTCAGCAATAGAATCAAGTCCATTAAGTGGGCAATAAATACAAAGCCAACCCGTGTGAGCGCACCATGACAGTTAAGGGCCCATCTCAAGCATATCTATTGGTTCACCATTGGACAGGTACGGCGACTGTTGGAGCAGCTCTACAGTAAGAGTGGGGTTGTCTCCCGTTATGATGGAGTATTGGGGCAGGCGGTGCTAGTTAGCGAAGAAGAGAAGAGAGAGGCGGGTCCCCGCGTTACACCTCTCCCAGGTCTACCTGAAGAATAACTTGAACACATTTTCCATGGCTTTGTTCAACTGGTGGTTATGACATTTTTCCCTTTCCGAGAGAGAATATGGGGGCGATGGCGGCACATGAAGTGGAGAGGGTGTACTGGGAACCGCAAGGTTAGTAGTTCGAATCCTGGCTGCCCCATGTGCCATGTTGAAGTGTCCTTGAGCTAAGATACCCAACCTCTAATTGCTCCCTGGGAAAAATGTATAATGTTCGATATGAATTGTAAGTCGCTTTTGATAAAGGCATCAGCTAAATGACATGTAATGTGTATGTTATTGAATATTAACATAAAAAATGTCTCCTCCCCCCTCAGGCCCAAGGTGGTAGTTAGCCACTGTTGCTCTTACACGGCCTCCTCAGCACCTCATTAGAGAAATGGGCTCCTCAGATGACCCTGGAATTATGTGTTGGTGGCGGTAAATTTTTTTGCTGTTGTGTTAGGGTTGCAGGAGGTGGTGGTGGGGGGGGGGGCGGGGGGGGGGGGGGGCGTTAAGTGATGATTCCAACCCAGAGAGTGCTCTCTTTATTTCTTTTGATTAAGACTGATGGAGGAAATGAGTTGGGAAATAAGAGCAGCAGTGAAGCCATCCTCCAACCTGGATGGAGATGTGAGGTGGAGGTTGGCCGTGATAACAACTGACAGTGAGACAGATAGAACTAGGTGCTCTGATTAATATGAAGAGGGGCGGGGGCGTCTCATTAGCATGGTTGGCTTCGGAACCTGTTAGCTAACAGCGCATGTATTCCCCTGGTGGAGCCTTTCTTCACCCAGGCTGTAATTAGGACATTTCTTGCTTGGCCTAGCTGTCTGATTGGAGGAAAGGCCCATGCGTAATTACAGTTGCCCTGGGCCCCCGACGCCGCCATAGGGGGGGCGGCTACCTTAAACAAATCACAAACAAGAATTTAATAAAAAAAACTCAACAGCCCCATACTCGGCCGTGAGCTTTTCTGAAGTGGAGAGTAAATTTTCTCTCCCTCACCGCAGGTAGACCTTTTTTCCGGGGGAGGGCCGGACTACTTTGCCAGCTCTCTCATAAGCTCATTGGATTTGCTCCTGTGCCAATGTCTTACTTAATTAGCCTGCACATTTTTACGGGCATAAATTGCTTTTACATCACTGCCAACGGAGCACACCGCAAAGTGGGTCGATCATACATATTATGTTGATCTTCCTTGGCGCGGTTAAAGCCATACATAACATTTGAATTTGTCGAGGAGCTGAGAGCCCCCGGCATAATTCTTCTTTGTTGTTGTGTCAGCGCTAATCTCTCCCCAGGGGTCTCGGCATCAGCTCTCTCTTTCTATCTCATCGCTGCGCCCAGATTGAATGAGTAAGGGGACGCAGGGATTGAGGCGAGCCAGGAGGGCACCCACACATCTCTCTGTCACCTCAGCGGCCCTCCCCCGACGCGTAAACCTGCCTCCCACCTCCCCCTCACTCCCTCACCAGCGAGCTCAGGGGCCTCAATTTGAGATTCTGCTGCCAAAGATTGAAAACGTCACAAACTTTAAAGCTGCCGTAATCTTCACATGACACTATTTCTAACAATGGGTTAACTCATTGTCTTCCCGCTCATTGTTTTGTTTTTTTCCTCCGACCTGATGTTTTGGTTGACACTAACAGCTCTAATCAACCCCATTTCAGGCAGTGCTGTATCTGTTTTCACAAAACACTGCACACTACATGTATTAGGTGAGCAGAGGTGGATGGTAACAACAGACATGCCCGTGTTGTACTTAAAGGGCTAGTGTGCAGGATTCAGTGTCATTGTGGTGAAGTAGCAGATCGCAACCAACGAGTCGCCTCTCTGCTAGTTAAGTAAACTTGTGAGTTTAGGGTCTCAAGCTCTGGTTTCAACTCTTCTTCAATACAGCATTGTTAATTTCATTTTTGTTCTAAATGATGGACCATTTAGAGTCCAATAAACCATTAATTCCCAAACTGTAGTGGTCCGTAAGGGTACTGTAGGTGGTCCGTGGAAAAGCAAAATAAAAAGATATATAAATATGTTTTTTTTTTTTTAAGTGTTAAAATTTTTGTTTTAGACATACAGTATTGGTGATTTTACTTTAGCCTACTGATGTGAGGCCCAGTTATAGGCTTAGTTTTAGTGCTAGTAGGCCTTTTAAGAGGTGCAGATTAATTCAGGTAGGACTGCGTATAGACATTTTATTAAGGGTATTATGAGGTGGTCCACGAAAATAGTGGTCCACACACACACAAAGTTTGAAAACCAGAATAAACCATAAAGTGTATACACTCTGAAAGAGTGCTTCTATGCACAAGTGGCTCATCATAAGCTTCAAAGTCTTTGTTTCAAGTCTTGATCCATAATATAAACACAGTCCATATTCGCTGAGTTGGGATAGAGTGAGCCTAAGTTGAGCATGCGGCTAGTTAGCTAGTTATACTATTTTGTCTCAGTTTGCCTATTGTATTATTTATTTAATATTACTATTATTAGCACTTCCTTTTGCCTTAGTTTGCTCCCAACGGGTAGGGCAAGCGGGCGAGCGGTAGCCTCCGTGTAGCGTGATACGTGTGTGATACACAACACCAACGCATCCACACTCAGGCTTTACCAAAGCCACGACACTATTAGGGTTAGTTTGGAAATAGAAAATAATTCATTGTAAATTAAACTACACAAAAGTTAACTTTTTTCTTTAAATAACTAAACACCAAACAGTTACATTGAACTCCACTGTCAATCAACATATTAATAATAAGGGGCCTATTACTTTTTATACTTATAACACATGACACCGAACAGGATCTGGTGGTGGAGAATTTTTAAAATAATGGTATCAGTATTTCTATTGTAAGTGAATTCCACCAAAGCAGTTAAAATTATGAATGCAGTGGAGCATTTAGCACTTAAAAAGTCCAATATTTTCCTTCTGGATCGAGCTAAAAGAGTACAAATCGTGATGCTCTGTGTCCTTGTGCAAAAAGTTGTGTTACCATATCACAACAGGTGATAACATATTAAAACTCTGTTTACAATTTGTTGTGCCTTCCCTCCGTGGTCTAAAACAAATTAAGTTTGGAAAAGCTGCTGATAATTTACAATTTAAAATGACAATTTGGGAAGTAAACAAAGAGAGGGCTACATTTAAAAACATAATAATGCTTCATTCTTGTTTTCCAAGATGCTCTATTTCTATTTATTTATTTATATATTATATTATATTTTAAATTTGAATTGAGTATGCAAACCCCTGTAAAGATTTGAGACATTACAGCCTGCAACCACTGCTCCAGGTGTGCAGCTCGGCCTCTATCCACAGATGGACGGCTATACGTATATATTTACATTTACATTTCTACACATCTTTGAAATGTTTTTCTTTGTGATCACACATCTGTATCTCCAATAGAAGTGTCTTTCTTATTTTAGTAGAGCCGTTAAATAACCATGTGAATGGTTTATTAACGTTGTGTCAACCTTCCACCATGCTGTGTCTCTCCTCCCCACTAGGGGGGAGTGAAGAACACAGACTCGCCCTCCTCTCCCCGACCCAGATGCCATTCTGCTCCATGCTGTGCTGTTTATTCCCTTTGGATTTACATCCCCAAAATCCACCCTCCTCCTCCTCCTCCTCCTCCTCCTCCTACACCAAACAGTAAAGGTAAAACTAATGGAGACACTTAAATATTCAGCACATGGCGACTCTGCTCTGACTGAGCTTGTTAACACACACACACACACACACACACGCACACGCACACACACACAGACACACTCTTGCCACTAGTCCTCTCCGTCCCTTCTGCATTAGCATGGAAGTCATCCATATTGATGCTTGGTGATTCATGTGCTGTCGGCCTCTTTGTTTTTTATTTCTAAAAGCGAGAAGCCCTCTTTACCCGGGTAAAGCTTTCTGGGGATCAGGGGGGGGGGTGATTAAGGCGAGGAGAGATGGAGGAGTGGTTGACTGAGGACCCCTGGGTGGTGGGGGCAGAGGCAGGCAGGTTTGTAGCGCCGGTGCCTCCCGGTGATGAGGTGGAGCCTAATTGATTTGTCAATGTGGAGCCATCTGGCACAGAGAAGATGGGAGTCCAACCTGTTCTCTTTCCTGGGGGAGGCAAAAGGAGAGACGGGTTGAATTACACACGTGACACAAACACACACTCCCTGGGATTTTGTAATATCTCCATTTTCTTATATTAATGGGGACAGAAGGCCTGGCGGCCAGAAAGGCACGTGTGTCTTCGCCCTCACACCGGGGCCCCGCCAAGGATCAACAGGTCGGGGGTGCTGATGGACGCCAGCGCAGGAACGAAGCCTCCGGTGCCTTAATGAAAAGAGCTCGAGGAAATGGCGACAGACAGAGACAGAAGGAGAGAATGGATGCTGCTGCCCGCACAGATCAGTATCCCTCCTCACCACCCCCTCTCCACTCCTTCTTCACTTAATTTCCCTCTGTCACGCTTCCTCTGACTGGGAGCTCCATTTAGGGTCATTCTAAAGGTTATGATTTGAAAAGCAACTCGATCAGTACTTCAGTGTGTTTTGAACATAAAACATAGAAATCAGAGATCTTGCATCACTACTGATGTGTGGAAGCCTCATAATTCTTATTTTGGCTCTTTTTTCCTGTTTTTAAGGGAGCATGGGGTGAGATGAGCCACCTTGGCATCCCCGGGGCGAAGTGATGTCGACTCCAAGTAAGATTTTACATTTCTAGGTTGTTCATCCATGCAAATATTTTCTAAAATATACATTTTCAAACATGCAACTGGCTTGAGTTTGCCAAGGTGAGGGGGAAGTGAAGCTCAGGCAGAAATTGCTTTGGAAACGGAACAGGATGTGGAACCTTGATGAAATATACATTCGGAAATACGCAGTTTGAGTATCTGATCTTTTCACATACCTCCTGACAAACCACTCAGCTGAATGATCTTGTTTTCTTTTCTTCAAAGCAGCACTGATCAATGCGGTGTGAATCCCTGTCAGACGTGTGTCGTAGCAGTGAACATAGCAGTCCAGCTGACGCGCGCGGAGGGGGCGGGGCTGGAGTTTGGCGCTAATGGTCCGGGGGAAGGGCCGCGCGTCATTTTCAAGCGGGCGCTGCTGCTTGGAGGGCCGCCGTGGTGGAAAAGGTTGAACGCAGGGCTCCCCACACTTTTTCGGCTCACGAGCTATTTTTCACTCAACTTTTCAATCCAAGTCATGGCGATTTACTCGGACAGTTCGCCCGATATAACAATACGGAACAACATCGCAAAACGAATCGATATAAAAAACAACCCAACGAGCCTCTCGTCTGTCAGAATGCTCTACCGGCACTGCGTTAGTGAATGATCGTGTCCCCCTGGTCTAACGCGTGCGCCCCCAAATGGAATCTTTAGGAACAGCAGCTACTTTAATATGCAATGTATGCCTTTTTGAAGTCCTCACAATAGCAAATTCATCCGGCGGGCCACACTGGACCCCACCGAGGGCCGGATTTGGCCCGCGGGCCTTCAGTTAGACACCTATGTACTAGAGGTACTTTCCATCCCAATGTCTACTTCTATCCCCTTTTGGAGCGATCCATATTAGGATGAAGGATGGGTATGGTTACGAGTTGATCGATAATAGAACTTTGATCTATTCTCATATATTACTCGATACATTTTGTGGTTCTTTTTGAATGTGTGAGAAAGGAAGACATCTCATTTCTAAAGGTTCATGACTCGGGGTCCGGGGGGGCATTGGGATTGGGCCTTGTCATGCAAAATCCGATACAGTGAAGAACCCTCTATGCCTCCTTGATTTTGATACCTATTTGAGTATAAAGGAAGTTGTGACAGGAAATAACAAACTTATAGTTTCAGGTTTTCGTTACTGTATCGTGTACTTTTTACACGGTTCTGTAGTTGACTAGTGTCCCATCGTCATTGCCGTGATGGCAGGTAACAGTTGATAAACGCTGGAATTTAATCAACAAGTGCTGTCCAAGCCTCACACAGGGGGTGTGTGAGGCTTATGAAGTACAGAAGCTCAGGTACTGTAAGGGGAGTGGGGGGGGGGTATCACGTAGTGAGGGCTGAGGTGGCCGTGGGACAGAACATCCGCTCTTTTAACCTCTGCTCACGCATGGACACACATGGCCATCTCCCAGTGGAGTCAGAAAAGGGCTAAGGTTAAAGGCCATCTCTGCCGTGGCGTGTGTACCTGGGGGAGGAACCAAAGGTTGGACGCGGCGGACACATTTCTGTCCCAACAAAACCTCATTGTGTTTTGCTTTGTTTAATCAACTTTTCAATTAGTTAATTTGATCTGCTGGCGCTTGGTGCTCTGATTCTGGATCAGAAATACAGTGAGTATTGAGACCCCTTTACATTTTTCCCTCTTTGTTTCATTGCAGCCGTTTGTTAAAATCAAAAAAGTTCTTTTAATTTCTCATCAATGTACACTCAGCACCCCGTGCTGACAGAAAAAGAAAAGAAAAAAGTAGAAATTTTTGACAATTCCTTAAAAAATGAAAATTAAGAATTAAGACCCTATGCTCAGTATCGAGTAGAAGCTCCCCTTTGAGCTAGTACAGCCATGAGCCTTCTTGGGAATCGTGCAACAAGTTTTTCACATCTGGATTTGGGGATCATTTAACATTTAAATTTAGATAAAACATTTATATTATTTAACAGCTTTGTGTTACTGACAAAGTATTTTGTATTTACATGAATTTCTCTCTAAATGTTTGAAAAAGGGACGGATATATATTGTCAGGCTTTTTTCATATAAGGTCTTATATAGACAGGTGTGTGCTTTTCCTAAGCAAGTCCAATCACTTTAATTAAACACAGCAGGACTCCAATGAAAGAGTACAACCATCTCAGGGAGGATCAGAAGAAATAGACAGCATGTGAGTGAAATATGAGTGTCACAGCAAGGGGTCTGAATACCTATGACCATGTGATATTCTAGTTTTTATTTTTTAATACATTTGCAGAAATTTCTACATTTCTGTTTTTCTGTCAAGATGGGGTGCTGAGTGTACATTAATGAGAAATAGAATGAATTATTTTTCAATTTTAGAAAATGGCTGCAATGAAACAAAGAGTGAAAAATGCCTACTGCACATGTGGATTCGACTGAGCCAAAGGTATGTTGGCTTGTCTGATTTACCACCACAGACCTTGCTAAGAGACCCATTCAAAGGCAGTGAGATGTAGTCCCAAATAGGTGAACATTTAAGTGGATGTAAAGAGAAAGAGAGTCACACCTTTTTTTATGGGCTTATCTGCTGACCTCCGGGAGCCAATCAGGTGGCAGGTTTAAAGATGATGTTTGAAGGTCCGGGCTTCTCTGAGGAGGATTGGACAAAGGGATTACGCGCGCGCACACACACACACACACACACACACACACACACACACACACACACACACACACACACACACACACACACACATAATAAGAGAGGCGGCATCGGGGAGGAGGGGATTGATATTTGCACGTGTGTGTGTGTTCATGCTTTCCTGTATGTGTGGGAGGACCAAAGCATACAAGAGTGGGTAGTTGGGTGGAGGTGTGTTACTTTCAACAGTGCAGTTTGTGTGCGTGTGTGTGTGCGTGTGTGTGCGCAGGCAGGCAGCTGGGTGGTAGCTTTTCAAAGAGCAGAACATTTAATTGAATTCTGTGCGGCTCCTTGTTATTCTAGTCATGACTGAGAGCCTGCTCCGTGTTGTCCCAGCAGTGTGGGAGGGCCGACCGTACCTGCAAATACGACCAGGTTTTGCACTCGGTGTGTGTGTGTTTGCGTGTGTGTGGAGACGAGGGTTGTGAGGTGACTGTGGTTGAGCTGGTGTTGTTCTAAAGCAACCAGTCCTGATGTGGTAACGAGGAGGGGAAGTGGTGAAACTCAGCCCTGAACCTCACCCTGAAAAGAAAGCATGAAGCTGGCATCTCATCAATACTAAATATCTATATGTGTATGGGGGTGAAAGGTGAGAGAATGTAATTCGAGGAGGAGTTCACATGAAGCTATCGCCTCATTGTCCTCATTACAAAGCGACCCAAAGTGCACAGAAAACGGGACAAAACAGCACAATCACGACACACGTTGCTCCAGGTACGAAGGAGATATGCGGCCTAATGAAATGAGTCTCCCAGCAATTACAAGCTTAAACGATGATGCATATACTTAATTTATAGATAGATTTCACCCAGGCTTATCTCTGAGAAACACTGTAATAGGATTCGGCTGGGCGGGAGCACTTGTGTTTGAGAGGATTGGTAATAAGGTGACCAGGATTCCAGATAATGAATCGCTGCAAAATCAAGGACACCTAAAACCTTAGTCGCTCTTACGTAAGTTAACGATTGGCTTCATATTGCTGGAGCTGAAGGGTAATTCTCCAGAGAGATGTTTATGGTACCAGCTAAATAAGGCACAATGACAATCCAATCAACCCTTTGGCACACACACACACACACACACACAAACACGCTCGCACTGACCTCCTTGTTTTTGGACGCACACACGTTTTAGTGTTGCTTCTTAAATCAAAGAAGTGCCATATTTAATAGAATGTTTAATAAAAAGATATGTCTGGTTCCTTGGTATGTTTTCTTGTTCTTTTTAGTCATGGTTCAAAATGTAAAACAAACAATACACTGTGAAAAACATACACTGTTATACTTTTTATGTTGTTGCACATTTTTACCTTCATGTTGTGTTATGATGCACATACTGTCTGTGGGCTCTGTTATTATTCACCCATGTGAAAGTGAAATCAATAAGAAGCCAGGTGACTTTTGAAATTGATTACATTTTAAATGATACCTTCTGTTTTCATTTAAAGAAAAAAAAACTTAAGAAAATGTATGATTTAATCACTAAGAACTGATTTAAGGAATGTGTTTGGGGCTCTAGTGTTCAGACTGACTTGAGTGTGAAATTGTTGGTCTGACATGTTCGCCACTCACAGGTCACATGGTAAATAAATAAATAGATTTCCACAAGCGCAGGAGCTTATGCTGACCAGCGGATTAAAATGGAGATCTGAAAAAGCAATTTGTCACATGAAGTGACATATTAAGCCCCCATTGACACACACACACACACACACACACACACACACACACACACACACAAACACTAAACACACTGACACACACGTAATGTGTAGGTTCTGCTATTTAGCAGTAGAGTAAATGAACATGATATTTAAGTGACTGCCATTTCCTGAGAGCAGGCTTTTCTTTCCCCCTTCTTTGCCTCCTCCTCCTGGCTTTTCTCTAAATTTCCCCGGGGAGCTCCAGCCCTCCCCCCACTGGGTTTGGCTGGGTGTCAGAGTCCCAGCAGCCATGATACTTCATCAGGCTTTTGCACCATTATTGGCAAGAGCACTCCATATCCTCTTAGCAGTTATAGCTTTTCAATTTTCCTTTGAAGTGCTGAGCTCAGCAGAACATATGGCAATATTTTGGCTTTTAAGTCGGGGGTTGGAGCCGTAAAGCACCCCGATACACGACACCTAGATACACGGCGCAGAGGCTGCGCACCCTTTCACCTTTTCTCTAGTCTCAGAGCGGCCCCCGGTCGGGATGTTCATAATCGCCACAATTACATGACGCCGTCGGAACACTTTACCCCAGTAGTGTATTGCAAGAGCCGTCCAATAAAGGATCATTCCACCCACCCCCCCTCAAGTGTCTCAAGAGATCCATTCAACAAGATGGCAGTCAAACCTCATCTGTCACACGGACCCCCCCCATACTTACCAGCACACTCCGCCTAGTTTCAAAACTGGTGCTGTCACACCTTCTTACGACTTCAGTACTTTTCTAACCCCCCCCGCCTCCCCCCCCACACACCCACATCCACTTTCTTACAAATAAACAATTGAGGCAGTCAGTGCTTCTGGGAAGACAGCGAGAGGAAGAAAAGCAAGAACTATAAAATTATATCCACCAGCTATTGTATCATTTTCAGCTTGTTGAGAGACTATGGATTTTTAGACCACTCATTACTAATTAATGCTGGGAGGGGGGGGCTTGAGATTTGGCCGACCCTCCTTGAAACCTAATCCGAATCAATAGGGTTGACCTTGGGCTATTCTGAAAGGAGTGTTGTGACTGAGAGTGTGCAGGTCCTCGATTTATAGTTCAAAAGATTAGCTTAGATTGTTTTGTGGGCAGACTCTTGTTTGTTATTTTTAGATTTAGATTCAAGGATGGATTCCACTAGTGCAATGTTTGCAAGCTAAAGAAATACCTCTATGAGTTCTTGTCATTTCCTTGGGGCCTCTGTCACCATCAATGGTTCATAAGTGAGCATTAGAGGGAATAGTGGCTGGATGTTTTCGCCTTCAGTCAGCACCAATCTTTCAGTTTTCCTTGTTAACGGCCTTCAAGCTAAGCCAAGTTCCATGTGTAGCTAATAGTTTAAAAGCATTTCTTTACACTGTCATGGTAATTGTTGGGACAGTTCTGCATAAATTAGCATGAGGCATTGTTACACCCAATGAAGATAAATCTCCTGTTAAATGTAAATGACAACTATATTAATATTATTTCACCACTATTTTATTATCAGGATTGTAATTTCAACACTTATCATATAGTAATGTGTCATTAATACAAAAAATAGAATATCATTTAATTCTAAGAATGTATCTATTTACCCACTTTACTTTTACAATATTCAGGTGAGCTTTTCTGGATTATTTTATCTTACTGTGATATTATTTCCGTGTTACATAAATGTAATATTATGTGATTAAAGAAAACGTAAACAATATCACAAACCCAGCAGCTTGTAATTGATGTATTTTATTGTGAGATGGGGAATCATAAAAAAATGAACAAAAAAAAGAAGAAACACCAAAAAAACACTATAAAAAAGATGAGGGTGTTAAAAGGGAGAGGGGTATATAAAAGTGGGCGTGGTCTTGACACTGACATAAAGTAACAAATTGGCACAAATAAAAACATATGAACAAATGTCAATATTATTTTGGCTTGGCAAAAAGGACAGTTTGTGTGGTTAAGAGTAATCCTTCAATAAAACAGCACACTCATGCTATTAGACATACATTAGTTTTCAAAAGTTCAGTAGCTTCATATTAGCGAGGGGACAGAAAACTAACATGAGAATAGATGCACAGAGGTCATAAGTTCCAATTTTCAGGCTTGCAGGGTGCGAGTTGTTTTCTTTTTCTGAGGAAAACATTTTATTTGTTCGAATAACATACTTCAGTGTGCTGGAGTCTCATATTTCCAGGCTCAAAGTTATTTGCCTTTGTTTTCCATACTAAAATATATTATCGTATTAATACAAACTACAGTCTTGTACACTACATTGTGTAATAAATAACCATAAAGAAATATAAAAAATAAGACACATAAATATAAAAGTTCTCTATGACTAAACAGACATACCCATCTCCTTGGGGGTGGGGATAATACTGCCATTGCTGAAAACATACAGTACACACAAGGAACCAGAACATAAGAGACAAAAAATAATACTGACAGGTAAAAACATTGCTGACTCTTCAAATTCATATTTGCCTACATTTTGTTACCTGAAGAGACATCTGAGCGTTTCATGGTGTGTTAATAAACAAGTGCACCGAATGAGCTTTGACAAAGGCAGGACACAGTTTGCAATTAGAAATCATACTTCATCATCCATGAGCATTGGAACTCTTTTAGCTGCTCGGATTAGAAACAAAAAGCCTTTTCTCTAAAATCTAGAACAGGTAAATACGCAATGGACCGAAGGTGTGTATTGCGCCTCATTAGTTGATCTGGGACCGGCAATACTTGATCATAGCTGCTAGCCTTCCACAGCAATATTCAATGGCACTTTTGATATGCATGCTTCTCTTGTTTAGTTTCATTCTTTTTTTTGCATATGACTCGGGAAGGCATTGGCGGGATGGGTGCCGGTACGAGTTTTCTTGATCACCTCTCTGCTTGCTCTGAACACAGCTCCACATTTTAGGAAAATACCATATTAACTTTCTGGATGGGATCAGATGAGAGTATTCATACGGCATACTTCTTTAAATATGCAACAGAAGCAACAGGAATGACTAGCCTCATTTAGCATAAATGATACACATCTGGGAGGAGAGGGCGGGTTGCTCTGACTGAAAGAAATAGTCCAGCATGCATTTAGCCACCTACTGGACTGGAGTTTGAAACAGTAGATAAGCAAGACATGCAACCGCTAGCTTAAGTAGCGTTACATATAGCTTTAGCTAGTTTTTTCCCCTCTTTTTTTGTCCCCAAAAAGCTTAACTTAGCTAGGCAAAACTAAACCAAACCAAGCTAAGCCAAACTACGCTAAACCAAGCGTAGTGGCCCCCGGCTGTAGCGATATATATATTGGACACATATATTTGGGTTTTATAAATCTCGTAAAGAAAATAACTAGGTTTATTTCCTAAAGTGTCCAACTATTAACTATAAATCACTGATTTGTAAAAGAAACGTTGACAGAGATGAATTTACAATTCTAAAAGGAAGTAAATGTCCGCTCTCTGTTGTTATTCTTAAGGCTCACAATCCAAATAAAAGAATAGCAAAAAAGAGACCTAATGCTAACATCTGCTAGCGTGGTGGCGTGGTATATCTAGTGCGGTAATACTGAAGGGTGGACAACACAACTCCACTGCTCGATATATCGGTAAACCAAGCCACTTGTAGTGCACAGGATTTGTCTTTTTTTTCCAACTTAATAAAATACTGACTTATTTTTTTGTTCATTGGCAATAAAAAGGTATAGAAATATCTCCAGACTGTACAGCTTTCAAAGGTTAAAATATGAGTGATAAAATTAGTAACACTGATAAAAAGAAATGACCCAAGGTGTTTTAGTAATAAAACATTATCTAAAACGTGTCGGCTCTAGCTTCCAAAGTCTGTATAATGCATTTCCTTCGTTTGTTAAAATTTGTATTTGTCTTCATCTTTTTTTTTACAAATTGATTTTTTTCGGACAGCGAGAAACCGCTGTCCACCCGAAAAGTCACTAGTATTTTTTAATTCAGGCACACCTGGATTTTCTACACAGTAGTGAACTGAAACGAACTGTCAGAGTGACCGGACTTCATCTCCTGCATTTTTCCTGCGCACAGGGAGAGGAGGAATCGGATTGTGTCTCGGGGAGGAGTCGGGTGCCTCTTTCAGTCCGTATCGCCTTTCTCCTGCAGCGTCTGGTTCTGCTCTCCACAAACCGTGTCTGTTTCGCCTCCACTCCCCTCTGTAACCTCTACCTCTGCTTTCCCCTCTTCCGTCAGCCCTTCATCTGTTTCCATCGCCTCCTCTTCCTCTTCCTGAATGCTCCCGAGCAACTCATCCCGCCTTGAGTCAGCCTCCTGGTCTTCCTCTTCTATTGCTGTCTTCTTCTCCTCCCCTTCTCCCTCCACCAACACTCTCTCAATCTCCTCCTCATTGCTCTGCTCTTTTCCTCCCACCTCCACCAATTCTCTCTCCATCTCCATCTGATTCCTTTCCTCCACTCCTTCGCCCTCCTTTAATACTATTTCTGTCTCCTCCTCATTCCTCTCTACCTCCTCCTCCTCATCCCCTCCTTCGTCCCCTATCTCCACCACTTGGATGTCATCCATGTCCACAGCGCAGTCCTCCTCCTCGTCTTCACTCTCCTCATCCTCCCTTGCGCTGCTCCCCCGCTCGTCCAGGTCCAGCTGGGAGGGCGCCAGGAGCCGCTCCAGTCGGGCCAGCGCCTCCATCTCGGCCCGGGCCTCGCTGTCCTCTTCGGGGCTCTCGCGGCCTTCGCCCTGCGTCTCCTTCTTGCAGTAGGAGTAGCGGTGGTTCATGTGCTGGGAGTAGGAGCCCGAGTGCGAGAAGCGCTTGCCGCACTTGTCGCACTGGTACGGCTTCTCCCCCGAGTGGAGGCGCATGTGTTCGATCAAGTGGTGCTTGTGTTTGAAGGCCTTGCTGCAGATGCCGCACTCGTGAGGTCGCTTCCCTGCAGATAAAAGAGACAGTAAGATGTCCGTCAACATTTAGGAGTGAAGGCGCTGTTGGATTTAATAAGGTGCAGACGTGGGAGTAATACGCACGCCCTCCCCCTGTTAAGAGGCTGAGATCTACCATCAATGTATCCAAGCAGGACGTTTCAAAACAATGCAACACAATCACAAATGCGCTCGCAAAACCTTCAAGGAAACTTTATCCAGGCAGGGAGCTGCTCTTCACCTCGCGATAAGGTCATTGATAGCTGAAAACCACTGTTGCAAGCCAGGTAACAGAGTAAGAAAAGAATAAACAAACGCCTCTGAGAGTGTTGACCCACACTTGGCCACGGAACCATCATCTTAGAGCAAACCAAATTACTACCAGAGCTCGCCTCTTGCGAAACATCCGGGGCTTCACATGAGAAGCTGGCAGTGCAGAGGTGGGGAGTTGGCGGAAAGAAGTTCTCAGACCTCTT
Source organism: Apeltes quadracus (assembly GCA_021346845.1). Classification (NCBI taxonomy): domain Eukaryota; kingdom Metazoa; phylum Chordata; class Actinopteri; order Perciformes; family Gasterosteidae; genus Apeltes; species Apeltes quadracus. The sequence goes on along the minus strand of CM037914.1, from coordinate 2,304,658 downwards.
CTGCGCGTGTTGAGTAATACCTGCTGGAATGGAGGTGTCCACCCTTCTCTGGGCTGCAGTTCAAAATCCCCCTTTCTCTCGCACTCTGACTCATCCTTTCCGAGAACTAATAGTGAGAAGTTCCGGTTGTTCTGTTTTCATGTTTTTCTGAGGCAGTAGACACATGAGAGGTGTAATTTACCTGTGTGTTCGTATTTGTGTCTCAGCAGCGAGCTGCTCTTCTGGAAGATCTTGTCGCACAGGTCACAGGCGTACATGCTGCCGTCAGTCTTCTTCATCTTCTTCCGCGCAGGGCCCGAGTCTGAGTCGTTCTGCTCCTCCACGGTGGACACGCCTTCTGAGCCTGTGTCGTGCTTCTCCTCCTGAGAAATGTGACAAATCACAGATGTTTTCAAAGGGTTTTCAAGAGCAGTGACTCAGAAATGTACCAATAACTATGAGTGAGTTGTGTGCGTACAGTGAAGGAAATCCTGCCGTGTCACAGTCTACTTAAATCTCGCTTGGATGCACTTTTTCGCTCCGGATTTCCAGGTTATGGATGAGCAAGTGTTTCCTTGGCCTGAAACACGACACATCCTGTTCACTTACCATCGAACTTCCGGTCTGGTAAAACTCATCTACTGATGCAGTGGAACAGGATGTGGGGCAATATTAAGGGGATGATATATACACGGAGCTCTTCCATTTTACAAGGCAGGTCTATGCCAATCCACTTAACACGAAAGTATAATACAACAACAATAAATCAATGAGGCAGGCAGAGGTGTGCCGTTTAAACAGATTCCAGCAGATCAATAGAAGCTCTGCAGTAAAGTGCAGCCTCATGTCCTCCAGGCGACAGCCCGGGAAGATCACTCACACACCCTCAGAGATCTACATCCATCATGAGGCGTCGGCACAATGAAGAACTATTAAGGGCTGAATTCTGACGTTTCTATATATGACTTATTGATTACATTTGGGATGGTTTCACACTATCTATCATGTCCTGGTGGATTTTGAACAATGAGAAGTAATGATCTGGATGGAGGGGTTTGACTGATGGCTCCTAGAGAGCGAGAAGACAACTTGATTCTGAACCACTTCCTTCTGAAAATGGCTACCGGATCAGTCACTGAACTGGTTTCTAAGTAAAACCTGTTTGCTGTAGCTGACCAAACTCTAGCAGCATCGTAGTGTAAAATGAGCAACTGTGCTTTCAGACCTGCGCCAAGTAACAAAAACGTTGAAATGCTGATGAGGCAAATAAAGTTCTGAGCACTTCAAATTAACATCCTCCCCTGTATACAGTAGCTGAAGAGCACAGACAGGTTGAATTAAAGTCATATTTTGGTTTGCTTGTAAGCCTTCTTGGCAAGAGTCAGGTGAGAAGATTGATCCCACTCTCATGTCTGTACAATAAATGCTGTATAGGGCTACAGACAGCCGTTTAGCATAGCACAGAACACTATTCTGGCTCTGTCCAAAATACACCTGGTTTAACAGCACCTCTAAATCTGACTAATTAACAAGCTACATTTAGTTTTGATTATTCACTAATTGTAATAGTAATCAAATAAATCAAGCTTGCATCTATCCCTAAAAGTGTTTTCTTTTCGACTTTTGTAATTAAAGTCAAGTATTACATTAGTGAGCGTTAAAGATGCTTGTTAGTGGGCTCTGGCGTTTGCTTTTTCGCCTTACTTGCAGTCTGTATTCAGTCTGTCTTTCAAGTTACATGTAGGCTACATGTAGGCTAATTGGCTGCTGGCACTATCTTGATATTTAGCCGACAAAGAGCAGGTCATCGCAGCAAAAAAAACAAAGTGAGCACATTTTCCCAAATGTCAAACTCTGCATTTGAAAACTAGGACACACATCAGTAAATGATTGCACACCTTAACTCCGTTGAGGTGGATGGTTTCCTGCGTCTGGGTCCCAGCAGGGCTACTGGCTGTAGTGGTATAGGTGTAAGCCAGCTGGGGGATCAGGATAGTCTGTTTGTTGTTAGTGGCGAGTGCTTGTAGGCATTGCATTGTGGTCACAATGTCGAGGGCTTTGGCACCTGGCTGGCTGGCGTACAGTGCGATGGGGCTGGCGCCCATGGCTGAGAGTGGCGATGCCTCTTTCTTTGTGCAAGTTAAGTTTAGGGGTTCATCCACATTGGTAGAGCCAGAGGAAGGGGAGGGGTAAACACGGGCTATAGCCACCACTCTCTCCCCTTCCTCCCTGGTGGGCCTTGGCAGCGACAGGTCTAGGGGTCCCTCAGTGCTCTGGGGAGGGGGGGCTGGGATGGGACCGCCAGCTGTCAGGTTTAGTGGTGAGGGAGAGGCCGGCGTGCTGTGAGTGCCGTTGACCTCCGCTGGGGTGGCTTCGGTCGGGCTGCCTTGGGTCCCGGAAGGGCTCATATTGGCCGTGTCCTTCCCCGGGACTAAAGACACCACTCTGCTAGCTTCACAGGTGTCCTCCTCCTCCGAGGGAGGTGTCGGGGCACCCAGCGATATCTGACCCTCCTGCATTTTGTCAAACCACTTCTTAACCACATGGATTGGCAGGCTGACTGAGTCAGAGATCTTTCTCAGCTCGTCCTTGGTGGGCTCTGCATTTAAGGCAAAGTAGGCCTTGAGTAGGGACAACAGGTTCTTGGGTTGATTACAGAGTCCTCCCTCTGAAAGCAAGGCAGCAACAGCAGATTCCGACTTATCCAGGCCCGCTCCGTTCAGCCTCACACCGTCCTTCTTGCAGTGCGTGAGGGCATGGAGTGCTTCCAGCCCTCCGGGACAGTTATCACACAGGAGACATGTTTTAGTGGTGATTTCCTCTTTTTCTTTTGTTTCGTTTGGCCTGGCTCTCCTGATGGTCAGATCCTCGGGGAGTTTCTGAGACTTGAAGGTGTCAGTGGTGGTCTGGCCTGGAGAGGTGGGTTCAGACTCTTTCTTCAGGTTGTGGGCCATGAGCTGGCCCTGGTTGGGGTCCAAACTGTAGTTTATAATGATTTTTGCATTTCCATCTTGACCCACAATGGGCAGACTGATGGCTGAGATGAGTTGCTGCTGTGCGGGATGGAGCATTCCAGTGGTTAACCCCGAGTTCACCTGCCCTTGGCCTTTGGCATTGCTTTCCAGGACATGACGAATTACATTACCGTCTACCGCTACTTTGAGAGCGTTCTGCAGGTCTGCCAGGTTGATGCTGATGGGAGACATCAGTCCCACCGTGGGCAGGACCACGGCTTGCACTGTTCCCTGCAGAGGAGTGGACCCACCTCCATTGAAAACCCCACCGTTCATGGCGGCCATGGCTTGGGATGTTATCAAGGTTGGCTTGTACTCGTAGTCCACAGGCTCGGTCTTGATCTGATTGAGTGGCAGCTGCTCCTGTAGGGGCTTGCTGTGCTCCAGCTTCTCCCTGATCTGGGTGTGAAGGGCCGAGGGCGTCGTGGGCAGCACCGGTGACGGACCCTGGCTCTGGGTTTTGGCGTTTCCTGAGCGCGGCCTGCCGTTGACTGAGATGACACTGATGCACTTTTTACTGCTGATGTGGGAGCTGTATGAGCCTGAGTGGGAGAAGCGCTTCTTGCAGTTGGAGCACTCGTATGGTTTCTCTCCTGAATAAAACAATGAGAGAACAGAGGAGGGGGGGGGGTGGACGCAGACAGATTTCCATTAGTGTATGAAGCTAAATGAACGAGCTAGGCAATGAGCAGTGTAGTATAGTAGGAAAAAGCTGTAATGCATTTCAATGATGCTTAAACACTGATGTAATGGGACCATTGGGAAATGCCCCTCGCTAATTGCTGTCCCATAATGCCAAAATAAACAACTATAAACTACTATGGTAAATTAAGGGCGGGGATACAAGGACTGAAGCACAATGGAGGGATAAATACAGGTAATTGGTAAAAACATAAATAAACCATAAATATTGGTTCAGAAGCATCTGTGGCCAGCAGAGAATCATAGCAGAGACAAGTTGTCAGTGCACAGTGTCACGTGCATGCAGAAACCCATACACACACACACACACACACACACACACACACACACACGGCCGGAATGCTGCCATGGTGACAGGGGATGTCCACTCACCGCTGTGGATGCGTAGGTGCTCCTTTAGATGGTGTTTGTATTTAAATGCTTTGCCACATTCAGTGCACTTGAATTTACGATTGCCTCCCGACTGGGTGATGTGTCTCTGTCGGACCAGGGGAGAGAGGGTGACATTCAGTGAGATGCACCATGAGAACACAACCTTTGCACTGCTGCTAATTTTCGTCGCAGTGTCATTAATCAATCGCAGGGCGAAAGTTCATGTTTATTTGTCCTGTTTTGTAGCGGGCTTCTGGAGACACAAAGCTTTCATGTAGGTTTGCGTAATTTTAAAATCATTCAACTGAAACCTTCCTGCCAACCAGCGAACCAATCCAGCCAGAGTAATCTGTTATATAAATTATTTGACTACTTTCTCACTACATGGTTGCTGTAATTCCTGCAAAACTTTGAAACACAGCGGACAGGAGTATCTAGTTTGCATAAATAACAAACTGCCATGCCTTACAACTTCTGCTGTACAAAACTAAATAAAGAAGCCCTGACCAGTTGGTCAATCACTCCTTTTTTTTACCTGATCCCGTCCGCCCTTGTGGACCGTCATGTGCCGCTCCAGCTGAGCGCGGTAGGCGAAGCTGTAGCTGCACTCGGGGCAGTTGAAGCTCTCCTCCGTCTTCTCGTGTCGATACTTGATGTGCTCCTTCAGGGAGCTGTAACGCTTGTAGCCTCGTGCACAGTACGGGCAGGTGAGAAGCTGAGAGAACGAATCAGGAGTTCCTGTGTGGAGACAAAAAGAGCAGAGAGTGTTCTAAGGACATATATCAGAGTGAAGGGGAGGGGCGAAAGAGGGGGGGGGTGGGGGTTAGGTACCAACTCAATCAATAGACATGGTCTCTTTGATGTTACACAAGGCCTGCCACAGTAACACTCCTCTGCTAGTTCACCAATTACTGAGAGATCCTGCCCCACAGGTAAACAGCCCCCAGGTGACCAAAAGGACAAACGGCGATTACTGATCCGTAGCAGCCGTCTTCCTGTCCTCGTGGAAGCGCCGTGCTCGGCTGCGATACAGGGGCCTCCATTCATCTTTATGCTTTTGTACTTATGCTTTTGTACTTCTTGCGCAGCAATTACAGGTTTCACCCTCCTGAAATTCCGTCATTTGATTGCCCATTGTGCGTTTTCAGAAAACACCCACGCATACTAGGAAAAGTAAGCTGGGTAAACACCTGGCTGCGCTGACAGAGGGTCCCGGTTGCTTGGCTCCCACACAGGTGAAGCATTAATTTGTTAACAGGTGATGTATTGGTGAGGGCCTCGGGGATGGGAATGCACACACACACACATTATCGCCCAGGTAACTGTGAGCTGAGAGCTCACGCAGACGTGACAAATTTGCTCAGGTGCTGCAGTTTCTCTTCCTGCCCCCCCCCCCCCCCCTTCCCCTCCCCAGCCTCCTTTGTGACAGCAGGTAAAAGGTGAAAAAAAAAGTCAGGGAGCAATAAAAAGGTCCCAATGTGCCGCACTTAACAAATAACGGTGTGTTGTAATGATGTTGGAGAGTGGCGTTAATGGGGGGGAGTTAACACCTAAAGGTGAGACGGGGGGATTGGGTAATTACTGGGTAGGTGCAGTAATAGTGTAAGAGCTTTTTGACTGTGAGCTCTCAGGTGGATACGCTGGTGTGTGTTTTAGCATGTGTGTGTGTGTGACAGTACACCTGGCTTGTGTGCACTACCAACCGGGATATGAATGACATCTCAAGCAATCAGAGGAAATGGATAATTAAACAAACATGCTGTTATGTCCCGTACCGTTCTCATCGTGGACGCCGGCGTCGGGGGTGCCGTGGCGCTGGTGCTCGTCCTCCGGGGCTTCTGGGTAGATGACTGCCGTGTCCCCTTGCTGCAGCATCTCCTCCAAGTGGGCGTCTGTGCTCCCGTCGTCCTCGCCGTCCGACGCGCACTCCTCTTTCACTGCGAGGAGGGGAGGGTGGGGGGGGGGGGGGGGACGGGCGTACAGATTAGAGTCCCGCTTGCAAACACTCCGTCATTTGTCAGGCGCACGTGTTTTTCTGTCGATGCGGGCAGCGCGTATGAAACCCTAACCTCTGTAATGTGATAATCCAATAATGTCACTGTCATTATAGCTCAATTCGATCTTACAGTCCGGGCCCTTCATGACATGTTCAAAAGCCTGGGATGAAGCACGCGGCGCCGGGGAGGGGGGTGGCGGGGGGGGGCAGTCGGGGGTAGAGAAAAACAGAAGAAAAAACAAAACGTCCTAAATTCTGTTCACAATAGGATGAACAAACTAATTAGCATCAAAGGCCCCGTGAGCATAGAGCGCTTTGTTAAGCCCTGAAGGCCAAAGCCCTCACAATGTTAGGTACGGTACTTGTTTTGACTGCGACTGATAATTAGGTGATGAATCTTGTCCTGATGTACTGCGGCGGATGGAAATCACAAAGCAAGGGCTGCGTTCACACATGCTACCACACACACACACGCACACTGAAGAGGAGAGGCATGGCCTTCAGACTGCTCAATATCCCAGCAAATGAGAGTTTGCACGTGGGAGCTCAGTACGTGTCCCCCAAACCTCCTTGCGCATCACACAAGCCTGACTAGCTAGCCTAACGAGCACTAATTAGCGAGCGAGTTGCGCCTTGTAGAATGTGTAACCCGAGGATGGAGTTTAGGATGCTCAGGGGACACTTCCTTTCCTTGTTTCCGCGCCTGCTCTCAGCTTCCTCGATTGGACACCGGAGCGAAGTCTTGTGTGTCTGCAATTAAATCCGAGCATTAGTGCTCCTCGGATATGTTAGCGTGCCCGTGGGTATCGTCGCAGAGGATAAGGACGAGGGCGAGCCATCAGCTAAAAGCAAAGTTAGGCTACGTGGATACTGTGGTGTTCTCCTTGGAGATGGAAACAGGTGTAGCGCTGCCAGTCTCAACGGCACAAAGTGAATACCAGCGCTCTTACACACAGCCCGTGTGTGTGCCTCATGCTTCCTCTGGTGCACCTTGACAAAGCCCCGAAACAATGTCAGTTTGTTGTCAATGTCAGGTTTTTGAAGACTAGTCCCAGAAACATCGCACCCTCTAGAAGAGAGGGAAAAAACGAACACCAGGTGCTGTAATTCTCATTATACGGTCGAGGGACAGGGGCACATAGGGGGCTTTTAACCTGCGACATGTTTCCTCTTATAGAAATGTTACCTCTGTCAGCACTGGTTGCAGGGCTTAGCTGCCAGCCGCCGCCATGTGGAGTTTAAAATTTAGCAACTTTGATGATTGCTTTTTATTTTTCCCACTTTTGTTGAGTAGACATTGTCAAACCCTGTTGAATGTGGAAAAGCGCTGACCTGACTCTGTTTAGCTTACAAACACACCTGGAGGCTAATATATGGTCATCATATGTGTCCCGGTTGGTGGTCTGCGATGCAAAGGTATGAAAAGCTGTTGTTTTTCCCTTCTTGTGTGTGTGTGTGTCTCTGTCTCTCTCAGCTTTTTGTTCAGTACACAGCGAGGCCAGAGGGGTTTGCAGCCTCCGTGTTATCAGCCTGCTCCCCTGACATGAAACATCACACAGGCTATTTATTTGCTGACGCAGGGATGTGTGTGCACCACTGCACAAGAGGAAAATCGGTCCACACCACCCCCCCCCGCACTAATGTCCCTGTGAGGCAGGACACACCGCAGCGGCTTTGATGTAAAAAAGAATCCACAATATACAAAGTCTTTCCTTTTCCTATCTTTATTTTACAGTTTAGGCTGGCCATAGTAAGACTAAATCACCAGACCACCCATTCTCTCCTCTTCACTTTCTCATCACTCTCTGCCCACATCTCTGCAATATGATGCAACGGCATCCCATGTTGCATTTCCTGCCGCTCAGACCTTCGCCCTCGCCCACCCCGTCCTGCGGTTGTGCATCCAGGCCCTGTTCGTGGCTTCCATCTTAGATGGAGGGACGCACCACAGACATGGATTTTCCGCTAAAACGGCTCAAATTACGGCACAGTCATTAGTGGAGATGTTGCAGCTTATCTCCCGTCAACAGGAGTGCTTTTTAGTTCCTGTCCAGAAGGGTGGCTCAGCTTTAACATCACACCGTGACATTAGACACAATGTTAGTGTTTCCAGAGAGCGCCTCAATGAAACAAGTGATCCAAAAGGATTTAGAATGCAAGGGACATCCTATATCATTACGGCATATCAGGGGTGAAACGCTGAGGATTAAAGTAACTGTCGTAAGAGCTTTGCAACTTTGCAGCCGGCCACAATAATGCAGCAGAGCACGAGTGCACGCACTTGACCGAGTACATTCTGTTCACCCCAGACTCACCCAACAGCTCTCCCAGTTTTGGCCCTCTCACGCCCCAGTTTGTATCCACTGTGCGTAACTTAGGTGTTGCTTTTGACAATAGATTAGTGCAGTTGTTAAGTCAAGCTTTTTCCAGCTAAGGCTCCTCCTGTCCAGTGCTGATCTTAAAAAAGCCATTCACGCCTTTATCAGCTCAAGGCTTGACTACTGTAATGCCCTCTACACTGGACTTAATCAATCACTCCTTAACCGTCTTCAGATGGTACAAAACGCAGCAGCGCGTCTCCTCACCAATACCCAATCACCCCCGTCCTCTGCTCACTCCACTGGCTCCCGGTACGGTTTAGGGTGGAGTACAAGATTCTGTTGTTTGTCTTTAAGGCCCTCAATGGTCTGGCACCGGCATACCTCTCCGAGCTGGTCACTGTTTACCAACCTGCCAGAACCCTCCGCTCCTCCAAGAACACCTCTTTGATCATCCCCAAAGGTTTGGAGGCCGATCCTTTGCCATCCAGGGACCCACCTTATGGAATGCCTTACCTGCTCCCCTTCGTAACATAACTATGTTTAGTGTTTTTTTTCTCTTTCACTGTGGAAAGCGCTTTCTGGTTCTTTCTGGTTGTTGTTAAAGCGCTTTACAAATAAAAAAATGATTGATTGATTGATTGATTGACTTGACTACCAACCAGCTGTAATCATGCTCTCCAGTTTGTCAAATATAAAGGAGAAGCCCTCCCAGGTCATTGCTCTCTCGGCCTTTTAAAATCCCCTGGAGTCAATCAGTCTGTTCCTGCAGGAATACAGGCTACAGTTTAATACACACCAACACTTGGCTGCTCCAGCACTACATAATCATTTAGGAGTGAATGAGTAATGACAGCGAGCATGATACCATGTAATCAAGAGGAATGATTCAGAACAAGAGGAAACCAGTGAGAGGGAACGGGCAGGGAAAAGAGGGGAGGGGAGGATCAGGGAGATGGCAACAGCGCTAAAAAAACACCGCTTGAGGTTTTTAGAGCATGGCTGTCTCAAGAGAAGGGGTGTAAAGGATTCCTTTTTAATTTTAAACAAGCTCGATTACGCCGAGGAGAAGATTAGCGGCTGGCGGTCAAAATTCAAGGCACAGCCCGGACCCTTCTCTGTCCTCGGGAGTGAAACCACACCGACGGGGAAGGAATGAGGGAGGAGGGGTGTGTGTTTGTTTACAAGTCCGTGGCTTTCCTCCTGTCTCATCAGGAAATGACGAGAAAGATGTTGCTTCATCTATGTTATGACAGCTACAGAGAGTAGAAAAAGAGGTGTGTGTATGTAAGTGAAGGCGAATCGGAGAAATATGCCTGATCAACCATACGTGTGGAGCGCAGCCGGATCACTGAGCCGTTTCAGTGTAACTCATGCTTTTGAAGTGTTTAGTGTTCACGAGCCCCGGCCAAAACCAATGACATTATTCTTCCTCCAACTTTCCCTCCCAGGCGATACGGCTGGAGAGCGGAGGGGAGAACACCAGCGCCGCCCGGGGAACACGTGGCTACGCCGTGCAAATCTTTGTCTGCGTGAGTAACCAAAGCGTTGACTGAAAATGACACGGACTGAAACGCTGGAGAGAATTAAAAAAAGCCGCTGGACATTTTTTCTCTAAATCCCAAGTCCTCCCTCTAACATGTCTCTCACTCATGACCAATCCAGCAAAAATCTGACAAAAGGGAGCAACACCGTAGAATAAATATCTATGTGGGTGAATATTCACACAGAGCTGTCACAAGTGTGCATATAGTGTACTTGGCTCGGGCCCCGGACTAACAGCCTCTCTCACACACACACACACACACACACACACACACAGATTCATGTGCAGCATGAGGCCTTGGGCCCAGATTGGAGCACTGACATCCTTCAGCACCTGCAATTGTTATTTTGCAGGAGAAGGGTGGACACCTGTGACGTCAGGCCTTCCTGTGATTCTGATGTCACTTCCATGTAGTTTGAGGTAAAAAGGAGTTCAGTTCCACCATTGCCGAAAATCCCTCTGCCCGCCCCTCTCTGCTTGAAGGTCTCTCCCTGCGTTGGCATTGTCTCTCTTCTGAAAACGCACTTCCTGCCTTAGTTTGGAACCCACCACGTGTAGTACCGGTTTCCTTTCACTCTGCGTTTTCAAAATGAGACAAAAGCCTGGCACTCGACTGTGCGCCCACGTCAGCGGGGCACTGCTTAACTTAACCCCTCCGAGGTCAAAACGGAATAGATGTGGCAACAGTCAATAGAGGGGCCCTTTCGGCCGGGTGATGCTCTCTGTCCTCCTTCAGAGACACTCGGCCGAGAGGCAGGGAAGCTATGCATGCTGAGTAACTCGGACGTTGCTGGTGATATGGAAACCCTCACTGTGCCTCGTCTCAATAAACAATTCTCAATAAATTAGTTACCATTATCCCTGGCTGGCTGATTTTAAAGCAGAAAACACATTTTTTCCACATTAGGGAATACTGTGGAATGTATTAGGAGCTATGAGGTGTGTGTTTGCTTGTGGTTGCTGCGTCTGTGCGTGACGATAACAATGAGTCTCACCTCTGTCCCAGCAGCGCTCTGTGGCGCGCTTGTTGTCCGGCGGGGTGCAGGCACAGTCCGCCCCGTCCGCCAGGCTTCCTTCCTCCTCCGCGATGTGCAGCTTGTCCTCGTCATCGGAGTCCGAGCCAGCCTCCACTGCATTGCCGTAGTTAGTCACTACACACACATGAGGGGGAACAGAGGTTAGGATGACATGACTTTTATTTTTTATTAATCCTGAAAAGACACTATACAGATAGTTTAATATTGTCTGGGCTACTTGATTGTGAGCACTGACAGCCAGCTGGAATGGAGGTGGAGGTAAACTTAAACTTAACTCGTCATTAAACTTAACTGGTCATTAAAATGTTAGACCTACTAGAGGGAATGGGAGAGGGGGCGGGGTTAAGGGGCTTGGAACACATTAAACAGAGATGATTTGGTGGCCTCAGTGAAGTAAAAGTATGTAACATTTTAACAAAGATGAGAATCCAAAGTGAACGCAAGCTCCGGAAACAACAATCTGTGTTGGACCGGAAAAAACCCCGGAACATTGCCACTTTCGAACAGACATGCAGCACCGGCGTCTGAGATCATTAGATTGGAGGCTGAAGTGGTGTGTGTGTGTGTGCGTGTGGGGGTCAGTATGACCTGTGACCAGGTCGGGTTGTGTTATGGGCTTAAGGAGCTAGGAGACAGCCGGGCCGCCGGCCACTCGGAGAGCTGCATTTCAGCCACATTAGATGTGTGCGAGTGTGTGTTCCCGTTCTTTAGTTTACAGTTCCTTCCACCTCTCAATTCCACCTGTGTATTTCCACCCACTCTCCTTCCAATTCAACCTCCACCCTCCACTCCCCCTCCATCCCTCTGTTCCACCGAGAGTGCTGCAGATCCTCTCGGAGGCCAAATCAATTCTCCGGTGAGAGCAGCCCAGTCAGCAGCGGGCCCGGGCTGCGGCACTGAAACTACCTCTCCAGCTACTTCATCTCACATCATACACAATATGCGCATACACACACGCAAAAACACACACCTGCATTCACTTGCTGAATACGCACTGGCGGTACACAGCAGAACATTCTTCTTCACTCACCCCAACCCCTCCCGCCCACTTCTTTCTGAAGTGTTTTATTTATTCGTTATTTTTTCCCTGCTTGTCCGGAGGAGGCGTATCTGGGAGCTTCGTGATCCTCCGTTTCAATCAATGAAGATTGTTTCGGTGAGGCCTCTCCCTTTCTCTTTGCTCCGCTACAGGTCGGTGCTCACGCAAACTGGGAAGACATGCAGGTCTCAGGTTGGGGGAGGCGGAGCGAGGAAAGGTGGCAGAGAAGGACTGTTATTTGGCGAGTTGTTCGCAGGGTCAACACCGCTGTGCTGCAGCTGCTAAATCCTATCAGGGCTCATCATTCTCAAACTCTTCTCATGTGCCTCACTACAAAATATATTGTTTTCCTCATTCATATGACGGGACTGTCACCAGATTGTAGTTTACAATAGAAATGTTAAGGGGTGACGCACATCCTTTGGCTGGCCAATAGAACAATTGAAGACCTGGGAACATTCCAGATCAAATGGACTGATAACTAATTGAATTCATATAGTATTGTGAAACTGAATAAACGAGTCTACCCCACCTGCCTGGGCTGCCTCATATCACCTCTCTCTCTCTCTCTCTCTCTCTCTCTCTCTCTCTCTTCCTGCACCCCATGCCTTTCCCTTTTATTCTAAAAAGACTCCAGGTCCAGGACTCCAAGGCAAAAGATGCCAGGTGATGTATTGTCCACTTTGAAGCAGCTAGGCTGAGAGCTTGTGCAGTCGACGCAGGTGTGTAGCTGATCAGAGAAAAAGCTGCTGGTGGGTGCCAGCGGGGCAATAAAAGCAGGGAGCCGCAGAGTACGGTCGGAGGTGGCCAATTGGTCGGCGGTGTTTTGCGACAAGAATGTGTGCTCCGACAGAAGATGTAACACATCGCACCAACAAAGGCTACGGCCCCTTCTGGCTGAGCGGCTCAGCGTTTGGACAGCTGGCCTCATTAGCGCTAACATGCTAGCACACAACAGGAGGACAACTCCTACGCGGCCGAGCTAGAGAGAGAGAGAGATCGTGCTGGTGGGTGGAGGAGGTGAAGAACGGACTTCTTGAAGTTTGGTGTGGAACACCTTGTAAAATAAAAGCCTGTGGCCCATGGCTTTGGCCACGTATCGCATCTTTACAGAGCTCTCCCACACACTGGGGGGATCTGGGTAAGAGGACAAAATTCATATGATGCAAACAGGTTAGATGCAGTGCGCCTGATTACAGGCCTTTATCTCAGACCCTCCAAGCTACAGGTCTTCCGTGACCTGCTACAAGGATAGCAGGGGGGCAGAAGTGGGGCCTGAGGGACTGGAGCCAAACGAGCCCTGAATCTCTCACCACTCGTCAACCATTTTGCAAAGTTCCCAGTCCATTGGGAGACGCAGCAAGAGAGCCCGTCTGAGCCACACTTCAATGTGCTGGCCCCGAGGGAGGGTGGGGGGGTTGTGTTATTATGACAGCTGCCAGGCTATATCAATTACTTGCACAGGACTGGGTGGCTGGGGTGAGATGCTCCCAAAATGCAACCCTGGGAGAGGGATGGCGGACTTATCACTGTCAATCCGTTGGCCTGTCGCAACATGCGTTAAAGGTACACTATGCAACCCGGGTTCATTTTCCAGCGAGGCTCCCCCAGAGGCTGAAAACGAAAGTGCACTATCGTAAAGACGCTCAGCTGTTCTCGCGAGGTCCGCCTCAGCCTTGCAGCTCTTGCCATTCAGAAAAGGCTTGCCCGGTGTTCACCCGTGAGCAACCCCTCTCTCTGTCCAGAGCCCTTTTCCTCTATCTTGCCTGCTCTGAGGTGGGCTTTCGCTGTTTTGTCGCTGGTTCCGCCATGATAACTGCACAAATGTCGCCACTGCTCTAAGAGCCTGCCTTTCTCTGGGCAAGACCGACTCTCGTGAAGCACAAGACTTCTGAGCCTGTGGGTGCGGGTCGACGCTCCTGGAATTGCAAGTACGGTATTTCCCCTACAGACCCCCAGGACGGCCGAGAAAACCTTTGTTCGACCTGAAATGACTCATGTAATAATCCAAAACGGTATGGAACACTTAAATGGTAAAATGGTCCGAAAATTGATATATCATCGCATATCGCAATAAATGTTCCTGTCTGGGGAAGTTCAACATCCCTGCCGAGTGGTGTTTTCAAAACAGAGCAGATGGCTTGGATGGTGAATTCATACATTGGGGGCGCCGCGGGTATGGCACTGTCTCAGCCTCTGTGGGAGGAAGCTATCTCTGAGGCCCCTCAAGGTGTTAGAGACAGGCCTAATAACGGAGCTCTGGACGAGAACACCAAGCAACACACACACAGAGTCCGTGAACAAACACAGGCCGGCCCATCCGTGGTGAGCTGTACCCTAATCCATCACCTGTAAGGACATCTCTAAACCTCTATGTCTTACTTTTAGGCCGACAGCTCCTGTCCCGGAATGTGTGGGCGGTGCCTCGACCAAAACAATTTAGCCAGTTTTGAAGAGACGGATCAAAGGGTGTGCGCTTTCCCCGCTGCTAATTTCAGCCAACCGACTGACATATATTCTGAGGTCTGCTGTACTTTTGGTTGTGATTGGATACTTTCACTCATGGCAGGCTGTAGCCACAGTTTAAGTCTGCCCCTTCATTCTTCTTCTCTCATCGTATCTATATTTAGCCTTGGGGCCGTCTCCCTTCTTTGGGAGTCACTTATCTCATTCAGAGCTCCAAACCACTGCAGACGTCCTCGAGGACGACAGAGCTTTCTGTCGTCACACAGTCTGCCTCTGCGGCTGTGCAATGCAATATATTTCTTTTTTTCAAGGAAGCCAACCAATACAGAAAGAGAGAACGGCCCAAACCAAAGTAAAACAAAGCCGTGCCATTCAAAACCTCAAGTATGCCGTCTCAAGGTGAGGTGCCTCATTCTGCGCTGAGGTAAAGGCTGCTGGTCTTGTTAAAACAACAGCCTTCCTCCCACAGAGTCAGGAAGGTCAACTCAAGTGCCTAAAACAAAACAAAGGATTTGGGTTTTTTTTTTTTCTTCCTTTGTGGCCGCCTCAAGCTTGCAAGCTAGGCCCTTTTGGGTCAGTCAAAGACACGTCGGCTCCGGCGGTTGTTACACAGACATTACTGTGCTGTATCCTCTCAGTCAGTTAGATGCTGAGGGCACTAGGGGTCCCAAGAGACCTCACCTCCCTACCACAGAGTCTACCAACCACACCGCATCATATCCTGAATGGCTTCTCCATGGATACACAGCACAACATTTAGGCCCAAAACAGTCCCCTAACGACATAAAAAGACTCTTACTCATCATTTTAAGTTAGACTTAGGAGGGGCAGAAAGCAGAAGCGCTGGAATAACAAAAAATAGCACCGGGCAGTCCTGAGAATTAGTCATTTTTGATGCGCTTCTGGATCTGCCTGGGCCGCACAACTAGTAAATTCTTCCACCAAATAACACAGAAAAGCTGTTGAGATTATTCCAAAGCGACAACCACCTTTGGAGCAGAGCTCTTCATGTGAATCATTTCAGAGGTGAAACAGAGACAATGGGCTCTTGTCTTCCTAATGACGCTGATCAAGGTTTTAGCACGTGGGCTAATGGGCCTCTGCGGGACACTCATCCACCCCATCTGATGAGCACTTTCCACGATAACACCAATGCTAATGTCAGCCATTGTTCTCTTAATCCTTAGGACGACGCTTCCAAGTGTTAAAGGAAGTCAGCGGTTGGCAATAAGCATTAGGAAAAGAAGAAATCAAAATCGACAAAAAAGTCTTAACTGCAACTCAAAGTAGGGTTGGCATCATACCAAAATTATGACTTTTGATACGATACCTAACCACGACACCCGACACTTAAAGGGCCCATATTTTGATTATTTTTCAACAAGTTAAAATAGGTCTTTGAGTTCCAGAAAACATGTTTCTGAAGTTGTTTGCTGGAAATAGCTTGTAGGAAACGATTGTTACCTCTCCCCTCTGTTTCAGCCCCTTTCAGAGTGTACGGTTTTCTGCTGCAGCTAATTTGGCCACGCCCACAGCTCGTAGAATCGGCGGTAGCGGTCAGCTGACGAGGTGGTGGGGGGGGCGTGGTAGCGGCACTGGCGGGCTGTGGGCTGTGAAAAACGGGACTGGAGGGGGTGGGAATATTCAAATATCTAGGATTGTGACGTAGAAAACCATGACGATTTTGAACAGCACGTTCAGAGGCTGCATTCACTCAAAACAGCATGGATGGATTTTCTTCCATGTTTGTATGCGTGTGGAAGCACCAGAGACACACAATAACACCCCAAATCCCAGTAAAGGTGATTTTTCAATAATATGGGCCCTTTAAGATTTGATACTCAAATTTGAATACCACAAATTCAATACTTGGCATCTTGAACCCACGCTATATATAAGTATAAATATATATAAGTATTGATACAAAATACAAAATATGCAGATCCGTAACGATTTTAACATACAGTTACTGCTGTACCTTTTTAGTACCGATACACCGTGCAACATTACCTCAGAGGTTATGAAAGGTGTCTCATATGAAAAGTTGACTGTGTGGCTTTACTGCTTGGAGTCAGTCCTGATGCTGGCGTTGTGTTTCAATGACACGGCTGTGTTTGCTACCCAGGGTAGGTCATAAGGCTGTTCTGGGTTGGAATCACACTGTAAATGCTATTTCTTTACGGGGCTAATGACCTAAAAATCCTGTTGCACTGGTGAGTTCAAGGAGAGGTGCTGCATCTGGCTCCTCTCGGCCCTTCTAAATAAGGTCAGTGGGCCGGTAGGGACAGAAGGGCGGGATCCCGCACACACACACACACACACACACACACAAACAATCCTCTTTACCAAGTTTACACTTGTCTCCCCAAGCTATGTTTATGTTGGAGGTGAGACATCCCCATCAACAGCAATAACAGTGATCCGCCTAAGTGGGAAAGAGGAGCGTGTGCATGAAGCCATTAAAAGGTATACGCGGCATGTAGCGGGCGTTTTGCTGGCTATGGGTACATTTATCCATCATATTTGTTGCATAAGGCCACAACAAACTACTAAGACCATTTACTTGAGGCAAAAAAGTCTTAAAAAAACTACAAAACTTCAACAAATACATGCGGCTAAACTCTCTGCAAGCCACTTCCACTATCTGCACCGCACCGCCCCTCCCTCCCTTCAGCCAGCAGTGAAGAGGCCTGCTCTACTTCTCCAACACTCAGCAGCTCTGTGCTGAGAGAATGCCCACCCAGTGAACTCGTCCAGCTACTCACATTGCAGGCAAGTGACTAAGAAGGCAGTGATGTAGGGAGGTAGAGAGGTGGGTGAGTAGGGGGAGAGCCTACCTGCTGTAGGTTCTGTTAAGACCCAGAAAACCTGCGGTCGTTATTCCTTCTGTCTCTCTCTCATTAAGCTCATTTTTTACTCTTTTGTTCATACCGGTTTATCCGTCTTTCCTCCCCTTTTGTCTCCCGCAATGCTATCAGTTATCAGACCTACACACAGTAATAAACTGTGTCACCTGAGCTCTGGGCTTGATATTATTCACACGTTAGTGGCCTGTAAATCACACAGACACTCCGTTGGTGGCAAAACCCTCTTTAATACCAAAACGGGTGAGGGAAAACAGACCGGACCAATGTTATCCTCTGCCAATTCCACATTGCAAGTCAAATGAATGGTCCTCGTCAACTCTACTGTCAGACTCCTTCACGCCTCAGCTGCAGACTTATAATAACGGCCACCTTACTCTTCTGTGTCTTGGCTGGACATTCTGAGTGGAGGGTCTGTGAGGATATTATTAGAGCCACTGCCTGAAGGTATTCGGCCACATTTAAATGTAGCCGAATACCACTTCAGCAACTCACGTCGGTGAAGAGACCATCCGGGCGTCGTTTGAGCCATCATCCACCTGCACATAGCGCCGCTGGACCACGGGCTCACATACTCAGGGGTGTGTGATAATCATTTGTCAAGCGGCAGCATGCCCCAACTGTTCAAGCCTGCTCTGTGTGCTGCCAGACGACAGAATCCGATTTCACAGCCCCGTCCAACTCTGTCACAGATACAGTGGGACGCTCCGAGCTAAGGCTAACCCGCTATAAATGCTACCGATCTTCCTTTGAGCCTGTCAGCTCTGTCCTTCCCACTGTGCGGGAGCAACGCTGTCATTTAAAATGAACACTGTCGTCTTTTGTGCCTTCAGTACACACAATTCAGTTCTCCCCGCTGCAGCGCTGTGGCCCAACAGCTGAGCCGCGCCGCACAGCTGAGGTGTGCGTTTAAATATACGCAGTGAGCAACAACGGTGTTATCCAACCTGCTTGTGTGTGTGGCCCAGGTCTATATTAGGTTAGTGTAGCACAGGGCTGTTGCATTTTAGGAGCAGGTGACTGGACATTCCTGACTGTATTAGGCTTGACAGTTTACTGTGGGGGAGTACACAGCGGGGGAGAGTTACACTGGGCCACAAGGAGGGAGGTAGGGAGGGAGAGAGGGATAAAGAGGCAAACAATTCTCCAACTGGAAAATCTCACTAACTCCCGCTTACCTGTTAAGTAAACCTTACTGCACAGAATGATCTGGACATTCAGGCCAGCGCATCAGTTCATCACAGGGGGGCTCAACACTGCGCTGGTCACAAGTTATTTTTTCAGTGTTTGATATGCAGATTATTACAAGAAGGGAGGCGGGGGGCCAGGAACTGCTAAAATGGCTTAAAAAGACAAAGCTCGCCTTGTCACACGCAATGCTCGTCTGAAGTGATGGCGGCCCCGAGGAGCGCGTGTCATGAACTGTCAGTGAGACTGAAGCAGAGGCCGGGGGTGGGTGAGAGACGAACAGTTTTAAAACAATGGGAGAAAGAGGAACAGTCAAAAGGGAGGGAACAAAAAGAGCAAGGTCAGTCGTTGATGGCGGGGCTCTGACCGTCAGATGTCTCACTGAGGGGACGGGCCATGGGGCAACAGGCAACACACACTCAAACATAGATTCACGGACAACCCGAAGTGTGGAAATAAGCCCAAAGTGCCTGTTTCATTATTGGTCATGTCTAATTTTGAAAGGGTTGCAAGTTCCCCATTTATAGCAATCAGCAGGTCAGCACACCTCGGCGAAAGCCGGCTTAAGATCCAGGTCGACAACCTACTGTGTCTTTACTAATTCTGACACTAACGTGCTAAAGTGCAGCGAGGGCTCTTTCTTCTTGCTGTTTGTTTTTTTTTTTGCTGGAAAAATCCTTTTTTGTGGTATTGTGTCAGCAGCTGACCACTCTTTCTCATTTTTCCTGAATGTCAGCTCTGTCACAAGACAGCCGAGGGCCAGACGTCCCGGACGACCCCTGACACACAGCGCACAATCAAACGCGCGGCCCCGGGGGCTACTTAGTTGTCACAGTGGTTTCTTGTTAGTCATGTGAAGCAGGGAGAGAAAGGGGTTAACGCCGTTAAACCTACATCCACAAAAGCTCTTTTGTCACCTCAGTCCTCTACTCACAACCCCAACCCCCAACTCCACCTCCCAAAGTGGCTTTCCTCCCGTGTGATCGGGGAAGGGTTAGCCCCTTCGCCCCACTACACAAGCCTCTGGGCCCACTGTGGCTGAAGAGCAGTCAACCGGTACCGATCACACCATTACCCTGCTGTTAAACGACCTTGGGGGCGCCTACCAAAATCTGTCTTGCCAAACCAGGCGAGACAAAGGATACACGTGACCATACGTGCTGATGAAAACCTCAACTACAGTATGCATGAGGGACTGAAACTAGTCCTCTGTGCTCCTCCTGCTTTAACTTATGACCCCAATGACTGACGCGAAAACTGTGCGGACGGATGAAGGGTCGCAGGCGGAGTGCTTTTCCGAATTGGCTGTGGCAGTGGGTGAGCGGGCCGTTGCGTGTCTTTGGTTTTATCGAGATATTGACGAATGCCCTTTGTCCATTACGGCCGGAGGTGCCGGGAGCGCTGTGTGGGCGCGTGCCCGGTTGCCGCTAGGCCCCGGGAGACCATTAGTCCAGCGTGTCGGAATTCAAAGGGGGAGTATTGACAGTCCAACCAGGACAATCAATGGGGCTGGATCTCTCACCCCCTATTGCCATCTACGGTAATGGGCCTGCAGCAGGGACTACTGTTATATCACCTGGCTTAGCGTAACCAGGGAGAAATGAAAGCAGCCGGACTCCCATGCAGAACTGACTGATTGGTGAGAATAGGGCTTGGTATGGTTCTACTGGTCCCGTACTCGGTCGCGGCTCCTCTGGGCTGAGAGGCGGGGCACTCATTTGTTTTATGCCAATAGGGTGGGACGTTCATTTCCCAATTGTTGGACTGGATCCTCGGGGCTATTCCATGTGATGTCAACCATATCGTCATTCATTAGGGAACAGCCAGATGTTCTGAGGAATACAGCCGTTTTCATCACTTTCAGTTTCCCCAAGCAAAAACACATATCACTTAACAGATGTGTTCCAGGGGTTAACCTTCAGCCTCCACAATCAGCCCTGTCTATTTTCTGGTGAACAAGTGAGCTGTGCTTGTGGTCCCATTTTTAAATGTATTAAATAACATATTCTGTGTACTAAATATCCCTTATCTTAGTCAACTTCCAGAAAGGACAGTTTAAAATAGAGATGCACTGACGATCGAAACAGATCATTTTTCAACTGATCTGCTACCGGTGGATCACATTTACACACACACGCGCACAGACAGCCGTGTGGAGGTTCTACAGCGTATGCAAAGAAGACCTGAAGCATAATTGCAAGCTCATAAGAAAAGACTAACTAAATGACATACTCTTGTACTCTTGTTACATTATGTTTTATTCATACTTTCATTCTGCTCAGATATCCCAGTGACAGTTCTGCTTATGACAAATAACTTGACAAATAACATTTACTAAGGTTGAATTAACTTGCATTATGACGGATTTAAAAGCTTTAGTCAGTAAAGTTATCATGACGTGTTCAAATGTAATCCAAAATAGATGTCGGAGAATAATTATGACCTATTTAAATTCTTTAACACAAGCTTTACGTTTTACAACAGCAAGTGAGAGAAATTGTGAATGTGCTTGTCATAACATTCCAAATTTGATTCGCAGTGACTCAATCAAAGAAAACCAGCATGGATAAAAGAAGAGCTGGCCTTTTGTCTCCCTGGCACTACGGTGGCTGAACTGGGTCGAACCGGAACTGTGTTCACACCATGTGTGCTCCCCGTGGTGAAGATGGAGAAGGGGGGGGTTCCACTGGGCGCTGCGTGGCCCTGAACACTGGCCTTTCTGTTCGACAGTGGTGATGCGCTCCGTAGCCGAAAGGAAGAGGTAAAGAAAGACGGATCTGTCTGAGGAGAGGTTCTTCTTATTACGCCACCATCATGAGTGTGACTCGTGTTGATGGTTGGGTTGTGTTAGCCGACTGTACACATAAATATATATATATATATACATCATTTATATAGATGGTTATATAGATAGATAAATATATGTGTGGGTCTGTGCAGCTGTTGTCACACAGATCAGAGATAACACTCTGGCTTTTAATAAACTCAGCGGGAGTGTGCACATGTCAATGTCTTGCCGTGTGCGTGTAGCTTGCTGAAAGGTCCTGGGCGTGTGATTGATGGGAGCTTTAGCACAGCACACACACACACACACACACACACCCTCTGGAGGTGGGTGGAGAGAAGGGGTGGTCATATGCAGCAATGCTCTGCTAACATTATTCATCCCAAACTCATCTGTGAGGGTTAAGCCCATCGCTCCCCAAATTGATGGGCCAGGCAGCATGTATTACTCACTTTATTTAAAGGACTGACACACAAAAACAGGAGATAAAAAGCAGGGAATGCAGTCAATTTAGAGCCTTTTTCCATTTGTCTCTCTTCTTTTTGTTATCATGGCCGTCTTGTGTTTCTTACACGGATGATGGAGTGACTCAGAGAGAAGGAGGCCGGGAGAGGGCGGCTGAGAGGGAAGGAATGGAGGGAGAGAGCAGGCAAGGGAGGAGGAGAGGTTATTTTGGAGTCTCTGGACTGTAATCACCACCTACAGCTGCTTCCTCCCAGGTGCTCCGACTGGACATCAACAGAGAGAGGGAGGGGGAAGCTGGCTCTCACGAGTTGCTCAACATGAGCAACGCGTGTAATAGTGGTCTCCGTCTTTAGTTCAGAATCATTGGTCACTGCATTCTCATACATTCTCCTGTTTAAGCAGGCGGAAGCTTGCACAACTCCATTTCAGAGGCCAAGCGTTGACATGGGGGAAGGAGCAGCGGCCTCTGACATTTTGCTGACACGCCTGGGTGTTTATAATGATTTGATTTTGTCAGAATGCACAATCTTCCACTACAACATTACATGCCATTTCATTTCGCCGACGCTTTTATCCAATTGCATTTTTAACACATGGTTTTTAAATTTTTGCCTGGGGAGCCATTAGGGGTTAGCTGTCTTGCTCATGGACAATTCGACATGGGACATGGAGCAGGCGGGGTTTGAACCACCAACCTTGTGGTGTGCCCAGTGCACCCGCTCTACTCCATGCAGAAGCGTTTACAGGGCCAGAACCTACTATACATCAGGCGCTGGTTCCACAGATGAGCCGGAGAGCAAATACGAAAAAAAAACCTCCATATGGAAGGTTGCGGGCGCGTCCCTGTAAGTCATCCGTTGCAGCCTCTCGTTATTGTCCAATAAAAGCAGCTGGCGCCATGTGAGCCGTGCGTGTCACTGCCGACTGTCTGCTGCTTTTGTAGCCTGCATCGAGGAACCCGGTGAGAAGTCGGATTAAGTGCCACCGCTACGGTGGATACACTAGATGGCAATGAGTTATACAGAGGGGTGGAAGAATAGCGGTGAGACAAATGAAATCAGCAATGCTTTCTCATGAGTAACGAATGGGAGGCCCGGCTGCCATGGTGTCTGACTCGGAGTGGCCTGTGCTAAGGAACAAGCAGACAGCACAGGAAAGGATTCAAAAGAAGGCCTCAAGTTCAGCCTCAATGACTCATTGGCTTTTCAAAATTTTTATGCAACCACAGATGTTTCAATCCCCCCACTGAAATAGCTGAGCAGGGACACATAGAACCACACAAGTGAGCTGGTTAAAGGACAAAATGAAACTGCTTTAGGGTTGATTGCGCGCCGCTTGTCATCCTGTTAAACCGGGCTAACCTGGCCGGTAAGAGCGCCGGTGCAATCAAAGCCTTCCAAATTATAGACTACCATCCAATTGGCCCGCTGTGGACAGGAACCTGCTACTTTACTGGGATGCCCCTTATCGACAGGGCTGGAGTGTGTGTTACAAGAGGTTACGAGGGACGCTCCACACAAGATGCGCTAATGTTCAAAGTACCTTCCCTAGCACAACACACAGACACAGACAGACACACAAAATTACACCAGCGGGTCAGAAATGCTCATGCGCCGGGTCAGAAATGCTCATGCACTCCTCCACACTGTCGCTGGCGTAACACTCTCCATTTTCATTGCCGTTCTTAACCTTTATCTCCCACCCCTCCTCTCTTTATCTCTCCTTTTGCTACAAGGTGGGAGATGCTGATATTGTTTGTCATGTGTGTGTGTGTGTGCATGTTTGGACCCTACATGAAGTACTTCAGCCTCAGAACCATGAATTAAAACGGGTCCATTGACACAACTGCACGAAAAGCCGTAGTTGCAGAACCATGCAAGAGTCTTTAAGGAGGATTTTGGCTCGCTGCCAGCTAAATGGCTCTCTCGAGATATCTGTGTGTGTGTGTGTGTGTGCGTACTTTATTGTTTTTGTGCCTTTTCTTTCAATACAAAATGATTGAATCCTCAAATCTTACCATATTTTGTATGTCACTTCAAAAGTAGCTTGAGACCAAATTTATTAAACAAGAAAACAATCACATCTAAACATGGATCTGAAGTAAATAAACAGTGGCGGGACTTCTCACCAGTCTACCCGTAAACATTTCCTACACCCACAAAGGGCAGAAAAATTACATATTTTCAATTATTTCTTTAAGACTCCAGTCGTCGTGCTGTGGTTCTGTCTCTGTAGCCTCCCCCACGGCCTGTTTTGACAAAAACCACGGGTATCAAAAGAGTCCACATATCACATGTTTCTCCCCCAGACGTCACTTAGTGGGTTGCAGTATTATGGCGATTATCACGATTATTTTGATCAATATTGAGATCCTGATGGTTTATTACAATTATTCATTCATTTTAGGGACGTCATCTTGTCATTTGACTTTCAAGTTTAAATGAATAATAACACTGCTTCCACTTGTGGTACATTCTGGCTAAAGTTCACATATTTACAACAGCCTGGTTCTTATCAGAGGGCATCTCGTAGAAGGAAAATATAACTCAAATAGTATTTTAACTAAATAAATCGAGCACCCCTTTCACTCCCATGTTTTGCTATATTGCAGCTATTGAACGCGTCTTTGCATCCAAATAAAACCTATACGGTTGTTATTCACCTTTTATTTATTCGCCTATTATTTTTACCCAAAATAACGGGCTAACTTATTTAAACTCATTTATCTATATAGTATTTGTTGGACACATGTCTTTAGCCAAGTGAAATGCAATTGCATCCATTATTTCAGTGTGTCTTTGGGATGTGGATGGACACGCTGTCGTGCTCTCGCTTTTCTGGCTTTCTGGGTTGATCACCTTAAATATTGACAGAGATTCAGTGAGATAATGTTAGCTTTGGCCTTAATGCGTTTGTCATAATGTAGTGACTTTTCAGGTGGTTGAACAAGTTAGTTGGATGCAGACACAACTCTAATGCCCATTAGACTGTAGACAGAACTTTCTATGATGCTACCGCTGCATGACACACGCATGACTCCTCCCACCTTCTCTCCCCCTGGTGGTTGGCTGACTGTTATTTTAAGTGCTTGATGGTATGTAGCAAACACTAATTTCTTCGCTGATGATCATGCACATTTAATTGTGGCAGCCAAAATTTGATTAATTGGTGGGATAGGTTTGGCCTTTTAATGGGGTGGGAAACACCCCCTCTCACCTGAAAACTTGTGCACTTTGAAACCTTTCAAATTAGGCTTGGGTCTTTAAGGGGCCGCGGGGGATGCCTGCTTCCATGTGACACGGTGTGAGTGAATCTTATTTTAGAGTGAGAGGTTGAGATAAGGTGTTAAAAGGGGTGGGGAGGAATGCTGGAACGTTGTCCTCGTGAGCCTGCGATACCGTCCAACCCCCCAGATATTAATTCGTTGACTTTGACTGCTGCACGCTGACGCAGTGGAGGAGAATGCCCCCCGTCGACCCCCTTTTAACGCTGATCTACATTCCCCTACTAACCCTTTACTTTTGAGTAGACTCTCTTGCTCCCTCTCTGTCTGCTTCCCTGACTCTCTCTCTCTCTCTCTGTGTCCTACACAGCAGTTTATTTAACTGCCATGTTTACATTCCTGTTCAGTCAGCCTCCCAGGGGAGCGTGACTGGATCAGAGCACTGTGGCTGAACCTCTCTCTCCCTCTCTCTTATGTCAGTAACATGACGATTACACTTCAACATAAACCCGAGACCTGTTGCTTCTGACGTTTTTGGTTCAGATTTTCTAACAAAGGAGGAGAACTTGTTGTCCGCAGCTGTCCCGCACAGGTCAATGTAACAGCGCCTATGGGTGGGGCCCCCACAGAGAGGCTAATTGGATGGAGCTAATGGGACGTCCTGTGCGCTCGGGTCCCCGGCTTCATCGTTAGACTGACTGGCTCCTGTGGCCTTCGGGCAGGAGTGCTGTCTGTACACTCTAATGACCGCTGACTCACTCAGCACGCAGCGCTCGCCACCACATTAGTCCTGCCCAGAATAGCGGCCGAGTAAAGGGAGATGAGAGAGGGGTAGCCGAGCCACGATGCGATGCATTCATTTTTTTTTGTTCAGTTCAGCACTGTTCTCACCTGTTAATGTGTTCACTCTGAGTGGATTGACGATTTAATTCATCTTGGCATCGACTCCAGCCACTGTTGGGATAATTATCCTACCCGTGTGGAACTGTTATGACTGATAAGTGATGCCAGAACAATACTGGCTAAAGCAGAAAACCATATTTAAGTGTCCATAGAGACAAATCGACTAGCCATTCAAGTTGATTTCAATCATTCACTTCATGGAAGCGCTGATGTTATTAATATTCTGGTTGAGCTTTCATTACAAGTAATCAAGTCATGAGGGAACAGTTTTACAGTCGCACAATGGAGCCAAACCTCAGCATAACGGTGCACTTCATCGGTGATGACTGGGAGTTGCGCAATCACTGTTTGCAAGCGTCATATTTCCCTGACGACCACACCGGAGAAATAATGTTAATAAAACGATTATAAAATATTTGTTTTGAAAAGGAAGCCATGTTCAAGTTGTAAGATCTCTTCCGTTTTAAATACTTTTCAGTTTGCACAATAAAAGATGTTTATATTCTGATTCCTTTATATATAAAAAAAAAATACCGTGATATACCGTCATACCGTCAGAATGATTTTTAATACCGTGATATGGATTTTTGGCCATACCGCACAGCCCTCGGGTGTAGTACAGTGGGTACGGGCAAACGGTTCAGCCGACCTGGGGGCCAGGCGGCGTATTAGGGGTAGTCAATCTTGCGCTCTCTGCCTCACTGCTGCGAGCGCCACATGGACTTATCCGTGACATATTAATGTCAGTGTGGAACTGCCGTGCGTGGAAAAAGAACAACAACACTTTTTTATTTTTTTAATAAAAAAATATGTGTATTTATATATATATATATATATATATATATATATATATATATATATATATATATATATATATATATATATATTACTTCCCCCGCCCTGAAAAAGAAAATATATATATACATATATATATATATATATATATGTATATATATATATATATATATATATTCTTTTTATTTTATTTTTTCAGGGCGGGGGAAGTAATTTAAGGGGCACCCCCAATCCCCTGTTGTAATGGTAGGGGAAACACTGAAGTGTCGGAGCCAAAGGGACTTACTGAGCGCACTAAGTGAAACAGAGTACAACAATGCAAAGCCTGGCTCAGCAGATAGCTACGAGTTAACCAGGCTGCAACACCCACATGACGGCAGCACAGAGGACGGCTCTGTGTTCCAGTGGCCGCAGGGGATGCGAGGAAGCCAGCGAGAGGGACGTACACAGACAGGGAGAGTTCTGTATTGTTCTTCCCTTCTCTTCGGAAGATAGTGGTGGATCTCCTCCGGCCTCGAAGCTTCCCAATCTAACAAGTGTTTTGTGCACTTGTGTCGTTGTGTGTTGGTGGGGGGAAGGCATTCGGCCGGATGACGGACAGATTTAATAAAAAATAAAAAGGCAATTGATAAGATAAGAAAGAGAGAGGATGGCTCGCTGAGTGATTTGGCAAGGGATTTCACCTTTTCTCTGGAGAGAGAGAGAGAGAGGTAGGGGGTCGGCGGTGTAAAAGAGACATGGTCTGTCGAAGATACACCGGCTAAGTGCAAATCGATTACCTATGCGCAGGGCTTCTGCAACATCAATGCCTCAGTGTACTGCCGCGAGGGCTTCGCTCAGCAACCCGCTTGCCCTGCACGCACAGGGGGAGGAGACTCTTTGAATCATCACGCAGAATGTGAACTAATGGCCCGGAGAACAGCTGAGAGGACTGAGCTCTCCCGGGGGCCCATGTGTATGTAGAGAGGAGAGAGAGTGCATAGAAGGCGGGACCAGACGGAGGGTTAAGTGGGGAGACACCTGTAGCCCCGGTGACCAATGCTTTCCTCTCCTTCCCTCTTTGACTCCGCTCCCAGTGCCTACATCAACCCCCCCCCCCCACCCGCCACCCCTTCTTCTAGAAACCCAGCCCATCTCTGGTCCCACTGGGACTCTGACGCTAGCCCGGAGATCGCCACGCTTAATCAATAGTGTCAGGTTGCCAAGACAACCTTGATTTCCTGTCGCTGCTTTTGCTGAGCGACACCGGCAATCACCGCCGGGTGTCCGCTGCACCTGCCGCCCTCTCCTCCCCCTCCACTTCTAGTTTCTCATCAAGCGCTCCTCACCCTTCCCGCCCACCCCTCCCATACACCACATAGTCACCATAGACAAAAGAGATAGACAGACATACAAAGGCAAAACAGATTATACCCAAGAGGTCGGGTTTGAACAATCAAAACACAGCGTTGCCAGTGGGGCCACATGTATACACACACACACGCACACACACGCTTAAACAAACCCAAATGCCTTGTCATCCTTAACAAAAGCAAGCTGTGACAGTTATCATATCTTCCTTGGAGGGTGATGTCATTGCACCTGGGTGGGGAGCATCATACACACACACAGGCACACGAGCGCCTATCTTCCAGGAGGGGTTGGCGTCTCAGTTTTTTTTTTTTCATTAATGGAGAGCTCATTAATCGTGGCTGATAACGAGGATGTGGGACAGGGACATGATTAAGGGGCTCCCTCTCCTTTAGTCGGGCGCCCTTGGGAATAAACGGCCCAGGGTGTGTGCATGTGTGTGTGGGCCGCATGTTAAAACAGGTAAAGGGCACACAGCGAGCACTATCTCTAGGACATCTGTGGGATAGGACACATGTTTTCACTTTCCAGCAAATGTAGTTTTTTTAACGCCGATGTGTGGGTATGAATCCGTCTCCTTTAACAATCTGCGTTTGACTACCCTAAGGCAACAAAGGGTAATGCTGAAGGAGATGGATCAGGGAGTCGCGCAGAAGAACTTTGAAACTCTTGAGACTTTTCTCTAGGTGTGGCACGGTTCACAAAACCCACGGTTCGGTTCGTATCACGGTTATAGGGTCACGGTTTTTGGGTTCTCTACGGCTCTTGATTTTGTTTTATATTTTATGCTCCAGAAATGTACTTCAGCATGTGATATATAGCTGAAATATCCACAATGTAGGTTACAGTATTTAAGAAAGTGTTACATCTTGTAACAAATTGAACTTCACTTGACTTTCAGCACATTATTCGGACCATCTCTGAGGGAAACTGAGATATTGATACGGCAAGCGAGAAGACATTGATGACATACGTTTCATTTATTTGGCAAAAAAGGAGAATAAAAAAGGAACTTATGTGCCTTTTAGCACACAAAGATTAAAATGAACTTAATCAAACTGCGAACTGTAGCTCTTACAAAAATTGTATCTTTTAAAAGATACAAAGAGGAACTCTTAAAGCTGTGTCTTTTAAATAAGAGCTACGTGGGCTGTAACAATTTTTTAATGATTTCTCCTCGTGTCTCGTCATACAGTTTTGGAGCCGAAGTGTCGGCTTGAGTACTTTCATCAGCTGACGAAACCCTTCACACTCAATCACGCTGTAAGGCTGCATATCTTTGGCTATAAACATCCCCATTGCTTTAGTTATGGCTATTGCTCACTCCGACTTACGAGAGGTTGCTTAATGCTGCGGACAGTAGAAGTTGTTCTGACATATTAGAAGTGTTTTATTTCCGTTGATAGAACCGAATAGGTAACGAGGTAACAAGAAATCCCAAATGGCACATCCTCCAACTCCGGGCAGCCTTCCTTATCTCTCCCACTTGCCATTTCTACACGTGACGTGACCTGCAGCACTCCATGCTCCACTTTTAATGTCTATTTGCGTGTCCACACAACTCTTATTTCGCGCGAAAAGGAAACACTGTGTGAGGTGACAAACGGGCACGAGGCTGCATTGTGCATGCGTCGAACCGTGTGACGCACACACGAAACGAACCGAGACACGCGAACCGAACGGTTCGGATGTTTTTTCATGTACCGTGCCACCCCTACTTTTCTCCCTCCCTCTGTTAACTGGGAACACAGAGATATTCTGTGTTAATCACAGTCTGTCTGTATTTGGTGCATTATCTAGTAATTATCTGGCATTGTCAGTTACTTGCTAAAGTGAACAATACGTATGGGAGACTGGGACTGATTTCCCACTATGAAATTGTTGGTTGTCAAGAGATTTGCTAGCATGTGTTAGTTTTATTTTGTGGTAAGCTCCGAAAACACATGCCTACATGGACATGTAGCGGACAAATTTTATCTAGTGCCTGATGATATAATAGATTTCCACAATACAGGGGTTAGGGTCAACGCACACACGGTGATACATTTTTCTAGTCCGAACAGAGGGATGCATATGCATCTAGCACATACCCTCTAAAAGGATCGCACTTAGGATCGCTTATAGGAGAGGACATACTCTGAGAGGGCCCTATTCTGTGCAAATGAAAACAACTGCATTCATCATAACATAAATAAATCAATCAAAAAAACAATAGCGTTCGAGCTATTCCACTTCCATATCTTTCCATATCTTTCCATATCTCCGCTATGTATAAAGAATTAAACTCAGTGCAGTTTTCTCTTTTGTCGAGTCACTACAACAAACTGAACATCAGGAGAGTACACAAGCGCCACAGAGTCAAATTGGTTCTTGCAAACCTGCATGTTCGGTCGAGCAAACAATTGTTACATAATGCTGAAAAAAGGGTTAGTGCAGGCTGGGGAGCAGGAAAAAGAGTTGCATATGACTAAAAAGGTGGTGTGGTGATGTGTTTCTCTCCCAGGGCTGACAAAAGTAACATAACCGATCCACAAACACAACAGGGTGTCATGACGTCTCCACCAAAGAGCAGAAATCTGTGCGCGTGCATGGGGGCTTTTGTTGTACAGCAATCGCTTAGTCTTACACACACATTAAATCCAATCTGTCTGGACCGGGACCCTAATCCCCTCTCCACAGCCATGGAGACGAGCAGACAGTAATCCTCAATATTTGTGTATTAATAGCCAGTCTCAGACGGGGGCCCTTTCTCTCTCTCTCTTTCTCATTTCATTCTAATATATAGTTATATATAGTGATGTATTGCATCATCTTTTATTAGTAGTTTAATCTGCTTGTTGATCAGAGAACCTGGTCCATTTAAACCTGGGTTTTAATGAAAATGTAACTAGTCCTGTCTGAGGGATAAGCTCCCCAAGGACACGGGGGAGCATGGCTGGGTTCAATAGACTCGTCATCGACAGTAAACAGCCTTACATCAATGCTATCTGTCACGGGGGCAATACAATTATTAGTCGGAACTGAGCCGCGGGCCTTTTTCCTGAGAACAAGCTAGATAAAGCCTGACCCAAATACACGCCTGCTACTTTGCTACCATAATGCACTGCACGCTTCAATCCACTCTAGTGTTATTTCTGAGGGGGTACTTTGGAGCCGTTGACGGTAATGAGCGATAATCCGCGCTGGCCCAGAGGAACCCTTAAGGCGCTCAAGGTGCGCCGGACCCCCACCCACTTGCCCACCCCAAGCAGACGGGGAGAACGGCGGATGAGATTCCTTTGCGCGGAGATCTGCCCACCTCTGGGCCCGTCTAGACGCTGTGTCACCGCTACGCCCCACCGGACGTCTGTCCCAATTCACAGATTTATCAGACAGCAGTTCGATTCGAAGGTCACCGCTCTAAATTAGCAGGCAAGTCAGGTGGTGACGGGGGCGGGCTTGACTGGACAAGAGATACAGCCCCTTTCCACTTCTTGACCACGGCCCCCCAGTCACCGACTCGTTTGTCAGACAACAACCCCTGCAATCTTTAAAATCCAGTTTATAGGATCCTCTCTTATAAAATATTTGCCTCTTACAGGGGGGTGGCATCAGTGTGCGTGCAGGCCCCCGTTTTACGGGAGGCATCAATCACAGTGGCTTCCGCTGGATAAACAAACAAACGGCTTTTCAAACATCTGGTTGGGAGAGATAGAGAGAGGCACCCTGGGGAGACGTGTGGTTTTCCTCTGAGATCTGTTGATTGGGAGGAAGCTTGAAGGGGGGGCTCGAAAATAAAGAGATAAATATACTACAAAAGAGAAAAATGCAAAGAGCATGGGAGAGACAGTTCACACTCGGGTCACAATTCAGGTGGAGGCCGGGAATGCACTCGCAAAACCACGTGCAACACACTTAGAAAAACACACAGACACAGAAAAAACATGGCCTTTAAATGCATTGCAGCCGGACCATGTGACTCTCACGGGGAAGTCTCATGGGAGCATCGCTCCCACCCCTGATCTACCCTGATGGACTAGAACAACAGGAAGTGAGCCTGCCTTGTAACAGCACACCACACCTACAGACCGCCTCACCCCTTCTCCTACACACAGAGCCGGCCGGAGGAGGAGGCTGCTCATCAGATGTTGCAGCCCAAGACAAAGTTTTGGTATCTCTAAGTGTGCTGCGTGGCGCGGGGGGAAAACGGTGGCAACATGCCCGCGGCTGCTGGCGTCGACCACACAACCCCTCCTCCCCCGGTGCGAGAGTCGCCCACTGCCTGCCGTTGATACAAGAAGAGACAGAGGTCGGGGGTGGGGGGGAGGTTCAAGCAAGTGAATGGGCCTTGTTTATCCAGGCCCCTTTTGGGAAGTCAGGACACTGCGGTGAATAGGAGCCAGTTAGCAGCGGCGGCATAATAAGACCAGGAGGGGGTAGGAGGGTCATTGAAATTCAACGCAGGACACTGACAGAGACAAACCACTCTTGCCAGCTGTGGTGGAAACTCAATGGGGCAAGGGAGAGCTTTTTCTGTGCCTTGAGTTTTTCAACGTTTAAAGGTGAGCATTGAGCAACAAGATTGAGATTGTTTTCTCCTGTCAAAAATGCCAGATGGAAGATTTGAGTCTAACGTCCAAACGGACGCCTGGGTTCTTTCAGCTGCACAAAAGAGGCCAACAAGCAGGCTGAATAATGTCCCCAACTTCCTCATGAGAGGGACAATGACATGACTCCCTGAGGTCCGTGTGTCATACCAAGTTCAGGAAGTTTCAGAAAAGACTGCGGAATAAGGTACTTCGCAGAAAAAGAAGGAAAGAAAGGGCTTTCTTTTATTGGCTCGGCCTTAAATGCACAGAGCCAAATATTTTGAATGTGTCTGAAGAGAGATGATGTTTTTCCTTGCCCTGTCTGTGATTCACTTCCCAGGCTTTCATGTTTTTTTTTACGCCGTGGTCTGCGCAGTCCCTGATGAGGAGCCTTAAATAGGCTGCCACAGGTGCTGGGGAGAGGGGGTTGGTGAAGGAGGCGGGGGGAGGGGAGGTAGGTGGCCTGGATGGGAGCAGGACCGCAGGAAGCCTCTTGTTTTTGCAGAGATAAAGGGCTTTCAGGTTGCATCCTGGGCTGTAATCTCTCGCACACTTCCTGGTTTTGTTCCCGGTGAGGCCGAGAGAAGACAACAGACTAACCTTCGCCCTGAGAGGCTGATCGATCGCTGCCAATGAGACAGGATGTCTGTTGTGTGTGTGAGAGTGTGAATGTGTCGCCGGCGTGGAAGAGCCGTTTTCACCCTCAGTCCTCGTCGGGGCTGATTTATTGTTTCATTTTTTACGAGTGCTTGTTCATAAGAAAAGATTATAAAAGTGTGCGTATGATTTTTTTCCTGGACCTCTTCATTTGCTTTTAGGGCACAATTAACGTTGTTCCAAGCTCCTTTGCCCTAACTACAGGAAAGATAATGCTCTCTTCCTTCAAATTCAACTTCCTCCTTAACTACTCACTTTTGGCCTTGTGTTCAAAAGGATCCATTTGTGCGGAGATTTGCTTGAAAGTGCTTTATTGAAAAGTTGGCATTGAGAGGTGTGAACTTCACAAGAACAGGCTACACGTTTGCACATTTAAGGTGAAAAAAGCTCACATTTCTCCTCTTTGCTAAGCGCATTCTGTATCACACATTCTGTCTCTCTCTCTCTATTCTGAACATGTCCTCTTTGAGAAGGCCGGCATTTGACCGTGAGCCACACCCTATTCTCCTGCCAGAGGAAACTTCCAATCTCTGCCTCTCTCTCCCTCCCTCCCTCGCTCTGCCTCTCTTGTACTTTTTGTCAGGTGTTATTTATTTGTGCTGTGCAGCTGAAATGCTGCATGCCTTACAGCACCTGTTGGTGCTGGACAGTCAGAGCCAAGGCAGAGAGAGAGAGTCAATGCGTGAGCAACGTCATGAGAAAGAGAGACTTCTAAAGCGTAGCTGATGGGGAGTAGTCGGGGCAGACAGCTGATGATGTTGCCATGTAGATCGGAGCAGTGGGACAAAACAAACAAACAGGGGATGAGCAAGCACTAATTGAAAGTGTCGTACGACTCCAAACGTGATCAATTAAAGGCTGCGCTTCATTGACTCTGGGGCTGAGCTGCCAAGCGGCGGTTTAACGAGAGGGAGGAGGGTGGTATCTACCCCCTTCTCTACACACACACAGGGGCAGGAGCTAGTGTGCTTTCACTGCAAAAGCCTTGCCGTTTGTAGCGGTGAACTGAGCCATCACAGGTGGGCTGAGAGGGGTCGAAGGTCACAAAACCACTATATGCCCCGCTATATCAAAAGGAGCGCTTTGCGTTCCTAAACATCAAGATAGCGATGGCCAAAAACC
This sequence comes from Apeltes quadracus, assembly GCA_021346845.1. Taxonomy (NCBI): domain Eukaryota; kingdom Metazoa; phylum Chordata; class Actinopteri; order Perciformes; family Gasterosteidae; genus Apeltes; species Apeltes quadracus. Next base: position 2,270,269 of record CM037914.1, on the reverse strand, counting down.
CAAACTGTTGGCTGGCGTCAGAGTGACCACTTAGAAAAACAGGTGTCCGTTATCTTCCCAAGGCCTGATCAGTTGCCCTTCAGGAGTTCCCTCGGGATGTCAGAGCTCCTCCCCCTATCCTCCTTCTAAGGCCGAGCGCAACCCCTCTACGAAGCGTGCCCTCTGTAATCTGGTTTCTCTCAGCCACAAGACAAAGGTCGCAGCCGGCGGTGAGGGTGAGAGCGAGAACACAGATCGAACTGCGCTGTGCAGAACATCTAATCCAAAAGGTTTAATGTGACACTTGTGTCAGTGGCACTTCAAGTGAAAACCATATGAGTGACAATGGAATAAACGGTTAATACAGAAGTATTTTTCAAACATGGCCAGCCTTGTTAAGTCTCTTAAAAGGAGTAACTTCATGAAACGACAATCCCAACTGACCAAAGTTGGCAAATGCTGTACATTTGACCCTAAGTACAGAGAGAAATATCCCTCTATTTCTGTTTAATCCCTATTTGCTCCAGGCTGCATATCATTCCTTTTCATTTACAAAAACACACTGTATCTCTTCTCCTATAATATTCAATGAGTGTGTCTGGACTGTGCGGCCTGCTCTGGTTAGGTCACAGCAGCACGGTCATGGGGAGCCTAACAAAACACTCATGAGTTAAATGGGGCGATGTGGATGCTCTATGCCCCCCCTCCTCTACTACCCTTGCCTCTGTTCTCAGCCGGGCCATTCCCCACTCATTAATGCCGGGTGGATGTTTATCCATGTTGACATTCAACATAGCAGCCGTCCATCTCTTTGACTAACAAATAAGGAGCCTAAGGCCTTTTATCTTTTTTCTGCAGGACCTGTCCCAGGCTAGCGTGGCCTAGCTTAGCGAGCCCAATGCACAGATTCACATTCACGCCACAGTCGGGCTATGCAACTGCAATCAGTATGCAAGTATGAATGTGTAGCCCCTGAGGAGGGCCATTATCAGTCCTGCGTGCTATGGAGAGGAAAATCAATATGGTCATCATAACGGGCTGGCAGAAAGTCAGCCACTGGGACGGTGGCGGATTGCTCCTCATCTGATGTTCTCCCATTTCATCCCTGTAGATGGGAGACGCTGAGGGACTGTGGTAAGGTAAAGCACATTTAAGTGGACTAGACAGCCAACATCTGTGTAAAAAAAAAAGAATGGTAATAGACTGATAGTCAGGTGGTGGGAAGCCGCGGCTGAGGTTAGCCCAGATGAGCTTTAGCCATAAACACAAGCTGGCGTAAGAGCCTTTCACTGGGCCCGCCTTCTCCCTATTGTCGGTTTAGTCTGTTTCATTAACCGCTCCACTGAGGACCTCAAGGGGAGGGGATAGTTGGCCGAAAATGGGTAGAAGGCCGGGAATGGGTAGGAGAAGGATGACCGGGAGGCGGGGGGTCTGACCCAAAGGGACCCACCGTGGACCTGAAAAAAAGCCACCAAGCATGGGATTAGAACACACATCTGCAGGTGCCGTTGAGAACTCCATGCACGATATTTACCTCCCCCAGGATGGTAATACTTTTTCTCAAGTATACACACTGCTGATGAATATTACGTCTAACCCCACCGAACCCTCGCCCCCCCTCACCTAACCACAGGTGGAGAGGGCTAAGAAGGCAGGAGAGGCCAAGGTTGGTGGGGAGGGACAGTTTAGGTGGAAGAAGAAGGATGTAGTTGAAGAGTCATCTTGCGAAAACACCTGTCTGCCAATGACTCATAGTTCTGGAATTAGGGGGGCGTGGGGACTTTTTGGCTCAGTTGGCTTACATGATACACTTAGTCGATCTCTACTCCCCACATTGCACAGCAACTCGTACTTGCCTCCACCACTTTCTGTTTCGGTATCGGTGAACTGGGGTCAAGGCTGTCAGAGCTGTTGCAGAACGACCCGACTCACTCTGCAACAGCGAGCATGTCAGTGTGCACGTTGGTGTGCGGTTCCTAAATGATCTTCAAAACTGGTGTGAGGCAACCCGGGCCGCTCTTCTCAGTAGGGTGGGTGCTGAGTGGGGCATTTTGCACCATAGTGACGGTTGTGTTTTTGCACACTTCACTGAGCTCCCAGTGCCTTATCCCTGCATTATGACCCCTCCCCCCACCCCCCATGTATGTGCTGGACGATCTGGTTGTGTCAGTTTCAGTTAGGGAGCTGCCCCGCCCCCTTGACATTGTCCTGTGGTGCAGACGGCACGATGTACACTTGTGGCCCATCCTTGCAGGGGATTTGGGGGAAACTCCTGTCAGCTGTACCAAATGAAGCCTTCACCCTGACATTAAAATAGCACACTGGAAAGCACATCACCACTTCAGAATACCCTGCACAGAAAATGCCACGGTGGGGTGGGGGGGGGGGGGTGGCGTTAATGTTTGAGCAACGCAACGCAACCGCAACGCAACCGCAACGCAGGCGTTAGCTGCGCTTCTGAGGCAAAAATGTTAAACAGGGGGCTGCGAAGCGCGCTCTTGAGGGCCCGAAGGGCTGCGTGAGAGAGGGATTTGATGAATTCTCCAAACGTTCCGCGGATTCCTCCCTCGCGGGGACCTTTGGGAAAAGAATGGGTCATATGCAAATGGCATGCACAGTATGGAGGAGAAGTTTCCCACAAGCCGAGTGTGAAAAGGGCTCTCCGTCCCCATGCCGGGCGTCCTGAATGGGCCTTTTCTTCTGCCGCTGAAAGTGTATGAGGTAGAGCAGGCAAACTGCAAAGGTAACTAGGCTCTTTCTCCTCAGGCTTTCTCACTAAAGCCTGGACACACAATGGTTCATTTAAGCATTCAGCCACGCAAACCCCAATAAAGCACATCCAAGCGCAGTTAAGGGGGTTACTGAAACTGACTCTGGGTTCAAAACTACTGCTTTACGGAGGGAGAGCACCTCTTTTTATAGGCTAATGCTGTCGGGCCTCCATGGGAGCGGCTAATCATTAAGCCGCCTTAACAGATGTGGGAGTGTGGTCGTACATCACATTATTTTAATTCTGCCGAATAGTCAGATGAGGATGGGCTTTTTACTTCCCGGATGCTCAAGTTGAGGGATGAAATTTAGACAAAGAGATTATTTATCCAAAACAGGGTCATCTTCATTTGTCATGGATTCATTTTGGGTTTTAAGTGCAAAATACTGTCTTTCAGTCCCGACCCTAGCATCCATTCAGGGCAGATGAGTGTCATGCTTTCCATCTGCCAACGACTGCCCCTCAGGTCTCACCTGTTGTAAAATTCTCTAGTCACTTCAGACCCCCCCGGCTCCACAGGGGACATGGAGCCCACAGTTTAAGGGGTCAGGGAGGACTGGACTGAGAGTCGGAGGGAGCTGAGGAAAAGCTCCAGCTCCAACGCCCACCCCTCCTTCTTCCGCCTCTTCTCTCCCCTTTTCATTGAACAGACTTTAACACAAACACAATTGGACATGCTGGAAGGCTCACAATGGCACAGAAGGGGGGGGGTGAAGTCATACTCTAGGCACGCATGGGAGCCTAGGTCAGGGGGCAATCAACAGCACCCCTGGCTACTGTGTCTTAACCCCTCGAAATAAAAGGCAATCTCTGGAAAGGGAAGAACGATAGAGACTGGGGAGAGGGAGTTGAAGCGGGGGTGGTTGTGGGAGGAGGGGGGGGGGGATTTTCTCTTCTTACTTGGCATTTTTAAATAAAGCTGCCAAGGAAGTTGGTGAAAAGCGGCGAGGTAAATGAAAAATTTCCTCCTCCGCTAAACTCTTCCCACGACAGGGGTGGACCTTTTTAAATGTAAACAGATGTCTTTTAAAATCCTCAAGTGGCATGTGGAGGCGCACAGCCAATCCCCACCTTCTACAGCAGCCTCCGCTGTAGCCCCGAAGCAGGGCTTGCTTCACCCAACAAACTAGGGCTGAACCAATGTTTTGTTTTTATTTTTCTCCCACAAACCTGCGGCATGTGGTTGTATTCACAAGTTTTTAGACGGGTTGAGCGAGTCCGGGGGCACCAAGTGTAGTTTAAGTATAGTTTTAGCAGGCCAATAAACATGTTCTTCAACATAACATGAGTTGTTGCCAAGCGCCAAGCCCACAACCTAATTTTCCCTATTTGATGGATGATTCATCAAAGGTGCAAGTGTGTGTGAGAATGAGAAAGAGAGACGGGTTGGGGTGGGGGGGGGCATGGAGTGAGACGGAAGAGACCGGGACAGATTAGGGGATGAGACAAATGACCCATGTGATATTGTCAAATAAACAGAAATCCCAGCTACCTATACGTGCACACAATGCACTGAAGTAGTTTCGGTAAAACCGCTCCGAACACATCCGCCCCCCGGCTCCTGAGATCGGCTGCAGAGACGTCCCAGTCTCCTGTTTATTTTCGCACAGAATGTTAACACAGCGCGCATTCCTCTATTCCCAAATTACTGTGTTAAATTACCGTTGGAGGGAACTGCTGTTCCCTAGAGGAGCAGGCTGGGAGACACGACAAAGGAAGCGGTAGTATCCCGCCGATTGCAAACACCTGTCGTCCTGCGGGCTGTTAACACCTCTCTGTTTACAGTGGGGAATGGGGCTCACCTTGATCCCCCCCCCCAAACACACACACACACACACACACACAGGCAAAGGAACTGACCATAACATGCTGGGCACAACTTTAGGGCTCACTTAATTAGCCAGAGCGACAGCTATTCTATTTTTTTCTCTCTGAAAAATATTAATGTTTGTTTGCAGCAAAGACAACAAACTGTATTTAAACACCAAGTTTGTTATGACATTGTAACAAAAAGCCAGACAACATGCAACAGCCCTCATCAAAGTACATTGAGGAATTCCCTTTAAAAAGCTGAGATGTCGATTACCATGACAGATCTGCAGTGTTGTCAGGAGGTGGCAGGAAGAGAGGACTTTCAAAGAGACCTCTTTGAAGCAAATGCAAATGAGGCAATGGAACAAGGGACACATCTGTTTGGTTAAGGCTGCAACTTTAAATATCAATAGGACTGGCATTATTTAATCCAAACTGTTTCAGTTAAAGGGGGGGAAACAACAAATGGCCGATATATTAAAAAACAAAAAGTCTCTCTAAGTAAATAAGACTCCCTTTCTCTCTGCCCCGGGAGGAAGGCGGAGGACCGTTATTTGAGGTTTAAGGTGTGTCCGCACCTTGCACGTATTACACCGCACACGCGCTGCGGGGACGGAATGCGAGGCTTCACGCAGCCCGTAAAGAAACATGCCACTCTCCACATCAGTCACCGGGCATCCACAGAAAAATGAAACCACCAGCAAACCCCCACGCGAGAAAATAAAACCGTTTGGTCCCCTTTAATCCACGGGGGACCATTTTTAGCACCCCAGAAAATAGCGAGTAGCGAGGACAACAGCAAAAAAAATGATTTCTTTCTCAATAATATTAAAAAAAGAATTATATCAACTTGTAAAAGTCTTCTGACATTAGGCGAAATGAATGCTACGGTGGCTATTACATACAAGAAAGCTACTTTGTGATCGGACCTTCGGAGAGAGCCACTCTTTAACCACATGAACACTATTTCGACCCCTCGAGGACCTCGCCGAGCTCCGCGCGCATACACGCAGAGGATGTCGTGTAGCACGCGGGGCTGCGTCGCAATAAGCGATAAGAGAAACCGAGCGTGCTCAGAGGCTTGGTCCCGCTGCCCTTATATGGGCAGCGCTCGCCCCGTTCACACAAACAGCGCGTGAGAGCTCACTCGTTCTCCGGAGCCTCTGGGTGCCCCGGCATGTTTCTACCGCGCGCTGTTTGTGTCGCTACTTTGGTACCGAAAGGCCGCTGTTGTACGAAATGTACGGAACAAAAAAACAGCGCAATAAGTTGGGAGGGTGAAGTAGAAAGAGACCTGTAATCAAAACGGGATTCGACAAAAAAAATCTTCCTCCTTGTATGCGTCAAAACATGAATAGTGTGGTCGATGTTGTAACGCTAATATGAGGAACACAGAGTGCACCGTTAAATACGGGGCTGGGATGCGTTTTGTCCGCCCGTGAGGTGCAGCAACAGTGTCCTGCCGCTACCTGCTACTCGTGAGCGAAATAAAGGAACAACAAGCCAAACAGTTGCGTTCACTCTGCTCCAAAAAGCAAAAGCCGTGTCTGGGACATGTTCGACACAACAAGGAAAGCAAATTACACGTATTGTTTTTCTTCTCAGACCCTAATTATAAAGAAAAGACAATCCGTCCGTCGAGGTCCGCAATAACAATAACAGGTCCGAGTTCAGCGGTGGGCTCAAAAACTCGACAGAATGAAACAAAACCATTGAGCACAGAGTACGAGGGGCAGGTGAAAGTGTACTAAAAACGAGTAAAATAAGTATTCAAGTGCCGGGAGCAGCCGGTCCGCTCGCAGCCGGGTGAGGTGCGAATAACGGTTTCCAGAGCAGCGGACCGCTAGGCGGAGGGAGAGACGCGACCAGGTATAACGGTGCACCGCGCTGCAATAGAGCGCTCCCTGGCTACTTCACGCCACTTTCGGTCACTAAAAAAACGGAGTCCTCGGCTGCCAAACTTTTTGCAGAAATTACCGGGACCGTTTCCCCGAAACAACAGCTCCGCGTCGGAAGTCGCTCAACTCACCGTTGTTCCTCCTCGGGTTCGCCTGCTTTCTGCGCTTACACCTGGGGCCATCCGCCATGATCCTTTCGCTGTGTCTAAATGCTGTCGGAGAGTCACCTCCTCTCTCACCCCCTCGCCCCCCCTCCCTCCCCACCCCACTTCACCTCCCCTTCTCCGCACCTGGTTTACGACACACTCAGCTTTACGACATCACCTTCCCGCACCTCCCGACTCACACTGGCTGAACCGTTTCGTGGTATGTTGTGGGAGTGAGAGGGATCAGTACCCTGCCTTTAACTATCATGTGCGCAACACACCAGCGCTCTACGTCTTTTCAAAGAATTATGGGAAAAGGTACACGTCTAGAGGTGATACTGCTTTGTGTGCCCAGTGGTTTGCATTCATTATAACCGTCTTATACGTCCGTATGAAAATACTAGAAATACTTCATATTTTTGTTAACTTTTTTAAATTTTTGTAAAAAAAAAAAAATAAGACAAATTAATGTCATTTTGAATCTTACACACAAAAACACATGATTGGTTGAAGATGAATTAATTCCTGACATAATCTCTGCACATCATTAAATTATATGCACGTTCGAATATGTCTTTTTGATGTTCAGCTTTAACCTCCCGACCTGTTGTCTACATCCATGCATGTGTGTGTGCGGCACAGTTCGAGGGCAGCAGTCAGAACTGAGCCTGTGTGTACGTGTGTGAGTGTGAATGAGTTTTATAGAGAGAAAGAGCGAGGTCATGAGACTGTCATCACTGATTCAATCCTCCACCTAAAGAAAAACCCTGCTGTTCTCCTGGGCCAAGCTCGCTGCAGCGGACCGGACAAACCTCTGCATGCGCACACGCACACACGCACACACGCATGCACACACGCAGATGCACACACACACACACACACACACTTATCACAGTAGGCTCTGTGTAAATAGACAAGAATCCAGGATCACATGTTTGAGGTGAATTTCTCCTGCAGACACATAGTGACAAGGAAAGATGGAGTTTACAAACTTGCCAGAGTGAAACGATGCCTGAGATCTCATGACATGCAATTATAGGCCGTAGCCGGCTGTGGCTCCTCTGAAGGCAGATGACTGTAGCATTTCTTGTGGCTGGACCTCTGGTATGTGAGGTGCTGTCATCGGTCAGTCCACGTGAAACCAGTTTCTCCTCGATTTAGGCGTTCTATATTGATTGTACCGATGCCGGGAAATATTGCAATCACTGAGGACATTTTAGCAGGGTGAAACTGAGGTCTGACGTTGGCTTTCCCGCAGGATACATTTGGATAATGGCTCCTTCATCTCCCTACACAACCATAGATATTATGTCACAAGGGTACGATATGAATCTGCCTATCAAGCACTCAGACCGTGGGTGACAGACTCTTTACGGGACTATCGGCTTATCATTGGGCGACATGTGACAGCGTGTGTACATAGGACGGCAGTTCTCCAGGCTGAATAATTCAGTAGCAGTAGAGCGGTCCAGCTTCTCGGGGCAGGCTGCCCAAATAGAGAGTAATAGCTCAAGCATAAACAACAACTCAAGGCTTGCTCCAGGTGGCCTCTTCCACCAATCAGACAGCCCGTCTGAGAGGGACGTGGTTTGAGGGGAGGGTGCCCCAGAGTCTCTGATTAAAAAAGGCTGCAGAAACAGTCGACATCAGCAAAGATCAATGACGAGACGCTTTGCTAACCGTGCAGTCTCAGGCTGGAAAAACAGGGATGCCTGTTATCCAATAGCAAGTCTGGTTTTCTCCCATTTTCCTTGGATTCCGACACTGCTATAGCGCAGGGTCATTTTTCAGCGTCTGTGGAAAACAAAGTATAAATATCGTGCAACCGCTACTTGAACATAAGAGCCAGAAGACATCTCCACGTTGTGTTTTGACAGGGAGCTGGAGGAAAACGATGAAGGGGGGGGTAAGATTTATTTCCTCCAAAATTGCTGTGCGTTTTGCACCAGAGCAAATTAATTCACTGGCGAACACGTAAAACGTGGAACTGGTTTCAGTGTTGGATACGCACATGCTGCCCATGTCTGAAAATCCTGAAAATGGCCACTTCACTCTTAAAAGTCCCACCTCTGCTCATAAAGACAGCATGTATTTTTGCTGTAAAAGCCCTCCGAACTATCCCCAAAGAGATCACACAAGTTCCGTCCACTTGATTGGCAACATCGTCTGAACCAAATTGGGCCTTGAAATGGAATCAAGAGCCTGAAGCCTGCTCTTCCTAATGGGAGCAGAAACAGAAGTGAGGAGGGGCATCGGGGAGAGAGGGGGTGAGAAGGGGGGGATAAGCAGCCATCCTCCACTACATTAAGGGATCATGCTGCTCCCTGAAAATGAGTATTGATCCTCTTAGGCCCGGGATCGTTTAGGAGATTAATGTGAGTAGCGCTTGAGCTCCGCGGTCCTCCACGCAGGACCGGGGGAGGGCTGGGGGGGTCATCTCAGTGGGACAGCCTGACCTGGAGTAGCCTATCGGGTGATTGGGTACAGAGGGCCTGGTGTGCAGCTGGGAGGTTAGGGGGTTGGTGGTGGTGGTGGGGGATTGTGCACATCCAACCAACTTAGCTCTGTGCCATCTGGACTGTTGGGTAAAAGTATCAGATGGGACGTCCACGGGTCGGGAAGAGAAGGGGAGAGGTCGTCAAATAGAAACAGTCTGGTAGGAGAAGCGAAAGTGTGCGAGGAGCAGGCAGGACAAATAGAAAGGCAGCGAGCGAAGCGGAGGAAACGAGAGCAAGGGAGAGGAACTGAAAGTGCAGAGAGAGGACGACGGGCAAAAGGTGCCCCCCACCTCCACTTCCAAATAGAGAGAGGCAGTGATAGAAAGAGACACACAGCAAAGACTAAACTGCTTAATCTCTCCCAAGGGACGGCAGCTCGATGTGAGGTCCTCCGCCTACTCCCCTTTTCCACAACCCCCCCCTCCACCATCTAGGCCATGGCACTCTGCTTAGCTGCGGTTATCCAGCTAAAAGATACAAAGACACACACATGCACACACCCACCCACACACACACACACACACACACACACACACACACACACACACACCTACACACACATTTTTAAAGTGCTCCGGTGAAGCCCAGAGTGCAAATGATACTGCGGAGAAAAGATCCATTTCAGCCTCAAAGTGAAACGCCACACTGCACGAAAAAGAGCGGCGAGAATAAGCCGGTGTCGGAGGGAAAACCTGTTTTCTTTATTGGTTTTATTTATTTATAAATTCCGCTCCTTATAATCTGGCTCGCGGACGAATAAACAGATCTCGTTATTAGCCTGAGAATGTTCCCAAGTCTCTCTGTCTCTTGAGGTTGGGCCCCTTGGGTTGAACCGGTTGAAACAAATGTCAGCCAAAGTATTCGGCAGTAGTTGAATAGAGGTCTGACAATCCAACAATGCAATGTTTTGAGGATAAGATGCCGATCTCTCGGTTTCCCAGCAGCTGGCTTCCGTCTTCTTCTATGGATTCTTCTCGGGACAGGAAGTGGCTGACACACTTATGGAGGGAGCCGCGCCCCAAACATCTGAGTCAGGGGATCACGGGACAGAAAGTGGTACATCCCAAAGTGAGTGCTACTCTTGTATGAAAGGGGAACTCCACAGTTTCTGTTTACCTGTCATGAACAGCAACAACTGGTGCTCCAAAGTCTGAAAAAAGATTCACCCGGTTGATGTTATCAGGCTTGGACTTAGGGACCCAAATGTTTTCAACAGAGAGCACACATTCAAAAGTGTCAGCAGGGAAGAATAAAATTTGCCTCTGCTGCCCCAAAACTTATGATACGATTCATGTTTACTCCATTACATTTATTTAACATCCCTACCCACTTTACAAACTAAGATTAGTTAACAACGGGAGCATTCATTTACAGTGTGTAAATTACAGTGGGGAGGAAATTACAATTTCCCTACCATTACGGTGGGACACTTCAAGACCAACCAAGGTAACCTTCATAACAAATAAAGAGATTTGGATTTGTAAAATTTGTGTAGTGTACCACTCAGTCAAAGCCAAAAGCTCTCTGGGGAATAGACGCACGACAGGAGGTGGATAAGCCCCCCTCTGATGGTCAGCGTTACACGAACAATACCCCAAATCCCCCCCCCCCACAGCCATGATTCCACGGGGGTGAGTGGCCACGGGCCTGAGAGCTCCTGACCGGGTGAACGTAACGCCGCCTGTCTCCGCTGCAGGCCAAGATATATACTTGTTTTGGCTAGCTGGACTTGTGTGTATGTGTGGCGTTATCCTAACACATGCACATACACATTAACTCACACTCACTTGGTGCTCCAGACAGTCTCGCCACAAGTTGTCTCCCTCCCCCTGTGACTGTCAGAAAGGAGACAGTCCTCCTTTGGAAGGCCCAGGGTAGACTGCGGTATTTATTAGAGCGCCTGTTGCATTTTACTCTTCATTTGTTTCCCTGTGACTGAAACGCCATTTGAACACGCCGCAAACACGTCGAAGCGTTATTTTTGGAGGCGTCTTCTCTCACAGTTGAAAATCCTGGAGCAAAATAAATATAATAAAACTGTAACTGGGAATCCAGTTCACCTCATCTGAACACCTTGGGTGAACTGGGAATTCAGTTCACCTCATCGACATCCAGTTCCGAGGCAGCAAAGACATGTTTAGCAGATTCTTTTAAGCTTCTTCTGCGAGTGTTTTTTTCTATTCCAACCTGTAAGGAATTCCAATGAGATGTGGAAGTTCGGATTTGGATTGTGCATTGTTAAAGGGTCATAGGGCATATTTTGCACTAATGAAAACATGTGGCTAGTTTCTGTTTCATTTGCTCATGGTTTGAGGTTTCTGTCTCTGCTGTGAAGGTGGGTGAGATTTCACATTAATGACAAAATGTGTTACAAGTCAACCCCGGTTCATTGGTGTGAACCTGGCTCAACGTAACTACTTTCTACCAAGGCAACTTTCCTAAGAAAAGCTGTTGTTGACCAAAGAAAAATGTCACCCCGGTGACCCGATCAAGAGGGCAGGCAGGTGAAACATTTCATGCTTGTCCATGTCATACATATAGTAAAAAACAACAACAATACATAAAAATAGATAAATCAACAAAAGAGGCTACATTGACACAGATTTTTAAAAAGCATTTCATGATGCAATGTTTTAAACTGGCCAGATTGAGATGGAGCATGCAGTTGATGCCCTGAAAAGGAAAATACTCCCATCCTGCATCCTGGGAATGGCAGGTGAAGAACATCTGACTGGACAGGGACATACTTGTTCCTTCATTGGGTCGAGGCTCCACTATATTCATCGGCTAATTGATAACCTTTTGTGAGTGCTGTGGAGCTGATTGTAAAATAGGTTTTCAGTAGGTGATGTGGGCAAAAAAAGAAGAGCTAAAAAGACTTCATATTACAGATGTTAATTTGGGCCATTGTTAAAACGACAGCAAAGTTTTTGCAGCTCTGAATTGATTTGTCTAAAATTCCATTCACCACTGTTAAGAGGCAGAAATCTCAAGAGAATAAACCAGCTTCACTTCAAATCAACACTTGACCAAACAAAATCTGAAAAAGCGCACCTTTCATTGAGGGATAACGTGACCTTTTGACGTTATCAGGTTTCTTTCCCCATATGAAAGCACTTGTCTTATACGGTGTGGCTATATAGAGGCGGTGTGGCTATATGGGTACAATGGGAAGGTTCTGTGGGTGAATAATGTGTGGGTGGTTTATGTTTGTGTGTGTGCTTGTGTTTCATTCTGTGATAGGCCACAGCTGTTTTCACTGGATACATATGAATACTGCACACCTACTCTTTTCCCACACACTCACGGAACATCAGAGCGTTTTTTTTTCCTCCCTCTGTACACGAATAGCGGCGAAGAACTATAAACGAACATCCAAAATGCAAGCAAATTAGTACGGTGTCCCTTTACTCAACTTCTTCATATTAAGCCCCGGTTGTCAAACAGATTGTCTCCGGTGCTCCGAGCAGCCCGCGCTGTGAAACAGTTCTTATTAAGGGAGGATTGCCATGGGCCTTAGGCTGGTGGCGTAATGTAATTTCACAGCTCAGCGTCCGTGCAGCCACTTCAGGCTCAAACCTCGGCCACCCACACCTTTACAAGAGCCACGAGAGGCGCTGAACGGGTGACAGGCCGCTAGGAAGCTTTAGGAGCGAGGGGGGAGCCCCAATATGAAATTCCTGCACAGGAAATGACTGCATAACAGCACAACAGCCTGCAAGGCTTTGGAAATAAACATGCAGGGAGATAGTCCTCGTTGAGGCGTTTTGTAATGAAATGTGGGGGACGGTGAGAGAGTTAGCGGGTGTGGAAGGGTTTACAGAAATCAAATGTGATTCTTTCGGTTAGATCATGGAAATGATCAGAGATGCATTCCACAATTCCATTCAATTACTGAATTATTCTAAAGCTTTTCTTAGCTATTTTTAAAGAAAAGTACAATGTAAAGAATGTTAGATACACTCATACTATCTGTTGAAGGAAAGGACATAGATGCTTAGGAAGATGTTCATAAAGGACAGAACTTTAGTAACACTACTCATCACAAATATCTATAGAAGCAATAGATGTGAGGACATTCCCACAGATATGCACATGTGTATTTGAACTGTTTTCTACCCTGATATGTTGGTTTCACCACTTTCTTTCAGAGTCTCTTTGCTAAACTTACTAAATGGCTGGAGTCAAGAGCTTAACCTACCTTAGCGTGTATACTGAAAATAAGAGGAAACATTAATATAATCTATTATTTAGGTATTTAATCCAGACTGGTTGTTATTCAACAAATATCCTTACACAACTATCCAGCTCTGTATCTAAACTTTAGAAATATGTTTGGAAATATGCTTATTTGTTTTTGTCCAAGATTACACACACATTTCATTCACATCTCTGTGTTCGATATGAAGCGAAAGGTGGTTAAGAGAAAGGGGAAAGAAATTCCTTATAAGCACCTATAAAGCTCACAAACAACATTTAACCAACAGTGTGTCCTTAAAATCTTGACCCTCGCCTTTGACAAGTGCCTTTTGCATATAGCCACATGCCTTTAAGGTACAAATGTAAATAGGGGAAAACAGCTCTCCTGGATTGGTTGCGTATAAGTACCTTTAAGCTTAACTATGAACGTGTTCTAGCTTTTCCACATGCTTCAAACCTAATGTTAAGCTAAGCTCACTAGCCACTACCTGGAGCTTCATGTTTACTGTCATGTCTTCTTATGTTATCAGTATATCACAAAGGTTTCTACCTATTTCTTTGACATGCCCGCTTTGAAAGTGGGGCCAGATTCACATGCCGGTTCTCACGTGACAATGACGATTATGGACCCATCGGTCCATAATCCATCATATTAACTCCTTGCATCACTGGTGGACTCAGTTTAAAAAAAATAAAAGAACAAAGAGTACAGGTACATTCTTTCTCTATCTTGAACCAAAATTGTGGCTGAAACAACGGATGACACAGAAAATGAGCAAAACACAGCAATCAGCCCAACCTCCACGTTACGAGTTACGAACAAGAGACGCTCATGCTTATTCAGTGTGTCCACTGAGGTGTGTAGCCTCTTCATTTAATATTTCCATAAGGTTGCATATGAGTGTACGCCAGGCAATCCTTGTAATAAGGAGGTAATGTATTCTGTGCCAATGGCAAAAAGGTACGCTTGAAACATCCCTCACAGGAGCAGTGAGTTTTCTTCTTGACAGTGGACACATACATAATTAAGCCAACTAGAAAAAAATGAATATTTCATCTCAAAGCATTTTCATCTCCAAACATCAAAACACCTCAACGTCTCACATAATGAGCAAGGTAAATCAGTTCTATTCACAGAGGGAATAGGCAACAAGGAGTACTCACTCAAAGCACCTTGCCTAAAAAATAGATCAGCTCGGGAAGAGAAGAGGGGCAACTCAAAACACTTCTCCGTGTATTTTTGCCAGAATACTCAGTGTCCTTGAAGGAAGTGGCCGTTTTGAAATTTAAAAAAGAGCTAATTCTTTCCTAGGATTGTTTGCCTAACCAAGTCTTTTTTGGTGCAAAGCTATAATTGTGTTATTTGTGTTACATTACACCGTGAGTCTTAATGCTTTGTGGCCTGATCTGACTGTAACTCATACTGACCTATAATTAACAACATATCCTCCGTGAGTCGCCGGAGGACTTTTGGCCTTACGGACACGCAGGCTCATGCCAATGGAGAGGATAAATTGTTCCATAACAGTTCCGCAGTTGAGCTTTTACTAGTGTGGTCCACGCAAGCGTCAGCTTTTCTCCATTTCTGCGATGGCATCGACTGTGATAGGTCTGAGTTTCCGAAGAACAGCTTGTATTATAGCTCTAAAATGGCTGTGTGGTATGCAGGGGGGGAAAGGAGATGCTGTGTTTAGCGCAGCAACAGCAGCCCCCCTGCGCTTGAGAGAATTACTTTGACCGTCAAACCCTGACTCAGACTTGCTCCCCGAACACCTTCATAGATAGGGAATTAACCTGCCACAGCTTGAAACGCTTTACTGAGCGCTGGTCGATACTGTCATTATCCTAAAGCAATTCTTAATTCTATTTGGCCCTGAGCTGAAGATCCTTGTATTGATCACAAAGTACAGATGACACAACTACTCTTTTTTTTCCCTTGTTAAAAAAGACAGCTCTTATGCGTCCAATGCAGGGCCACATGCGCTGCAGAAGAGTAGAATATAATTTTGAATGTTGGAACATGTGTTTCCGTGTGACACCTGACCAAGTGTTACAGTCATAAGGCACCAATGCTAGTGAGTGATCAAGGGTAACAGAAAAAAAGCATTTGTCTTTCATATCCTGTTTTGAGAGATGAGAGATGTTGATAAAACTCGCCGAGCTCCATCAGCATGAAACAGTGGTGACAACACCTGTACTGCAGTTCCTGGTTGCGCGTCTTTGTTCTTGAGGCTTCTGACATGCTGCTCGAAAGAGACAGAGAAAGACACAGAGAGAAATCCTGAGCAGCATGAAACTGAATACATCTTTTTCTATCATCCGCACACACACACACACACACACACACACATACGCACGCACGCAAGCACACACGCACGCACGCACGCACACACGCACGCACGCACACACTCACACACACACGCAACATGGCCACCTGTCACAGACTATACACTGAGGCCTGTGACAGTGGTTAACAGAACAAGACACGTGTAGCCCCAGGTGACTCAAATTGCAAAACTAACAACACCATGCTTCATTGCACCAAGAAATACCAGTAATAAGGGCGTGTATGGTGTGACATTGTCAATTCACATGCATGTCTAAGTGTGCTCATGGGTATACATCAAGGTCACTCCATGCATCCTAACGCAGCCCTTTTTACATTTTTTATTAATTAATTAGGTTGGGACATCAAAATATAAAGTTCAAATGGATATGTAATCATGTTTATTTCACGAAGGCAACGTGCGTGAAGCAACATCTACTCCGAGGGGACTCCAGGAGGCTTTCCTCCTGATGAAAACACACAAATCTGCGTTAAAACCACAAACATTACCAACTTTTCACCATTCTTATTCATTGGCAATACAAGAAACTAATTCTGAAAGGATGCAACAAGTACTAGCCAATCAAAAGCAGTGTAGGGCGGGTCTTGGCAGAAAAAAACAAATATCAAACTACTGCAACTAACAGGTGGCACAACTGCAGACAGCTGTGAAACAAAAAGGTACAGTAGGTTTATCAGCAGCGTGCGGCCAAACGTTGTGTACTCCGGCTCTTTTGTATTGTAATATTCCATATTGACTTGTGAAGGGGTAAAGAAGACAAAAGAAAGAATATTTTAATCAATACATAAATGTTTTTGATTCTAGCAATAAGAATCAAATATTAGTGGGAACATTTGGGAGTAGCAATTACAGCAGTATGAGAAGGGATGCTGTTGGGCCCCTTATGACCAGCAGCACTCCCATGACCCCACTTTATTTATACACACATACATTATGTGTATATGAATAAAACGTTTAGGGCCCCTCCACTAAACAATGCCAAGCCTTAAGATGGAGGACTGGTTTTGGCAGTAGTTTTGTCCCTTCTAAAAAAAGCACCATGTTGAATGCTATATATATATATATATATATATATATATATATTCCTCTGAGACTAGAAGGATGATCCATGTCATAGTAATAAATATACTATTGCCTAAGTTTATGTTGTATTTTAATGGTGCAAATTACTAAATGAAATATGCAATAAATGTAATGAGTATAATCAATATACAAGATGCTTTTCCCCCCTTTTCTCCCTAGTGTCTCCATCTGCTTGGTAAGCCTTGATTGTTGGGACCAGAGACTATTTGTTGGGACCTACATACCTGCCAGTAAATTAACTATTCGGATGCATGCAGTTGATCCACTGGAATATACAAATCGTGTAAGTATAATAAGCCTGTGTTTTCCCCAGAGGGTATTCTGTCCATCAATTAAAAATCCAACAGAAAAATCCCATTGACTTTTATCTTGGGAACCAGCAGTGCAATGTTGCAGCTCTCGGACTTTAAGGGGCTTCTCATGAAGAAAAGTCACAGGAGGGCCCTTTTGCTTGGCATTTTAATATATAGAACATTTTCCATTAGCGACTTATTTTTGTGATGAGTAGTGTTTCGTTTACTGTAATAAACAAGCCGAAAAGTTTTTCCACCCTTCTTATTTGTGGTATTCTGCCGTCCCCAAAGTTAGACATTAGGCCATTGTTGTTGTTTGTGCGTGCCTGCAGTGTTATAGCAACTTTATATTATTGTTATAACGTCTTAAAATCCATTTACTGGACCTCTTTAATATGTGGGACGTATACAGGTAACTGCACAGCCGCTCATTGGCTGCGCTGGCTGGGCAAAGCAAAGTATGTCCCCGGGGTATCATGGGCCGTACCACTTCTGCTACACGGGGTTGCACTAGGAAATGGGCGCCACGAAATGTTGATTCACCACCCGCTAGAAACACATATGCTTACTAAAGCACAATCGACTGGTTATTTGAATTCATTTAATCATTTTGCGAGGCATTCAAATGAGGAATTGCAATGAAGTTCTAACTCGGTCATGTTTATCACACCCACTGGATCAAGTTAATGGTTGGTTCAAAAATGGCTGGCGAAAAACAGTTAAGAGGATCGACGGTTTTACCAGGTATTTACGACAAAATGAGCGCGTCGTAGCTTGAAGGCGCTTCCTCCACATAGCTGGGGATCCAGGTGAGCCATGTTTAATGTTAATCCAACATTTAACACCCAACCCGCTGCTGTTGAGACAGGGAACACGAAGCCGAAAGGTGCTCGTTTGCAATGTTATCGCGGTAGCATTTACATGCAGCAGCTAGCAGCTTTAGCCTAGGTGTGCATTAAGAGCACTAATGACAGCTACAAACTCAGATATCGGTTCACGCCAAGTGGTATGCTATTTTGTTGTGCATGCATTTGCACGCACAACAAAACAGCGGAGACATGTATGGCTCTGTGTGTGTCGCTAACACAGAGCAGGCCTGCGGCTAACCCTGCAGCTGTGCTCTCATCGCATTAAAACGTCATCAGACACGGGCTCCCCACAGTGATATCTGCACACAGACTTCAGCGACATCTGATAAGATGTGCAGACAACAGATGCTGCTCTGACCCCCAGTGTGCTCTGTGAAATAACCTCCCTCCTGTCCTCATGTCAGCAGTGCTGGCCTCTGTGCACCTCTGCGTTTAACAGATGTGAACCTCAACTTTGGTTTGTGCTCTTGTTAAATGAATGTCGTGCTTTTAGGGAGATCATCTATAAGTACCATTTAAAGATGGTTCTAACTAACATTGTGGTTATTTTGAATTATTTGGCTGCTGAAAAGACCGATTTGTGCTGTGTGAGCCACTTTGGATTGTAAGTACAGAGCAACAAAATGCAGTTCAGCAACCAGAAGTGCAACAGTAGTAAGTACAAATAATACAGGTTATAAGTTAGTGCATAGATATGGGATATACAGATTGATCGAGGTAATATGTACATATTATACAGGTTGATTTGTGCATTTAAATGTAGGTAGACTAAAAGCAAAAACTATAAGCATAATTTACTAAAGGCAAAATGGGCATATGATAAGTGAGGTGATACAGATTGAGTGAACGTTAAATAGGGCATCATAATGAACAATAGCTGCCTAACGTTACTAGACTAGTGAAATGCTCAGTTTTTAGTGCAAACAGATTCCAAAGTGTTTTGAGTGCAGGAAGGTCCTGCGCTCAAGGTCGATCATATGTAAAATTATTGCTGAGACCCCAGTGTTTGTCTACAAAAACAAAAAAGGTGAGGCATGGAATGTGATTTTCTCTCTATGTCCCACTAATGTGGCCTCACCACGTTGCAGACTTCTGTCGGTTGTCATCGGCTCACTAGAAGGCCAAGGAATTCAGAATTTTTTTTAATGGTTGTATTGGGAACATTTTGTGGTAACAGAGAGCGTGAAACTAATTTAAGAAGTTCAGTCAACTTTTCCAGCATTAAGACGAAGCGAAAAGTAGCTTTCGCTGACCTTTTGTGGACAAAAACTGGCCTTCCGCTGTTTCCCAACAAGAGCGGGAATGTGAATCTTAAAGGGGACATATTATGAACATTTTTTAGTGCTTGTACACGTTGATTTGGGTATCTGGCATGTCTACCGACCCAAAAACTCTGGAAAGAAACGGGCGATTTGTTATGGTTCTCGTATGTCAGAAACGTCATCTTTTGGTGACTGAGCTTGAACTTTTTTTATCATTCTTTCGTCACAATGAAATTGCCAAAGCACTTCTCTTCATTTTTTCAAATCTTGAATACACTAGCTAGCTAGACTCTTTGTTACCACAGATGTTCCTAGTAGAAACATAATAAAAAAAGGATTCACCCAGACTCTGACAAAAGTCTGACTTGCTGCACCTTTTCCGAAAGTGGCTCACACTGCACAAATCGGTCTTTTCGTATTTGGTAAAACTTAAGAGAAAGTCCCCCACGACCCAGCCGACACCTACTCCATACTAACTGTCGCTGTACTGACGGTTATTGTAGTTAGCAAATACTGCACCAGTTACTTTTCTTTTCTCACCCACTCGCTCCACTTTGACTGCTCAGGTGGGGGGAATACTGCTATTGCATGTGTCATCAACAAGTTGTGCTTCCATCTAAATAGAGGTCAATGTTGGTTTACAATCCTCACAAGATTACTTTTCCTCTTTTTATATTTTAACAGCTAAGTTTGCTTACAAGGTGAGAATGGACTTGAGCATTTGTAAAACCCGGTTACTTTAAGTGACTAACAGAACATGCTGTCAAAAGCTTTTGCTGACCCTTACAGAAACAAGAGCTGAAAGAGAGACGAATAACGATAGTTGTACGCAAAAATAAGTTTCAGGTTTACAAATATCTGAATTAGAATCTTATTTTGGTTTTATGTTATGGTAGATGATCTAAATATTTGTTGGATTTTTTTCATAAAACAGCTTCTTTATTTTCTCATGAACATTTTTTTTAAAGTAAGGATTGGTAATAATTTAGATTTTGTTAGAATTTCTTGCTCCATCCCAACATAAATCAAATGAAACAAATACCCTGACAAAAGCGAAGAAGGAAAAACCTTTACTACTGCACTGCTTTTGACACTATGTAATTATACATGCGTGAAGTATTTGTCTAGCTTACTGGAATGCAGTGTCTGTGACTATCTCAGTCCATATGGAAATGTAACTAATACAGCTAGTCCTGCTAGCTTGTTTCATTAATGAAGCTAGTGCTGCGAGCTGCTTTCATCTTGTTTATCTTTAATCGAAAGTAACTTGCTAATTCAACTATTAATACAATCATGACCGTAATTGAAAAATTATTATATTAGTATGCATTATACAATTACGTGTGTTATGGTGCCTGCAGAACATTTTAATATCAACCAAACAACACATTTCATTTTGTCATTTTGTTTTTCTTAATTTGAGGGAACTGACTCTTTGATTAAGTGACTGCTCTCTGTCTGCTTTATGAGTGCTGGTTGTGAAGTGCAGGTCACTTCAGTTAAGCAGAGTAAACGCACCATACAGTTCATGTAAGGTCACATTTGATGCTCACCCATATACTGTATACTGGCTGCAGTTCAGTTTACTGTTCTTCTCACGTTAGTGAAATGTTTTGGTTGTTTGTCAATATTTTTTTTGCAGACTCCGAGCTCTTTAATGATGAGTCAGCGTGAGGAGCGCTCTCGTTCCTACAGACACTTCTCTGCTCACTGTGGCGAAATGCATCAACCGCTACAAAAAATGTCTTCTAGTCAAACATGCATGCTTTGGCAATAAATGGTTCTGATTCTGTTACTGTCTCTCGCATTAACCATTGTCAAATGCACAATTATTAAGAGTGTAAGGATCGCGCAGTGTGCTCTCATGTATCACAGGAATTTGAGTTTTGGAGGGATGAGCGGGGATGCTGGCATCCGGGGCTACACGCATGACATGTGAGTGCCGGGAGCGTTTGCTTTGGCCCGGCCGGCTGTTCCGCCGTGGTTTCACATGTGGCCGGGCGAGCAGCTTGGAAGGCAGGATAGGAAACTTGGATGCTTGTCTAACATTTCAGTTCAATCACAACCAAGATGGTGTTGGGTAAATGGACGGACTTTGACTAACTCAATCCAGACTTTGAAGTAAGCTAATGGGCAATAACATAAACAAGAGGCTCGAAATCTGAGTGAATTGTACACAAGGGGTGTGATTATACAGCCTAACATTCTGCATCGAAGTTTGGTTGGCCGCTGGTCGAGACATGGCCTACTTTTTCCAATTATGTAATCTCGGCATTATGGGTAATTGTTAAAACATAAAAAACGAGGGTTAATCCAGCGACGCGTGCAAAGGCTAAGTCCTGTGCCATAAGTACATCATCTTATTTAAGTCTACTTGAGTAAAGCAGTAAAGATTTTTTTTATTTGCACTTGAATTCTAAGCAGCCGATATGCATCCTGGTCTGTTTAGTGCCGCCCAAAGATGTCATGAGCGGAAAGCAGAAGAACAAGGAAAGTGCATCTCCTGTCTGAATAATGAATGGAGAGCATATTGTGTTATAGAAAAAAGGGGAGGATGTGGTTCAGTAATAGTCTGGTGAACATTTCTCCCTCTTTCTAAATTGTGGTCTTGCCAGAATCTCTTTTCCAAGAAATGTAAGTGACACGCAAAGCCTGATACCTTTTCCGGGAGGTGGTGTGATTTTGTATTAGGCCACTCTTCTGGGCCTTTAGCAGTATTCCTAACTAGCTTCCACTTTTTGCAGACCGTTTAGCCTGTGGCGTCCGTGGTTCGAAGTGCGTGGCGGTGTTGTTGCGTATTGGGTACAACCTGAGCATCGGCCCTGTGCAGTCGCCGCTACTGGCCGCAAGTCAATTCACTATGTCATTACATCATAACTTTCCACTAAAATGAAAAATTGGGTCAGACCGATTTTAAAAATGCAGGATGGCTTTTCTGAATCTTGTCGGGAAGTGAGAGAGCAGCCCCTGGTGAGGTGCCCTTGAGCAAGTTCGTTTTATGGAACTCAAAAGGGTTGAGCTGGCACTTCCGAACATTAGTGAATAGGCTCTGAAAAAGTAGTTTAACCACTGCCACGAAAAGGTCTTGCTGTAACAGCTATCGCAATCGCAATGTTTTTTCCTCTTCTTTTTTTACCATTTCCTTTTTTGTGTGTAGGTTATTTAAAAAAAATACTTTGGGATTGTATTTTGGGAGGGATATTCTTCAGAAACTCTTGTCCCCACTCAGTGGGGACATTCCGTATGTGTAATGCTTGTTATAAAAAATATTTTCCAGTTAAGCAGGGGTAGAAATTGATGCAGGTTTGGCTTGTATTCATGTAACTACTTATGTTGTTCTTTCTTATTTCTAGTGCTACAATCCATTTAGTGGATCAAGGGAAATCAAACGGCATTTAGATAACCGTGGAATTCTTTTAGGTATAAACAACAAACAAAAATGTCTCAATGCTCATTTCAGCATGAGACTATTGTTTTTAAGACTCCCTTGAAACATTGTGATGGTACCAATGTTTCTTAAAACATGATTTATTCAACACATTAAGATGAGCTGTCCATATGTCGCCAAGAGCAGTGTTTCCCCTAGGTTCACAACTTTAGAGAGGTGGGGGTGGTAGTAGGAGTCGGGCAGAATGTTCAGCCGACAGAAGGTGGGAGGGTAGTCACTCTGGTGCCCTCTGCCCCCCCTCTCAGCGTCACACGGACATATTTGCGAAATATTCCTTTCAGTGTCGAACTGCTGTGTGAAAAAATAACGACAAAACATTTGGAAAATAAATCATTTTAATTACACACTTTTTCAGCGTGGTTGGAGGAATTTCAGGGAGTGGGTGTTGTTTATAATGGAGGGGGAAACCCTGAAGAGTGTTATTTAGTGATGCATGGGAATAAATTATTAATGAAATTAACACCAAAACTTGTCTGGACAATGTCAGACTGGAGCTGGAAGGGCCCCTGGAGTAGCTTCTTACTTTCATAAAGTAAGTTAAAGTTGATCTACAATAGCATGCCAAAATAGTGGAACTAAATCATTTAGTCATTAAATGAAATGTGATGTAGTAATAGATGTAACTAAGGGATTCTCCGTTGCAGCATGGACAGGTTAATGCTTGCTTTAACGTGTCAGCCTTAACGTAGAAGTGTGCATTTACTGATGTCTACCAGTTGAAAATGGTCTTGGTTATTTTCAGACATTGGGGAAAATCCAAGTGGTTTTGGGGCTCTGAGACGGCCCTCGAATGGGGAAACTCAAGCCCACTCGCTCCTCCGCGGCCCCTCCCACGGCAAGGCTGGGTGCAGCATTCGCGTGGCGGGCAGACGTTCCCTTTCAATCCCCCCCCCCCCCCCCCCACCCCTTTCCTGTCATTTGGCCCCTTCCCAAATATACCGTGTAGCCCACCCCTCCCCCCCACCTCACCCTGCTCATCTTTCCACCAAATGCATGTCCATCTTTCCACCGTGCTTGTGTCTCTCTCTCCCAGCCTGTCCATCCCACAGCCATGATTCTTGCGATTCTAGTCAGGGTTGCACCTACTCCCTCCTGGCCCGGGATCATGTTACCCTGCCATTACTCAGTCCGCGACGGCGCTCCATGTCAGGCGCAGCGGAGTCTGCCTGCCCGCCTCCACGGACCTCAGCTCAACCACAGACGCCCCTGGTTGGTGGAGTCGCTCCAGCCTTGCCACTGACTCTCTGGAAAATGAAGCCGAGGAGCTGCAGTCTGAGAGCTGCATTTTCAATTTCATGCAGGGGGGGTGGGGAACTCCTGTACTGCAAGACAAATGGGTCACGCCCACGAGTCAAGAGCTTCAAAACAACAACCCCAAAAGCCTGCGTGTCCCACGCGTCACCAGTCACCCTGTGATTTGTGTGCCCCTTCATCGTTTTTATGGTTATGTAATGCCGGTTCCCCTCGAGTAAAACCTCTTGTTAAACCCGCGCCGCCCCGTTCCCATTAAAGTGAGTGATGCCGTCCCAGTCATGGTCTGCCCGCCCCCCCATACGGCACCCGGGACCGAATGGGTGCTCTGTGCTGGTGGCATGACACTGTAGAAATTCCACAGACTTGGCTATATTGGTCCCTTAAAGGGCCCATATTATGGAAAAATCACCTTTTCTGGGATTTGGGGTGTTATTGTGTGTCTCTGGTGCTTCCACACGCATACAAATCCATCCATGCTGTTTTGAGTGAGATACAGGTTTCTGAATTGATCCTGCCTTCAAGCTCTGGGTGAGCTGTTCAAAATCGCCTAGTTTTTCTACGTCACAAACCTAGATATTTGAATCACAGCCCGCCGCTGCAGCACTTGTTGAAAAATAATGAAAATATGGGCCATTTAATGCAAGCTGAGTGAATGAAAGTGCTAAATCTGCGTGGGTTCTTAGGTGGGTAATTTACGAGAGTCAGAGACGCTGTACGCTCGCGTCCCTCCGCCATTTGCCCTCTTGTAACTATTAGTCAACGACGTCGACTTTGAAAACGGCGTTGTATATTATAAAAGGATTCAGAGCAACGGGTTCATTCAGCATTGCAATACACTACAGGAGGTGTTGGGGGCGCTATCGCTTCTATTGTCTACATGCACCAAGGAAAAGAAGTTCAAGTTGAATTTGGGAAAACAGAGTTGTCGGTTCACAGCAGCACGACGGCAACGCACAGACATCTAAAACGTCTTCCACAACGTCTTCTCATGGGTAAGATTAGCTAACTAATGTAACGCTAGTCTTGTTAGCTTACCGTAAGGTTTACACTTGCGTGTCCCGTTGAGGATGCTTGCTAATGCTATTACTACGTTGCATAACGTAACATAAATCTGTGAATTATTGTCGTTTTGGTCGTTCTGAATAGTTGACGTTAACCTCCATTTTTGAAACGCAAGATTGTGGAAAAAAATAATTTCATATGAACACAATTACGAGAGATCTACTCTGTAAAAACCTACTAAAGCTTACAACGTGACACTTAAATCTGTTTTGTCTTTCTCTTTTTAGTACTAAGCAAAGACGCGTGCAGAAGTTTGTCCTTCAGAGGCTTGGAGGAGTCTGGAGAGGGAACATTCTCAACTTGCTCCTCACTTGCAGAGATTTTATTGCTATTTTGAGTTACTTTTAAAACTGTATTTGTACTTTCTCTTTTAAACACGTATTGGACTTTGTTTGTATTACTATTCAAATGTATTTATGATGACATTTGTATTAACTTGTTACTCAAATACATTTGAAGTTTAAAATCCAAAGTTATTGGATTGAAATAAAACAGCCACACGTTGCAGCCTCTTTGTTTGTTTCCACACTTTTACATTGTGGTAAATATAAGTTGATTACAAAAATAATTGTTAGTTGCAGCCCTAATAGGGAGTTGAGTTTTATTGAAGCTACGGCCTCCTCCTCCTTACTAAGACTGTTGTGCACTCCAGCGGAGACATAACTCCACCCTCTGCTCCTGCCGAGGTCTCGTCTCTGCTGTAATTTATTTAGGGTCCGACGTGTGCGCTTCCTGCTGGATGCGTGGCTAGCGCATCGTAGACCCGCTCAGGCTTGGCTAATGCTCCCTAATTGAAAAGGAAACAGTGATTTTTTTTTTTTGTTGGAGGCCAGTGGCTTGTGCAATGCTTGTCCCTCTGTTTGTTTTACAGTAATGAGACATTTGTGGGTGTTTCGGGGCTGGAGAGCGGAGTTGTTTTTAGAAATAGGAAGCCTGAGGGCCTACAGGGCCGTCACAGACGGACCAACGGAGTTGTGTGTTAAACTGTCTGCATGTGGATGTTATCTGTTGTTCTCCAACACCATCTCGAAAGCCCTACCCAGTTGGCCCATCTAATGGTAGACAACGTATACTTAATTTAGGCCAAATGGGGACATTTTGACCTTGGGTAAGGCTATTTAAGTGTGAGGAGGAAGAGTGTGGCATTACCTTTTTTATTTCTATCATTTCAAGCATTGACAACTTGAAATATATTGGATAGTAACAAGTCTAGCTTTGTACTTGGGCAGATAGTACTACTGTTGGATGTTTGGTCTGTTGAAATACCCCACTAATCACTAGTGTTTGGGGAGGTTATTGAAAGTGTGATACTGGTTTGGTTTAAGTCCCTTTTTTTTATAGTAGTAAGTATATTGTGAGAAAAGATATGTATTCAATAGGGGTCTAACGATTCGTTTTAACGATTCGATTTGTATCACGATTCGTGGTTGTCGATACGATTCAAGGACGATATTGGTTCATTTAGAACGATACGATCCGAAACGATTCAGTGACTTGAAATCGATTCAGTAACTTTTTAGCCAAAAATTCAACTAGTATGACTGAAATAGATTTCTGTTGTTTCTTGTAATGGAATCAGGTATCAATTAATTATGAATATAAAAAAACAAGTAAACAACAATTAATGGCAAATGCATTCACATTTTATTTGAATAAAGTGCAAACACTGCTGTAGCAGTGTAGCAGAAAAAAACCTGTGTTAGTGATATACACAAAAAACTCCCCTGCAATAATGGTTTCCCCCTACGAACCCCCTCTATTTCAACCCCTGTGAACATTCCCTCGGCTTTGCCGTGAAACCCTGAAGTTGAATCGGGACTCGGGACGGCGGTGGGCTCGGCTCAGTCCGCGAAAGCCTTTATCATTAAAAGTCCATATAAAGTCTGACGTGCTTAAATCCAATGGGTTATTTCCTAGTATCGATACAATCGATTTATTACATTTTAAAACTATGTTAGATTGATATATGTCGTCCATATGGCCAACTCGCCGAGCACAGATCGATGTAGTTGGATCGGAGGAATATAAATCGATGTAATAGATGGATCATTATACCCCTAGTATTCAACAATCAATGTCTTTTTTGAGCAGCAATACAAGAATTTCCCAAGTATCTAAAATACATTCCAAACTAATTCTTATGGAACCCTTTTTCATTTGTTTGCCTGCTCTTATCAAACTCTGTATTCAATGCTAACGCTGCCTTTTACCATTTATTTACTCAATCCTTGTGGTTAGGGCTGACTCTGCTTGTGGATCGCGTTTTTAAAGTTGAGCAATCCTGTGCATTTGGTCAAAACTCACCCGGACTTCTAAATTGCCTAAATACTTAAAGAACCGGTACTAATAAAATGGGATATCCCAACGTTTTAAGCCAGCAGGGTATTGCAACACGACTATGGTTGACTCTTTCGTAGTATTCACAGAAAGGCTGAGTAGGGGAGATTATACTGCGGATGCGGTGCCTTCAATAAGTCAAGGACCCAGTGAAAACATACTTGTTACATGCTGGATAGAACAGATTGAACAATATCATAAATGGAATGGAAGACCTAAAGAATTGGATGATATGGTGTACGGTGTACTTTTTGTTGTCAACAAAGCCTCCTCCATCCATTTCTCAAACTCACCGTGGACAAGCATTTATCCCCATTTATATACCTAACACAATGTGACTCAATTACCGTAAATGACGAAAAAAGGCTGTACCAAATGCACCAACACTACATGCCTTCTACAACAAGCAAACACAACATTGTTGCCACAATGAGCTTAGAGTGCTTCTTCGTTTTCATACCAGTGTTTCCCTACCGTTATTTAGGGTGGGGGGAGGGGGGGGCGCACAGGGCTTAAGGCAGCCCCACCAACTACTTTTATCCCCAACTTTAAATGCTTTAATTTGGGCTGTTTTGCAACAGTGCCACAGTTTAGCGCACCACGTAGAAGACTCGGGAACCGCGGTGAAGAACTTCCTCTCGCCGTCGGAGCCCGTTACGTCTCCGCGCTTCAAAAAAAAAAAAGCTTTAACGTCCGCGAGCTGAAGTTCAGAGGTCGCTTCTTTATTAAAGAGCGAGCTCCACTCACCTCCCGCGTCGGGTCCGCGGGGACCACGCGCAGCGACGGCCGTTGGCGCTGAGCCAAACGTTGACTCCTCTGGGTGAGTAGTACGTCTGACCGGGGGGAAGCGGTTGACTAACCTCCGCGTATACTCGGAGGTCCGCACGGAGGTTGCGCAGGTCCGCACGGAGTGCCGGCGGGCCGTTTATTTAGTTTGCATGCATTTCTTTTAACTTGTGTCGTGGGCTACGGCCCGGTTAGGGCCTGGTTTAGTCGACTAATCATCGACTAAGGACAAGAATTTGGTCGACTAAGCATTTTTTGGTTGACTACAGTCCTACCATCTACAGATTACCAGAGGCCTCTAAATCACTGCTCTTCACTAGCAGAAAAGCACCTCACATGTTTGAGTAGAGGTATTTTATTCTTCGTTCTTTTCCATCCCGGCAGTGACTACCGTACACACAGACGGAAATGGTTTGAACATCTTGTATCTTTGCACAGAGTAAACTATATACTTGCGTGTGCACGCCCTGTCCGTATTACATGTTTGAAAGCGAAGCACACACGCATTCTCCACAAATGTACATAGTTTACAAAGATGCATCAGGTTAATACTAAACTGCTGTAATCCATTATTTGGTTGGTTTGAGAGCAGAGATAGCAGTGGTTCAGCTTGTACCTGTCTGGCCTAAATGATTGCTTATTTCCTGCCGTGGGGGTCGAGTCGAGGTGGAGTAATTGCAAGCAGCTGACAAAACTGGACCTTACCTTTCCTGTGAGAGAGCCCGCGTGCCCAGAACATCTACATACGCTACGCTGCCAGAGGTGATGGTGAGCGAAAAGCTTCAAACCCCCCTCTGAACGGCAGCTTCCTGCTGGCCTTTGTTGTAGTGAGAAGGACGAGCAGAAAACGGCCATCACGCAAGTTCACCCAACGATTGACGATTCTTGTCTTTTATTTAAAATGAAATATATGGCTTTGCTCTATGGGGTTTGCTATCACTTTGGGTGAAAAAAGCTTCTAAGGAGTTCACCCCAGACTCCTCCTCAGCAACGTGAATGGACCACGGATACGCCAAGGCTTCTCCCCGTGAATCACAGCTAATTAACTAAGTAATTAAGATCAGAATCTCTGCTCCGAGGAGGACTCTGAATTGTCTGTAGGCTCAAATAATGCATCAAACAAAAATCCCCTGCATTCATAAAAGGTGGTGAATTAAAGCGTTCAGACCCTCTCCCCTCTACTCCGCTCCCCTAGTGTCACACTAGGGACATATGTTAAAGAGGGAGCCATTGTTACGGCGAATTAAAGCCGTAACAATGTTGCTCTATCACTAGAACCGTTCATAATGCATTCGCTGTTTATTACACATTTCAGCCGGAGTGAATTTATGTCAAATAATGTCAATCCAAGGACACACTTCGATTTTTCCAATGGAGGCCCCGCCGACTGTAAGCCACAACACATTGTCATCTTGTTCCTCTCGTGGCAAGTGATAGATTATCAAAGAGTTCATAAACGAGCCGCTGAGCATGTACGCAGTTTTATCATCAGCGCACAGCGCCCAAATAACGTCCCTTCATGATAGATGGATTTTCCAGGTTTTTTCTGCTGCTACAAGCTGATAGAAAGTATCTATTGGTATGAACGTAATGTCTGGGTTTATTGGAAATTTCATAAAATGGGCACACGGTGGATGTGATTTATGGCTGGGATTAAGTCTAGCTGGCGTCTTTTTCCTCTAGTCGGCACTGTTTAGGTGGTGCTGTCGTTACTGGGCTGTCTCTCAAAATGATTATCTTCGAGCAGAATGCTTCATTGGGCTTTTGGAGAGTCGCTGCAGCGCTCATGTCATATTAACAGTCAGTGTTTGATTTCAATCCCCTAGAGGAGCCAATTTTAAATAGGATTGCGATGTTTGTGGGTCAGTGGGTCGGTCTATTGCTCTGGAGCAGTGATGCTCTCGGTGACGACAATCGGTTGGATTATCATGACATTTGTCCTCGACATTCATGTACCCGGGTGAATGCCAATGACCCTGGCCCTGACCTTTCCTCTAATTGCACGAGCACATCGATGGTATCACTTATTGATTGAAAACATGTTCTCAAATTCACAAAACGAGATATTTGGGGATCCTGAGGATGTACCCAAAAGACCTAATCCAAAGTATTTTGACAATTCTTGGATGGATTTCCATGATGCGTTGTGCTTTCTGAACCGAGACAACAAAATGTATTATTTAATTCAGCTTTGGCAAGGTAGCAGAGACCAGATCCGAACTTTCAATTCATACCCTTCACAATACAAGCCCACTGCATTTTGACTTTGAAAATGTGGCAATGTTTGCATGTTCTCTTGTAACCTGGGTGTCGTCAATATGTGTATTCATGTAGCATGTCAGAAATCTGTCCGACCCCCTGTATGTAGCCATTTTTGTGTGTGTCTGGGTCGGAGGACAGTCCGGGAATAGTCCTCTTTCAGTGGAACTTTCTGGTTCTCTGCTCATAAGCTGTCTTGTGCAATTTTTGTTTAGCTCAGTGCAGCTCCGGAAGATTTCCACTTATGTTTCACCTCGGTCCATACCCTTTGTCGGAAGACACTCTAGGTCGAGATGGTAATGGGGAAATTCCAGCAGAGTCTCTGTTGAGCTTTGAGGCCACTCCCTTCTTTTTTCAGAATCAGGACATTGTGATGTACGGTTTTAAAATGAAAGCCCTTCAAAATATCGTTCCTGAGCCATCTTCAAATCACATTCCCAAGCCATTTCTCTATTTCCCCCCAAAAATTGAAAGCGACAATAAGACAATACTTACACCAGGATGTAAGAATAGAAAATTACGATATTCTTATGTGGAGTTTTAAAATAAAAGCCTTTCAAAACATCCTTTTTTGAACTATCTTAAACGCACTCATCACCCTATTTAAGGACATTCTTTTCTTTGTAGGACATTTGAGCCCTTGGTCTTGACACAACTTTTCTGAGCCATGAAGTGTTACTCTCAAGAGAAGTGAAACTGTTTTTCAGGTTCTCAACAAAGTGTTGCTAAATTAAGCCTTTGTTAAAATCTAGTATACCTATTGCAGCCAACACGCTGCCTTTCAGGTTGCAGCCAAAATTTATCACATAACCCAAATCACTTCCTCTTCTCTTTCCTCTCAGGCAGGAAGGGGTTACTCTCCACGTTTCCTGTCCAATTCCCAGAGCTCCTGCTACATTCTGATTGCTTTCTTGATGTTAAACATTCCCAGGCTCCTACAACCTCCTAGCTTGCCTCCGCTGTCCAAGAGCCGTCCCAGGTGAATGAGTGGGCGAACCGCCTGTTTTTAAGGATATAAAAAAAAGGGGGTGGGAGATACGGGGACTAGAGGGGCAGAGAGACGTGCGATGGGAACGCTCTTTTTTTTTCTTCTTTGCATTCCGTACGGTTGGTGTAAGGCTGTGGGAAAGCATGTTTTCCCAACCGTGGTTCATTTCATACAGCGTTTCTCGTGGAAGTAAAGTTGTGTTCGAGCTGAAGGTTTGATCATAAAAAAGCCAGGCCAAAATTAAATCAGTCATCTTCAGGAACATAGTTTTTTTGACTTTCTGGATATCGAGGTTAACACATTAGGTTAACCCCTTTCAAAATATTCTTCCATGACTCCTTCCCTGCTGCAACACTTGATCGAGGGCTGAATTATGGTATCTCAGCTGAGTCAGTGGGGTCATGAAACAAACGGGATCCAGATTGAGCCAGCACGCCTGCGTGGAGGCTACGGTGTGGATATGACCCAGGGACAGAGCCGGGCCAAGCCAGACTATATTTAGCCCGGCGTTGCTAGGGCTAATTGTCCTCCTCGGCCTAATCATTTCCTGGCTCTGTAGCTCACAAACCACTGGAGAGAAGGCCAAACACCCACTAACCTCATGTTAAAGAGACGCAGGCATCAATGGTGCTGTCAAAGCGCTCCATAGATGGGACAAATTAGCCAGTATCCTTCCCGCCTCTATGCTATTACACTTTCTGTAAGCGGATTGGATCTGAGAGTTCAGTGTTGTTGTCTGCTGTGGTGTATTAATTAAACATGGTTTCCTCTTACCGTATTAGTAAAAGTCTTGCCAGCATCCTTATCCCTGCTTTGGAGACCTGTTTCTGAGTGATAAACCCCCAGCCTCCACGTGGGCTCGGGATGAAAAGAGGAAACCAGTATCTCTCGGAAACTTCCCTGACCTGCGTTTTGGTTCTTGGAAAAGGCTTTTTTGAGTCACCACCACCTCACCCCCCCTCATTGGCGCCGTTTGCTGTGTGGTTCCTATTCCGAGACCTGCCCAGGTTATACAGCGGCCACATGAAGACCCAGATCATCGGAGTGAGGGTATGGTAAGGGTGAACGGTCGCCGCTATGCCTGAAAATCAGCCCTACGCTTCCTTCCTGCTCTAGTTCCCAAAGGCATGCTGAGAACCCAACCAGTATGCTTTTTACAACCAGTAGAGAGACCAGGTGGCTACCAAAGGTGACATGATAATATCTCGCTGCTGTCCCTACTTGTAGGATCTGTCCTTAAAGCCGTGTCAGTATGTTGCCTCCTACATAGGGGTGTAACGATTCAGCTGTTACATCGATGTATCGATTTTAATTCCTCCGATCCAACTACATCGATCCGTGCTCGGCGAGTTGGCCTTATGGACGACATATATCAATCTAACAGTGATTTATAATGTCATAAATCGATTGTATCGATACTAGGAAATAACCCATTGGATTTAAGCACGCCAGACTTTATATGTATGTTTTTTCTTAGCACTTTTAATGATAAAGGCTGTCTCTCTAATGACCCACCGCCGTCCCGATCCCTGATTCAACTTCCGGGTTTCACGGCAAAGCCGACGGAACGTTCCACAGAGGTTGAAATAGAGGGGTTTTGCAGGGGTTGGTAGGGGGAATGCCATTATTGCAGGGGTGTTTTTTGTGTATATCACTAATACGGGTTTTTTTCTGCTACACTGCTACAGCAGTGTTTGCACTTTATTCAAATAAAATGTGAATGCATTTGCCATTCATTGTTGTTTACTTGTTTATTTATATTCATAATTAATTGATGCCTCATTGCATTACAAGAAACAGGAATCTAGGAAATATATTTCAGTCACACTGGTTGAATTTTTGGCTAAAAAGTTACTGAATCGATTTGGTTCGTATCGTTCTAAATGAACCAATATCGTCCTTGAATCGTATCGACAACCATGAATCGTGATCGAATCGTTGTTAAAAACGAATCGTTAGACCTAGGGCTGTGCGGTATGGCCAAAAATCCATATCACGGTATTAAAAAGCATTATGACGGTATATCACGGTATTTTTTTTTAATATATAAAGGAATCAGAATATAAACATCTTTTATTGTGCAAACTGCAACGTATTTAAAACGGAAGAGATCTTACAACTTGAACATGGCTTCCTTTTCAAAACAAATATTTTATAATCGTTTTATTAACAATATTTCTCCGGTGTGGTCGTCAGGGAAATATGACGCTTGCAAACAGTGATTGTGCAACTCCCAGTCATCACCGATGAAGTGCACCGTTACGCTGAGGTTTGGCTCCATTGTGCGACTCGACCACAGGTCCGTTGTTGTTGAAAAGTGGCCGACTGTACGCAGCTCGCTTCGGCGTTGCTCTACAAATGAGGGACGGCAAGTTGGCTGAAATACTTTCGCCCTGGTAAAATGTACCTTGGATCCAATGCTCTAACCCGTCTTTATCTACGGTCCGTAGCGGGACTACGTCCTTGCAGAGGTGGAACGTTATTGCCTCTGTAATGTCACTCCATTGCTTGCTTTTTTTGTCATAAGCGTCGCCTCGAGCAAATGCCTCTTTAAGCGATGTCTGACCCTTTCGCTTCACCGCTTCACTCGCTCCGCCGTGACTGGTTGACTGCTCGAATCCGAGGACCGTAATCGCAAACACTCCAACACGTGTTTTCTGCTAAGGTGATGGAGTAAAATGCTAGTGTTGCCACTAGTGGCGATAACAACGGCTCGACATACTTTACAATAAACTTTTTTCTGGCAGCAGACACACCTCCTCTTTTGGGTACAAGTTGTTGGTGTGTCTCTTGTTGCTCCTCCTCCTCCATTGCTCTTGTCCGTGTTTTCAGGTAGTAACGAGATTTGTGATAACTGTACCCAGCATGCAGTTTGGCGGAGATTATTTTTATAAATGTACAATTTTGTACATTTATAATTTATTACAACATTTTGTAATACTAATAATTTATTAGTATTACAAAATGTCCCAAGCTGTTGTGTTGTGGGTTATTTATTGTTGTTATAAAGTTGTAACCATGACTCAATCTCAACACACATAAGACTAAGTAGCTCCATGCATCGCTGTGATGACGACGTGTACAAATAAAATCCGCTGCCTGCCAAAGAGCAGGTCAGCTGTTAGTAACCCCGGTATGACGGTATGTGAGAAATCCATACCGTACGGAAATTTCATACCGTCATACCGGATTATCGGTAATACCGCGCAGCCCTAGTTAGACCCCTACTCCTACAGCATTTGATAGTTTCTCGTTCCACCAATCTGTATACAGCATGGTCACAGAGATGCAGTGGTGGTGATCTTGCTACAATCATCTGGATGAATATGATGGTTCAGTTTTTCAGGACAACACATGATGACTAATATACGTTAAGACAATGTACAATCAATCTCAATTTTTAAGAAGTTGGAGATTTGCCGCCAGTCTTGTTGTAAGGAATACTTACTGTCTTTATCGAGCCGTTGTCGTTCAATCGTCTCCTAATTAGGCTTGTGGATGTTAAAATCCTTAAAACATTTGCCTCCATGTGTTGTCGGTCGTATGCTGCTCAGTGAGGATTTGAGCTTAGAGCCAGAGGCCGGGGATGAAGGAGAGAAGGAATAAGTGAACTGTGTTTGTCAGCTTTCTAAACCCCTGAAATTGATTCTTCATTTGCACTCTTTATTCTAATGACAAGCTAATCCCCTCCCCCCCGCTCCCCTTTCCCTCCGTTTAAAAATGGAGCCTCTTATTTCCCAGGTCTGCCGTGCACTGCCTCTGAAAATTAGCACTCATGATGAGCCTGCGCTCTTGGCAATCAATTTGGCACGTTTCAAAAAGGTTACCTGAAGCAACTGAGCCCCGGTCACGTAACTTTGAATTTGGCCCTCTCCTGCCACTTATCATTCAGCCAGTTGAATAAATGGCCCTGTCTGGAGAATCGGCCAAAGGAAATGTCAAAATATTATTGTTGAAATAGTGACGTGATGCGAGGGTGTTTGTCACAGGGAGAGGAAGCCGATTAGTGTAGGTGGTGTTCAGGGATAAAGGAGGCGTGTCAGCCCTCGGGGAAACTTTAATGATAATAGCAGCGACCCGCTTATTTATGAGGAACTAAGTTATTCATGCTCGACATCGGCTCTCCTTCACAACAGCTCTGTTGGCTCATTGTAGCCCGCAACATTCACAGAGCGAGGTAGCTGATAATCACACTTTTGTTGACCAATGTAATATTCATTCGCATCATAATTTAGGATTACTATGACAAAGATCGGCCTGCTTGTTGTCCCTTTTGGACGAGTTTCTAATTTCTCGTTCCACCTGCCTCCTCTCCTTACACCTTCAGTATGCTTCAAAAGATGTAAAAAAGCATCTAAATGCAAACTTTTATTTTTACATTGGATGTTTTAAAAATAACTGCTTATCAATTTGGGAGACTGTCCTTCAATTTTGGTACCTTTTACAAAACTAATAAACGTTTAAGAAACCTAATAATATATATGCAATGTGTAACATCATATAGCTGTGTCCCTGTATTCTTTGGCCGACAATTGCATGCAGCCTATCCTTTGAGAGAAGACGGTGTACCACAGACCCCAATGCAGTGTCATGAGGTAGTGTAGGCCAGTGTTACTTTTACCAATTTTCTTTGTTTCGTTCTGTGTTACTTTCAGTATTCGGGCCCAGTTCGTCTAAGACGATAAGTTAGAAAAAATAAGCTTTGTAAATGCTGGATGTGATTTAATTAAAAGTTCACATGGAGATGGGTTGAGGGGTGTCTTTAAGCGGGGTTCCGTTTGCAGAAATATGATAAAGCAATTGCGACGTGTTCTGCACATTGATCAAATTAGATTATGAATATCAGCTATTTTGAGACACTTTGTTATTGCTGCCCAAATGTATGCCGTTTACCCCTTTTTAGCATGGTCTGAGAAGACAAACAACATTAATACCCCAGAAGTAAGTACCAGTTTTAGATCATGGAAGTGTTTCAGCAGTATTTTTGAAGTCATGAACGATGTAGAATTTCTAATATCAAAGTAGGTGATGTTCCAACTTGATTAATTGGCAGTCAATTATTTGCTCATCTGGCTTTGGTCCTGATATTTGACAGAAGTTACCACTTTTTGATGACCGCAGAGGCCCGGTGATAATTACTTCATTTTGTACCACAAAATACATCCATTGAATTTGAGCGAACACACCCGCACACAGGGCTTTTTTTGTGTGTTATTGGTGGCTGGGCAGGTCTGCGGTGTGCCTGGCAGCCAGCTGGGTCTCTGGGATGCTCTGATAACGTTTGTTCCTTTGAGGGCCCCGACGTGATTTGGATAACAACACAAGCCCCGTCCAGAGTCAGATCTCAGGCCAGCGCGAGCCCCGTCTAATTTCCGGGCTGCCAAGGACCTAGGCGGGATAAAGAGCTCCCCCCACGGTGGATTAGTTGAGCACATCATCAGACGTGTAACACAGGTTTGATGGCTGATAACGTTGGCCCTCCCTCCTCCGGCTGGCACACACAGCGCCCCCTGGATGCGCCCTCGGAGAACTTGGCCACCCATCTCGTCTCTCGTCTTCCCTTGATCCACCTCAACCGGCTCCTCTGCCTCAACACTCTCCCACCAGCTCTTCAGTGCCTCTCTTCCCCCTCTTCGAAGCCATCTTCTTCGCCTTCTCCCCTACCACTTTCTCGTCAGATCCACAGGGCCAGATTTTTATCGCTTTTCTGTAAGTCCTGCGAGGGGAACCTTGAGGGTCTCAGTGGGATCAATTTAAAAGGGAAGCGCTTGTCTCTCCTCGACCCTCACGGCTGATTGGGCCCGCTCGCCAGGAACTTGTAGGCTTTTGATCTCAAACGCCCCCACCCACCCTTTGCTCAAAGTTTTTGTCGGAGCTTGGACCCAAAAAAAAAAAAAAAAAATAAAAAATACTGTTCCACTTTCTGAGAAATGTAGGCCCCATCCCCTTTCTCTACACCCGTGAGAGAGCCAGGGAAGGTTCTGTAAACATACTGGGTGGTACAAAGAATCTATGGCCGCGACTGGCTTCCCTTTGAAGATCTGAGAGTGATCCCTCTGTTCAGGTGGAGGTGCACCGGCGAAGCCTTTCGGTCCTCGGGCATGGCGCTTGAACAACCCGGTGAGAAGTTGCTGGGAGTTGCGATGCATAATTGAGGCAGTGCGGGGGGACGGGCCTCTGTGTTACAAAGAGGAGAAAGGTACGAGGTGGTGCCCGGAAGCGTTCCCATGCTGAGCAGAGTTGACGCCGCTGCCTCCTTTGTACGACATGAAGGGACAGTGAGAAGGGGACTACATTAAAGGAGAATAACCAACCAGGTGCTGTATTCAGGCTCTGTTTCTGAGCGCCGGTACAGCTTTATTGCATTACGTGCTATACCCTTATTTACATTTTTAATCTGCAAAGTAGTTCACGTGGCATTGCTACGGCAATATGCTGAGACTTCAGCCCACACTGATGGTGGAAATGCTCCCAATCCGACCAACAAACAGGAAGGAGTGACGGAACACACAGCAAAATGGTTTGGGCTCGATAGGTTTCCATGTGGTGGTCAGTGGACAAAATATCAAATTTTACAACTTGTGTGTACAGTAAGTTTCTGAAAGTTTTTAGGCGAGAAAAAAGTTTATCCTGTATACAGTATTGATTTTGTGTAATCAGCCTTGTTTGACTGCTTCTTCAGAGCTTTGTGAATTGGACTCCTTGCAATGCAATGACTTTGTCAAAGCTGAGTTATGAATTATGGTAACGATTGGTCCGTGAACTTCAATTCGCATGGTGCATGCCATTTTTGAAATAAGTAAACAAAAGAAGTATTTTGTGCATTTAAATGGAGAGAGTGGAGTAATTCAGTGAAAACTGATTAGTATGAAATGGAACCCAAACCTTATCCTCAGAAGATGACCAATTTCTGCTGTAAAACCGGATCTGCAGCAAGAGACGTGTACTGAGTGTGTAATTGTGTAATGGTGCTGCTTTTCTGTGGAGCAGGAAAAACACAAGAGCCAGGCCCCTCCCCCTGCTCTTTCTCCTGCCAGGTCACCGGGGGTCAAAAGAGTCTTTCTTGTCCTACCTAACTGACCTTTTGTCTCTTGGGGAAAACTCCAGTCAAGACTCTGAATTAGAATTCTTGGTGAGTTTAGACAAACCTGGCCACAAGCTCAAATTTAAAAACAAATTAAAATAAACCCTTCTGCGGCCAGCTGCCCGCTCTCCCCGCCCGCCAAACTGCAACCTGAAGGTTTAGAGGTGGTTCGGTTACAAATCGAAGCACCGGTCATTTTCAAACCTCCCGGGTCCCTCGGTGATGGCATCACCGGTGTAGTTGTGCACTAATTGAGCTTTAATGCTAGAGTAGAGCAAGCAGGGCTGTAATTTTCCCGCCCCAGCCTGGAATAGAGACGATGGCTTTTCATGTGGTTCGGGTCTTATTTAGGTTGCAGTGCTGCATCTGTGGGACACCTCACGCTTTAATGCTTCGCACTCTGCCCGGAATTATTGTATATGTGTGTATATATATATATATATATATAAAAATACCGTCTTTTTTTTCTGCTACACTGCTGCAGCCGTGTTTGCACTTTATTCAAATTAAATGTGAATGCATTTGCCATTCATTGTTGTTTACTTGTTTATTTATATTCATAGGTAATTGATATATATATATATATATATATATGCGATGTGTGATAAGTCGATACTCCGTTGCTAAGACGTTGGACGACTTTTTGTCCAAAAAACACTACTGTGGAAACTACACTTTCATAAAAAGGATTCGGGAATAAATCATCCGGCTAAAAACTGCACCCCCTCTGAATGCAAAGCAACACAAATAGACTCGGTGAAGGTGGAGGAGGCAGAGGCTGTAACGTGTCTTCACGATGGCTTGTTCTCAGAGCGTGGCATAGTGACACCCGTCAACATGCAAACAAACGCCACACAGAGCCTGAGCTGATCTTCATCTCTGCGTGGCCATATCAAAGCCTATTTAAGGAGAAAAGCTTTAATCACAAGTTATATCATTGACTGCTCACCTGGCTGAGGGGAAAGGGTGCACTTTCAAGGCCTGCAGGGACATCTGATCAGCAGCGGGACCGGCCGTTACACTCTGTCTCTGAGACTGATTATTCTTCTTTCCACTTCTTAGTTTCTCAAGCAAAATACTAGAATTATTAATGCTGCCGTGATTGTGCCAAAGTGCGCTGAATAATTGTTGAATCCTCTGTCCTTTACATGTCATTTAGCTGCCGCTTTTATCCATCCTCAACCTGCAGCAGTGTAGATGTAGAAGTTTTCAGTGGAGCAGTAGTCCAAATACTAACGTACTGTACGATCTTGAGGTACTTGAGCTTCACTTGGGTATTTTCCATTTCAATGCTAATACTAAGAATACTAGTATTTTACTTTTTTAATCCAATGGTAATATTCAAATTGGCCACTGGTTTTTGCACTTTCTGTAATTTTCTATCTTTTCTAAAATATATATATATATAATATATATACACACACACACACTTGCAGTACTTTTAAAAAGTATTCGTGCTACTTCGAGTAGTTCTTAAGTACTCAAATAGTTGGTTAAGTTGCAACCCGGTTCCAAGAAAAGACTCCCATTGACTCACAAAAGTGTCCTAACATATGCTTACAGATTGCACCATCAGAACAACCAAGGTATGTTTCATCATTTAAATTTCATGTGATGAAACTGAAGCTGCTTGGCAGCAGGTCGCTGTGATCGGCCCTCGTATGGAGGAGTTTGAGAAGGAGCGTGGAAATAAGCCGCGGCTGTGTCGTTGTGCATCGGATATCAGCGGCTCGGTAATGTACGCTGGCCTCAGGGTGTGATTTGGAAATGAAAGAGCGTTTTGTGATTCTCTCATATGCATGCGAGCATGTGTTGTGAGAGAGAGAGAGAGAGAGAGAGATTTTTTCGCCCGTCTCCACACTTACACCCCCATTCACTCTTTCACCCACCTTAATCGCTCACCCCTTCGCCCACCCGCTGGGCCTCGCTCACCTCCTCACTGACCTGCTGGGCCTCACCAGCCCCCTCTTCCTCCCTGGCCCCCCCAGCAGCCTCCTGGGCCTGGTCCTGACTGGAGGGCTTCTTCCCTGGACACGCTCTGGCCAGGTGTCCCTCTCTGCCACACCTGAAACACCTCCCGTCGTCTGAAGTGGCAAACATGACGTAATCAAACGCATCGATCCTCACCTTTATCACGATGTTGAGGGCCTGGTCTTTGGTGAGGACACCACGTGCCTCAGCAAGGGTGACCTGCACCCCGAGGACACCTTTGTTACTCCGGACACCACTTTCCCGTGCTTCGCCAACTCGTCGAGCAGCGCAGAGTCCGGTACGAACGGCGGAACGTTCGCCACCGTGACTCTGACAGCCGGCTCGGCGAGAGGCAGCACGGGCACGCGCGTCCCGCGCACCACCACGCCGCTACAATCACACAGAAGCAACAATCACACCAACACGCCACACATTCACACCAGAAACGACACCAAAAATAAACGAAATAACAGACAACTAGCAAACAATTCACCTCTCGCCACGCTCCGTTCACTCCGCACTCCTTAGAGAGAGAGAGAGAGAGAGAGAGACATTCATTTGTACGGAAGCCGTGTTCCGTCTGCATATGCTAAAAGTAATTTTTATTATTGTACACCCTCATTCCCCATGAGAAATGTTTATCTTGGTCATGAATAATAGAGCTAAATAATTACGTTCGGGGAATGTCCACGATGTTCCGAGTGACGTTGCAGCCCTGGTACAAGCGATGTCCGTTTGTCCTCCAGGTTAATACTAAGAACAGTTGTTTTCATCACAGTGAGCATTCTACCTCCCACCCCCCCACAAACCCAATGCGCATCCCGATCCCGGTTCGTTACAATCAGTGCTTCATTGGTCTTGGTCTGTGTTCAGTTAGCACACAAAAACGAAACACCGCTCCAGCATGGCGCGTCCTGGACTCCTATTCCTCCATAATTTATCCAGACAACTAGAATGATTATTCTATGAATATGCACTAAAAAGTGTGTGTGTGTGTCAGTCACGCGTGCGTGTGGCTCGTCCCTGCCTCAAACAAAGAGGTGTCAGGGCGAATTAGGCCCCCCTACGACTGAACGCCCAGCAAGCTTAGCGATGCACCACAGGTTCTGCTGAGTCGCACATGAGCCACTGTGTCTGCCCCCCTTTTCCTTCCTTCCCCTTCACTCCTGAGTTGCTTTAACAAGGTTGTTGGAAGAGGATAAGGCGTGTTAAATGAATAATTTACACAGAATAGCGCTCCTTATTTATTTAATACGGCTGGATGTGACTGAGTGGGCACCCCGGCGTCCCCCGTCTGCCAAGACACTGGCTAAACGAGAATTTGCTCGCTTAATGGAGGGCCGAGGCGACAGGCGTTTAGAGAGAGCAAAAGGGGGTACATGGGAGACTTTTTAGAGTGTCTGTGTGCCCACGGTTGTGAAACATGTTGTGCGCAGCCGCGCTCTTCGAAGAATCTTGTTGTCGCACCACTTACTTGTTGCTGCAACAGATCATATGAGGTACCCTTCAACTATTAAAAAAAATGGATTAATTCTTGAATTCTTATTTTAAACTGTATCCAATTCAAATGTTTAATGTTTTTTAGCAGTGGTCCCTGCAACTACGGCCCACCTACACATTTGGACCGCGGACCGAAACTAATGCTTATGCTAACTTACCCTCCCCCCCCGGCTGCTAGCACCAGTCAGCCCGCCAATGTGGCCCTCACAAGAAAAAGTTTGGGGACCCCTGGTTTATAGCAATGAATAATCACAGTACTGCTGAGACTGCACTGAACTTACCAGCTAGCTACAGCGGCCACCCTTAAGCTAAGCTCACTAGTCTTAGCGTTGTTAGCTAGGTAGCATGCACAGCTACTTTACATAGAATTACTTTTAGATAATAAAGGCAAAAAAACAGAGGGGGTGGGCCTTACGGCAAACACAGCACTGTGAAATCATATATCATATAAATGG
Organism: Apeltes quadracus; assembly: GCA_021346845.1. Classification (NCBI taxonomy): domain Eukaryota; kingdom Metazoa; phylum Chordata; class Actinopteri; order Perciformes; family Gasterosteidae; genus Apeltes; species Apeltes quadracus. The sequence goes on along the minus strand of CM037914.1, from coordinate 2,227,967 downwards.
GCATAGATGTAATTCAGAAGTAAAGCATTTAGACAGAAATAACAATTCTACAATTAATCAACCCCAACTGGTAAATGAAAGGTTTAGTGTAGTTGTTGCGATATTAGTGTTTTTTTTATTCATTATTTATAGCTTAAATACTACAGAACCTTGTGATTTATGGACTTTATTTTAAAGGTCAATGTTTTTTTTGTCTTTACAGAGGGAGCGTGGGGGGGTGGGGGCAGGACCACAACGTGGGCACCAACCAGAAAGAGAAGAGGAGGAGCGAGGAAGCAACTGAGGGTGGATCATTCCATCGGTAAACGCCTTCCAAAGAATGTCCGATGTTTTAGGATTCATAGTGTACAGGTCATCACAGCGGCGGCTTTGCCGGATCGATGAGAGTGGACAAATCGGTTTGATGTTTGGGGACAAACACGTGATGATTACATGTCCGTTTCTTCCATCACATGAGCCCACTGGTCAGAGAGGTTTTATTTCCTCTACAACAAATCAGGTTATGATCAAAATCCTCTCTCTGACATTGGGTCTCTCATTTTCTTGCCTGTGTCCTGTCCTTCTCACATTCTCCTCCTTCTTCATCCTGTGGACAAATGCAGCTCAAGAGAGATCATCACCACAGTTCCCGTGTGTATCTGGAGAATGAAATCCCACAGCTCACTCTGACCTCATTATAAAAATAGCTCATCTATCCAGCCATCACATTTCCTCTTCTCCTCCACCATCTCTTAGATATATATCATGATCCACTCTACCTTCCCCTCTCTGTTTGTCCATCAGTGTTTGTGCTCGATTCAACTTGAGATTAAAAGCTTACACAAGCCCTTGTATAGGCACGGTCCCCCTCCCTCGCAGCACCTGTCATTTTCAATCTGTCCGTAATCCGGGATCATAAGATGTCTTTAATCACGAAACATCTCAGTAAAATTAAACACTGTGTTTACACGATCCTCATAACGTCATGGGTACCTCAGGTTTTTTAGCTTCCTGTCCTCTTTTATTTTTATTTATTTATTTTTTTACCTGGACTCACCAGCCCCAACACCATGGAACAGCGCTCCCATTAACTCAACAGCACCATTGGTGATCATTACAGTCCAAGGCTGGCTTTGATACCGCCAGACAGCGTTTCCTATGTTTTTAATACCTCGACAAAGACGCCTGAGCTGATTTCTAAATTCATGGACTACAGACAAAGCCTGACAGACTGAGGGGATTCAGCAAATCCTCACTAATGAGAAGTACTTTGCAAGATTCAAAAGAAAAAAATATATATAAAAAGACAGTGGTCTTCAGAAGACTGTAGCAAATGAGGCAAATTGTTTTTTCTGGTCTCTGAATTTGGACCGTTAAAATAACAATACATGCTAGAAGTCCTCATATTTGTATCTTCGGTCCAAGTCTCAAGTGTGCAGTTCTGTTATCATGTCACGTTCAATTACTAAATGTGAAATGAACATGGGTGCTGTGTTGAAGAGCCCATGAACTCATGTTTACAATATTCCCTCAGGAAATCAAGTAAGGTAATTTTCTAATAATGGACTTCTATAGGACCAAAAGAGTCTCCCCCTGAATGGTCAGTAGAGAGAATGCAGCTTTAAGGTACTTTTGCATAGACGTCCCTCGTCGGAGGTTGCAACCTGGTGTCACAAAACTACCACTATGCAAGCGTATATGTTTGCGCTCATCATTACTTGCCCATCCTCTATATCCCTTATGCTGCTTTCACACCAAAAGCAAAGCACATTTTCACAACGCTTTACTTGCTCGACTAGTTGTAGTTTTTCGCTTCCCCGTTCTCATCCCGCTTCATTAGCGCCTGATGGGGGGCATGGCTTATATCTGTGTCTTGACTCCGTAAAGTTATCCTTTCCGCTATTCACCACGAATATAACCACTATTTGTGCTCTGGACTTGCTGTGGAAATTACATAAAATTGCACGAAATTACGCAAGTTGGCATTAAGCGATTTATAATGAGAGATTCACTCCTTATGCGTTTTTGCATTCTCTAGGCTGCCCATTAAGAATGTGCTTCCTCCGCAACTATTCGCGTCTCTGCATTGAGTGGATGGAATCTACTCGTGCAAATAATTAGCTTCACTCATGGTGTGAACGCAGCATTAGAAAGACCATCTTATGTTAACTAAGTAAAGCTCCCTCGCATTGACCTGCTTTTGAAAGCCCAGGCTCACGTCAACAGGAGAAAAGTGGTTGGGCTCATCTGCATATTTTGCATATCTTTTGATCTAGCATCAGGCTCTTGGAACATCCGTCATTAAGGAAGTTCTCTCAACTCCACCACGTGCCCCCTTCTCCGCCAGTGCCCTTCACTCTATCACAGCCCCTTCAAAATCTTCTACCCTGCTGCCGCCGTCCGCTTCAAAGCCGCCCAAAGTTGTGTTGAAAGCAAAAAACACTTTTGTCTGTCCTTCACCGGCAAGCTGATGTGTATGTGTCTGCGCAGTGTTGCCCTTGGGGTTGAGTTACCTCCACCGCCTCCATCTCATCTCTTCTCCTCCCTCACCTTGCTGTTTATCCGTCTCTGGGCTCGTCACATCCCTGAACCGGCTCTAATTAGCATCCCACACAACACTGTTTATTTACTCCGGTACCGGGAGAAGGGGCGGGAGGTGAGAATGAATGTGAGAGTCGAAATTGGGGGGAAAGGGAAGAGACCGAGAAGGCCAGAAAAAGGGAGAGAGCGGGAGGGCTGTGAACAGGAAGAGGGGGAGAAATGGTTCAGTGAATCAAGGAGCCATGAGACTCTCTTGTAGTGAATTCAGAGGGTAACGATAGCTAGAAAGACATGATGCAAAAAGTTGAGAGGGAGAGAGAAAAGTTTCCCCATCTCTCCACGCCTCCTCTCTGCCTTTTCCAGCATTTAATCTGAGACGTGGAGTGCCTAAAATTAGAAAGCTAGCAGCTTCCTTCCAGGGCCCCCGTTAAAGTCCTGTGCGTTGAGTGGGACCAGGAACACAGTTGTTATTGTAGTGTCCCAGTCGAGGTTGCAGTGGTATCACAGGGAAGTGTGTGTGTGTGTGTGTGTGTGTGTGTGTGTGTGTGTGTCGATGCAGTCGGACGTCTGTCATTGCGTGAGGGGTCAATTAAAGGGACTAAGGAAGAGGGTGGAGAGAGATGGAAATGGAAGGTCCCTGTGGTGTGTGTGTGTGGTCAAACTACCTATAGCCTTTTGGTGTTAAGTCTTGTATCTCTTACCCTACTATGTACCATGTCAGGCATTCTTGACAACCCCCCAAGATTTGAGGTAGGGGCATTTCCAAAAACAATGTGTTGGTAATAAGTGTTTCCATGGATAAAAGTGCCATATTTTGTCTTTCCTCACTGATAATTGTTGTTCCGGTTCAAACAAAAAATCTACGTAGCTGTCTAAACTACTTTTATTCCTTTTAGTGAAGTAGGATTACTTCTCTACGCTCTAGATAAAAAGGGGGTTCAGACTTTAAGTTTGATAAGCCATCAAATCACAAGTCTACTCATTCAACAACTATCTGACTGCTCCACTGAATCCCAATGCTCTTTCTTAGCAAAGGGTCAAGTGTGACTTGACCTTGTGCGTGTCTCTCTAGATTTCAAACGTTCTGGTCTTTGGTCTGGCCAGGCAGCCCATTGGCTCCTCTTCTCCATGACTGGTCTTTGGGACTTTTACTTATTACCAGCTAGTGGTCATGGATATTTGTGTTGGCTATTGTCTGAGCTCCCAGTGTTTTTATCTGTATTTGTAAAAGTTGCCAGGTCACCTTACGTGTCATGCTCCACAAGTTTCCCCTTTCTATTCATGTGTGCTATCTGCATCTGTAGCAATCTTAGTGGCACGTAGTCATTTCCTTCCTTGTTCCTGTTGGTCAAAGCAGTAATGTACATGCGGCAAACACTGACTGCTGATTTCAAAAAACCATATATTGCACAGTCTGTGTTTTCACAGAACTTGAGTTCAGAAGATTAAAAGGCCCTTTGTCACATGCAGTCACTCTGAATGATGGCATAGTAAAGCATTCCGAAAGGGTCCATTCTGTTTGTATGGTGTAATAGTGAGCAGTGAAGTTATATTTTCACTTTCAGTAACTGTTGGTTCTTCTTCCGTATTCTCAAGCAGCATCAGTTGTCACCTTCCCTCTCATCCCTCTCTTAATGTCGTGTGGCGGATGGAAAGGTCCGGTAAAGGTTTAGTGTCGAGCATGGCTAACGCAGTGCTGGCTACCCGAGGGGTTAGGAGCGTTAACACTCGAGACCTTGAACACACGCAGTCGCAGTCGGACAAACTGCTATCACCTCTGCTCTGCGTCGACGCCATTCAGCTCTGAGCCAACAGCCATGTCATCTCTGTTTGTGTGCTTGTGGTTCATCGCCGAGAATGGATGATTGAGGACGTTACTGTTTCCCTGATGGACGGGAGGTTAAAGGTCATTAATTGTCATGGGTTTACATGATTCTGCCCTCAAAGAGCCTCGTTTTTTTCTCCAGCTTTTCTGCAGCGTCTACCAATTCAGAAATCCTAAAACCGGGCCCTTGACTGATTAGATATAAAAACAAGTGAGTCATATTTCAATGAACGCAAAGGAGGTCTCTTATCTTCAAAGAGGAACATTGGGTTAGCAGTGAGCTTTATATATCGATTAATCTACATCCACATGCAGGGCAGAGCAGCGCTACCCTAATTGGAATGGATTTCTCAGTTGCATTGATTTACACAGGTGACAGTGGATGACATACGTGTGTGTGTGTGTGTGTGTGTGTGTGTGCGCGCGTGCGCATGGATGTGCATGCCAGGAATACCCTATGACACTCTTAATGTCCTTTCTCTTATATATTTTTTCTGTTGGTTGCACAGTAAAAGGGTAAAAGCAGCAGTTTGTTGTGACCAAATTGCCAGTTGTTGTGTGTGTGTGTGTGTGTGTGTGTGTGTGTGTGTTCACCATCTCTAACTCTTCTTGTAACTCTCATTCAGCAGAGCCCTGGGATGAAACAAGGACCTCTGCAAACAGTGATTTCATTTTACCCATGACCGCCTTTGCTTCAGACCCATCGCTTCCTTGTGTGCGCACACACCTACACTTTAGTCTGGGGAGAAAGATGAGCAGTTAGCATGCGTGCAGGAGGACGCAATCAAGCACAGATAACTCTTGAATTCAGTCAGGAGAAGAACAACAATTGGAATAATTTAATTCATTATTTGACTGTGAATTTTCTGAATGTTTTTGAGAGAGAGAGGCCGGCCGCTGGACATGGCTTCTCACAGCCGACTGGCCCCGACCCCCTGTGATCTGCCCTCTTATCTAGCCCAGATCCTGGGCTTTCATCTGGGCTAAAACCTGGGGGAGATTGGCCCTCCCTTACACACAAACACAGACACACACACACTACCACTTCATTCCAGACCCCCTCCATCTTTAGGCTCTATCTTTGAGTCCCAGATGAGCATTGCTCTCACCTACAAGGGAGATAACAAACCCCACACTACTCTGCTCCCGGCTCTGCTTTCGTCAAAACCCTTCACATTTGATCTCTCCTCCCCAAACTTTAGTAGAAGAGAAACCCCTTCTTGTCCAGTGTTGTGGGAGCAAATGCAGGACCATGCAATAGAAACCGTTGAGGGGCCAGAAGCGAGACAAAACCGAATCGGTGAATGCATCGGGGATGCTACCACAACACGGGCCTCTGCATGTTTATGATATTTCACAGAGCGCCGCGGCCGCCCCTCACTCAATCGCAGCGCTGGCTAACAATAGGCAGGTTGTTTTTGGCTGGTTGGCCCTGAGCGGTCCATTCCAGGTGGGTGCCTGGTCTGTCCCCGCACTGCCCTCCTGCTCAACCCTGACCCGTTTCCAGCATAAACAGCAGATCCTCACCTCTAACCCTTCTGGCTTTACCTGATAATCTGTCTCTGTGGATCACCCCCACCTTGTTTTTCTTTTTTCCCCTCTCTCTCCCTTGGTGTCTCACATTCTCTCATGAACCCGTTCTTTGTGTCACCCTTGCCCTGACCTTTGACCCGAGTTAGATCAGAGCATCGGGCGTTTAAAATCCCGTGGCAGATTGAGTAGCATCCGTGACCTCCTTGGGCATTTCTCCCCTTGCCCTTCTGTGGTATACCATCACATTCAATATGTACCAGTAGCAGTTGGTCAGACCCAGTCTTGAAGTGGAGGGCATTTTGGGCCTGAAACCAGTGTCTTTCGAGCCATGTGGGCCGATATTATACAGCTGGATTTTAGTGGCTATGGAGAATCTTTAGAACCATACACCCTCCAATTTGATAAAGTTTTTACTTTTTGCCCATTTATCCACACAAAGAAACCCTTCAATATAAATGGAAAATGTTTTTTTTATAAATAATAATTGCTTGCATCTCCGTCTGCAGATATTATAGAAGTTGATTGGAAATCAAATTCAATTAAGTGGACATAATTTAGAAAACTAAAACACACGTATTTCAAAGTGAACACCCCAAATTTTGTGCTTTTAAAAAAAAAAGAGATGCCACGTTCTGACCCATTTTTAGAGCAAAATGAAGATGTGAGACCTATGAACAATTGGTAGCTGCCCAACTAGACTGTAGGTAATGAGAAACAATGTATTTATCAATGAGACACTAGCAGCAAAAAAGTAAATAGTGCCCGTGTGACCAGCAGCTAAGCCCTAAGAACTCTCTGGAAACGGCTACAATTACTTTTTAATTAATTATTACTAGATTTGGAGAAAAAAAAGGAACTAATTAATCGCACATTTTAAAAGTCATTAATCACAATGCGAAGTTCATTTTTCTTAGACTAAATCTTTAAAGTAATGAGTAATACATTTAGAAAGCGTGTATTTTAGACACTGTTGTTTTAATTGTTTATTGCAGTGATTCTCAAAGTGTGGTACCAAAGAATCACTGAAAAACTGTACTTAAACTAAACATTTAAGTACAGTTACTGGTTACAGTTACATTACTGGACAATAAAGTACAGCCTCTCGTACCTTATTGCTTACATATCAGGCAAATACAATGGTTGTAACGTTTGCTGCTTAGTTCCTCTTGTGTCTTCCTGTCCCTGCTTCATCCTGCTACAGTCGTGCTGCCATCTGTATGTCTTAGGAAACACAATGAGTGTGCAGACGCTCGAGACGTAGCAGCAGTATATGATCGAAACAATCTGTACATGATCAGATTAGACATGAAATCACCTTCCGGAAACAAATTTACATCGTAATGAGAACTCGGGAGAAGATTTGTTTTCAGTCCTTCCTGCATTCTTAGAATGATCAGGGTGCATTCCATTTCTATCTTACTGTCTAGCATTGACTTCATTGATTTATTTACAATCTTAGCCTTCTTCTCCATCACTATTCCTTCTTTTCCAGCTGGAATAAGACCAATGGATGTATTTTGTGGAGTTTCTTGGTTTCAGGTGACGTCTGCTGATTATCTGTGACGAACGGGTCATTGGCCTTCTGGTCCTGCAGCTGTTAATACACTTTTTTTTTTCCTCATGTGCAACTGTAAACTTTCACATAGTAGAATGAATCGCCAAGCGCTTTGCCACCACCAAAGACTCCCACTTTCTGTAGCTGCAGGAAAGGCCCAGGGGAACCCACATCCCACGGTGTTATTCCATTCGGTCTTTGGCCAAAGTCACAGTCAAACAGGAGTCAACTATCCACACAGAGGAGGAATACCTCAAGTTATATGGAGTCGTAATGTGGTAGGGGTACTGTATAGATAATCTCTACGAGCAGAAACACTTCCAGCTGTTGAACAATAGGCCCGTTTTTAGAGTCTTTCAAACTCGTAAAGACTTTTGCTCAGCGTGCTTTGAAAACTATATATATATAGGTGGAGGGGGGCCAAGGAGGTTATGGAGAAATTCAGTTCTTGGATATCTGCCTTTTGTGACACCTCCAGATTGTTGCACTTAATGCTGATTGTTATTACAGAGGGGAGCCGGGTCGTAATGTGAAATTCAAACTTCACAGGCTGTTTACAATTAGGCCCTTTGATGCATTCCCCTGTAATCTCTCCCTCTGTTTGAACTGAAGATTTAGCATTGATACAAACGAAGGGAATTCTGCCTTTTGTTTTTAAAGCCATACCTGTGGCTTTTGATTGATGGATGGAAACTGTACGCTAGATTTATATAATATAGACTTGCTTAAAACCTCATCCTGAGGTTATAGTAACCCCAAGGACTTGAGTAGTATTTTGTATCAACACAGACTGAGTGGCAATCCACTGAGTGGAGAAGCCTCATCCCCATTGGATAACCATGAACAGTTATTTGGGAACGGGATGATTAAATCCAGGGCTTTTTTCAGGGGCATCCTCCCTTGCCTTTGGCCAGGTTTCAGTGCTGTTCTGTGGAGGGGACAAGAGGGGTGCCCCTCTTCATCTAGTACAGATCCTGCCGTTGGGCAGCTTTCATGCTCCACTGGCTGATCCTTCCAGGAAGTGGGGGGCAATAAGTAGTGCAACCCCCTCTGCAGAGCCCAAGCATGTACCACGGCTACATGCTGAGCCCAAATCAAAGAAGGCAGTTTGTCCTTAGCCTCCGGGAGATTGGGTCTGCTGTGTGAGACCAAAGAGACATGGCTAATAGGACAGCTTGTCACACTTGTGCAGATGCCTGTATTTTTTGACATTGCGTTTGCTTCTCTCGTGCTTGAGTTTCACAGTAACAACACCATCAAAATAAATGATTCTTCTGCAATTAGGTCACATTTACGCTCACAATCTTGGAAGTATTCAGGGAGCGGGGGAATAGGAAGTCAGAGAGCCATTTTGGTTATTCCTATTAAATCAAACCCATCTAAAACTACTATCATAAGGTGTTGGAATATTGGGTATTTATTTGTTTTTAAACTTTTTGTAAATGGGTTAGGGCCAAATTTCCAATTTAAGGCTTAATGGCTATATGGTGTCCTTGCAATAGCTAATGGAAATTTTTCTTTGTGATTCTATTTCAGTTGGTAGCCAGTGCGTCCAGCCTTTCAGATGAAGAGCCTACAATACAGGAGCATCGCCCCCAAGGCCCCGGCCGTGGTGCCCTCCCCCTCACCTGCGGTCCTGTCCTGCCAGCCTCCCTCTGCGCTCCCTGAGGCTACTACCGCCTCCAGCCCGAAGTCCATCATTATGCCCACCCAAAACTATGCACTGATGCAAATAGCAGGTCAGGATGGCACATTCTCTCTGGTAGCGCTGCCCCCTTCTGTGTCCTCTCAGACACCAACGCAACAACAGCAACACACCCAAAATAACCTGAAGTTGCCAATTCCGAGATACCAGCCTGTGAGGAGCAAAGGGACCACGGATAAAGTCAAGTCACCACCACCATCTGCTAGGGTTAAAACGGCCTCCAAGGTTGCTGTGATGACACAAACCAAGTCAGTTAGTGTGACATCAACAACGAAAAAACAACAACAGGAGTGCAAGCACCCAAAAGAAACCCTATTGCCCAAAGAGGAGCCTTCAGATCATGTCATTTTGATTGACCCAGCGGCTTCTGACATCTCTGTCACTGCTTTACTCCCAGACAATGCCGTAATGTACCCAGGTTCTCAGTTAGAGCAAGCACAAGATGCTTCTGAACGAACTGCTGCTACTAGTCTCATTCAGAATCTCCAGTATCCCCAAACTGCTTACAACGGTTCCCCAGGGAAACCCCAGGAGGAGAGTAATGCCACTCTGAGGCTGTGCCAATCCAAGTCAGCTGCAGCCCAGTCCCCAAGCAGTATCACTGTCCTGTCCTCAGCCATCTTCAGCAAAGCAGTCCAGATTATCCCATCCCCACCTAAAGGTAAACTTCCCATTATGCCCTACTCTAAAATGAAGAGCACCCTTATCCCAGCTGCCAAGCTCAGCAATTTATCCCCAGAGAAGAAGGGTTTCTCTTGCCCGACTGGTCTTACCAGTTCCTTAGAACCTTCATCTGAGATGCTTGGGACTGCTGACACTTTGGGTCACAACCAGGTCCCAAAATCAACTCTACAGCACCCGGCCAAAACCACATTCATGCCTGTATTGGGAACCCTCCAGAAACCGCCTGGCAAGAAGAGGGGAAGGAAGAGAAAGACCATGGAAGACATCTTGGCATTTGAGGCAAGAAAGAAGAGGTCGTTATCTTTCTTTCGTAGAAGGGTCCCAGAGAAACCACCAGCAGTTGTTCCAACCTCCAAACCAAAGGAAGTGGATATTTCAAAGAAGTACCGCAGCATCCGGCCCAAGCCCATTTTAGTAATGGAGACAGTTTCCCAACTGGTTAATTTGCCTGCTATTACACCAGATGGCCAGGAACAGGAGCTTGTTCTTGGTCATCGGCTCTCCACCACTACCACAACCAAGCCCCTGGACTGTCCTCCCCAACCAGCCCCCGTAGCCCTCCACCTGAGAGGGCCCTCCCATTCACGAGTTTTCATTGGCAGCCGGCCGCTCCATCGTTGCCCCACCTGCAGTCGCTGTTTTCAATTCAAGCATCACCTCCAGAGCCACATGAACAGCCACACTAACCAGCGGCCCTATATCTGCTCAGTGTGCCGCAAAGCTTATGCTCACTCCGGCAGCTTGAGCACCCACATGAAGCTTCACCACTCCGAGGTACGCCAACGCCGCTCCCTGAGCTGCGAATTCTGCGAGAAAGCGTTTGGATACGTGGGGGTTTACTTCAGTCATTTAAGAGAGGTCCACAAGGTGGTTCTGACCGTGGAGCCATCCATCAGCCACCATGAGGATGACCTGTCTTTGGAAGGGTGAGATTAGGGATTGAGCACCTACTTCCCTATAGCCTTTTACCTTAAAGTAGTTACATGAAGAAATGCGAACTCATCAATTTAATTTGCAGTCAATTTATTTAAAAGTTAACTTTTTCCAGTTTTAACTCATTTGTTTAAAGCATTTGTTGTTGTTTTCCTCACAAGGGGCAGCTACCCAGAGCCATCCGATGAGCAGAATCATGAAGACCCTGTGGAGCTGCAGATTAAATGTGGCCGTTGTCAGGCCATCACTCCAACTTTTGCCGACATGAAGATGCACTTGCTGTACGTTCATGGGGAGGAGGTGCAAGTCCCACTACATGATGACCAAGTGCGAGTTGGCCGCGAGGCTGAGAATGAGCTAGTAAAGCATGCTGCCCACTACTGGCGACAGCTCAACGAGAAGCGTAACCTGGTTAAGTGCGGCAGCTGCGATGAGGAGTTCATTTCCTTCTCAAAACTCAAGAAGCACATTATGTCCCACCACCGTGGAAGGGAGGAGGTGGACAATGAGAGCCTCTCATCTCCAGATAGGCGTAAAGGCCTTGGCATCCTTGCAGCTGGTGCAAGCTTTAACTGTGTGCTTTGCAGTGAGATGTTTGACATTAAAGAGGGTGTTATGGAGCACTGGAGGAGTCGCCACCACTGTGAGCAGCCCGACCTTCTGTGGGAGGCATTAAGCTCCTATTCTGGTCAGGATGAGGCAGAGGCAGACGGGGACCTGGACACTCCTGCTCAGAGCCCACACTATCCAGCCTAGCCCTCACATGACAATTGAGCCCTTTACAAGGACTCTCTCTCACACACACTCAGTCCTAACGAATAGCATCACAGGGAAGGAGAGTTTGTTATGTCTTTTATCACTTAATCTTTTGGCATTTGGCTTGGTGCTGAAATAAAAATGAAATGGTAAAAGGTCAAGCCAATGGTAAAAAACTGATCTTGGTGTAAAATCTAATTTTATATTTAATATTTGTCACGTTTTTTTGATATTTTGTTTTGAATTATTTAATATTGTGTTTGGTCATTATTTTCTACTGCTTATTTAAACTTTAAATGGGTCATTTAAAACACAGCTGACATAGTGATGCTTATAATGTGTCATTTCTCACGGTATCTAGAAATGCATATAATGTAGTTTCACATCATTCATGGGTGCCACCCGTAAGTAGTGGGTCTTTACATTGCTAACTGAACTTTTTTTTTTTCTTGTGCTGTTGGCTCTCTTTACTCAGAGGGCTGCCGGTTTGGTAGTGAGTACTCGTTAAGTGGTAGGTCACATGGGTAAATTAGTCATTCCAGGCTTTAGTGCTGCTATTGTGAGTCCATTTGCATGTATTTTTTAATATATAAGAGCAATGGCAGATTCCACCCAATATGAACGCTGCAGATGACCAAAGTTGTCCGGTCAATTGCACAGGAGGCCTAATTTGTGTCCATAGATCTCAATGATGCTTATTCACATGTCAAGCAGGCACTTCCTGAGGTTGGCATTACAAGGGCAGGCTTACCAAAACAGTCTTGTGTACTCCTTCCCTCTTGAAATCTGGCTCAATGGGCTCCACAAGTGGCACCAGGGACAGAACGTCAGGGTGTCCAGCTTTCATTGCCAGACATTGAGGCCTTGGGGCGGAAACCTATGTCTGATTGCTGTGGTTTCCTTGGGAGTAATCCCTTAATGCCAAGAGGCTGTGGGGAAAGAGGCCTCTCTATTGGGGCCGGGTACAGTTTGGCATCGCTGGACCATCATCCAGTGGAGCATGCAGCAGATTTGCGCGCAATTTACGGCCTGTATTTTAGAGTATTGTCAGGCACTGCAGCCTTTTCTCCAGATTTGGCACCAGCATGTTCCCAATTGGTAAGATAAGGTACTGCAGTTTATCATATCATTATTATGACTGGCGAAAACAAGTACGAGCAGCGTCTGCATGAATAAACTCTGACATTTCCTGAGTCCCCGGGGCCAGTCCTCTACCAAATGCGCAGAAAAGGGCAATGTCCTCCCCCCGCCAATTCTCGCCTCAAAAAGAAGGGAGATTCCACCGAGAGGTAGTGGGATGCAGTCGGAGCACTATTTGCAGAGAGGAAGTGGACATCTTTGCCTTAAAGACATTGCCGCATTTGCTCTTTTAATTCCAGCATATGTATGTCTCGCATAGTTAGACCTTGATAGCCTGCGTTCTATTTGCCTTCCTCCAAATTTCACTTATTGGTCTAATGCTAGACAGTCCAACAGGGAGGCAGCATTCTACTGCAAGAAGACGACAGTTGTCCTAGGAAGCTGTGATTTCCAGGGTTTGTGAAACTGCTTCATGGGGAGTCATGGCGCCTCCCAAGGTAACCTAATCTATGCTCTCATTTTGACTGTTGCATTGAGCATACAGATCACGCTCTCTTGTTTGTCTAGTCAGTTATCCACACTGTTAAATTGGAGGAACTCCCTATAATAGGTCCTCAATGCTAATCTATGAAAGATTCTTCAAAAAGGTGCACAGTACATGTCGAGGTAGAAAAGAGCTGCTTTGTAGGCATTATTCTGTATTTCCTGTAGTCATCGTTTGTTGGTGGTTGTTCAGTAGGCAGAGCACCAAACATTTGTGCTACAAAGTCTGGAAGAAGGAAGTAGATTGAGAGTTACGAACGTAGTGGGAAGGAAAAGATAACGCAAAAGCATTATGGTTTTCTACTGGTGCTTGAACCCACGTTATCTCATGGCCGGATTGTTGGTATGAGAACCTGACCTGAGCAAATGTCTAGGTCTAACGGTGATCCAGAATTAATATAACTGTAGCTAATTTTCATAAATCTCAATTATTTGCACCTTGTTTTAGATATATTTGTCAGATTTCTGCCTCCACCCAAATGATTTTTTTTTTTGTTTTAAATGAAGACATCTCACTGTAGAAACAGTATCACTCTGGATTATCCGGAGGAAACGTCTTTTCTATAATACTGTGAGCACCACAAACAAAATTCCATTCACCTCCATTTCAAGATATTCTTACCTCAACTAAAATGAACAAATATCAATGGCTAGATAGCAGGGTTTTTATTTTTATTTGGGTGGACTGACCCTTTTTTGATATGCTGTCAAATGTCAATCTCATAACAAGGCCACACCGGCTGACAATCAATTGGCCTTGGATTGTAACAGTTTAAAACAAATCCTTCAGTGTAAACAATCCTTTTAATGTAATATTGCTCCTGTTACGGTAGATCAATATTTCAGTAATGACTTGAACTTTCCTCGTCCAATTGAGGGCAGTATTAGGGTCTGAGTAACCGGGCCCATGAAGGAACACGTTCCTAACCAGCACCCAAGTGACATCCTTGTTGCCTTCTGAAAATAAATATGTGTCCATGCGTGGTGTGGCTTACCCTCAGTATGGTCCTCTTTAGGCCAAGTTATATCCCCTTGACTTGTTGATTTATGCCCATTTGTGTATTCTGTAATATGCCAAGGGTTTATTCACACTAGTGATTGTAGAAGTGAGTTTTGCATTAAGCTTTTTAACCACTGACAGAATACTTTTATTTGACATGTTCAATACGCAAGGGAAGCCATCCAATTGCCTACCTGTTGTTGTTGCCATGTATGCACTTGTAGAATTGCGGGCCCCCAGACAGATTATTGGAGTTAATGTAATCTGTTTAGTCCAGAAAATATGCTATTTTATAGTCTAGATTAATACAGAGATCTTTTAGTATATTTATGCTTGTTGTTGGTCCTTAAAGAACCAGCAGTGAGACTGTTATGTTTGCTTCTTCTAAGTTGGGGGAAGGCTTTTTTTTTGTCTTGTTTCTTAATGGGAGGCCATTGCTACATGGCCAGTACCTCAGCTAACAGTTGTCTGTGTTTACCTTTCATATGAAGAAAAAAAATAACATAACAGGGTAAAGTGAATGTACCTGAATGTTTTCAAAACCCTACCAAAAGTGTGTGTGTGTGTGTGTGTTATATATAACACACATTTTTTATATATATATATATATATATATAATATATATATATATATATATATGACGTATTCCATACATAGAATGAATAGATATATTGACAAAAAGATACATATATATTCGTGTACATATATATATTTACATAGAGTAACTAGTGAAACAGCTGCTGTGTTCTGTCCCAGTAGAGAAATAAATCAAGAAATAAATATATCATTGCCAACACTGGCAACAAAAGCCATGTAAATCTGTCCTTATGTGTCTGACACAAAGGGCAACGCACTGATGTGTACATGTTGCTGAGTGGTCTGTATTTCAAATGCCATGTTTGAGTGTTCATCAGTGAACTGTCCTTTGTTTTCAGGCCTTCAACATGAACCAGGAATTTATACATTTTGGGGGTCAGACTCTTTTTCTCCTCAGATGAGCATACATGACTGGCACAAGTTAGAAAGTGGAAAATCCTACATTAGGTGGTGTGATGTGTTTGACTCAATATGTTGACTGTGTTCAAAAAAAAGTATTAGTGACTGTGTCCGTACCTGGAAAACTCGATCAATGAGAATAAAGGTATGCTTTGTTGAGGAAAGTGTGACTCTGCTGTGTTTGTATCAAACAAGACAGATTGAGTGAAGCGCTGAGGCAAACAGAGTATTGTCCCGGTGTATTCATCAGAAGACATTAAGAGCATGGGAATCATTCATACTTCATCTGGAAAGGTGTGTGGAGTAGGGATCGACCAATATGGATTTTTTAGTGCCGATGCCCATGACTACTGCAGGACCACTGCAGTTTCCTCTGGCTTCGCCCTGCCCAGGCATAGTTCACCATCTTTCGGGTCCTATCGCATGTGCTCACGCTCCACCTCCCCGACGGTGCGGGCGAGACGGGCCGGTGGTGCGCCCTGCCAACCCGGTCTCGTGGGACCAATGTAGTATTGTCTATAGTCTGCAATCAGCACAAAACAATTGTTAAATTACTTGTGAAGGCTTCACATTTATTGGCTGCAGATTGGCAGCATTAGTATCTCTATTTCCCCTTCCCCTCTACAAATCTTTTTTTAGAGCAAAATGAGACACTGAACCACTTGTCCAATTCACAGACAAAATAGGGAAAAATAAGTTAGTAGGAGGGTGCATTATCTATTTGTTTCCATGCCGTCAGGACCAAATGCTGTCTTCTCTGCAAAAGGCCCAGCCCTTGTAGTCGTTGCCACATCAGTGAAGAATGCAGGTCCTCAGCTCTAATTGATTTGGAGGCAAATGGCCATGTATCAAAGGTCACTTTTGGTGTGATTCCTGCTGCTACTCAAACAACAGCGAGAACGAGGGAAAAAAGCGACTCCCTGACACAAAACCAGCTCAGCAAGGTTTACACCAACTCCTCAACTTCTTAAAACTACTTTACATGAACTCAAAGGTTTCAAATGAGAGTGTACCAACTTCAGGTGTCTTTCAGCTCCGGTGGAACACACAGATGAAGCTGCAACATATCTGGGCCCAATCTAGCATCTCCATCGCGGGCGCAGATAAAAAGGAAAGTGCTACACGCTGATGCATATTTCCCTTTAATCAGAGCTAACGCGTACCGGAGCCGTCACACTGCACTCCCACCTCACCATGGCTCTCAGGGGGACAGGGGAGATCAAAGCCCACCCCCCACGTACTCCACCCCTCCTCGCTGCTTATACATGATCAGTGGGAAAGAAGAACTGTTCTGTCTTTTTACTTTTTTTCGTTGGGTCTTTGCACCCCTTTCAGCACTACTACAGGCCCCAAGAAATGTCAAGATTGAGCAAGATAGGTGAGGGGAAATCGCTATGTACAATCAAAAATGTCTTTGCTTAGTGTGTGTACTTGTTAAGCTCTTTTAATTCTGACAACATGCAGAGATGCAAAATATCCAAACTGGCGTCACTGGGAGACTGCCAGGAGGAGATTTATAGGACAGTAAAAAAAATGACCTGAACTGACCACAGATGTTCTCGAGAACAATTTAAGTGGGGTGGAATGTGAGTGCAACATGCAGTCATTTGGCTGACGGAAGCGTCACTCCCACCTTCTCAATTCTCACTGTTCATGCTCGGTTGCCAGTCTGCCTTAATACACTAACATCCGTGAAGCCTCTGTCTGCACGTGCGATACGTTGGTGATACGTGTGCACATTTATCAAAGTGATTCTACGGTTTCATCAAAGATTTATCAAGCCTCCTGGATGTCAGGACTTAGATGTACAAATCGGTAATCCCACATCTATGAACTCTCTCTCGGTTTCACTCTCTCTCTCTCTCTCTCCTGATCTGGAGATGTGATCCGCCCTTCCCTTCCCTGCTGCCTCTCGGTCTCGGGTTTCAAAGCGTCCCGTGTCTGCTCACCCTCCCAGATTAGTCATCTAATGAGCAGCAGGGCTGATCAGGTGAATAATTGATGATGGGCGGCTGGAGAAGGCATCGATCCGAGTCGGGCTGAGGCTCTGAATGGAGCAGGAATGGCGACACCTCAGGAGGATGAGCAGGCGCAGGTACATCATTGTGTGGGCATAAAGAGACACTTCTGAAAGATGTAGGCCTCTCAAAAACTTGCAGATCACCTTTTAATGGAACTCACCCCCCACATTGTGGAGCAATGTTTGTTCTATTGAATCATGTTAGAGCAATTTGGAGATATTTGTGCAGTTGTTTAAAATGACCCAGAGGGGTCCTTTGAGGGGACCAAAGAGTAAGAATCATTAGACTTGTGATGCATAGACTACCACCTATGATGACTTAACAACTCTACGTTGAATTATTTGTTGCTTAGTTTCTGTACCTCTTTAGGGACGCTTTAGTTATGTAATCCCAAATCTTTTCCTAGACCTAACTTTAGGTTTACTAAATCTAACCAAGTAGTGGAGCCTAACGTAAGACCAAAGTTTATTTTGAAGACCGTTTGCATTCAAAGAGCAAACATTTTCCTGTGTTAATCAACATGTAAATAGAAATACACATTTTCTTTTTTGATATCATATGAATTGCATAAGGACACAAGGGAGTAGATCAGGTCAATCATTCTCACAGGAATAACATGTCACCATTTCTCTGCAAGACTTTCTGCTTTCTGCTGCGATTAACAGAATCTAATAATACTGTCTAATAAGTCGTGCTTTACACCTCTTGAGACGCCACTAAAAGTCTTTGTCAATACGCACGAGCCGCAGTTAGCCATCATGGTCATTACCTAGATAACGTCAAGGTTTGAATGGTGAAGTGACACTCCTTGGGACTGAAAACTTCCTTCTAAAATCAGATTTAGTGTGCAGGAAGCAACTCCTCGCTGGTTCATATCCAGTACCTTTACCAAACACACTTCTTTCTCTCCTCTTTCATTCCCATTCTAGATCCAATAGTCTTTTCAGCATGAGAGGTGACTGTACATCTAGCTGCGCCAAAGGAAAATATGCTTTTGATTTGTAGAAGAAATATTTTTCTGCCAAAGGAGCAAGCTTAGCCAACCGCCCCAACTTCATACCTGGCAGCAAGTGCTAACAGTGAGATGGAGATTGTGTTGCATCTGTCCTGATTTAGAAATAAAAGATTGTCTATTCCAACAATTGATATGAAAGCACTGATACTACATGCTCTACAAGACAAGCCTTGTGTGTGTGCGTGTGCGTGTGCGCACAATGTCAGGACAAGTGAGCCTGGTTTTAACCTCCAAGTTAGCATGAGTCTTTTTCCCTGCACAGGAAAAGCACAAAACCCATCTCTCAGCCCTACGGACCTTGCTCTGACATGGAGATGATGGACAGAGTGTTCAGTTTTCCGGCCTCTTTGCTTCCATGTCGCTTTAGTGGGGAATCCGCTCCGGGGTGCTATTCATTGCCTTTTTGTCCAGATGGTCAAGAGCTCCCGGGGTGCAGCGGGGCCCAAGGGGGACTCCTGCCATCTGTTCCCATCCTCTCCTCTCTTCTCAGATAATTCTATGAGCCTCGGCCTGCTCAATCTAAAAGGCTCCAGAGCTGTTTGATCTTGCCCCATTCAGTCTTTCTCCTCAACTGGTGGGCAAATAAAATCAGCTCACCTTATTGTTGAAACATCTACACCAGGAAAAGATGAAAACGTTTTTATTCTGTCACGACAGGTCTGATTTACCCTTGTCCTGTCCTCATTCTTTTTCTATTAGCATCTCTTTTTGCTACCTGTGTCTGTGTGGTGCGTCTGTGTGTTTTCGGAGCGGGGATGGGGGGGTCCGACATAATTCAAATGAGACAAAGCATCTTTCTGCAGTCATCTTAGCTCCGGGGAATGTGACGGGATAACGGGATGCTAATGCTGCCCTTCGCCTTTGGGGTATTACGTCTGTCTGAGCAGTAACCTACATTTAGTGAGCAGACTTGCACATAAGGTTAATGAATCAGGCCTGCTGGAAGATGAATGGGCCCTTCACATCAGCATATACACACATAACAATCGGCATTGCAATCATATCAGACACAGAAATACGCACGAACGCACTCACACATAGACACAAACAAGGAGCTTTCTGTTTGCTGTAGTGCAAAAGCTAACAAGGTTAGCAAGTAAGCAGGCATCCAAATGGGTAATTTATTTATTTAGTCTGGCTCCGAGGAGCCGTGGGCGTGGACTAATAAGTGGAAGAAGGTTCTTGAGCACAGAACTGTGTGCAAGTGTGTGTATGAGAGTGAAAGAGAGGTTTGATTTGAGAGACGAAGCCCTCAATCCGCCTATTGTTTCTTTTCACTCCCACTTGCAATTAAGACAAGAAAAAGACGAGTGGAGAAAGTCTGATCACTTATTTGATAGGTCAATTAGCTCATGTATATCTAATGTATTAGGCAGTTAACTAAAGATCGGGTGGTTTAAGGAGAGCAACTTGGATTCACTACATTTTGTCCAACGCATGATGGGAAGTGGATGTGTTGGATTACAGGGTAAGTGAGGGTGTGCGTGTGTGTGTGCGCGTGCGTGTGTATCTGTATGTGCTTGTCTTAAACAGAGAGAGATATGCTCCACACCTCTACCTCCATCTCGTCTCGTGTCCCTTCCCCCTCGACTGGCGACCCCGGCTGAGATCCTCCCCCCCCCCCCCCCCCCCCCCCCCCGCCCCTCCCGCCCCCCCGGTAAAGACGCGTTGTCAAAATCAGTTATACTCATGGCCCTCTTTTCTCCTTGGCAGCATTTACATGAGTTACATTTTTTCTCAAGCATCCACTTTCCTTGCTTCTTTCCTTCCCTCCGTTATGTTCCCAACACACCTCCCCACACTCACGCTCACTGCCTTGAGGGCCCAACGCTGTCAGGACACAGGAATAATTCCCCTCCTTTTCCGCTGCTTTACCGGAAAGCGACGAAAAGAGATTAATCTGCAGCGATGTACTGTAGGGAAAAAAATGAAAAAAAGGAGAAGGGAAGCCGGGGGGCACAGCCTTCCTGCTAAGCATAGCAAAAAAAAAAAAACTGTCCACCTCAAGAGGAGGGAGATGGAGGAATTACAAAGAGGAGTGACGGGGTGAAACGGGACAGTAAAAGAGAGTTACTCACCTTGGACCCTGGATAGATGATCTCAAGAGCAGCTGAGATTGCTCACAGGATATAATACAGATGGAAGCCTTTAGCTCACCTTCTGAGCCAGAACTGTAAAAACATCTTTCAACATAAATGCAAAGCAGATTGGGCTCAGACTCGCAATGGTAAGCTGTTGAAATGTGCTCAGGTATCATAGATCTTATTGACCAGCAAACAATTTGACCTAAGGCTGATATGTGGGAGGGTTTGTGTCCATGGAGATAATCAATACCATGTTACTTGCCACAGCACAGCCAAGAGCGGTATTGGTGCTCCCAACATTTCTCAAATGTAATGCCTGACTGACCAGCTAGAAGGAAGAACTGCCGCGGGCATCCGCAGGCACCCGCAAAATGCTTCAGGATTCAACCTGGTGTGTTTACCTGCCCAGATGAGTAACAGAAAATAATTTACAATGCAGGGTGTAATTGGCATTAATGCGCTTTAAAAGCCAACCCTCCCTCCCCCCAGCTTCTTCTCCCCTGCAAACACCTGCAGCCCACACAGCCACATTAGCATTTATCCGTTTCATCTGATGCACTAATCTGAATCAAACATTTCAATAATACAACACGAGCAGTTACTACACAACCCCAAAAAAAAGGTGCTGGGAGGGCAGGGATACAGGGGGGCACTCCAACCTCTGGAAAAGGTATTTCCAGAGGTTGCAAAGCACTTGGTGCCGATGCTTAATTGAGGTGAAGCCGGGGGCGAGTGAGTGACCCCGGCTGACCCCCACTTGTTTTACATGTAACCACAGTGTGTGGAAGTCTTTGTCAAAAGCTTCATGACAGACTGTAGTCTGTGTGGCCACACAGTGGTGGTTCTCTGAGCTGAATGCTAAAATTTTGGTATTTTGGTCAGGAGATCCTTCAAAGTGAATTGGAATCTTACTGTCATTACCTTGGACGCCTGTATTAAATTATAATCAATTCTGGAGGAGAGGGTGTAAGTGGGACTGATTGATTTATCTGCTTTGTAATAAAGACAATTCAGTCCCACGGTGGTTGACTGACAGCCTGACATTGCCAGAGAGTGTTGGCTACTGGTACGCTTAAAAGCCCGACCCGGCCGTGAAGTTATGGCCACGTGTTTCTGTTCAAATCCTACCCGAAACACACTCAGTATCTGTTCTTGCTCACACTAACTGGCAGGTTAGTTTGCACCCACTCTAGAACAACCCACGCAACAATTCATCAACTTATATACAGTTCCTCCCCATTCAGACGCCAACCTCTCCTGCAGTCTCTGCTTGCTTCCTGGAGCTTGGCAGGCCCGATCAGCCTCCCTGGCCTGCAGCGAGCAGGAAATGGCCTATTGTTCTGAGATAATGTGAAATATAATGTTCCCCTGCACTCTTGGAAGGCATTCTGCCCTGACAGCCTCATCACTGTGGGCAACAGTAGGCGCCAAGTATATGAGCACCTGCCAAACTGAGACGTCCATCAGCAGAGGGGTGATGCTGGTTCACAGCAGAGAGAGGAGAGGGGAATCCCCTGAAGACTTGTGGGAAAACCGGCTGCACTCACACACGGCGTTTCACAAAAAATCACCCCCGCCCACTCAACGCAACCTGGGAGATTTTCTATCATCTTCCGAAGCACAAGTGAAAAAAAAGCACCTTTTGAGTGCTTGTGAGGTGATGAAGAAAGTGAGGGCAAAACCGAGACGTTGCAGGAGAGCTTCTTCACTCCTCCGTCTGGAAAGGACCAAATTCAAGCGCTTACATCACCAGCGCTTGGCAGATTCATCTTCCTAAAATCATTTCATCAATCCACGCGGTGAAAGCGCCGGCCGACAGGCGGACGAGAACACACATGCTGTGAATTCGTACCCCCACAGACACATGTAAGAAATTAGGGCCCTTTCCAAATGCGACCACATCGCGTCGGAGGGCCCTCGCAGCGCCGCTCAACATGACGAGGACCTGCATTTAGTCAGACGCTGAAACCCTCATTGATCATTACGCAGCAGAGCCACACTCTCCCCGCTGTGGAAACAGTGAGGGAGTTTCTTTATTTGAATGAATCACTAGCCCAAAACTCATAAATGTCCTTCGCAACAGTACAGATTAACAAAGCAGTTTGCAGAAGAAGAACATCGTGGAATGATGGTAATGGAAATAGAACCATACTTCAACCATTACTGCCTACAGGTTCATGAACACAACGTGACAAACTCGACTTGACTCTCTTTGTCCTGCTCCTCATGAGTATAATGTCAGTATGCATTAGCAGGTTATTACTGTCATCTTTTCTTAACTTACTATATTAGCCCCTTTAAAGGATAATTCTGGCCAGGCCATATATTCAAGTCCTGATGGAATAATATCTGCATCCAGGAAACTTCATGTAGGATCAGCTCAACAGCTTGCAGGTCCTGGAAGTTAAAAGGCCTTTTTCTGCTACTTAGAGTAGCAAGTAGAGTTTAACCCTCTTTCCACAGAGTCTATTCAGTTGTTGTCTGAGATAATGCATTCTCAGAAACCGTGAAGAAACGCTCCTACAACTTCAACATTTTCACCAAAGGGATTCTCCGTGAGGTGGAGTATGTTGAGGGCGGCATATTCAGGTAATAAAAGGGTGTAAATCTGTCAGATTAGTTTAAAAAAATGAGAGTGTGTGGGATTAAGGTAAAGCATGGATGTGGCTCCTTTTGCTTTATTACTCATCTCACATTCAAGGGATCATTTTTGGAGGAGGTACACACCTAAATGGATTAAAGTCACCATTCACTCCACACACAATGCAGACATTTAGGCATATATCCTCTTCACTGTATCTCTGTGACTGTGTTCTTTGATGTTCAACCAGTCGCCCACTGTGATTTTCTTACAGCTCCTGAATTGGCTGTTCAGCAGGGCTTTGGCTCAGACATTTGGAGGTGCCTAACACTGCCATCTATTGTTCTTCTTCTAAAGGCTCTTAGGTTGTACTTCACAGTTGGAACTGCATTGTTTTGAAGATTAAAGGAGGCTGTCCACAAGGCTTCACAGCACTGGGTGCAAGTTTTGTAAAATAAGTTTGATGTAACAGTGCCTTTCACCTGGGACTAGTCTAAAATGTATATATACTTTTTGGAATAAAGGATTATCTTATTGTAAATCTACTGATTTTCCCAAAGTATAAAAAAAAAAACACTTTGTGGTTATTATCAGGCAACTTCATATCTTTGAGGTGTAACTTTTGTGAGAAAAGCAGCGTACTCTCACATCCACTGCGTTTGAAAAGGGTTTTTAGGCACAAATCATTGAATGCCTCCTTCTAATTAGCCATTGTTGTAGGTGACAACGGAAAGTGAAGCTTGTACGGGTGATCTCAATTTTTTTATAATCTCTGCGGTTAACATGGTTACGATACTTACACATTCTGTTTAGCAGAAGATTATCTTCACATATGAACGCTATTGTTAGGTTGTAAGCACCAAAGTATTGAGTATAACTATATGATTCAAAATACATTATAGTTTTGAGTAGTAGTTGCAGTATTATAAAATAATACTACTACAACATAATATGTTGGTAAACACCGTTAAAACTTTTCATAACACAAAATGCAAGACATTATTTCAGCCAGTGCTACATGCTAACTCAATTTCTGCATCATTCTATCAGTTTTTTTTATTAGGACGCATCTTATGGCTTTTTAAATGACCAATCATTTTTTGTGGTTTATGGACCAGTTTTAAACCATAAAAAAAGCACAATTTTTGGGTTGTAAAAAGTGTTTACGTTCAGATTTCATGTCTAGCATTCCAAGGAATAAAGAAATCCAGTACAGACAAATTGACTGATTTATTCACACTCAATTCACGTCCTAAATACATCTTAAAATACATGTTGAACTGTTAATTATTGGTGCTGCTTTACAATATTAGTAAGCAAACTCCAGCTACATTTTATAGCATCCTTTCGGCTATCAGTGGTATTAACCCCTAAATACATCCACACATTCCTTTTTGGATGGTTTGTTGCCATGATTATCTGCTAAAAATAAAAAATACACAGAATCCAATCTTTTTATAAAGTTCACACTACCATTATATGACCACTTGCATCTTGAAACAGATCATAACTCTTACAAGTACGGATGCAAAAAGGCCCCGTGCCTGCACACCCGAGTTAGTGAATGCAAAAGCAGGCCCATAAACATGTAAGCAGACATAAACAACAAAGCCTTGCCTGTCATAGACCCTCTTCCGCCACATGCCGTTGACTCGGCTACAGTAATTACAGCGCCACGCACCATGCTATCTGAGATTACAGGGGTGAGTTACACCTGATGCCAGAGGAAAGTGCTCTATACTTTAAATATTTAATCAGTCCCTTCACTGAGACGCAAATGAGGCGAGGCAAAAAATGCAGAGAGGCTGACGAGAGTTGGGTGGGAGGGGGTTTCCCTGGCTGCATTTTGTGTTCATGCAAACGTAAGTGGATGGACACACACATTATGTGAACACATATGCACTCACATTAGAAGTTAAGTATGTCATCACCTCTTGATTTTTCTGAACATAGATCTTCCTCACATTTCGGGGGAAACTTTGTAGAGTGCGTGCATGTGTGTGTGTGTGTGTGTGTGTGTGTGTGTGTGTGTGTGTGTGTGTGTGTGTGTGTGAGTGAGGAGCAAGGAGCAAGGGTGGCGGGTTGTCTGCACACCTGCCCAGAGTAAGATGTCCAGATATAAAGGGAGGTGAATGCCCAGACCCGCCGTCCGCTAGGACACAAAGGAGAAGTTCTTCTCCGGGCTGAGCCAGTTGGAGCTTACCTGCCACACTTGAGCTGCACAGGAAGTGACACAATCAGGCGCTAAATCCTGCGTGCCATGTATGTTCAAGTGACCGTGAAATGATCCATCTGCAGAGGTGTATTTAAAGCATCACGCGACATGGTCTGAGGCGCAGATCACAGGGGGGGGCTTGTCTGAGACATGCAACCTGACTTAGAAACAACAGATTCACACTGAAGCCATATTCGATTTATTGGCTTTTTGGGGAAAGTGTGTGTCTTAATATAATTGATCTTATATACTTCTCCAAAACAATATATTTCTTGTCATTTCTTTTGTTCTTGTTATTGATCAATTAAACATTTCTACAGATGATGAAAATATATTTATAATAACAAAAATATAAAATATTGTTTTGTCAATGTTACCAAACCAAAATGTTAGACTGATTGAATAATATTGAATAATAATTCTCAACTATAACTATAACTAATAGTCTGTCAGGATCGGGTGTCGAGGTGGAGGTGAGGACCGGAAGTAGGGAGACGCAAACGCAGAGGTTGAAAAACAAAAAGACTTTAATAGTCAAAACGCTCAAAACTCAAAAATACCACAAGGGGCAAAACACAGCTCAGGACAGGAACACCTCAAACAGACTCCAACAAGACTTGAGGGGAGGGCGGAACCGAAGACAAGGCAGACAAGGCAGACAAGGCAGACAAGGGGCGGGAGGGTGGGGATCCGAAGGCGCTGGTCCCTCCGGGGAACGGTGGCGGGTGAGCCGGCGGACGGTCGGGCGGACGGGGAACCTCTGCGGTTCGGCGACTGGACCTCCGTGTCTCCAGGCTGCGGCGGTCAGGCGTGGATGACTCGGGGGGGCGGCCGTGACGACGGCCAGACGTGGCGGGCTCGGGGGGCGGCCAGGATGCCGGCCAGACGTTGGCTTCCTGGTATTGGCCGCAGAACTCGTGGGCTGTGGCTGCGGGACTTCGGAGGCCGCGGAGTACGGCTGCTGCGACGTCTGCCTCTCTGGCGGTGGTTGCTACTGAACGAGGGTTCGTGGACGGGCACGGTCAGGGGCACGAGGAGTCGTGGGGCCGGGACGGGCACGGTCGGGGGCACGAGTCGTCGTGGGGCCGGGACGGGCTGAGTCGGGGGCACGAGTCGTTGTGGGGCCGGGACAGGCTGA
Source organism: Apeltes quadracus (assembly GCA_021346845.1). NCBI lineage: Eukaryota > Metazoa > Chordata > Actinopteri > Perciformes > Gasterosteidae > Apeltes > Apeltes quadracus. The sequence continues at coordinate 2,201,783 of CM037914.1, read as the reverse complement.
GTCGGGGGCACGGGTCGTCGTGGGGCCGGGACGAGGCGCCGGGAAATTGTGAGAAGGGATTTTATAGTTATTGGTCTGCCAATGACTTTTGACTGGCACCTTTCCCATTTCGTTCATATTTTTTTTAAATGTACTCTTTTTAAAGCTGTGAAAATGGAAGGTGTCACAGATTAATTCAGCCAACTGCACACTACAACTTATAGAAAATATGATTAAATGCTGACAGACGCGTTCGGCCCTGTCCGGTTTCAATTCAGACCAATTAAATAAAACCTTCGTTAATTATTTTCTTTGGCCACTAAAGGCGCTGCGACAAGCCTTAATTACCGTTGTTTTTCCATCCACCTGGTGACAGCACTTTCAATATTCCAATGTTATCGTTTGCCTGTCCATGGCGTTTTCTACCTTGAGTATTATTAAAATACGTGAACACGGCAAATTAAAAACGAACCGTGTGTAATGGACATTTACATCATGTCTTTCCAAGTTTCACCCCATTGTCACTCATGCCGGGGCCACACTGACATCACAGGCTGGAAGATGTGCCTGCATAATGATTTCATCACTCGCTGACATCACCTCGCACCTCTGTCAGCCGAGGGTGATGCGTCCGCGGTCTGACGCCATCCCTGCTGTGTTTACTGGACTGTTCTGTCTGTCAAGATGACATCAACGCAGCTTCACTTCCCTGAAACGATGAGTCAGCTGCTCCTGTCTGTTTGAAGGGGCGGGGTGGGGTGGGACAATTGTGGATAGCTTTCACCTCAACCTAACATTCAGAAAAGAGAGGATTTTATCGAAATTTGACGTTTCCATCTACTATTAATACAATTGATGATACTGCACATAGAAACGGATGGAAGCAGATATTTCTGTGTGTTCATTTCTTGCCCTCCTTCCCTTTGCTTGGTAAATCACTTGACCAAATCTATTGCATCTGGTCCAACTGAAAGGTAGCAGGGGATCAGAGAGACTGACCGTGGTACTGGGGGCCTTTTCATGGGTCCATACTGTGGGAAGAGAGGTAAGGGCGAGTGCTTCTAAATCTAATAAAAGCCCTTTGGGAGTTTTAGTTAGCAGAAAAGGAAGGTTCAAATTCAGCAGGATTGTCTGCGGGGGCTCACTGCTGTCATTCGGCAAGTTTGAATCTGAGCCGTGCACTATTTCTCCAGGCCCGTCCCAGGAGGGGGTAAGCTGACACTCTTTAGACAGTGGATCAGTTATCGCTGAACCGAGGAGGCAAAACCTGTGATAGATGCTGCTCCCTAGCTGATCGTTAAGGAGAGGGGGGGAGGTGAGGAGATTAAAAAGAAAGAAGGGGGCTCTCTGAAGAGCTTTGTTTTGAGAGAGTTCTTGCTGGTTGTTTCAGGTGGTGGTTGACTAGTTACCAATGCGAGACGATTTAGCATCACAGGAGGAAGTCAGAGAGGAGGGCTCTCCTCTCATGTCTTTGCATCTTCTTCTTTATTTTCCTTGACGTTCTTATTTGGGCCAGTGCTGCCTGTCAAAATAAAAGAGAGGCGAAGGGGTTTGTTTCCGTACAGAAACTGTCTATGATTCGTGTTTCCTCTTCTTTGATCCTCAAGCTGTGCACAGCCCCAGGATAAAGCATTTCAGCTTGTCTAAACAATTTCCAATCACCATTTCCATGTGGAGGACAGAGGAGAGGGCCTTGCATGTTGCATTGTACTCCTCTGTGAGCAGCAGGCCAAGGTGGGCTGATTCTATCTATTAAGAGTGAAGTTAGACATTGATTTGTGCAGACTGAACGCAGACTGCGCAAACAAATGTGCATGTGTGCGCGTGCACACATCTGTGTAACCATATGCCGCGTGAGGTCAGCTTGTACACCCACCTCAGTCTGTCATGTTGCTCTCCAAACACACATCTGCTCCCCAGCGAGCCCCCCTGCCCAACCTCTGTGGAACCAAGCCAGGCTCTTATTAGCGAAGTCCTGCCCACCTCTCCTCTGCTCACCTTCCCAAATTACCCCATCATCTCGCTCTGCAGAAAAAACAAAAAACTACCCTGAAACAAATCAAGAGCCAAACACAACAAGGCTTCAGCTCTTGATTCTGCAGCTTGATCGTGTGGACAAGCACAAAACACTTGTGTGTGTTTGCGTGTGTGTATGTGTGTGAGAGAGAGCTGCATGACATCATTCAGCAGTTCCTCTGGGCAGGACTCCATCCAACTAAATAATCCAGGCCAGCTCCATAAAGCAGGGAGTGCCGCCACATTCCCCCAGCCGTGAAATATCAAGTGGTATTAAGTCACCGTAACTGTCGGCCTCCCTCCTCAAGCTTCCTCCTGCCCACTAACATGCATGAGTACCAACCCACACAGGCATCTGTTTCAACATGACTCCAAAATATAAAGAAGTCTAAATATCTGTTTTCCCTTTTTGTTTACACATCAGTATCAGACGTGCAGTGAGCATGCAGCAGGTGGCTCCACATTAACCTTTGGCCACAGTCTGAGCAGCGAGGCAAAGCGCAGGGCAGGGATCTTGTTTCAGCCCCTCCAACTCTGCATCCCTGCGGACTACCATTATACATGACATCAGAGCCTCTCGACAGCCTCGCACAGCTGTGGCCAGAGCGGATCTGAGCAACACCCAGGACTTACTCCACCTTATATGTCCTCAAACTCAGGCAGCTGGGACTCTTGCTTTATTTTTCATGTAACTAAATAGCTCTTTCTTTAGCAAGAAAGTCACAATTTTGACTCTTAATTGGTCGACAACTAGCTGCTTTGCTAAGTTGCATGGTTCAATTCAATTCAATTCATTTTATTTTGTATAGCCCAAAATCGAAATTTACAAATTTGACTCAGAGGGCTTTGCAGTCTCTACACGTGCGACACAGGAGAAACTCCCCCCCAAAAAACTTTCAGGGGAAAAAGGGAAGAATCCTTAGGGAGAACGTCAGAGGGATCCCTCTCCCTGGATAGACAGATTGCAATGGATGTCATGTGTACAGAATGACTCATATAGATGTATAATACATTCAATTTCTATTCAATTTCAGAAATGATTTAAATAGTAAGTAGCAAGTAGCCAGGTGTACGGCAGGACCACTGCAAGGGCAACCGCCATGAGATAGAACTACCATCCACAGAAGACTCTGGGGAGGGAAAGCACAACGATTTTAGGAAAGGGTAATGTTGGTTTACGATGACAGTAATAGTAATATGATTCATATTTAAAATAATTATGATGATGTTGGCAGCAGCAGTTGTCAGCAGGGCCACGGCCGGAGTCAAGACCAGGGTCCAGACGGAACTACGATCTGCGGAGACCTGCTCGGCGAGAAAGCACAAAAAACTTGCGGGCAGAGACTGAATTAGTCATGTGCATTAATGCAACGTGGATTTTTGTAGAAGGAGAGAGTGAGAGAGGAGTTCGGTGTGTCCTAAGAAGTCTATAGCGGCGTGGGTAAGAGCTGGTCCAGGCTCTAACCATAGGCTCTAACCATAAGCGGTAATATGATCCCTTTTCTTATTTTTTCTTACTACACGTGCTGCAGCATTCTGAATCAACCGTAGAGGCTTAAGAGATTTACAAGAACACCCTGATAACAAAGAATTACAGTTATCCAGTCAATAAATACCAAATGCATGAACTAATTTTTCTGCATCACTTTGAGACAGAAAATTCCTTATTTACGATATATTACGTAAGTGAAAAAAGGCAGTGCTTGAAGTCTTCTTTATATCAGAGTTGAAGGACATATCCTGGTCGAAGAGAACTCCAAGATTCTTGACGGTGCTGCTGGATACCAGAGTAATTCCATCCATAGAAACTGTATCACGTGACAGCTGATGTCACAGTCACACCAGGTTCTGTTCCAGCCACACCCACTGCTCACTCTCCTGAAACTCCCCTCACTCGTTCACACTCCCCAGTTTACTAATGACTCCTGTTCCCAATCAGCCTCACTCCCTACTTAAACCCCAATCTCCCCTCAGTCTTTGTCTGGCCTCGTCAGAGATGACACCTGGGCTACCCACCCATGGGCTACCCACCAGCCTGACTCACAAGGAATACTCCTCCCGGATTCCCCTCGCCGGTCCCAGCGTCCTCCCGGTCTAACCCCTCGAGTCACCTCTGGATTTGGATAAAGTTAAGTCGATCTTCTGTGTTTTGGGACCGCTTCCGTTAAGTTTTGAAATAAAACTATCTTGAACTCTACCTCCTTTTCCTGAGTCTGTGGGTCGTGACAGCTGACTTCAAAGGTGCTCTGGGCTTATCAAGATAACTTCTTTTTTTCCGAGTTTAGCATCAGGAAGTTGAAGATCATCTAAGTTTTGATGTCTCCAAGACATTCTTGAAGTCTGATCAACTGCTCGGTCTCTTCTGGCTTGATCGACAGATACAGTTCAGTATCATCTGCATAACAATGGAAGTTGATGCCGTGTTTTCTGATAACATCGCCCAAAGGAAGCATATACAAGGTAAATAAAATCGGTCCAAGCACAGAAGCTTGTGGGACTCTGCGACCAACATTGGTGGTCTTCGAGGATTCACCGTTTACAAGCACAAACTGGGATCGATCCGTTAAAGGCACACTAAGCAACATTTTTCAGTTAATTAATGTGTTCCATACCGTTTTGGATGATTAAATGAGTAATTTCAGGTCGAACAAAGGTATTCTCAGCCGCCCTGGGGGTCTGTAGGGGAAAAACAGTACTTGCAATTCCAGGAGCATTGACTCGCACCCACAGGCTGAGAAGTCTCGTGCATCGCAAGAGTCGGTCTCTTTATGGCGAGAACTGCTAAACACCGCCCCAGTAAAAGGCAGGCTCGTTGCTAGTACAGTGGCGACATTTGTGCAGTTATATCACCAGCGACAAAACCGCGAAAGCCCATGTCGGAGCAGGCAAGAAAGAGGAAAAGGGCTCTGGACAGAGAGGGGGGTTGTTCACGTGTGGACATCGGGCAAGCTTTTTCAGAATGGCGAGAGCTAAAAGAGAAAGAAGGCTGCAAGGCTGAGGCGGACCTCACGAGAACAGCTGAGCCTCTGCACGACAGTGCACTTTTATTTTCGGCCTCCGGGGGGAGCCTCGCTGGAAAATCAACCCCGGTTGCATAGTGTACCTTTAATACCATACACAAGAACCAAGTTGAGGGTGTGGTTAAAACAATGAGTCGGTTTATTTACAGTCTGACAGAAACCAATTGAATCTAACAATGAAAGAAATTAAGTACTAAGGCTACCGTTATCGACATCCACATGAATGTTAAAATAACCCACTAATATTACGTTGTCGTTAAGAACTGGGAAAATTGAGATAAAAATTCTGAATAAGGACCTGGGGCCCTGTACACTATTACAACGAGAACCGGCTGGATTATTTTCCAGGTTGGTTGCGAAAGACTTGGAACCAAGCGTTCAAATGCGTTATAATTCAGTTTAGGTTGAAAGTTTATTAAAAGGCAGGAGTCATAAATAGCTACCACTCCACCCCCTCGGCCTGTGCCTTGAGGGATATGAGTATAACATGACTAGTCGTAGTCGCTTCATTTAAGCTGAAAAATTCCTATTCAACAGCCATATTTCAGTAAGACAAAATACATCAACATGGAGATCAGATATTAGTTAATTTACTAAAACAGCTTTAGATGAAATTCAATAGCTATACAATAACAGTAAGCTCAATCATTCACATTTCAGTTAACGGGTCATTTGTGAGCAAACATCAAAATGACGATTTCTTTTTTTTCTTAGTGAGACATTTGTAATTCCCCTCGCTGTTTCTTCTCCTTTCTGTTTCTTCAACAACCACTGAGGAATGCCGACAGGTGCTGGCTCCACTTTCCATCCGCCACAAACGTAATGGGACAAAAGAACAACTGGTGAGACCACCTGTTTTCCACCAGGCTGGGAAACCGGAACCCGCTTCCCAAATCACACTTGAGAGAGAAAAAAACCCAAAGCGCCAGTACTCGCTGCCTTTTCTTTTGTTACAGCTGAAGACAAACAGCATACAGTTTGCATCAGTTAACCCTCCATGTCCCGTTGGATTGACGGCCTCTGAGGGGCGATGAAGTTCTCCCGGACTACACTCCTCTCTGGGCTGCGCTACAGAGACACCATGTGGTGGCTCCTCACACAAGGGAGCCCAGCAGGGACAGCCGAAATACTGGTTACAATCATATGCATTTGCATATACTGTATATATATTTATATCTATATCTATTTCTACATACATACATATATCTCACATAGTGGTAGAGAAGTATCGTACCTGTCGCAATGAGGAATTTTTATATAAATATTTACATCGCAAAAGGTAATTACTGCATGTACAGATAAAAAGGTATTCTTATATTTCTGCATCATAAATCGGGTCTAAACGCTCCTAAAAAGAAACGGTATGTTCCCGCAATGAGTGAGAGCAAGTGTTATGACAAGATTCAAGAAAAACACGAAAAAGTACTTTGTTGTTCACAGGCCTTTTAGTTTCTGCCATTTATCTGTATTTGGCCCAAATTGTATTTCTCTTTAATTTAAGTATGTATTTTATCTACGAAATCTATTTTACTTTTTTGTGTTTTTTTAATTTATTCCATTTCTTTGAATTTGTTGCATGTTTTCTTACTAATAGTACTGAAGTACTAAATGTAAAAATGTATTTAAAGAAAAAGATTCAGTGGGAAAATCTGTAATATGTTGTTATGGTGCAGGGAAAAAAGACCAACAATACAGTGAAATAGTATTTAAAAAGGGTCTGATGACAAATGACAAATGTCATTGTTGGCTTTAAAAAAAATTCATATACCTATATATATATTTTGAGTTGAGGTCACCTGAGAGACATAAGGTCAACCATTCCCCAGAGAACTGTGCAGGAGACAGCTGTTACAGATAGTCTGTCCACACACACACACACACACACACACACACACACACACACACACACACACAGGAACTCACGATGGCCGGGTGGATCCTCTCTAGGGCCATAGGTGCCGTGGAGCCATATGGTCGTTCTGGTTCACCACCTCCACTCAGGGTTCAGAGGTGCCTCATTCCTTATTGACATTAGATTAGACACATTTAACAAGATTGAACCACACACGGCCCACACTGACGCTCCTCCCACCCCATAGTATATGTACAGCCTGTATTGATTTGACTATTCACTGTAATAATCAGTGACTGTACATGTCAAAATGGCTTGAAAGAGGCTTAAAAAACCTTCGTTCCTGCCCTCCAATAAATTTCACTTTCTACGAAGCGAAAGGTATAGTTTCCTAGGAGATTGAGGCGAATAAGCCTCAGAAGCTAAAGCTGTTTTGTGTGAGTGTTTGTTTCTCAGTTAGCGTGTGTGAGTGTGGCTTGCATGCACAGAGAACTGGCAGAACATTGCCCCTCTGAGGTTAGACGTGCTAGATGGAAAATGACACTCAAACACTTCCAAAATAATTCAGCAGTCTCTCCTTCTTCTTCTCCTCTTTTCCATACTATCTTTGATCTCTCCAACCTCTCCTGTTCCTAATACATCTGCCTGTACCTTCCCCTTTTACAGCAGCACCCTCGTGCTGACTCTTTTCTATAAAAATTGGATTCAGAGGCTAGTTTATTCACAGAGGGATTGACTTCAATGCCCGTTTTATAGTCCTATCCCTTATTCTTTTTTCCTCTCCTAGGAAATGCCACAGCGAGAGGAGAGTTGTAGCAGGAGGAGGCGGGAGAAGAGGAGTCTCTTCTGGATTATATCTTCATCAGTTTAGCCCAGTGGTGCTGCTGCTGCGGGCAGCCCTAACTGCTTCTTTTCATGTGTAGGCCTAAGAATATTACGTTTCATGGATACTGTTCTATTACCTGAAAATGCCCGTTCAACCTTTTTGGTGAAGAACTAAAGGAACATGTGATATCAGAGAAAAATGTGGGCTGCGATAAGTTGCTCGGAGACCTTGTGGAGGGTGGGGGTTTCCTGATTGGAGATGATTCAGTGGAACCCTCGGGGCTCGGCTTTGGCATCTCCTGAAGAGGCCCCCGTCTCCGTGCTCCTCACCTGTGTCAATGGCCTCTTGTTTGCAGTCAGCTCTTGATTACTTAAGGAGAATGGATGGAGGGCAAAGAAAAGAGGAAGGGGTGCCTTTCTGGAATAATTAGAAGGAAATGTCACTTGCCTTTGTAAGCCAGGAGTCAACAAAAACAACAACCAAACCCCAAAACAACAAACCTAATAAAATACAACGTGCAACATTTAAAAACCCTAACGTTTAATCTGAAGACGTTTGAGTAGTCGAAGCCACACTGTAGCTTGCCATTCAGATGGCTACCTTTGGCCTGACAATAGTTAGCATAAGCCGAGGCAAGCTAATCATGTAACTGAAAATCAAGTCTGGAGCCATTGGAAAATTCTGATCAACCAGCACTTCATAATTAATAATACTTCTATGTAGAATACATGATGGGTATCTTTTCTAATATTTATTAGTTTATTATAGTTTAAACTGAAATATTATACTGTGTTTTACAGAGAAGGCATGAGACACATCTGGAGGAATACTGTCAACTGTGTCAGTAGCAATGTAATATTTAGAAAATGTACTCTTAATACTCAAGTACTTTTAAAAACCAGTACTTCAGTACTTTTACCTAAATAGACATCTGACTGTTGTACTTGTGCTTCATGTCTCTTACTCATGTGTTTCACTCAGGTGGTCTGTCCATGCTGGATTCTGTCCCCGTTGATTTAAAAAGTGACTGTTCTGCTCTCACTACGTGTTGTACCTTCTCGGTGTCAACATAGATTAAACAGGCAGCCAAACTCCTTTTCAAGAGCCAGGAAACTGAGCGTGCTTGCTCCTTTTATTGACTTTGTTGCAGAATAAAGTCAATCTGACAACATTGAATTGGTGAAACTACAAAAAGGGAAAAGACAAAACAAAAAATTCCACTTAGTATGCTACATATGGCAACAGTAGCATAGTATGTTATATTAGCGATTAGCTTACAAGCTAGCATGCTAACGCAATCACAAATCACACACACACAAGTAATCTAATACCTAAAATTCCTTGAAAGCATACATACAAAACTCTAAACATGACCGAAACTCAAAGCACTTACAGTCATTGCTTTCTGAAGGCTCAATGCAACAGATTAATGGACATTTCCACACGTGGCAAAAACAGCAGCCATCATGCATTTTCTAGTTCTTCTTCTCTGCTTACCACTTCCTTTGAACGTGAGTGTCAGAATAAAAGCTCCACAAGAACAACAACAGAACTACACAAATCACCGTAAAATAGAAAATACAACTTTTCTGGCACTGCACATGCACAAACACTTTCACTTGTCGTTTCATGTTTACTAGTGCACTTTAGATTTTATTTTATTTTATAACTTTATTCGACTTTTTATATACTAACCCCTAGCCTTAGCTACTAACCCAAGGTACAGGTACTTATATTATATTTAATATTTTTTTATAACTTTTTATTTTTCTTTGCACTATGTTATCCGTTGTCTTGTCCTCCATTGTCGTCTGTTGTTCTGTTGTATTGCACAAAACGCCATGTCGAATTCCTAGTATGTCCAACCATACCCTGGCAATACATGTTTTCTGATTCTGATTCTGATTCTAAACACGACGTTAGCACGTAGGCGTAGCTAACTAGCTAGCGAAACCTCCTGGCTGCTCATGGTCGCTGTTGTTATGTTGTTAAAACGGGCTGGTCCTAAACTGAATGTAATTCAGGACGCTAAAATTATATATGTCACTAATTACCTTTATCAGTGATTGGCTAAATGGCTTCTTAGACCAGGGACCCGGCCCAAGCACATCTGAGACATGCCGTCAGGCGGACAGGACATGCAGGAAAAGCATATATTTTGCACAGATATCTTAATTTACAAATATTAATGGGTATATTCCATGTTTCAAAAACACAAATACACAAATATTGACTATTTGTAAAGTGTATTTTTATTATAATAATGGCACAAGGTGGGGCCATGCTCCATGGCCCTCTATGGACCAGCCACCACTGGTGACTATCCATTGGTTGCGAAAAAAAACAACATGGCAACAGCAAAATATGACTATATTTGCTTATATGCAGCCTATACCTGTTAATGTGACATTATTTATGGCTGAGGATGTGGAGGTATGATGAACATTACTGGTAGTTGTTACTTTTATGTTCATTTGTTATGTTATGTCAGTTTATTTCTAATATCCTACATTACTCATAGTTTATTTATTGGTCATGGTAAACTGTCTGTAAGTACTCAAACATTCAAAAAATGAAGCACAAAACACTGATGGGTTGCAGATTCAAATGTCTATAGACCAGTTGGATAGACTATTGATGGTTTTCCATGAAGGTTTTCCATTGTGCAGAATAATTAATGTTACCTAGAAAGCTGTTGTTTAATCAGGATCATGATTTCCATCTTTAGTGTTTTTCAGTCTTTATCTAACAACATGTAACACTTTCTCCCTTCCGGATAGTACCTTGATGCAGGTGGTCAATGTTTGTTAAGCGTAAATGTGGGGAACGTGTGACTGGCAGGACCCTGCAGCAGCCAGCAGCAGTGCTTCTCCTCGCCTTCTAGCAGACTCGAAAGCGTGCCTTTCTTTTAAAGTGTGTAATCTGTATTCAAAACAGGAAAGTACAACAATAACAAAATGATGTGTGAAAGACAGCGCACACCTGGGCAAGCATCTCTCTTTGAGCTCGGTTGAATAAGATCTGTGCTCGTATAATGGGTTCTTGGGCTACCTGTGTGTGCTGATAAACACCAACAGACACAGGAAACACAGCGGCGGCGGACCGTCACCTCCAACCTGCTCACAACGCCGACCGGCCTCCATCTGTTTTCACTGTTGAAAGGAGCGTCTGGAAACACGTTTGTGTAATTTGGCATGTTCTTTCAAATGGAAATAATCCGCCTGTTTTCTGTGCGAAGGGAGGCTCCACTCTGCCGTGGCTTTGAACGTAAGATTAAGGAGGTTTTCCTTTTTTTTTTATCACGCAGGGTTCCACTCTCTCCCTCGGCTACTGATTTCTTTGCTTTCAGTCTTTCTGTCCTTTCTGAGAAGCGCCCACTATCACCTTGTTTATACCTTCAACGTATACACTGTTAAATCTATATAAATAATTGAGTGTAATTAGATTTGTAATAAAAATCTTAGAACGTGCTCATTATTTCTTCAAGCGGTTTTCTCGATGATGCAAGGGAAAAGAAGTGTATCCGCTTTCAGTTTGTATTTGGCAGCATTGGTTGAAACAAATTTAATTGTTACGGGTCATCACTATAGGGTATATTTAGAGATATTGTTTTCATTCAATGTGTATATTTGCGTTCATGTTTTGCGTAATTACATTATCTCAGCTCTGGGCTAGCTTGCGACGTATCATTTAATACTTACGCTTTTTAAGCACATTTTACGAGTTGTCCTTTTAGAGCAATAAATGTTGACCTAGAAATATTTTTTTTACCGCCTTGCTTGAGGACTGGCTGAACAGATTGGAGCTCTGCTGCGGCAGCCAACATGACCAGCAGTGCAAACAAGTGTGACTCAGATAGGACCATACGATAAACAGTCTGATCCCACCGAGGAGGAAAGTGGAGGTCAAATTATTTGTGTGTGTGCTTGAAAAGCTGTGTACTGTAATGTTTTCATTGAACACGCTGGGACAAAAAGCATTATGTCTGCAGTAAGTGAATATGGCTGTTTTGCATCACAGTAGAGGCTGTCGCCGCTGACACCACGTTGGCATTTCCCCCCCCCGGAGCAGCCTAATACAACTGTAGCCTGCTTTAGTAAGATAATCCTTCATAAGGGTTTAGTGTTACAGCTGGATTTTATGACCTGACTGAATTACAGCAGCTGCTGGCAAAGTTTTAACTACATCACTGTTTATCTGTAGCTTTAGCCAAAAATGCTAACCCTCATAGGGATTAAATGGGCAGCAAATTTTGACAGCAGAGGCTGGTGAAAAAATATGTTTGTTATCTCAACATTGGATCACTCTCATCATTTGACCACTTCTTCATTGGCATTAATAGTAGTAATCTACAGAAACAAGTAATCCTAATTAACGGTCAACTTGATTGACGGTTCATTCGACACACAGTAGTTAATTTGGGATCTAATTCAGAAATACTTAATGTTCATAATATGTGACCTTATCACTTGTCCAGTTGGATACCCTGAACTAAATACTTTTGGACTGTACAATTTACAAACCTTTGATAATTGCAACAGCATCTGATACTACAAGTCTGATTGTAACGCATAGTCCTCAATTAAATATTGCATAATGTTCTTCTTAAAGTTCGAGGACCAACCACAGACGAGAAGAAAAGTGAAAGAGGATGTTCTTGTGGGTTTAGTGCCGTAGTGAAAGAGACGGTCTTATGACCGTCTCAATACAACTGTGAATACTGTGCAAAACAAATGTTTGCGTAGCCTCTCTGTTGTGCTGTGTGCAGAATGGGTTTTCTACACTCCAAGACCATTAGATAATAGTGGAATATCCGGTGTTTGAGCCTTCTCTCATCATACCTGGACATTCCAGAAGTCAGGTGGTCAAATCAGCAGCCAACTGTATCGTTGCCAACCGAATCGTTTGGAATGCAGGAGGCTCTCACTGCCAATAACTCACCTCTGCCAACTGCCAGCTGTTGACATTTAGCGGCAAACATCACAGTTTACACTGTTCTCACAATTGTAAACACACAAGAAAGCATTTGCACATAGCCAAACACTGGGATCTCACACAGCCAAGTTCTCTGTGTGGGAGAACTACCTCAATATCAAAACCACATCACACGCTGAAACCACTGTGAAACGCCAGTGAGACTGTGGCGGAACAACACACACTCTGCAATGCTTCACAGAGGGTTGGATAAGAACCTGGGCTCCAGCCTAACCCAGTCAGCCCGGCTCTGAACAGGCTGCCGTAGCACTATAGAAAGGCAACATTGAATCGGGCTCCCAAGGTGAGACTGGATATCCAGGAAGGATGAAGAAAGGTATGTTTATTTCTTACAGCTAAAAATGTGTACTTTTTCAATCAATTAGTTAAGCTGTAGTTATGGTAAATGGTCAATTCTATATCTATCTATCTATCTATCTATAAGATTTCCACTCTGGAGGTGGGTTAATTTTTTTGCGTTTTTAAAGGGGCCATATTTTTATTACTTTTAACAAGTTAAAATAGGTCTTTGAGTTCCATAAAACATGTTTCTGAAGTTGTTTGCTAGAAATAGCTTGTAGGAAACGATTGTTACCTCCCTCTTCTCCCCTCTGTTTCAGCCCCTTTCAGAATGTGCTGTTTTCTGCTGCTTATGGGCTGCAGCTCATTTGGCCACGCCCACAGCTTGGGCGCCGGCGGGCTGTGATTGGAAAACGGGACTGGAGGGGGTGGGATTATTTAAATATCTAGGTTTGTGACGCAGAAAACCTTTCAATTCAATTCATTTTATTTTGTATAGCCCAAAATCGCAAATTACAAATTTGCCTCGGAGGGCTTTACAGTCTGTACACATGCAACATCCTCCGTCCCAAGACCCTCACATCGGCACAGGAAAAACTCCCCAAAAAATGAAAAAAACCCTTCCAGGGAAAAAAGGGAAGAAACCTTAGGGAGAACGTCAGAGGAGGGATCCCTCTCCCGGGATGGACAGACTGCAATGGATGTCATGTGTACAGAATGACTCATACAGATGTAGAATACATTCAATTTCTATAACAGAAATTAATCAAAGAATTCCAAGTAGCCGGCCAGATGTACGACAGGACCACTGCAGGGGCCACCACCGTCAGATCGAACCACCATCCACAGAAGACTGTGGGGAGGGAAGCAAAGATTTTAGGAAAGGGTAATAGTGATATGAATCATATTTAAAATTATGATGATGATGATGATGATGATGATGACAGCAGCAGCAGGTGCCAGCAGGGCCACGGCCAGAGTCAGGACCAGGGTCCTGACGGAACTACGATCTGCAGAGACCTGCTCGGCGAGAAAGCACAAAGAACTCCCGGGAAGGAGCTGAATTAGTCATGTGCATTAATGCAACGTGGATTTTAGTAAAAGGGAAGAGAGAGAGAGAGAGAGAGAGAGAGAGAGAGAGAGAGAGAGAGAGAGAGAGAGAGAGAGAGGAGTTCGGTGTGTCCTAAAAAGTTCCCCGGCAGTTTAAGCCTATAGCAGCGTAACTAAGAGCTGGTCCAGGCAAACCTAAGCCAGCCCTAAATATAAGCGGTATCAAAGAGGAAAGTTTTAAGCTTTATCTTAAAGGAGCTGACTGAATCTGCCCCCCGGACTGAAAGTGGAAGCTGGTTCCACAAAAGAGGAGCTTGATAACTGAAGGCTCTGCCTCCCATCCTACTTTTAATAACTCTAGGAACAACAAGTAACCCAGCATCTATAGAACGCAGCTGCCTTGCAGGGCAGTACGGTGTTACAAGCTCTTTAAGATAAGAAGGTGCCTCACCAGCAAGCGCCTTGTAGGTGAGGAGAAGAACCTTAAATTCTATTCTTGATTCAACAGGGAGCCAGTGCAAAGCAGACAATACAGGCGTGATATGGTCTCTTTTATTAGTTCTTGTTAATACACATGCTGCAGCATTCTGAATCAACTGAAGAGGCTTAAGAGATTTACAAGAACACCCTGCAAACAAAGAATTACAGTAGTCCAGTCTGGAGGAAACAAATGCATGAACTAATTTTTCTGCATCACCTTGAGACAGGAAATTCCTGATTTTCGATATATTACGTAGATGAAAAAAGGCGGTCCTTGAAGTATTCTTTATGTGAGAGTTGAAGGACATATCCTGGTCAAAGAGAACTCCAAGATTCTTGACGGTGCTGCTGGATACCAGAGAAATTCCATCCATAGAAACTGTATCACGTGACAGCTGACTTCGAAGGCGCTCTGGGCCTATTAAGATAACTTCTGTTTTTTCTGAGTTTAGCATCAGGAAGTTGCAGGTCATCCAAGTTTTGATGTCTCCAAGACATTCTTGAAGTCTAACGAGCTGTTCGGTCTCCTCTGGCTTGATCGACAGATACAATTGAGTATCGTCTGCGTAACAATGGAAGTTGATGCGGTGTTTTCTGATAACGTCGCCCAAAGGAAGCATATAAAGGGTAAATAAAATGGGTCCAAGCACAGAACCTTGTGGGACTCCGTGACCAATATTGGTGGTCTTCGAGGATTCTCCGTTTACAAGCACAAACTGGGATCGATCCGATAAATAGGATTTAAACCAGCTAAGTGCAGTTCCTTTAATACCAATCAAATGTTCTAGTCTCTGCAGCAAGATACGATGATCGATGGTGTCAAAGGCGGCACTGAGGTCCAGCAAGACAAGAAAAGAGACAAGTCCTTGGTCCGATGCAAGTAGGAGATCATTCGTAATTTTCACCAGGGCTGTTTCTGTGCTATGATGCACTCAAAATCCGGACTGAAAGTCCTCGAACAAAGCATTGCTCTGAAGAAAGTCACATAGTTGACTTGCGACGGATTTCTCAAGGATCTTCGAGAGGAAGGGAAGATTAGAGATCGGTCTGTAGTTAGCCAACACCTCCGGAGCAATAGTAGGTTTCTTAAGAAGAGGCTTAATTACAGCTATCTTGAAGGACTGTGGTACATGTCCTGTCAACAAGGACAGATTCATAATATCCAGTAAAGGCGTGCTAATTAAAGGAAAAACTTCCTTAAGCAGCTTCGTTGGAATAGGATCCAAGAGACAAGTAGAAGATTTAGACTTTTGTAGAAGTCAGTTGATCCAGGGTGATGGAAGAGAAGCCATCCAAGTAGGCATCAGGGCCCACTGCTGCACCCAGGGTTCCTACATCCGAGGACGGTTTGGCACTAGTTGAGGGCAGGAGACCATCAATTTTCTCTTTGATAGTCAGAATCTTATCATTGAAGAAGTTCATGAAGTTGTTACTGCTGAGGTCCAGAGGAATACATGGCTCAACAGAGCTGTGACTCTCTGTCAGCCTAGCCACAGTGCTGAAGAGAAACCTGGAGTTGTTTTTGTTTTTCTCTATTAGTGATGAGTAGTAAGATCCTCTTGCGCTCCGGAGAGCCTTCTTATATGTTTTAAGGCTGTCTTTCCAGACTAGCCTAGATCCTTCTGATTTGGTGGAACGCCATAGTCGTTCAAGCTTCCGTACAGTTTGCTTTAAGTTGCGGGTTTGAGGGTTATACCAAGGTGCAAGCTTCCTACTTGTTGCCATTCTTTTTTTCAGAGGAGCAATAGCGTCCAGCGTCGCTCTCAGAGAGTCCGTAGCAGTATCGAGAAGATTATCGATTTGGGACGGACTGAAGTTTTCATAGGAGTCGTCCGGTATCTTGAAACAGGACACTGAACTTAGAGCAGAAGGAATCGCTTCTTTAAATGAAGCTACAGCGGTATCCGATAGGCATCGACTGTAGAAACCTTTGGCAGGAGGAGGTTCCGGTAGTAGAAATTCGAAGGTTATCAGACAATGGTCCGACAAAAGAGGATTCTGTGGAAAGATTGTTAAATGTTCTATCTCAATACCATACACAAGAACCAAGTCGAGTGTGTGTGTTGTAGTCTGTATGTCCGGTCACTTGTCTCCCCAGTACTGTCTCTGTGTCTCTGTTCCCTGAGCTGCTTCACTCCCCTGTACTTGTGTGATTTCACTATTCGGGTGGTTTCGGGTTTTCGTGGTTTCCCCCCTTCTTTCCAGTCTCGCTTTACTTCCTTCATGCTGATTTCTAGTTTTACTAATCTCTACTAACCCCTACTAACTCATAGATTGTAAAGTACTAACCTCACCTAACACACACTGGGTTTGGGTGTTTGATAGTTTAGATCACTATACTAATACACTAACCAGTCTCCCCTTTTCCATGCTGCGCTGTAGCTCCGCCCCTTTTTCTTTCTAGCCTGCTCTAACGCTGAGTTCTGCAATTGCCTGCACCTGTCTCTTGCTCTAACTGCACCTCTCTCTCTCTGCACGTGTTTCACCTGCTAAACCCAGGCCGTCTGTTATCATTGTTGTCTATGTGATTCCAGTCCGCGTTTTGTCAGTCCCCTGTCATTTAATTAGTTGTCCTAATGTTCTTCGTTTTTTGGATTTCCCTGGCCTGCGTGTGGGTCCTTACTCTGAACGTAACAGTGTGGTTAAAGCAATGAGTTGGTTTATTTACCCTCTGACAAAAACCAACTGAATCTAATAATGAAAGAAATGAAGTACCAAGGCTGTCGTTATCGACATCCACGTGAATGTTGAAATCACCCACTATAATTACCTTGTCCGTTTTAAGGACCAAACTCGTTAAGAACTGTGAAAATTCAGATAAAAATTCTGAATAAGGACCTGGCGCCCTGTACACTATTACAAAGAGAACCGGCTGGAACATTTTCCAGGTTGGTTGCGAAAGACTGAGAACCAGGCTTTCAAATGAGTTATAATCTAGTTTAGGTTGAAAGTTTATTAAAAGGCAGGAGTCATAAATAGCTGCCACTCCACCCACTCGGCCTGTGCCTCGAGGGATATGAGTATTAACATGACTCGGAGGAGTCGCTTCATTTAAGGTAAAATATTCCCCATCTGACATCCATGTTTCAGTAAGACAAAATACATCAACATGGAGATCAGATATTAGTTCATTTACTAAAACAGCTTTAGATGACAGAGATCTAATATTCAAAAGTCCCCCTTTAACTCTCCTATTTTGTTGCACTGTTTCATTAATGGTTTTAACTTTAATTAAGTTATTTAATATAACTCCTCGGTTGTTTACCTTTAATTTAACAAAAGGTGTCCGTGGGGCAGATACGGTCTCTCTAAGGTTAATTATAGGGTTAATTATGGTTTGGGTGAGTGACCGCTCAGATGGAAGCGCAGAGAAGTGTGTAAGACTGCGACTCTGCTTCCTGGTCTGAACTCTGGGTCATGGATTAAGTCCACTAAGAAACTGGGTCAGATTGTTAGAAATGAGTTGAGCTCCATCCAGGGTAGGATGGATGCCGTCCCTCCTAATCAGACCGGGCTCTTCCCAAAACGTCTTCCAGTGATCAACGAAGCCCACATTATTTACTGGGCACCACCTCGACAACCAGCGGCGGAATGACGACATGGGGCTATACATGTCGTCACTGATCAAGTTTGGGAGGGGGCCAGAGAAAACTACGGTGTCCGATATTGTTTTAGCGTATGTACACACCGATTCCACGTTAACTTTAGTGACTTCCGACTGGCGTAACCGCGAGTCGTTACCGCCGACGTGTATTACAATCTTACTGTATTTACGTTTACCTTGAGGATTTTGAACGACCTTTAGGCCTTAGGTCACTGTTTGTTTTCTGTTGTGTTTTCTGTCATTCACCCTACCTCTCGTTTCAGACACCTCCCCTCCTGTGTGCCGATGCACTCTGTGCAAGCCCCACCCGTATTGTTTCCACCTGTGTCTCATTCCCCTTAGTCTGTGTCGACTGCTTGTTTGTCTCTTTTGTTTAATGAGCTTACAATCTTACTAGCTCGCTTCAGGGTCCTAGAAGCGAACGAGTCCTGGAGAAACGGCAGATTGCAGCCGATCATCCTCGCTGCAGCCTGCCTTTGTCCTTGGCTTTGGCTGCAGCGTACCAAATGGTTGATTGATGGCCGTGTAGAAGTGCACTATCATCATCTTTGGCAGGTTGAATTTCTTCAGAGACGTGATCTTAGACGTGTTTCCCCAGCTTCACATGCTGCTTCCTGTCGGACAAGAAGTCTGTGCTCCACTGTCAGGCAGTCAGGCAGGTGCAGCTGGGAGAGTTTATCCTGCAGCAGAGACGGGGTGATGGTGTTGAAAGCAGAGTTGAAGGAACAGCATCCTGGCGTCGGTTCCTGGGGAGTCCAGATGCTGGAGGATGAAGTGGAGGGCCATGTTGACAGAATCGTCTACAGAACGGTTGGTCTGTAGGTGAACTGCAGGGGGTCCAGGAGGGGATCAGTGAGGGTCTTCAGGTGGGGCAGGACTAGCCGTTCAAAAGACTAATTGAGAGGAGTGGCTGAAGAGACGGGCTATCAATGATGCAGACTTGGCTAGATTGAGCAACTATGAGAGTTGCCCTGTTTCCTTCACTGGAAAAAAGTGGGCAACCAAGGGCTGGTTTTCCCGGTTCAACTAGCTAGCTACTTGAGATTACCAACCCTAGCTTTTAGGGCTAGCTACTTGAGATTACCAACCCTAGCTTTTAAGACAAATTATACCAGTTGATGGGATTATAAACATGTCTGAACCTGGCAACTGAACGGAACCAGATGAATCACATCTTATCCAGTCTAGGTCAGTTGTACAAATGACGAGCAAAAAGGTCTGTGGTCCGAGTGCACGGGACAACACAAACATTATTTTGATGAACTCTCCGACACCCCGACGGAAAAAGAAAGAAGCTGGGCACCAATAGCCACAGTGTTGAACAAAGCGGGTAAGGTTTATAGCAGGAGCCAAGATCTCACCAAACTCCATTGCAAATTGCTTTTTTTTTGTTTTGGCATATGAATGGACAATTGGCATTCTCATGAGATTTGCAGATTTTGGTCATCTTTAGCCAGTGCTCCAGTGATTCAGAATGTTGTAGAGGGGAATTTATGAAAGGTTTAAGCTCCTTCCTGACATTGTGTGCGCCACTGTAGAATGTCGATGAGTTTTTTTTCCTTGCAGTTTGGTTGTGTTCTGTGTATCTGTTCTTTGGAAATGAGCGGAGGCTTTACAAATGCTTTATGACTTAGCCTCACGTTGGGAGACGGCTCCTCAAGTTGAGTGACGGCAATGGGTGTGTTTTTTTAACAGGTGGACACATGCACAGAATATAAACAAACAGCACACACAGACACAAACGGATAACTGCATGCTCCTCACCTCTTTTACTCCTCACCTTCTGGACTCTGCAGGACAGTTGGATGTGAGCCCTCATCTTCATCTGGTAAACACACACAATCACTGTCAGGACAACATGCTTTTCAAAATCCATGCTGAGCCTGAACAAATGCTCACGGCCACGAGAACCAACACTCCCAACGCCCTGCGGACAGGCCCACAAGTCCCCGCCCAAACACACACACACAGACCCCCACAGAGGAAGTGAGATTAGCTTTTTGCTGCTGCTGTAATTCATTTATCCCTCTCCGCCTCAGGCCAAACGGCGGGCAGGAAGCAGTATTCAGCTGTGTCTGTATTTTGTGTGGCTGGCCGCTCGCTCATCCCTCTTGTGCACAGGTAAAGGCAAATTCCTCTTGTTTGTCTACTCTACATGCCTTCACGCCGTTTCTGAGGGTGTCATCCTGCAACCTCAGTAACACCCAGTGTGTGCCACCCTTGGTGCTAAGCTGCCATCTCAAACATTTTCGAACCCTTCATATCTGACACGCTTTCCCCCAGGAATTGTAACGGCAGGGTGCGTTCACTCATGTCTCACTTTGGCCCTCCATCACAACTGCTGAAAAACACACGTCTAAATTGGCAGAAAGTGGCAGGGAGATTGGGGGGCTCTGACAAGGCCCACCAACGTCTCACAGAAAAGACGCGGTGCCAGCAAGTGCTTGGCTCACGCCATTAATCTGCGGCTCCGCACGCACACGCATGCACACCATTCATGAGTCATGAGCGCACATATATGCCTGCATGGACCCAGTGGGTGGAAACTTTCTTGCGCAGGTTGGCCGTGATCCGGGGCTTCTTTCCTGCCTCCACTAAGGACCCCTTGCCAGACCGGGCTTGGAAAGAGGTCACATTCTCCAAGGTGTGTCTAAACAGAGATGACATGTGGATGTGGCACGAGCAGCGCTCTCGGCTCCCTACCGCCACATCTCGCGCCGCCAGCCAAAAAACCCCCACCTTTTATTCTTTTACTTCTCCCCAAAAAACTATTTTTTTCCCGGAGAAAAAACGGGATCATTGTTTGTTTTAATGGTTGTTCCATTTCTCAGGTTTATCCTGAAAAAATATAAATGAAGTAGAGAACGTGCTTGACTGAAATGATGCTTAATGTTAATTTAGGTCAACATTACTTATTTTGCCTGAGGAGTTCTTTCTGTCACTTTTCATTTAACAATCACTCCACTGACTGACATGTTTGTGGAAATGCATCCCTGGGACTCACAACATGCCAGCGTAGCATTTACAGTACATGTAACATCAGATTTTTCTGTAACTACACCTTGGCACATGGTTACGATAACAAATGTGTGAATTAGAATTTAACACACCAACCTTTGTGGTTTTCTTTTACAGAAAATATTTCTTTTTAATAATCTCAGTAAGGGTGGATGTTGAATGTTGCCAAATCCCTGCTTCCTTCGAGCAGTATGACTTCATGTGAAACAGGATTTCTCTATTTAGACTGACTCAATGGAAGATGAGTAGCTTATAGTAGTTTAAGATGCCCTCTAGACATGTATTAAGACATAAAAATAATCTGCCTTAAATTATAATTTCTCTCATGTGGTGCTGGCGTGTGTGGGTAAATAACTACTTTCATATAAGATTCATATTGGATAATGATTGGTTTCTAAATAAGTTTTGATGTCCAAACATGCTTATCTTCAACTACGTCTTCATACGTCTTCAGCAGAGGAATGTGGGAACAGCTTTGTGAGGAGCAACATTCAAGTGAGGGAAGAAAGGGAGACTTTTGAGAAGAGGGGGGACTTAAAAGCGAAGAATCGTGGCAGTACCTAGAGTAGATATTTATAACATTACATTACATTACATGTCAACCCAGAGAACAACAAACAACAAAGTACTTTCCAGCCAAAAAAACGATTTACAACTTGTTATAGATGAGAGGAATTATAAGTACAATTTAAGAGCCAATACAATTTAAGTGCTGCAATTTGTTAGTGTTTAGTCAAGGTACAGTCTGAAGAGGTGTGTCTTTAGTTTGCGGTGAAAGATGTAGTTGCTCTCTGCAGTCCTGATGTCTTCGGAGAGTTCGTTCCAAAATTTCGGAGCAAGGACAGCAAAGAGTTGTGATCTTGTTGAGTTTTTTGCTCGTGAGGGAGGAACAAGCAGTTTGGCAGATGCAGAGCGAAGTGCACAGGTTGGGTTGTAGGGTGTGAACTATGTCCTGGATGAAGACTGGACTCGATCCATTTCACAGGATGGTACGTGAGCGCCAATGTTTTGGATGCGGGCAGCCACTGGTAGTTAGTGAAGAAAGTGGAGGAGTGGAGTAGTGTGGGAGAATTAAGCAAGGTTAAAGACCAGTCAAGCGGCTGAGCTGCAGAGCTCGAATGGCGGGCACTCATCTAATGATTTCATCTCTCTCTCTCTCTCTCTCTCTCTCTCTCTCTCTCTCTCTCTCTCTCATGCATTTCTGTTGTGAGTGATGAAACCAATAGCTTTATCATGTCAGTGTAAGACTGAAGAATGATTCATAGCTGCACTCTAGTCATCTTCCACCTTGACTATTGTAACTCTCTTCTGGCAGGTCTCCCTGCTGCCGCCAGGGGACCATTTCAACCACTGCAGCTCATCCAGAATGCAGCAGCTCAACATCCCAATCCGCACACTCCGCTTTGCATCTGCCAAACTGCTTGTTCCTCCCTCACTGAGAGCAAAACACAGAGAATCTATACATCTTCTGCCGCAAACTAAAGACACTTCAGACTATATTTTGACTAAAAACACTAACAAACTGTAGAAGATTGCATTTTCTTGTTTCTTATTGTTCTGAGTTTTTATCCGTATGGTTGAAGTGCACACATTAGAGCAATGGGAAGAAGCTTCCCTTGTGTCTGGTGGTTTTGGAGCAGGACCTTTTACAGTGTTCACTTTTTACTTTCTTATTTAGTTTAGGTCTAAAATTGCAGAAAAGTTGGCAGTTCATAGCTGAAAACATCTGCTGCCAAGAAATACAACAGCTGTCAACTCTTTTGGTGAAAAGTCACAATAACGTCTTGTGAAATCCTGGAAATACATTACAATTAATTTTCTTTCATGAATAACATATGTATTTTAGTTTCAGGTTTCTTTCAACTCATGATTACCTTAGGAACTACAGTTACCCCAGAGTTATTTCATAGTAGCACTGTTAAAAACCTGGTGGAAGGGTTAACAGAGAATGCTGGAGAGGAGTTGTGCCTGATTTCTGGCTGATGTGGAATTCTCCCAACTGTTTTGGGATAATAAAGGGTTTAAAACAATGATAACCAAATCAAGACCCTAAAACACTCCATAAAGCTGTGGGTTTGTACACAGAGCAATTTGATCCATTCTTCATATTGAAATATTCATTAGAGTAGCTCCAAATCTGAAATGTCAAAGGCCCCCTATTTATTTTTATCCAGATGCCAGCCACTGTAGTACATTTTGTAAGAATTGCTAAAGGCAAATTATCTATTCACAGGAGGAACTCTTTGCACTCTTGAAGAGTCAGTAACATCTTCATTTTTTGTGTCAAAGGCCCAACACTGCTCCTGTGCCTCCCCCGGCTTTTTCTTTCTTTTTTTTTAAAGCTGACAGCGCAGGATCACGGTTATCTGGTAAATGGAAATGCACTGAAAGCTACCCACACTCAGTGGATTGCTTCGGCTTGCATCATTTTGCTGGCTGAATTAGTGCTTACTAGGTGGTAATAAAACAACTGGGAGCTGGAACATTGAGTTCAGGGTGAAGACAGCCCAGTGAAGGAGGACCACTAGGGAATCTAAATCCCTAAAAACATAGTTATGTCCACATATCCTGGCCAAGACCTGAGTAGATATCAGGTTCGACACACAGCTCATCAGATTCAGACCTTTCCTAGTTTTGATTTACTGCATTTTGGAACATCACCTTCATTTGGTTTCCCCTGAAAAATCAAACACAGTTGTGTTGCGAGAACACAAAGTTAACCGAAACAGAGACTTTATGGATTACAGGAGTTAAGGTTGTAAATATACCCACACCGGGCACTTTATTAGGCACACCAATTACTTACTTAACACAATTGGTAATCAGCCAATCATATGGCCGCAACTCAATGCATTTAGGCATGTAGACGTGGTCAAGAAGACTGATGTTCAAACCGAGCATCAGAATGGGGAAAAAATTGGATTAAAGTGACTTTGACCGTCGCATTGTTATTGATTCCAGGCAGGCTGGTCTAAGTATGTCACAAACTGCTAATATACTGGTATTTTCCCGCATCTCTAGGGTTTATAGAGAATGGTCCCATAAATAGACAATATCCAGTGAGGGGCAGTTGTGTGGACAAAAATTAATTGTTGATGTGAGGTTTAAGAGGAGAATGAGTGATTCAAGATGATAGAAAGGCAACTGTAACCACTTGTTGCAACCAAGGACAAGCAAAATACCATCTCTGAACGCACAACATGTGGAACCTTGAAGAAGTTAAGTTCAAGCATCAGAAGACCACTCCTGTCAGCTAAGAACAGGAAACACCAAAATGGGACGATACAAGATTGGAAAAACGTTGCCTGGTGAAATGAGTCTCGATTTCAGCAAGGACATTCAGATGGTGGGGTTAGAATTTGGGCTTAAACAACATGAAAGGATGGATCCATCCGGCCTTTTACCAACTGTTCAGGCTCGTGATGGTTGTGTAATGGTGGGGGATATTGTCTTGGCACACTTTGGTTCACTTTGTACCAATTTGCCTTGGTTTAAATGTGGCAGTATTGCTGCTGGCCATGTCCATCCCTTCATGACCACAGTATACCATCTTCGGATGGCTACTTCCAGCAGGATAATGCGCCATGTCACAAAGCTCATATCATCTCAAAATGGTTTCTTGAAAACGACAATGAGTTCACCGTACTCCAATGGCCTCAATCCAATCGCAATCCAATAGAGCACCTTTGGGATGTGGTGGAAGGGCAAAATTGTATCATAGATGTGCAGCCGCCAAATCTGCAGCAACTGTGCGATGCTATTACATCAATATGGACCAAGGTCTCTGAGAAATGTTACCAACCCCTTATTGAAAGTATGCCACAAATAATTAAGGCAGTTCTGAAGGCAAAATGTGGTCCAACCTTTTAGTAGCAAGGTGTCCCTAATGTTCAGGTACCAATATTATTTTACAGCAGTATTTAGGACTTGATTAGGCCACAAAAAGCTACAGAGAGCATAACAATCTGGGATGATGTGCAGAGTCCTGATGTGGCCAGGACGAGGTCACCGAGGACAACGTGAGAGTGGACAGGATCAGGTTTGAGTGAGTGTACCTATTAGAGAACTGCAATGGGTGTAGATGAGATGTAATTTGATATTTCAACAGTCAACAACATGGACATACTGTTAATAGTCATTACGACAACATTAAGTAGCCATGAGTTTTTGTCTTGATCAGAGTGTGATGAAATAAACACTAAAACGTACTTATATGAAAAATGCAATGTAGTGTTCTGTACATGAGGTAATATTTCTGCTTGTAACAGAGGAGGTGTAGTCATCATAACGTCACCCAATGGTGTGTGGACAGCACTTATGAGTTCTGCAACTAGGATGGGAAGTGACCATATTTGGACAGCAAAGGGTGGGTTACTGTTACCGTATATGGCTCTGGTAGAGAAGTGTGCTTTTAATCACAAAAGAGACCTGTCTTAAAGCATACCCTTCTTTATGGTCTATTCCCTGTTATATGGTCTATACTCTCAATGAACAATATTAACTAGATGAACGTTATGCTGTATTGAAGCAGAGTTGAAACGAGAAATTAACCTCATGTTTACAATGCTTACTAAGGCCCTCGTTCTTGTTGTACTGCAGGGAAGTGAAAAAAAGCATTGTTGTAAGTTGAGCATATCCAGCAGCTAAAGTGAAAAGCAATCAAAAGGCTGTTGACAACATGCTCACGACCAAAAATCTCTGAAGCCCCCCCCCCCATGGTGCGGTATAGAGCAAAGTTCACTTGTGAATTCAAAAAGTATTAATATTGAAATTGATGCGTGTCTATATTGCACCAACAAACTCATTTGGGTTCCCCGCTATACTGACAGCAATTGTGAAATGGATCACATCGCCAATCATAGCTTTAAATGGGGGAGGGCGGGTGGGGGGGTCTTTTTTGTTGTTGTTGTTGTGACATTCACCCATACGACATTCCTGTGGTGTGTTATGGGGACAATATGGAGACCATGAACATATACAGTATGATATTATTGACGATCATTCCAAAAGTTGCAAAGATATTTGACTCCAAGTCAAAGAGGTGAAAGAACCAGATGACAGTTAATTTTGAAATTCATTATTCGTAATTAATTAGGGTCCTCGCTACGACTTCGTCAGAGAGGAACTTATTGTATCTGAAGGAATTATTATTTTTATTAGGGTCCTTGCTACGACTTCGTCGGAGAGGAACCTATTGTATTTGATGGAATTATTATTATTATTAGGGCCTGAGCCGACTGAAAGTCGGGCGAAGCCCTATTGTGTTTCGAAGAATTCTTATTATTATTTCACCACCTTAAACGCACTTTTGAGGCCTTTATCATATTCAAAAACTCATGAAACTTGGCGTGTGCATCAGAAGTGCGAAAAATTTAGATATTCTTGGGGTCGCACTTTTGGGTTTTAGGAGATGGCTCTCTACCGCCCCCTGCAAGTGCTTCCTCTGGGGGAAATTTCAGTTATTTGAAGTTTTCAGAATATTTGTCTAGGGGGCGCTGTTATTAATTGCTGAATTTCGTCCGTTTTTGGCAACAATTTGCGTTTTTTTAATTTACAAACGAACGATTTCCTCCGAGAATTTCCACCCGATCGATTTCAAATTCAGGCAAATGGATCCTGACATTAAAATCAAGAGTTTTCGTGAAACTACCTGGGCGTGAGCTAGCCTCCATTTCGGGCGATTTTGGGCGATTTTCTTGTAAATGTAAAATGTTGTAAAATGTAACTCTATTTTTTGCTAGAATTTAATTTGATACTCACTATGATAGTGTAGTTCTTAAAAGTATTACCATGCAGTGATTCAAAAAGAATATATAGCGCCACCTATTGGCAAAGGTGAGGTAACTACAGTAAAGATGTAGTTACCTTATGATTTCAATGCTGCCTAATGGCATTTTGGCTCAATAGCTTCCCCTACACATATTGACAAAACGGCCCAGCAACTGCTCTACACATTTTCATGAAGCAGCCCAGCAACTGCTCTGATCCAGGTGCAATCAATGCTACCTAATGGCATTTTGGCTCAATAGCGTCCCCTACACGTATTGATAAAGCAGCCTAGCAACTGCTCTGATCCAGGTGCATTCAATGCTACCTAATGGCATTTTGGCTCAATAGCTTCCCCTACACGTATTGATAAAGCAGCCCAGCAACTGATCTCATCCAGGTGCACTTATTTGGAGGCCACAGCTGTGCATATTCCTCCTGCATGTCAGCATAATGAAACATCAAGTTGGTCAAATGACATGACTGGACAGCGCCCCACCCGTTGAGAACCACTGCTTTAAGGGCCTTTTTGGGGGCTTTATCATGTTCAAAAAGTTGTTCAATTTGGCATGAAGATAAAGACTGTTAAAAAAAATGATAATTTTGGGGTCTCCCCTTTTGGGTGTAAAGAAATGTCTATAGCGCCCCCTAGAAAAGTGAAAAGTACCCTACTAGGCCAGTTTCTGCCCCGAATGTCCGATCGACCTGAAAATTGGCAGACATGTGCTCTTCCACATGCTCTACAAAAAAGTCAATCATGGTATGCAAATGCGCCTAACTAGATTTTCCGCCATTTTGAATTTTGTGAAAAACACGTTTCTGGCCATTTCTCCTAAACCTCAGATTTGGACGAAACCTTCCATTAATCATTATTGGTTCAATGTCAATTGAACCAATAATGATCCATCCAAAATTGTGTTAGTAGCTCAATGTTTTCTAGAAGATATTGGCCAATGAACTTCGCAATGGGTGTGGCTTCATCTGGCAAGATTCCTAGTTTCCAAAATACTTGGCCTGCCCTCACCAAAATATGTAATATATGTAGACATTGAACCTCTGAACACACCCTAATTTATTGCGAATATTTGAAGAATAGGGGGCGCTGCAGTTAATCATTGAAAATCTGCCCTTTTGGGCTATTTTTAGCCTATTTTCATGATTTCTTGGTGTTGTAAAAAAATACACTCCTCCCAGGGATTAAACCTGATTCTTTTAATTTACAGGGTATTGTGTTCTTAAAACCTTGGGCTCTCAGATTTGTAGATGGCCGGAAGAATTTCCAAACTATGTGTGTAGGGAGCATTTTTTAAGAACCACCATTTGGCGTAAAAATTAAAGTTGTTGTAACTTGACCATATTTTATCTAATCTGCTCCATATGTCTCAGATTTCAGGAACTTTTCACCCTGTAGACTTCCATATGATCATTTTTAACATTAGTCATAGCGCCACCTGGTGGGAACAAAAAGTTGAGTTTTTTTTACTTAAGACCTTGTTCCTCACAGGTTAATCTGATGCCTCTCAACAGTTGGTACCTGATACTTAAGATCTTGATAATGCTTGTCTGTAAATATTATAAGAATTCGTTTAACGGCGGCAAGTGGGAGCATCGTCAAAGTAGTCTGGTGAAAGAGATTTTGAAGGAAATTGGCTCCTGTATGGTATTTTGAAAAATCATAATTTTGGCATCGTACATCAGAATGTCCTTGTTAATCACCAAATCACACTTTGGGGAAGTGTACTCTCAGCCTGAAGTGGAATGATCATGTGACTATTAATCGTTTGCTTTTAATTCTAACCTGAAAATGACCAGAAGTTGGCTGGTGATAGAAGTGGGTCTCATATATCTTTGGACACTCGGCGCTGTGGTGCGGTGCAGAGTTACTCTGTCAATCCGGGAGACCGAATAGACGGCTCAACTTTAACGGACCTCTTGCTGTATGGAGGTCAGGCCAAACTGAAAATAGGTCTTTTGGGACATGTGCATGGCACCTGGGGATCTTTATGTAAAATCCCTTAAACAATTCCCATTCATTCTCTATGGACGGACTTCCGCTCCGCTGAATGAACTTCGTAATGGTCAGTACTCAGTCCAATGGGTTAGGGTATGGGTATATATATAGTGTGTGTGTACACACACTAGGGCTGCTAGCAGCACTGGCTCCTCTGGCTGCCTGCACGCTGCGTGAGCACGCAACGTCACATGAGCAAGTCACGGCTCAATCCGTGGCAGCTGTCATTTAGGCATTGTGGGTAATTTCGGTCTTCTCTTTGCACCGCGACAGAAAGTATCACGCCTGTCATTGTTATAGCAGACGTGATTCTGTCAGACTTAATACTATACCTACAGGGATCTGTTTAACAGTGTTAAACTGTAAAACTGGAACTACAGATCTACAGTTTAACACTGATAAACAGATTGTATAGTCTAGCATGTCAAAAGAAACTGTACTGTTCATAAAAGAACTTTCAAGATATATGCGTGATCTCCTCTAAATAGCATATAATTCTGCATTGCTGAGACCTCTCTGTGGAACTTAAGAGCAAGATTATGGGAGTGGTTTTATTATATTGGTCTTCAACATGTTGCTATAGAAGCCCCGGGGCCTGATAATGTATAAGATGAAGTTCGCGAAGTGCCATTCCCCGCCTGTGGTGCGTGGTTGACATACAGCTAACATTAAGACTTATAACATTGCTGTACCATACGTGTCCATTCGTGTCGCCTTACTTTAGCTTAATATGTTTGAAGAATGAATCGCGGATTGGTAGGGAGTACTTTCTGGTTTGCCGTGGGGCATTTTGGGAGTTGTAGTTTCCTGCTTATAGAAAAGACTGCATGCATTTTGAATAGGCTTTTGGTGGGCTTGAATATGGTGCACAATGTTTAAAGGTACATGCAAATTATTAACGATGATGATAATTATGGATAATTATAATTTTTATATTATAGTATATTAACAATATTATTATTTATTTGTATTTTGAATGTTATTTAATGTTATTGGGCTATTGAGGTAAAGAGCTGGGGAGCTGTGTTGGTTGTAGTATGCATATGGAAATTGAAACGTTGCATTTCTTATTATTCCAGGTTTATTACCTGGTTCCATTTAGAAAAAAATAAACAAACTAATGTGGAATACTATGTAATATTCTATGTACGCTGGGTTGACCTTTCTGTGGGGAGAACACGGGTTGCAGTATGTTATGTATATGATAATATGCATACTGTGTAAATACTACAATACTGTGCAAATATCTATTGTTTCCTATTAAATCTAATCTTAAATTGACCAAAGGTAGTCTTGCGATAGAATTTGAAGGAAATTGGCTCATGTTTGGTATTTTGAAAAGCCATCATTTTGGAATCAGAATGTCCTGGTTATCACCGAATGACACCATGGGGATGTGTACTCTCTGCCTGAAGTGGAATGATCATGGAATGATCAGGTTCATTCTAACTTGAAAATGACCAGGAGTTGGCTGGTGATAGAAGTGGGTGTCATATATCTTTGGCCGCATTTACCAGCAGCATTTACACTCACTTACTTATCATGCAAAGAGTTACTATGTCAGGTGATTTAAGCAGATCAAGGTGATTCAAGCAGATCCAGCTCTTCGGCCCTTTCTCAATACCTTAGACGGCGAGAACGGACTCCCGCAATAATAGACTAGGGAGACGGACTCTGGAGTCCTGACTTACAGGTACAAGAGAACATTTCTGCAATTGTGTGTTGTGTACGTATGTAACTTCATGTGGTCCTGCACCTTTGCACCTTTTCAAGGCTTTCAAATATTACATGAACAGGAAGCGCCAGGAACTTTACTCTATCATACAGAAACAATTGTTCTCAAAGACTTACTTTTAGTAATTATTTGGGTAGCACACATATTCTGAACGTCTTTGGCATAATTCAAATGAGCCATTTTAATCTAGATTAATCTAGATTAATTTCAAGATTACAGTGAGATTAAACTAGATTAAAGAAATTAATCTATGCCCACCACTAATATATCTATGCCCACCACTAATATATATATATATATATATGTGTATATATATATATATATGTGTGTGTGTACACACCCAATGCTGCTAGCAGCACTGGACGGGTCCTCTCCCCCCACGTTGAAGCACTGGCCGGACAGCTACCAATGCGGTCGAGGACGCCTGCGGTTGATGACAACTAAGGGCCGAAAGGGTTATCCGACAGTCGCAGGCGTCCTCAACCGCATTGGTAGCTGTCCGGCCAGTGCTTCGACGTGCGGGGAGAGGACCCGTCCAGTGTTACTAGCAGCCCTAGTTGTGATTAAAACTTTTTTTTCCTAAAGACTAAATCTTATCAGTAATCATTTTAAAAAGAGTGTATTTTTGACACTGATTGTATTTTTTTAAACGCAAAACTACTCACATTTGATCATCTTCCAGCTGTCCTTGTGCACTTTGCTCTCAACTCTCCATCATTTTACGGCTGCGTTTGAATCTCCCGACATTTAGCCAGGACGTTTACCAAACCACTGTCTTTTAGGGACTTACTGGTGGTCCTCTGCAGTGTAGATGTTGAGATGGAAGAAGCCTAGCAGCCAGCAACATGTTTTGGGCACTATCAATCCTGTTTCCCACTCATCCCCCTTCTGTTTGACCAGTGTAGGAATAACTCTGCACAGTTCTCCTGTTTAACTTCCAATCCGAAAAGCTTTCTCCATCTTCAACTACCGCCTCTCTGATCCGACTAAATGCAGCACATGGCGGTTTCAGGGGTCAGGGGTCAACCCACACTGGAAGTAAACAAAGTTGTGTTAACACAACATCATATTTTATTGCATTAATATTGACGACAATAATATCATAGAGTAACACGTTTATTTTGTCATCCCTAATAAACTACATGTTACAGATCAATTTATCCCTCAGCAGAGAAAGTCATTGAAGCAGCTTTGTTGGACAGGTAAAGGTCACACTTTCAATGTCCAAACATTTGGCCAGACTCTACTCCTCTATGACTAATTTAATTTGGCTACTGACTATTCGAGGTAAATCCATATTAGCCTCTTTTATTAACCACTAATTATGCTTTAGACAGCAGCCAGCTGTTTGCAGGCGGCAGCTTTTCCCTGCAGTATCGGAGCGTGTTAATGTAAGAGGGTCCGGTAAATGAGCCTGTTAGTCACCCGAGGTTGAACTGGGCCATAAGAGTGATGGAAATGTGCTGTTAGGGCCCGTGGAGTTCACATGATGTCTTTGCATTCCTGTCTGAGCAGCTGGAAGCAGATAACACAGCCTTCAGTGTCAAACTAAAGAGAGAAGTCCCATGTTTTGGTGTCCTTTGGCTTTTGGGGGTTTGAAGAGCACAACAGCAAGTTGAGTCTCTCTCTCCTCTTGGTAACAGTTATTTGTGTTTAGATCCCTTAGTGTCCTGTTCAGGACCTGACCCTCATTTTTTTCCCACAAACACACGCAGAAAATGTTAGATGCATTTTCTAGACAACGCAAGCAACCTCTCCATGAGCCATGAATACCCAAATCCACCACCTTACTGGTGTGGCAGGAAATAGTCGACATTACAGTGGTGGATATTGACTTTTAACTGTGTCCTGTTAAAGCTTGTGACAGGCCAATGAAAGGTGTTGTGATATAGAGAACACCACAACAAGATTAGAAGATCATGTCAAATCACATGATATAGTTAGCAGGATCTCCCTGGGTTGAGATGCACTTGAAAGTTTAAAGATTATTTAGTCAAATAACAATAATTAGTTGCAGCCATTTTTCTATTTGAAGGTTAATTCTATCATAAACCTGAGGAAGAAAAGCTGGACTTCTGAAGAGCTCTCACTGTGGTGTGTGGTCGGCTGCAGCTGACGTGCCCCAGGTGCTGCACAGCCTCAATCAGCTCTCAAAGTGACTGTTCACCTCTAAATTGGACAAGAGAAGAAGCAGAGTCACAGCAAGCGAGGGAATCTGAGGCACGTGGCAGCTCTCCACATTATATAAATCCACACCGCTTTATGGGCTCCATCAGGGTAGCGATCTAAATCTGGGTTAACAAGCAGAGCTTACCACTAAGAGCCCAGGGCAACAGAAAAGAGAAGAAAAGACCTTTTTTTGAAATTCATTTCTCATAAATCATCTCAGGCTGCAGTCTTTCAAGTGGCTTTTTTAGGATCTGGACAGGATGTGTGTGGATTAGAGCTTTTTCCAACCCAAAGAGGGAGAAGAGAGAAAATGCAAGAGGAGTAGGAGGGGAGAGGGGAGGAAGGGCAAGATGATGAGGAGAGGAAAGAGTTAGTAGAAGTGAGGAATGGCAAGGAGAGTCAGGAGACCTGAAGTGAAGGCAAGAGGAGAGGAAAAGTGAGGAATGGTAAAGGCACAAGATGAAGTGAAGAGAGGGATGGTAAGGTGAGGAAATGATTGGCATTAAAGGAATCAGCATAGGAGATCAGAGGAAAAGAGATGAGTTGAGATGAATGGAGAGAAGGAATCATAAAAGATGAGGACAAGAAATGCATGAGAGGAGAGAGCCCTGGAGAGGTGGAATCAGGGGAGGAGAGGAATCAGGAGACAAGGAGAGGAAAAGAGGAGGTAGGTGGAATCAGGAGAGGAGAGGAACCCACAGCTGCATTGTGATGCGCAGAGCAGCTGATAATCCACATATAAATAGGAACTGTGAACAAAAAGGGAACACAGCATGCAGAAGAATATGTGCTAAGCCTTATTTGGACTCTCATTGTTCAGCGCTCGTCATCTCCTGTGGATGGAGTAGAGGAGAGGAGGGGAGGGGAGGAGTGCCGCTGGGCAGGCACACCGCCAAATGCAAATATTGTGGAATAAATGGTGCTAAATCTCAACTGTGCCACTTTGCACCTAAGCCTGTGTTGAATTAACACTGTTATCATAAACAAAACATTATGTCGGTGTGGAAGTGGGCTGCACGTCGACAGATGGTTAAGAGCATTAGAGATATACCTGCCAAAGGGCGCCTCTCACCCCCTTTGGGATATTAAAATTCAAAAGGCGAGCAGTGGCGGCAAAAGCACCCATGGCATATGGCCAGGTAAATATTGACTGATATTTTAATTACCCTTTACATAATCTAATAATTAATCGCAAACATTACAGTTTCACCTTTCCCCACTGCTGCTGGCTCAGTGTGAAGGGCCGTCACACACTAACTAATGAAGGTTAACGGCCAACCGCCATTTCTTTTTGATGTAGTATTTAGATCCTTTACGAAGGCCAACATTGCAATACATGCTATACATTATAAATGATGCCCTGAAAGTATCGGCATGGTGGACAATGCCCGCTTATATAGTGTAATAAGATGTATTATTACTAAATTTTCATATACCTGCACTGCTGCAGTACATCATATATGCTGTCGGGTAGGCAAGTCGTATTATATTGTTTTACATGATTGTAGATTCTCAAAACAGACTTTACGGTGCACTCAGACCATTTTGCACATTTTACTTGAATTCACTCCTCACGAGGAGCACAGCTCAGCCTGTGAAAACAGTTCTATAAAAGGTTGGCCTTTTTATGGCTCTGCAGATGTGTGCAAAAACCTTTAGGCTAGGACGAAGAACATCAGGATTTATTGGGTCCTAATAAAGAGGTTGTGATACAGAGGTTTTCAGATCATTTAAAGTCCACGGGCCTGCTATGCTTCTGCAAGAACAACATTGGGTTGTATACATTACAACATCTTGGGCGTTATCGCCACTTATTGGGTAGAACATTCTGGTGTCTAATTTATTATTTAAGTTTAAAAGATATGGAGCTGGTTTAATGTTTCACGCCACGACACCTTAACGTCATCTGCACCAAAACCAGCTACAAAAACAGAACTACCTGACCTTGGGACTTCTCCACATTCCTGAGGGCGACTCCTTGTGAGCTTTTGCTTAAGTGTCTTTCGACTGCACACCTTCAAGTTATAGAAAAAGATTCAACCACCAAACCATACTTGCCACCGCTTATAGTATCATCTACTTTGTGTTTACTAGGGGGTCCTTTATCCGATTACATTTCCTGCAACCATAAATCACTTCTAAACACCGGGCTAAATACGCCTTTGCTATATGTTACTGATTCACAATGTCATAAGGCTGTTGATCTATAGATTATCCAGGAAAATAGTTTTGTTAAAATGTACTTTTCAATACTTTTTTTTTTCCTTGCAGTGTTTTTCGTACTACCCCTAGATTATGTGTGTATGTTTGTGTGTGTCCACATGCAGTACTGTGTGTGTCTCAATTCAGAAAAATCTGGTTGGAACTCACAAAAAGTTGCATGCGCTCGTAGTGAAGAGCGGCTCAGAGATGCTCCACACAGTGTGTGTGTGTGTGTGTGTGTGTGTGTGTGTTCATACGTTTTCCCTGGAGACAGGGAAGGGAGCTGGACACCGGGTCGGCGTGGAGGAGCGGGGACGCTCCGTGCCGCCCATCGAACCATCTCTCCCTTGCGGGCCACAGGAGTTCAGGGGCACGCGGGGCTTGGCTTCCAACAACTTGAGCATTCGTGCATAAAGGCCTCAGTGTGCTTCTGCGTCAACCCTACGGCGTAGGAGCCGTTTTATGCTTCTGCGTCGGGTCGCGTTGCATTTCATCGTCAGAACGCAAGGGGGGGCTTTGGGGTTTGCGAATCTCTCTGCTAGTTTGTTTTGGTTCCGTGCGCCGTTTCCGCGTTTTCATTTCTGACAATGGCGAGCGAAAGAGAGAGAATGTTGCTGCAGCTGGAGCTAATCGACGTTGAACAACAAACGATCTCTTTCTGCGAGTTGTGTGCCATTTGGCAGTCTTTGTAGTGCGCTGAGGAGCGCTGTGTCGCACTTTTGTACTTCCTCGATCAAACGTTCCTCAACTTGGTCCATCGCTGAAAACAAACTGAAAACAAACTTTAAAACTGGCGGTATAGCGGTATAGCGGTAGGGGGAAACCGGAAAAGCTACACTCTGGGAATGATGTATACTCTGACCAATCACAGCCCTGCGGTCTGCGTCGCCTCGACGCAAAGTCACAATTTCTTGGAGGTGCACGTCGAGTACAATAAGGCCTCAGTATGCTTCTGCTTCCGTAGGGTCCGCCGTCGATTCGACGCAGAAGCATAAATCAGGCTTAAGGCGAGCGCAAAAGGAAGCTTGAGCGAGGCACGCGGGCAGCAGTCAGTCGGTCTGTGTGGAGGAGGCTTCTTCTCGGCCGCCGGTAGCAGTGTCCGCGGCGTTCTGTCCGTGGAACTGTTGAGCAACGCCGAGTTTATTGTTCATGGGGGATTGCATGAAACTCCCCTCCAATTGCTCCTGTTCACACGGGCCAACCGCTGATGTTGAAAACATCTGAAAGCTTTTTAGCGCGTCTGCGCGTGCATGTAGAGTTGGACGTTGGCCTGGAAAATGAGGCCGCGAGGTGTGACAGGTTGGAAGGCCGATTGTTGATTTCACCTGTGAGTCCGCGTAGGTAACAGAACCCGAAAAACTGCCATATTTCATTTTGAATACGTCTCATGTTCTGAAGTCACTAGGAATTTAAGCAAACTCAAGTTACGTTTGATGTTCACTTTTTATTCTCCTCCCGGTTTTGAAAGAAAAAACAAGCACGCACCAGTACTCCATTGAACTATAACATTGTGTAATCTAACGTTATTCATGTTACCGGTGTAGACGGTCAAGAAGGAGCCACGTTTACGTTACGTGTCCACTAGCGACCTCTGTTTGCGGTCTCTTAATAGCGTAGACATTAATACATTATAGAATGAGGTCATTACAGATGTGAAATCCCAACAGTACATCATAAAGAAGAACAAATAATTTTTCCATTATTTGGTATTTTCTATTCTGCTTTTCTACCTTTCATATTCCATCTCTTGCTCTCTTGGTCAATATTCCAGTCCAGCTTTACTGAATAACACTGGTAGAACAACAGTGTGTTACTTAAAGTAATTAACATCACATGACTCCAACTGGTCTGCACCAGTCATGTCCAAGAAGACAGAAGTTAGTATTATACTGCCCTCTACAGGATCTGAGAAATACAAGAAAAAGAGTATAGTGCAGTATGAAATGCTTAAGCTGCGACATCACCATGGAGAAAAAAAAAAGAAAAAACATGCTCAGAATTAATACATTTTCAGAGTTTATTTCTCCCAATATTTCTTTATATATCACAAAGTCTCCAAAGTGCTGACTAGGATCTGTATAGAAACTACACAAAACAAGGCACTATAAACTGAAGGATAAAAAAAAAAATTACTTCTGACACAATAACGACACTAGACGCAAAAAAAAAGCTGCATGGTTGAATTTGTAAAATGACCAGTGGTGAACGGTACAGAGAGAGTTCTATGATTTCCAGTATTTATCATCATATGACACAGGCTGACTCAATGTCATTCATCATTTATAGTTCAGTGAATATTCATGGAGCTTCAAAGAGAAAAAAAAAATCCATCTGCATTTGATAAATATAAAGGATTTGTAATGGACAAATACATAAAGCAATAGCAGAGCATGTGAAGTGGAGTGTTGAACAGGCTGACAGGTCTGATCCCACTCTTCACAGAAGGCTGCATGGCTGACACGCTGACCGGGCTGTTTTCTGCATATGGTACATATGTACATTAATATTAAATTCAATAAACTTCTTGTAAGGTGCATTTGTCTCCTAACTATTTGTCCGGAACACCGACGCAAAGATGGCGGGGAAACGCATCCTCTGTAACTTTGCTGTTCCCCTCGTCCAGCTCCCAACCGTCCGCTATATCCCGGAGGTCCTGGTGTCTTCAGGTCAGCTCTGTCTCAACCGCCATTAAAAAAGTCCTTTGGCTTTCTTCAGCTTCACCTGCTTCCAGCCAGGCAAGGCGCCATACTCCTCTCTGGTGGTATGTAGAGCTTTCTGCGGGAGCACAGCAGCACTGATTATTCAAAAGTTGCAACCCTTGTCAATTAGATAGATCTTTTTAAAGTCTTGATCAAAAGAAAAATGCATTTTCATCCCATTCAAATTCACAAACCCATTCAAAGTGTGAAATGGGTAACAACATGGAATAGAAGATCTGTATCTTCCTTATTTGTATGACAAAACTGAATCATCATCTCCTCCTGTAAAACTAAATATGACGTAAATCAATCCAGACTCATTTTAACCAATAATATGTCATTCATCAATCTGCAACTTGATTGTGACAAGGTAGGATGATAACAAGCCCGCTCGCTTTTCAGCAATCCAATAATAAAAGGATTTATATGTCTTCTCTGAAGAACTTCCACACCTGCAACGTGTTTGTGTGTGTGAGAGAGAGAAGAGAGAGACTCATCAGACTGCCTGCACCACATGAAACCTTCCTGTGGCACAAGAGGGAAAGTTGGATATAAAATATTTAATTTCTTATACGATAAACAAGACTGATCGGCCAGTCATCGGTCATGTCAAACCGGCTGGCTGCGAGACATCTCTAAGAACTGACACATTCTTCAGCTTGCATGGGGAGGAATGGGTGACATCTGAGAAAACACTCATGCGTCAGTGAGATCGAGAACACAGCAGTCATTTCTCACACGGTGGGAGAGCTCATACTTTGAATACGTACGTCAGAAGCATGCCGATAATTAAACAAGTTAGATGTTTTATCAGAGAAAAATGGAGAGAAAAAACACCAATGAGGAAGACTTTGATAGAAAATGGGTCATAGTTTGTGAGGATGCTGTGCAGTAGAAGCATTAGTCCAGGTCATCCATGCTCAAGCACAACTCACCTTCCCATAAGCACCTACACCCTGGAGGGTGAAATGTATGAATACATAAGTTTACAGAAGGACAACAAATAGAAAAGGATGAAAAACAAGATTGGGAAAAGAGGAAGAGTGCCATGAACAGAATATGAATCTGAAAAAGCTGAATGATGCATATTACACATTTCCAGAAAGTGATCCATAATATTCCTACAACCTCAAGCATTTATGAACAGCAAACCTCCAGAAAGCCATATTTGAGTAAACACAATGATAGCTCAAAGTTAAAGGCTGAAGCCGGTCTTAGTTCACTTACTGCTTATGAATATGAATGAATCAAATTAAAAGACCCAACAATGTGTTTGGTTTTGTCATATTGCATTCCCATAACAGTTTATTAACACATTCATCAGGTATATCATGCTGTCGTTTCTAGCAGTACTACCCCTTATTTTTATATATACACATTTTTTCTTTTAACCACACTGGCCAATAATTCATTGTACGTATTGTTCTCACATTTGTTGGACTTTTTTGTCCCCAATTCACCGAAAGTCAAATGTCAAACAACTATACGTGTCAACTCGCCAGCTAAACGCTTTCTCGGTTGCTCACTTATTGGCAGGCCACGATATTAATATCTGTAAGAAACACGTGGCACCCCTAAAGTAACATGGGAGACAGTCGAGACGCAGGCTCTCACCTCAAAGTCCTCGTCAGACAGGTAGACCTCCAGGCGCAGAGGGTCAACGCCCTCTGGAAGCGGCCGGGTCAGAACATCTGCCAGTGGGTACGTGGTCTTACACAGCCGGGCCAACACATCCTCCACCAGAATGATCTGGTTACACACCTCAGCCTCCTGATAAAAACACACACGTTTTCAAATGATCATCAAGTCTTACACCTGTAAACTAGTCTCTGTGTGTTCGGACTGTATACTAATGGCTACAGGCAGACAGTGAGCGCAGCACTGGTCGTTATTACATAACAAGTCATCAGATAAGTGGATTTGATCCACACCCTCTCAGTGATCGCAGCGATGTCCTCTCGGTGCTCCCAGCCGGGGAACATGTTGGTGAAGGTGAGAGGCTCCAGACCGGCGTGGATCAGGTACGCTTTGGGAGGCTTCTTCTCATTCTTTTCTTTTGAGAGCAAACAATAACAAATTGGGTCATTATCAAACTTTTTCTTTATAAGAATATAGATAATTACAGAGTTGTGTGGGTGTAATATTTTAAGAAGACATTTTAAATCAACATGGATAAAACTATATTCTGTGTGATTATAAAATTACAATATTTGTGTTTTATTACATTGTGATATTAGTATTCTCATATTATTCATAGATTACAAACATGATGGCATGAAATGTATATATATCGTTTTTCAAGATAATGTCAACCAGAGATGAGGGACAAAGAACGATGTATATTGTTATATATTTGTAAGATAACGCAGTGATTTTGTAAGATAACACAGTGAGACTTGACAGTGTACGCATGTATCTTTCAGAACCCAAGTCTCCCTCAGAGGTTCTTATCATAAGAACACTACTGTGACCAAATTTAGACCGTTCCAAACATTACCGCAGTAACCATGTGTTGTGATCAGGCCATGTCAATCTTTGACAAAAACACACAAAGGTTCTTCAAATGTTAAGACAATATACAACTTTCAATGTCGAAAATCTGGGAGGTATACATTACTGCCCTCTCCCGGCTTGGTATTTATGCATGTTTCACGCCATCGTAGGTAAAAGCCTTTTCTTTGTCTGATAAGAGAGAACGGGAGTACCTCTGCAGTACTGCAGCACCGTCTCCATGGCACACTTCCTGTCCGAGTCCCAGCGGATTTGGGCCGAGCCGGTGCTTTCGCTGTCCTGAGGCCACCAGCCCTGCCACATATACACCTCGTGGTGGTTGTCCACCAGGAACATGGCTGAGCGTCAGAGAAAGAAAAGATGAGGACAATGTCGTCGAGGGCTGCTCATCATTTTTGAGCAAACGCAAAACACACCCCGGTGCATAGCAATCATCCTCATTCATCTGAAATAGAGGCCTGATCCCAAGCTGCCAACACCTTTATAGATCCAGCTTTTTGCATACATACTAATGTAATGATTAAGACAGTGTTTAAGGTCATTTATAGGTGAATTTAATGTTAGGTATCCTTATCAAAAAGGTTTGTTATCTGCTCCTTTCAGAAATTGTAATTCTATTCACGTTGTAACTCAAGAATGTTGATGTCAGGATGGTCTTATGTGATTTATTTTGTTGAAAAGCACCCTCTATATGGTTACCATCACACGTACAGAAGGAGAAATGCGTGCGTGTACCTGGTTGTGAAGCCGCATAGAGGTCCTCCTGCAGGAAGGGCATGGAGTTGACCTCCCTGGGGTCTCTGGCAGGGTAAAGAAACTCTACGGCCCCAAACTCCCCGGAGCTGCTGCTCAGCTGGTACAGACGCGGTGAGAAGTTAAACCTCCCTGGGTCTGTGGGTCAAAGATCAGCACAGACCGTTAACCACACCAACCGCAACCACAGGGGTTTGGGCTTAGTGCACATGGGCTCCCCTCTACCTTGCAGCATGCAGTCGTACGCTTTCCTGTCCCTCCTCCTGAGGGGCTCCCAGAATCCAGTGGGCTCTGCTCCCTCGTCGCACTCCCAGATGGTCACCTTGCTGCTGCTGTGAAGGCCAGTTTCCAGTGGACAACTGCACATAGACAAAGGCGTCACACTGGCTGAGTACAGCAGTAGAAGAACAAATCAAAAACAGGCTCAGGAAGTACTGATTATTTGTTGGAGGAAATCAAATTGAAAGGATTCTGTTGGAATTTTTACATTACATGTCATTAAGCTGACGCGTTTATCCAAAGCGACCTACAATAAGTGCATTTCAACCATAAGGATACAAACTCAGAAGAACAAGAAAGTGAAATTTCATCAAATAAGCCGATTTATAACTTAAAGGGCTATAGATAAGAGGCATTATAAGTACAATTAAAATGCTACAATTTCATTCCACCATTTCAGTGCTAGGACAGCAAAGAGTGGTGATCTCGAGTGTTTTGTTCTTTATCCCCGGGTGTAACATTAATGGGGGAGAAAAATCAAGGATCCACTCACTGCTCTTTGATGTGGTTGGCGGCGGTGTGCGCCACCTCCCGCGTGTGCGCCTGAGACTTGCAGCCGTGCCACAGGTAGATGGCGGCCTGGCTCGCACTTAGCAGCACCATGGACGCCCTGGAGCGCAGGCTAGTGCAGTGACAGGCCACCTCCAGCAGGTGGCCCTCTACCTCCGCCTCCCCCCGCACACAGTACAGACGCCAGTCACCTGGGGGGGACGTTAGTAAAAATTACGTACTATGTATCAATATTTAGCTTAAGTGTGTGTGGCTTGTAGCATGTGAATGATGGAGCAGCAGCAGTGATGTGGCCTCACTTTGAGAGTTCACCTCCTCCTCTTCTCTCCTCCCCGAGTGGATCACCATTCCTCCTTTGAAGCATTGCAGGAAACACGGAGGCTCCTTACCCTGCTGGACCTGAACCTGGTGGAGGAGAAGAAGAGGGGTAAACATCAACACAACTATGCGTAGAAGTGGAATGGAATCGACTGTGATTCCTTCACGTACCTGCGCTCCACGCTCCTCGTCCAGCTCCACGGTCATCAGCGCCGACGTTCCTTTCTCGCTGACGGTAGAGTTGCGGCCCTGCCAGAAGAAGTAGCAGCACTTCTCCCTCCCGGCCCCCGCAGACTTCTGCTGCTCCGGGTTCTGTCTCCTCCCAACTGACGGACAGAGGCAGTCAACTTTTGGAAGGTGTCGCAACGTTTGTTTTTTTGGATGAACTTTAGACATTGTTTTTAGAAATTATACAGATTAATAATATCCCATGGAAACATGACACTACAATGTAGTACAGAATATGAATGCACAAGGCAATTGTACCTTTTGTGGAAATGTCTATAAACAAAGAACACTGGCCTCTCAAAGATGTTTCTCATTATTACGTAATGTGAAAATGATATGCCCAACACAAATAGGTTCAGGAGACACTATTGTGTATTTAGAAGATAAGAGTAGCAACATAGATTAGTCAAATAAATCGTCAACTTGTTTTTCCAGGCTTTAGAAACAAAGCCAACGTCTGCAGACTTTCTGCAGGCATTATATTTAATTTAGATATTCCTAAATCATCCTAAGAGAACAATGGATTCATTCCCATCTTTATACGATTGATATTTAAAGTACAAACAAAATAACTGACTCAGTGATACATTTGCAAGAACCAAAGATTCAGTACAACAGTAATGACCTAACATACTTTAGTGTCAGATCTTCTAAAGCAAAGGCTTTCATTAGTGGGGCCTTCAGTCTAAACATTAAAACTGATAAAGTTGATGGGTCCTCACCATCCAACTTCTTCTGATTTAATTAAGATGCACTTGAATTGAGTTATCAATAAAAATGTAATACAATGGACTAGTATAGGTAATAGTACTAATAAACTATAGTAGAACACAAGCTTCTTGTGTGAGTGTGAAAGTAAAAAGAGGACACTGACCCGCGGCGCTGACCATGTACTTCCACTTTATCACGTACGTGTCCCCCTCGTGGAACTGGCCTATGCTCTGTTGCGGCAGGCGGCTGTAGTCAAACTCCAGAATGTGCCACACTTCCACGCCAAGCGTGCTGATCTCGTAGCTGCGCCACTCCTCAGCCTCCACCAGGCCGTAGCCCCGCCCCACGTTGAATCCGTCTAGCTTTGTGCAGACGGGCGTTTGAGGGAGGGGCAGCATCAAAGCGGCGTCGTACGCATGGGGCTGATTGAATGGGGGCTGCTCCTGGGGTACCAGGGTGGACAGGAATAGAATAGAATAGAATTTCCTTCTCTGCATCATTGGTTATGTCGCCAGACGATACTGAGAGCCTTTCTGATACCTTTTGATCCGCGATGTGTTCGTTGTTTTTCGCGGGGCTTGGTGTTCTCCTGGAGTCGCACCAGTCCAGGAACTTCTCTTTGAACAGGGTGGTTTCGTTGTGCTGAGTCAGCCTGCCAAACACGGCCCAGTCGGGTCGGCCCTGACCTTTCCTGCAGGCAAGGAGACACAATTCAAATATTGCGCGAGCTATCACAACACTTGAGAACCATTGAACCACAGTCTGCTTAATATCTAATGCAGATGGAGTACCAGCAAAGGAGCAAATTGTCCTCCTGGCAGAAACAAAACTTATTTTAAAAATATATTCATCAGTAAGTTAAGGTGCATGCTATTTTTAGAACATGATTAACCTTATCATGATACAGAAAAAGTGAATCTGAAGCCATTATATCCCTGCAGGTTTTCTAGTCTTAGTAAGTCTACCAGAACACAGGCGTAGCTGTTCTACTGCTTACAGGATCAGTTTTTAGAGTTCTGTACCTTTCCACTAGTATTTTAAAAGGGTTAGTTCGGGTTAGCCCCGCCACCCCACTGTTAGTGGAGTCCAAGCTACCCTTTTAAAGTTTGCGAAACCAGACAACTTGAATGTTTTCATACTTGGGTATGAGAGTGTTGCACTCGCCCGGATCCAGC
This sequence comes from Apeltes quadracus, assembly GCA_021346845.1. NCBI lineage: Eukaryota > Metazoa > Chordata > Actinopteri > Perciformes > Gasterosteidae > Apeltes > Apeltes quadracus. The sequence continues at coordinate 2,157,597 of CM037914.1, read as the reverse complement.
GGGTTGATGTCACAGTTGGTGTAGTCGAAGGTGCCATTCCACAGGTGCTTTGCCAGCTGGAAGGCCACCTTCCTCTGTGCCAGGGTGACTTCCTTCCCGTGCCATATGTACATCTCGCTGCCAAAGTCAAACACCAAAACCTGCGCAGAAACGCACATTTCTTTGATTTCTCCAATCCAACAGTAGTAGCAGGCTTAGCTCTTTTCTACAATGTATTATTTTTATTGCCATTGGATGGAGCCAAATATAGTGCAAGTATACACAGGCTTGAAATTCTGGTTGTCTGACCTCCTTGGGGAAGAGCAGAGAACAGCTGGGGACCTTGGCCCAAAAATCGTCATCTGGGACTAGCTTGTCGTCTATCAGGCGGTAGATACAGTTGGTCTCCACGATGGCCCCCTCGTACAGCTCGTCTTCGTCTGGTGTCCCTGCGGCTGTGATTAGAGAGACCTTAAGCAGGAGTTCCGTTGCTCTGGGACAGGTTTTCCCTTGATGTTGGGTTGATTAGACCGGATAGGAATCCTTACACTGATAACTCGATTGCCCCCCCAAAATATTCCAGAAGTCCTTGGCAGAATGGCTGTGCGTGCTGGCGCCTTCCTCGATGACCTGCACGTAGTTGGCTTGGCAACCCAAGTCTCTCTTTCTCTGGATAAAGTTTGCCAACTCTGAAGCCTAAACAAATGAGAAAATATTGTTATACAAATGAGTTGATTACACCACAAAGTTGTACAAACAAAGTGGCTTTTTAATATTCAACGTACAAAAAACAATCTAGGCTCTGGGCATTAATGACCTTAACTGAAACCGCTCAGAAAAAAGGAGGTCCTTCTACGTACAAAACTGAGGTCAGCACTGTTCAGCCAATCACAGGTCCGTCATGCCACCTACAAACAATAGCCATATTTTTTGTCCGTTTCCTGCAACAACTTGCACATTTCCTCTCAGTCAGCACAGACTTCTTCTGTTGCTGCTGCTGTACCAGTTGCTTCCTCACAGGCTGTGTCTGCATCTTGCACATTAGGCCCGCCCCACATAACCCCACCCTCGCGCCACCTTTGTGGATGTGAACGAAACTCTCATCTAGCCGAGCTAGCCTCACTATTATTTGGCAGCACGCGACGCAAGGACTCGCCTTGTTCTTCTCGATTACGTTGGCAAACTCCCCGGTCCAGATAAAGCAGTGGTGTGGCGTTACGAGGAGGAAGCAATCTCCGCTGTTCAGGGAGGAGGCTCTTGGCTCCACCAGCCTGGTCTGGACGTGCCGTCGGCCTGGTATTGAGAAATGAAATGAAATCAACATACATGTAGGTGGCAGCAAATGTACCTGTGTACCTGCTTAACATTAGCATTTAGCATGTAGTATTTTAACCGGTGGGGAATTCACTGAGTGCCCATTATAACTCTGGCCTTTCCACAAAGGGTTTTCCTCGGAGTCATCGCTGAAACACAGTAGGATACCCCTATTCACGGTGCAAGTGCATCGGTTTGTGTACGGGCTGAGCCACCTGTTCACTTCACTGACCTTTGACCTGTAAGAGCATGAGCTTCTTGTAAGGCACAGCACTATTGTTGGACATCTGCTCAGAGATGTTGACGCTGCGAAGGTTGATGTTGCTGAAGTTCTCCTTACTCGCCAGTCCGGCCAGAGCCACGTCGGAGAAACCAGAGTTTTTGTTCACTGCGATGAACACACAGACACAAACACACTCAGACGGAAAAATCTATTCAGTGCTTTAATTTAGCGTCTGTTATATATATGAGACAACGTCTGGAGAGTCAATGATCTTTCATGCCAGACTAACCCTAGTGTTCATACAACTAACAAATGTAGACAGATTAAGTGTTTTTTTTTTATTGCAGTCAAGGAGGTAGTTGCGGCGGCATGACATTGACTTTGCAGCTTATCCAACGTCACTTTTAAAACGAGAAACACACCTCGTCCAGCTTTAGAGGATGGCTCTGCAAAATGACAGGACTCGTCACAGATGTAGGTCATTCACTTCATTCAAATGAGCGGACCATTCATACTGCAATAGTATCTATGGCGCTTATATGTAGATGCACCAAAGTGATTTTCAGGGTTTTATTTTGGACCTTTAGATTATTCATTTCAAAGAAAAAGAGCCTCTCGTCAGCCGTCACTCACTCTTCTCAGCTTTGATCCTCTTGCTCTCCAGCAGGCCGACATTTAGCCTCTGTTCCGTGTACTCGTGTCTGATGTCTTCCCTGGCGGCCAGCATCTTCAGAGGGTTTCTGGACGACTGGACGTTACGTGCAGGGCGTACCGCCCGCTTGTGTTGCTCCATTTCCGAGGTCAGCCTGGGAGAGGGATGAGAGGGAAAGGGGCGTGCCCGACAGAGGGGAAAAGTAAGAGTCTCACAATGTTGTTGGTCTTACTTAAAAAACCACCTCTGCGGGCGAGAGCTTACTTTGGCAGCTGGGGGCCAAAAATGGCATCAAAGTCGTCGAGGCTAATGTCCACCCTGTTGGTGGTGGAGGGGAGCTCCTCTGCTTGGCGGTAGAACTTTGAGAACGTTTCGTCTTCGAGGGTCATCACTTCCTTCACCTTCTTCTGTGTGACTGTGATGGTCGATTCTGACAGTCCAAACACTGGGGAGTAGAGGAGGGGGATTTGTATTATCCAGGATTCAATAAAGTTACTATTACAAATGATTACCGAGCTCATGTAGTTCTAATGGAAGATGTACTCTTATTTATTGATAAATAAATTAAAAACTAAATTTGAACTTTCAATTACTGTCAAAGGGTATTACTATTGTTTTTTGTAGTTCAATATTTTGAGGTATTTTTAGCAGATTTGTTGTGTTTGTGCATGTGATGATTTTCAGAAGATTGTTTTATTACAATACATTTAATAAAAAAAACTAAAACAAAGCATAAATCTAATAAAAATAAATGCATTAATATAATTAAGCAAATAGTTGTAATTTATAATAATAAAAACACATCAATATTGTTTAAGCAAAATTGTAGAGTGTACATTAGAGGTCGTCCTTCAGTCAGCGGATCGGCGGTTCGAATCTGTAGGTCGATGTGTATTTTAGTCAAATTGACCCTTCACCCCAACATTGCTCCCGTAGCTGTGGCCTCGGCGAGTGAATGTTAGCTTATGATGGGTATGGGCCTCTGTGTATGGTAGCTCCTGTTACCTGGGTGTGAATGGTCAGAATTATAGAAAGGTGCTACACTAGTAGAGCCATTTACAATCCATTTAACATATATAAATGACTTTTCTTGTGCTCCTGTAGCCTCGCATCGTAAGATGTACTACTCTTGTGACTTTTGTATAGAAATGACTTTTATGTGTTTATTTTAACTCGGCGGTGCATGATAAATTGGCAGAACATGCATGTAACATATGCATGTGTAATGTGCATACACCTGATATCCATCACAGATGTAATGTAATGCTTTGGAAGAATCTATAATCAAATTCTGTGTTTTATTGTGGGAACATTTTTTCGCAGTGACTGAGCTGATGTGATAAACGAGACTGACCTTTGCTGTTGAGCTTCCCGATAAATGACTCCAGTTTATCCAGCTTTATGTCCGACTCCAAATTCAGATCTGGCATGGCTTTTATCTCTGCACAACCGCAACACACAAACATGGACAGACAGACAGACACCCACAGCTGTTAGAGCCATTGTAGACACTCATTGTAGCACAGATCCAACCATAGGTCTACACAGGCATGTCAGAGCTACTCCCCGTTACTGATATTGAATGAGCCTAAATGAAAAGTTACACAGAGTCACTTATCTGAACATACTAAAGCACGTCACAAGTGATAAAAACAGCCACTGCATATGAATCCTTTCTGCGTGTGGATGCAACACTATCCAATGGGTTCATATTCTATTAGGCTTTGATAACCTAATAGAAGTGGTGATCGTTCTGTGGTTCTGGTAACAATATCAAAGAATAGACCTTCGATATCAGACGTCTTCCTTTGTGTCTTGTGAAAGAAAAGACAATCAACTACCCTGTGATTAAACAAGACAAACTCCGAATCGATCCATCTAAGTTCAAGTCAACAATTCAGCCAATTAACCGAGTGTAGATTTTGTTGTGGACAGTGTGTTTGGTGTCGAGCGGACCTTCTTGAGGTTTGGCGATGGCAAGGCTGCTGTTCTTGGGTTTGGAGGACACTAAGGCCTGGAGGGCCGAAGGAGAAGCCAACCCTGTTGTTTGAACACACACACACACACACAAGAATGACGTGGTTACAAGGTCTAAAATCTGATTATCCGTGGTAGGTTTGGTTTGATAAGACAGAGAATGTAAACTACTAGAACATAGTATGATGCACAAAAAAGAATAGGTCAGACATTAAGACACTAGCACTTTGCTCAGTATATTTGTTGAAAATAGGCATTGTGTTCTGTCGCTACAGACTACGCCCCAATCTGCTAGCATGTTTGGTGCCCGTTGACCACCACACTGAGTAAAGCTGCTAGTAGGTTATTTCTCGCAACTCCACATTTGCTGACTAGAGGTCAAAACTGAATAGAGGTGAAGGAATAAAGAAAAACAGCCTATAGCTTATCAAGCTTTACAGCCGGACTTGCTTGCTAGGCACGCATCAGAGATAGAGAACGACTGGAGAGGATGTGCGTATTCAGGTTCTCCTGACCTTTCTTCACCATGCGTGCGGCCACAGTGAACTGGGTGGAGTCATTGGCGGCGCCGTAGCCTTTGGTCTTCCAGGACTCCTCCTGGGCTACGATCAGCCGTTTCCTCTCCTGGATGGACAAGTTAGCCTCGATCCCCTGGTGCTCCATCTCCGCCTCAGCTATTCTCTGAGAATGGAGAGACGTTACTGTCAGAACACTCCTGAAGGACTGAAAGTTAAAGGAATAATGCACCTCAAGGGTACGAGGCTTCAGTTTGTGGTGTCCCATGAGTTCCAGGAAGCATTTTGAGAGAAGGCGGGACAGGGGCACTCTGACGGAAGGAGTATATCCTCCTTGACAATATTTTGCTCACTACACTACAGCAAAACTAGACTACAATATCAGCACCGTGTTTGTAGGCCTTAGCCGACCAATCATACTGCAGATTACATCCATGTCATGACTTGTATCTCTATTGACATAATAAGAATTAGAATATCCTTGTGTTATCGCCCAAAAGCAATTTGAGGTCACAGCAACATAAATCTTTGGTCACAAAAATGTAATCAGGTTGTCCAAATCAGAAATCCCCTCCAGGTGATCCTGAAAACATTACCTCCACGAATAGTAAAAAAATTATACATACAAAATACATACAAAAATACATTTAAATGTCGAAAAATTCCATCAACAGTCATCCACATTCACAAACAAAGTAGCCGAGGACAGGGAGGGCATGAAAGGGTGTGTGTGTGTGTGTGTGTGTGTGGGGAGGGAATTAATAGACAGGAAGCAACTTAATCCCTGTGTTTGTCTACTGGTTGACAAATGTTTGTTGTCACTTGTTTAGGTTAAAATAAAAAATGTTACTTCAAAGGAAAGAAAAAGAAATAGCAGGGCTTGTCTTTTAGTGCTTAATTATCACATGACCCAATTGTTCTTTGAGCTGAAACTGGTCGATTCAACTGTGTGCGGTCACTCAAAGGTCGCAACTTAGGGAGGGGGAGGTATTGTGGGGACTTGGGAGCAATCATGCGGCAATGCCAGTGTTCACCTTCCGCCTCCAGGGGTGTCTCTCATCCACCCGGGTGGGTCTGGGAGGTCTGGTGGTCTTCACAAACCAGAAACATGGGATGAGGAAGGTAAGAAAGGACGACGGGTTTAGAGAATGGAGAATGAGAGATGGCAGAATGTATCCAAGCTTTGCACACTATGCTGACTCGGAAATTAAATGAAAAATATTTTTCAGGAAAAGAAGTTAAATGAAAAAAAAAAAAAAAAGTTTTGGTGTGAAGGACTGGGAACATAATGTGCACTCACCATGCCAGCATGATTCCAGCTGAGGGAGCAGTGAATAACCGCTCCCTTATGGAGGAACAACTATTTGGCAAACACCTCACTCTGTTAAAACAGGGTTGGCACTCCAGAGCTTAGTTACGTCGCTGGGGAGGTGGGGGAAAAGCGTGCGTGAAAAGCTACTGCGGCGTCCTACCTGGCAGGCAGACTCATTGGTGGAAGGAGGACAGAACGGAGACACAGCCATGCAGCCATGCAGCATTTTAAAAAGATTCTGATGACCTTTGGTGATGTCAGTGATGAGGTCACCGTTGACTCTGCTTGAGCCTGGAGACCATACGTTTATAACGGATGGCTTGTGTGATGAGCAAGCGGTGTGGGGTTAGAAATAGGTGGGCAATACATTCTGCAAAGTGTAGGATTGATGCTTCTTGACCACGCCAGGAACTTAAAGTCAGCATACCTCAGCCAAATATATATAATATGTATATATTTAGTTTAGTTACATTTAATCTGCTTTGTAATGCCGTTCTTAATGTTTTTTGTCCTTATGCCATTTTAAAGTGTTCATTAGCGAATACAATACTACTAAACAGTATAAATTAATTTAATAAAAACAGTTCTAACTGCACCATGACGACCACCAGCTCATAGCTAAATTTGTCTCTTGTTTCCGCCCTGTTATCAAAGGAAAGCTGCAGAGTTGATAGGTAAGCCTCTTGAGGGTTTGTCAATAGCCTTAAATGTTTCTACTTTTCTCTTCAAATATTTGAGCTTGAACATTAGAATCAGCCTTAAAAAATGATATTAGTGTACCTCGTCTATGGGCTTGTGTGTACTGGTTTACGTAGCATGCAATATAAAACGTAAGCACGTTTTATATTCTCAGGGGGATAGGATAAGTGTGCCGACTGGGGCAATAATACTCTATAAGCCTACTCTGGCCTTCAGACACAACAAATAAATATCTTCAGACCATTAGACGCACAGACTTTACAGCAACAGTGTGAGACAGAAATCCCCGACGTAAAGCTGGAACCCAACAAGCAGGAGGTGGGATGAATTAGACAACACCTTCACCGTGATTTCAAGGACACAGCCAAACAACGCATGCGCACACACACTTTGATCACAAATCCAATTGAAATGCCCTTGATGAATACCACCGCAGTGCCTGTGTGTGTGTGTGTGTGTGTGTGTGTGTGTGTGTGAGAAAGAGAGGGATTTGGGCATCGCAAACTGGCCTTACCCAGAGCTCGTCAGGACACGTCAATCTCATCGATCATCATCAGCAGTTCGTCATCCTACAGACAAGCGGCCACAGGAGAGAATGGAGGGACATGTTTGCTGTTGTCTCGGAAACAATATCAAGGCCAAATCAAATGACCGACTCCTTAAAAGTCTCTCCTTTTCTCCCATCAGACACACATCAACACAGCCAAAAGCTGTAAAAAAATAACTAATCACTGTCAGATTCTCAGCTTTGCGATGGATCCTTAAACACAGTGCGTGATGCTCACTTCTGTTCAAAAAAAGCAGCCAAAACAAAGCTTTAAGTTGTGATGTTCTATCAAAACATTTTGTTCTACCATTAAAACAATTGCTGCATGCTAAACCGTTGGCTTAGACTAGCTCCACCTCATAAACATTCGGAGCAGAAAGGTTGAAGAAATGGAAATAGAACAATGTGACCGACAAGCCGTCACAATAGAGGCATGATAATTATATTGCAATTTAAAAATGAGGCAAAGTAAAAAAAAGGCACAAAACTGCTTGTGGTTCAGAGGGTTAAGGAGTTAAACTGACTAGTGGACAACACAAACAAATACAGTATTGGTGGTGTGACAAGGATGGTTGTCTGCTAGTTCTTTATCTGTCCCTCTGCTCCTCTTTAAACAAAAAACAGGAAATTGACTGAATTGTGTGCCCCGATTGATTTGAATGAGAGGATGAAAAAAGGTTTCTTGTTCCAAAACATTATTTGTTTTAGAGAAAACATCAGATCATTCTCAGCGGTTTTAGAGTGGAAAGCCAAACTGTTCCTGACCTTGAATGAGCAATACGAGCTGCCGAGCTAAACAAACTGGGCACCGGAGGTTTGGATGTGTCTAAACAGAGGTGTGGTGTCCTGCCCCCACCCTTCAAAAACAAACCGGAGGATGCCAACACAGTCACAGACACTCAACACGCAGAGGATGAAATTAGGTTTATTTTTGTTATGGTAGAAGGTCATGCAAACAGACAAAGGCAGAGAAGAATGAAACATTGTCAGATGCAGATCATTGGAAGATACGGTTGAAATACAGTTGATGAGCTAAAAAGTACAATACTGGCATAAAATGGACTGGAACAAGTAAAACAGATTTGCAATTTAATTAGCCGCGTGTAAGACGGAAATATAATTTTGTTTTAAATCATTTGATATAATTTTTTGTTCAATTCCGAATGAAATGCCAATGATGGATGTCTTAGTGTACTAGCAATACATATAAAAAAATTTCCAATACACAATATGCCCCCATATAAGGCTAAATAACATTACTCTGATAACTGTTGCATAATAAACCCGCTAATAAATGCACACTAAAGTATGTTAAAATCTTTTTAAAGCAACCAAATAGCTTAAAGATTTAACAAGGTAATCAGTTTCCTACAATAGTCCAACCTATTTCATGACGTGCAATAACGTTCGTAATTAAACCTTTGAAATGTAACCATTGTTAACATTAATAACAATGAGCACAAAAGACAAGCAGCGGCCGTCCGTGAGACTGAGCAGAGGAGAGAGACAAAGCGATGAAAAGACACACACATGGACAATACACAACCTCTCCGTTTGGACATATCGCAAGCCGTTTGATGCTGACCTCCTCATACAGTTACGTGTCAGGAGAAACCTTCTCAAGTCTGACTTTCTGAGGCCAAAACAGGAAATGCAACAACTTTGCACGTCGCTCAAACGTGACGTTGCACCGCCTTAGAAAACATGACTAGAGCGCCGTGAAAAACCTGGGATAACGGACAACATTGGAATCCGCCCATCTGAGTTTGCAGGTCAGGTGGTTACCTTCTTCTTGAAGCTCTGCTCCTCCTCCTCCTCCCAGTGGTGGAGGTGCTGTTCATCGGCGGCCGCCTGCGCCGCATCTTGCTTCCTGCTGATCCGGCTTCTCCAGTCGTCCTCGCCGCTCTTCTTCAACAAGGCCACTCTGAGAGGGAGAGAAAGGTTTCCCGAAACATGGAAAAGAAAAAGAACATGATGTTATGAGAAAAAAATGGGATTACATGTATAGCACAAAGTGAGGTCTAAGGATGACCCAGGTTCAATTATGGGGCAGGCAACTCGACATGAGGTATGATGGAGGGGTCAACGTGTTGACACTGCCCTGGGCCTCCCCCCCGCCCCTTTCTCTACCAACCAGCCCTCTGTCTGCCCCTGATGGCCTCCACCCGGACGCCAAAAACAGGATGAGAGTTTAGTGTGAAAATGTGCCGGCAGCTGCATCTGGGATGCACTCCCAATAGATCCTTTTGAAAACTTTTGACGCAAGGACAGATGTGGCCGGCAGACTGGATTGCGCTGGGACGACAGCCCGATTCCATCATGTCATCAATCAATTATGAGCGCAAGCGCTGGCCGGTGTGGATGTCGGTCAACCCAGCAGCTAATGCAGCGTGACATAACTGGACTTATGCAATTGTTTCCTTGGAGGGAAAACCAATACGGAGCTCCAGCTCATGGTGAACATTTCAGATAACACCGCAGTGATTTGAAATATGTCAAAACGTGGTGTGTAGAAAGATATCAAATACTGACCACCACTCATCTATTGACATGACTTTCCAACATTATAAGGAGTCTGATTTGTGTTGGCAAGCTTGCCGGTGAACTCCTTTAAATGACAATATTTCTTTAAATTAGATGCATAACGTTATGTGCTACAGAGGAGGCCTTAACATGGATACGCATTGGACCCTTTATCCAGTTTCCAATATACTATTCTTGTAGCAGCACCTCGGCCTCGTCTCTATGATCCCATGTTCCTTCTCCATCTAACCCACAATTAAAGCAAAAAAAGGGAGGGAATGCCATCCTGTTAGGGTCACACCCACGTTTGTACCTGCACATGGGCATACACGGCGTAAAGCAACATTTGTGATGGATGCGAAAAGAAGAAAAGTAGCTTACCTGTCTCTGATGGACATCTGTCTGGCCCTCATCATGTTGCTCAGCTCCTCCTCTTCTTCTTCCTCCGACTGAAGCGGGCAGTCAGCCAGACGCGGACCAACGCTGGCAGGGGAAACCGATCCAACTCTGGCTGTGGTCACAGTGGAGTCCGGCAGCACTGTGAGCACGCACACACACACACACACACACACACGCACACTTAAAATTTTGTGATTTAACATACTTTGTAAAAGCATGTAGCAGGTTGAGAAACCTAATTAATTGGCTTAATGTGTGATTGTTTTAAGGAATCTGTAAAGAAATGTAGGTCAGCATGTTTCTGGAGCATCACAATGTTTCTATTGAAAGGGTAAAACATTAATAAAAAAAATATTGTACATCCTGCCATTTACAAACTGCAGTAAGTCATATTGCAAATCCTAATCTTAAAAATGTGATTAATTGTGCAGCTCTATCTTGAAAACAAGTCACCACAATATTCCAAAAAGCTTTCCGACTACAGGCGCAAGCTCAGCAGCACAGAGCAGCGTGGGAGCTAACATCTTTTCAGCTTTAGACCTGCCTGCTAGTGTGATGCATTAACGAGCGGCGAGTAGCTGCTCCACAAAGGACCACAATCGGAATAAAACGCATTCACAGTCGCAGTGACTGCGGTCAAAGGACAGTTTGCTCTTTAATTATTGAAAGCCCGCTACAGCATCGCTCTCATTCCTTACACGTTGTCTCTAAAGGATTTGTGTAAAACCTTCAATGCTGACATTAATTCATATTTCAGTTGGACAATAGTTTATTTAACCTCTCCAGCAGTTAGTTTTCCTTTTAATTTTAACACTAATATCCTCAAGCAACTTATTAACAGAAAAATGTGTAATTGGTACACAAAAAACCCTCTTTAGCCGGTGTTGTTTTCCTTTTGTTATTGACCATCAGATATGGGTTTAAAACGATTTGCAAAGAATAAATTGTATAAATAATGATTAATGAAATTAATTTAAAATCTACAAAGACACTGTCAAAGTTCACATAAGTAAACATGAAATGTTAAAGAGGTGGTGGCTCTGCTGTGCTTACCCCCGGCCTTGCTCCTCTGGCTGTCCGCGTTCTGTGCCGGCGTCTCTTGCTGCTCTACGATCATGGGACTCTCTGAGCTCTGCATCGTTGCGTCTCCCCACTCTCTAGCCAGCTGCCACTCCTCCTCCTCCCCCTCCTCCTCCTCCTCCACTTCGTCCTCGTCCACCTCCCTTCGCTTTCCTCCCGTCTGAGGCTGGGGGAGAGCAGCCTGCCTGACCGCACCCTCCGGGGAGGACAGCTTCCTCTTTCCTCCTCCCAGATCAGGGCCATCTTTGCGCCGCGGCAACATATGGCACCTCTGGTGGTCTGCCGGACTCCGGCACCTCCGGGAGGGGCCCTTGAAGCTGGGGAGTAGGGGCTCAACCTGGGCCCCCACTGCTGCTCGGGTTAAGTGGATGTCTCCGGCCTGGTCCGTGGAGACTGTGCCGCCTCTCTGAGCGGAGGAGGATGAGACCGGGAGGTTTCCGAAACGAGAGGCCGGACCATTTTGAAGCTGAGTGAGACAGAGGAGGAAAGAGAAAGAAAGAGAAGGGGCCGTTTTACCACGGTTGCTGAGAAAGAAGTATATGCAGAATTGAAACGAATCACGCTGACTAATCCTATTCTGACACTGCATTTCCTGAGCCATTTGAATCTTGCGTTACAAATCCATGCTAGCCCAAATTAGTGAACTAACCTGACATTTCTGCTGAGTAATAAATGACAAGCAGTAGTAAACATCTATGGAAACCATGGACAAAATAAACTCTCAAAAGAGAGCCCTTAGGATTTCTTAATCTTTATTTATTTATTTATTTATTTTATCAAGACAACTGCCCATCAGTTGGGGGGGCGAGAGTCAAAGTGCTCTCCTATATAAATATATAGAAAACAAATTAATTTCACGTCCTATTTTTGAACCAGAACCGTGGGAAATTTGCTCATTCACCGTTTGATAACTAAAGCACTGTTGAATGCATTAACTCTTGGGTTGCAGCGGCCTCCTAAAGTCTCCACCGGTTACCTGACATTCATACATTTAGGAGAAGAACGTAGAAAATTTGTGAAAGGATTAAACAAATATTAAGCTATTCCTTACCTGCTCCATATCTCCCAGCGTGATGGGTTGCGTCTGGTAGCGGGCGTTGGCCCTGCGCTGGCGCGTGTCCCCCCTGGTGCGAGTGACCCTGATGGGAGGTTGAGCCAGCCGGTTGAACAGCGCCATCTTTTCCGCCAGACTGAGAGTGCTGAGGTCGGGCTCATCCGGGCATTCACCGTGAGCCTTTCCCTCCACCTTGGACACCGAGTTAGAGATCGGGTACACCTTGGTATCCTGCACCTGTCGGGCCTCCCCCAACTGCTGTCGGGCAGTGGCAGCAGCGCTCTTCTGCCGGGGCGCAGCGGCATTTTGCTGCAATGACGCCCGCAGGCTGAGGGTCGGGTGACACCACAGAGACAAAGAGGAAGTAGAAAGGGAACACTTTTGGTAAGCATAGAAAGAGCTCATTCAAGCTGGCTGGTGGCATGTTACATGTCGGGCAGTAGGGCATAGCGTTAGGGCATAACGTGTGCATCAGGTGTCCATGACATCCAATGAAGAGAGCTTGGAAAAAGTTACAAGCCCAGGAGTCATGCCCACCAAAAACCACCATCATCATCGTATGAAAAATCTAGTCTCTTCAGTATTATAACTGAATTATGTAGTTTGCTCGATTTGCCTTTTTGCCAAAACTGCAGTTCCCTATCAGGGAACTCGAGCTGCGTGAAAACGCTGTGGGAACGCCCTGCGTGACCGCGTCATAAAGCACGTGTGAAATCAGACCAATGGCGAGATGGCGGGTGACGTCGAGGCCAGGAAATAAGAAGCACCAAGACACAAGCCTAATTCATCTCTGTGCCTTCATCAAGTGCGTTGTGTATCGGTGAAGCGAAAGGATGGCTAACAGGCAGCGGTTTGTGCGGTGTGCTCCCCCCTGTCCCCGGTTTGTTACAGGAGGGGATGCGCACGTACTATGCGTCGCTTGTTTAGGAGTGGAGCATGCCCAGCTGGCTCTGAGGGGCCGGGCTGTGTGCATTGCGAGCGTCTCCCTATGCGGATGCTACGCTCCCTTCGGCCGCTCTTTGAGGATTGCGGCTCGGCTCGCGCTTCCCACGGAATACGATTTACGTGGGATTCGCAGTTGGATTTTTCAGAAGGATGAGACGGCATTGGCGTTTTCTCAGCCTTTCCTGTTGGATCCAGTGCCTCATATGAGGGGACCACGTGTGGCGGGTTCTTCCACTCAGGAGGAGGCACCAATAACAACCATCCAGCTCTGAGGAGGTGGATGTTGTTGTTAGCTAGAGGCTGCGGAGGCTGAGGACACGTCACTTCAGTCGGCCGCGGCCGATCAGCTGTTGCAGGTACTTGCCTGAGCTGCTAATAGCAGCATTGACTGGCCGGTTGACAGGCAGGAGTCTGCTACAGACAAGTAAGTTGCATGAATATTCCTGCCTTCCCGTAAAGTACCTCCTCGCCGGTGTGTGCCGCTCTTCCCGGACCTCCACACTGAGGTGTCCGCGTCCCGGGAGAGTCCAGGGCTGCCAGGCCAGAGCTACGTAGCCAGTCCCAGCGAGCTTGGGCCCGAGGGATTGAAGACTCCACTCCGAGTCGGTGGAGCTCCTTTTGGAGACATCCTGGACGAGGCCACGCCTGTACGGTTTTCCCCCAGTTGCTCTGCTCCCAGGAGTTCTGGAGAGTGTCCACCAGGACGGCATCGGTCTACCGTTAGTAGCCCCGTACTGGCCGGCCAGAGCGTGGTTTGCGGACTTTAGTTTCTCCCTTCGTCGGCCTCCTTGGGAGATCCCGACCAGGGCGGACTTGCTCTCGCAGGCGTCTGAGTCGATCCTTTTACCTCTGCCCAGAGCTACGAAACTGTGGGCGTGGCCTCTGAGGGGGCCCACCTTTTGAGATCTGGCCTCTCGACCGAGGTCGACCACCCTCCACTCCAGAGCTCCTGCCACAAGGAAAGCATATGCCGCTAGGTGTAAACTCACCTCTTGGTGTGGAGAACGTCAATTAAGACCCAGTTTAACTGCCCGGTGTTTGCAGTACTGGTGTTCCTGCAGGAACGCTTATCCACTGGTTTATCCCCGTCCGCACTAAAAAGTGTTCGTGGCGGCCTTGAAATGAGAGAAGAGTCTGTGACCCAGGTCCCGCTGAGGGGAGTTTCTCTGGGTAGACACCCGCTGGTATCCCGCTTCCTTCGTGACACACTGAGGCTGAAGCCAGCAGCCAGCACGAGTTGGAGGTCACAGAGGTGGCTCTTACGACTACCCTTTTTCTTGCAATATTTGTTCCTTTTATAGAGAATTGGACATCTGCAAGCCCTCTCGGTGTTTCCGTCGTGCTTGGAATTCTTACATGGTATGGTGAAGGCGTTCTGACTACCTTCTCCCGGTTATATTCTTAAGGTTCCTAATAATGCGATAGGACCCATCTTGCTGCAGGTCTTCTGTCCTCCTCCTGACGTCGGACTAGATGAAGCAAGGGGATGGTTGAGACCATCTCACTGGGGGTATTGCGGCTTTTCAGCCCTCTCATAGTGCTGCGCGACAATGGTATTGCGGCAGGCTGCCTTTCCGCTAGAGATGTTCCGATACCATTTTTCCCTCCATCAATACCGATTCCGATATACGCCCAGTAGATATCGGCCGATACAGAGTACCGATACCAGTGTCCCCTTAACTTTGGTAAATTTGTCGTGCTCTTAAGCGTGCACGTCTTCAGATGTTTGATTATGTTGCTGTTGAAATTTGCACTCGTGCCACCCCTCGGAATTGCTTCTTTGCACTTGTTGCATGTCGGCGTCTTACTGGTGGGAAAAGCCACTGTAAAGTACTGCCAAACCACCGACATGATGCGCTAACGTTAGCTCCTGAGCTAATGTGCAAATGACAGAGAAGACAGCCCGAGCAGCACCGAGACCAACGGCTGTTTACAGTAGCGGTTACCGACCCGGATAAGCGGACCCGTAATATTAACAGTTCAAATCTAATGTGTTGTTCAGTACAGCGAAAGTTGCCCGAGACGAGTGCCTGGATAGCGTTAGCTAGGTTCACGCTAGTAGAACGCTGGATCTCGCTAATGTCAGCTAACGTCTGCTCCTGAGCTAACGTTAGCGCCTGAGGTTGGCTAACGCCCGCTGCTGAGCTAACGTTAGCGCCTGACGTTAGCCAACGCCCGCTCCTGAGCTGACGTTAGCGCCTGACGTTAGCTAACGCCCCCTCCTGAGCTAACGTTAGCGCCTGACGTTAGCTAACGCCCGCTCCTGAGCTAACGTTAGCGCCTGACGTTAGCTAACGCCCGCTCCTGAGCTAACGTTAGCGCCTGATGTTAGCTGACGTCAGCTCCTGATCTTTCTGTGTTAATCCTTTCTTGTAACTCTGCGATGCACTCAATCGGCTGTTATAATTCGGGTAGATGAAATCCAGCGTTCTGATTGGTTGAGAGTGAGTCACGGAGTGTGCATTATTTATATTTATATTGTGAGCACCCCAAAAATATCCTCTTACCGCTGTTTTTAGGACTGGAGGCAGAAATATAAAATCTTGGAAAAAGGGAACTTGTTAGGACTCACGTGGCGGCGATAACTACTTCCTCAGTGGTGACTGGCTGAGTCCTAGACCGGTCTTGTGTCCTCCTGAGTCTCCTGTCAACCGCCGTGTTCCTGGACCGCGGTTTTGGAGCTCCACCGCCAATGTTCTTCTCCAGCTCCTGGATGGAAATGGCAGAAACGTGAGAAATTATCCAAAATCAATAGAATACTTCCCCTTACCAAAACTCTAATGGGATCATCTGGGAGCAGAGCGTATTAGATTGAAGGAAAAGAAACATTGGCCTCAAACAAGGGAGTATTTGCTGTGAAAAAGACACAGGTTTGATGACTAAATTGGCTACTGAAGGACATCAAATATGCAGTCATTAAAAAAAGATTGAGTAGGATCATATCTATTCCAGAGCTATGGAGCGAAACATGCTGCAATTAAAAACCTGTGCAACCACAGAAATCTCCACAAAAGACAGAAGATTTTAAAAAAACATGTCAATGTATGTGTCCATGAGAAAAAGCACATTGCCTCGGCATGCCGTCTAGAACCAGCGTGTGATCTGTCGAACTGAGAGGACAAACAGACTATAGTTGAAGCTCACCCTGAAAAGAGAGCGCTTGGCAGCTACGCTCAGCTTGGCTCGCTCATCTAGCTTCTCTTCATCAGCTACAGAGAGAGGACAGAGGGAGACTTTGGTTATACTACAGTATTCATCAGTAAAATACTTTTAGGTAAGTATTAGGTACTTACCTAAATTAACATTCTTGTCTCAAATATTCCATTTATTATTACTTTCACTTAAAATGTAAGCCATGTCATGTTTAAGATAAACCTGGGACTGGCGTCATTGAGGAAACTATGTAGTGCTGAACAGGTGTGAAAAGCCTGGACACACACACACACACACACGAAATATGAGATGGCATCACCACAAAACTATTCCCTTTGACTGACGGCGCCGTGCAAGGTCCCTCTGATTCTCCACGCAGGAGAAAGCGTCCCAGCTGAGCGTTTGCTTATAGGAAGCAGATGAGCTGGTTCTGCTTCACTGTTCTGCTACTGTGAGCAACAGTAGCGACTCAAACCCCACATCTAGATGTTAGGCTTGTAATGAAAAATAAGAGATTTTGGTTATTTAGCCTCAACCCAGGTGTATATCCTTGAAGCTTCGTCATAGAGCCTTTAGAAAATTACATTCTATTAATTTGCAGCTGCCGGCAGTAAATGTGAAGCCCTAGATTATCATCTAGTTTTAATTGGCAGCAGTATTCATGGACTATATATTGTCAGGTATGATAGATAACAGTTCCCGTCCCACTCGGAAACCACTGCAAGTATGACTCAGAGCCGATTTGAAGTGGAACGGAAAGCAGGAAAGCTTTCCACATCATCATCAATTGAGCCCATCCAATGACAAGACTAATTCAATTTACCCAGAGAACTGGGAAAAATTCATAATACCACAAACAAAATTACTTTGCTGCTGCTACACCATGCAACTTAAGTCCTACCTAATAATCCCATTGGTCAAAGACGTACAGCCTTGACAGAAATTCTGCTAAAGCTACCCAGGCTAAACCAATTACCTCACTAACACTTGTGTAAAGTAGTTACAGCACCTCACAGGTTTTACCTCATGCATTCATTAACTTAAGTTGCAGGTAATAAAACCTCTGACCACGTTCACCAAAAAGCACGCATGCATTTTGATGTTTTATATTTTATATGCGTTAAAAAAAATCCTGTTCTAATCAATTCTTTGGAGCAAAACAAAAAAACATCTTACCTTCAGTGGAAGCAAGATCTGAACTCACCCGGGACCTTTGGAAAAAAAGAAGTTGTTTTTATGCATATGTGCCTGACACGGTAATATGAACGGGTTGTGAGTGATTAGAGAATGGCGAGAAGAAGCCCGAGAGTCGGTCCAGGCTGCTGGAAATGGGACGGTGAGTGTTGAAGAAAAGGAAACAGGGAAACAAATTAAGCAGTCTTAGAATGGGATAATTAGACGGGATTACTGAGGTCTGAAGGTTCCATGCTCAGTGGGAATAATCAACAACAAAAGGCCAATTCATGCTTCCTTGGTGCAGTCACATGTGATGACCACTGCCAAGGTCCAATCAAAGGAACCTTTGGCCTTTAAGCTTCCCCGCTTAGTAATGTTAGAGAGGTGGACTCCACAAGAACGTGTGTACATGTGTATCATCAAGCAAACAGTATTAATGTGATTATTAATTTACTATATATGAAAATGATAAAAATCAACAATATGTTCAGATTCCTTTGACATGCATGACGAGAAGAATATTTCCCAGCATTCCTCACTCTCAGCCATGCAGTCCAGAGCAGTACCTATCGGTCTCCTGGCACTCAGCAAAAGTGATGGGCTGCGTCCTGAATCTCTCTGAGCTGTTTCTACTCTCCCCAGGATTGAGATACTGCAGGGGCCTGCGCCCCCTGTCTCTCATCCCTCTCCATGGGGCCCCGTTGCCTGCGAGAGCCACGTCCCCCACAAACACACTGTTGGGGCCATACAAAGAGAGGGACCAACAGAAGAGTACCAAAAAGGAAAGAGAAAGACACAGCATGGTGAGAGAGAGATAGAGATGGAGCATTTCAAAAGCAGTGGCATAGATTTGAAATCCACAACCCTTTGTTTTTTTGTTAAATATTCAAACAAGACCATGCAGATTTATTAGCGGTTAAGGCATGCACACGTTTAATGGACCCGGTCAGTAACCAAACAAGTCAAACAGCAGAAGAATAAAAAGCATTCTTCATAGAAAGCTTATTCTGCGATAAATGCGTGAATGCCATTTCTACGGATTAGAAAAGCTCTATGCGTTGATGCGGACACCAGCCTTACTTGCTTGTTAGTCATTCAGCAGCAGGGCGATTGTTGGCTAATAAGCATCAGCGTGAGGTCTACGGAAGCTGGCGAGGAGCGGCGTTTTACTTTGCCACCTACAGCTCGTTGATGCGGTCGGTGTGAGGGGTGGTGGTGGCACTCTCCATGTAGGAGTGCCTGAGCTGGGCCACTGACACCCGGCTGTCCTGAAGACTCTCTCGGTTACCGACATCGTCACTCTCCCTGCCTACTTGCTCGTCATTGGCGTGCTGCTGCGGGTTCCTCTGACTGTGCCCTCGGGGATCGCGAGTCTCTGACACGGAGCGACTTTGGGCTGCATGGGCAGGCTGGGTATGGGTGGTGGTGGTCATCCCTTTGTGGATATAAACGGCATTCTCTCGCTCTCTTGGCCCTCCACCTGAGGCTTGAGGATGGGAGGTCAGCTCCGTTTCATCGCACCTTGCTCTGCTTCGTCGTTGTCCCCTTGCCGGTCCCTCCAGCTCTACCTCATTCGCTGTGGTCATCCCTTGCTGGTCTTCCCCACTTTCTCTCAGTGGGTCCTTAGTGCTCCTCTCCCTGCGGCGTATCTCTGAGGGCAGCACAGCTTCACTGCTCCTCAGGAGGCACTCTGTCTTGACAACTTCTGACTCCTCAGTATTGTCTTCTAGTGGCTCTTGCGGCACAGGACCGGACGTGGGACCGGAAGCCATGGATAGATAACTTGGGTAGCTGCCAACTTCTTGACCTCCCGGTGGCCCAGATCGACTGAGATGAGACTGGGGGTGATGGGGGTAGAGCTGCTGGGGCCCTGCTGGAGCTGCATGTTGGTGTGTCCGGGGCCAGCGGTAGATTGGCGCATCTGTAACCGGCTCTGGGCTTCGCTGGCGGCCCTCCTCCCTGGCAAATCTCTCCCTAACTCGGATTCTTCAGGGAAACAAAGGGCTGGTTATTATATATTATTTTTCTTTACAGAGGCTTCTTCTCTCGGTATCCTTAGAGTCAGTTACCAACGATACAATCAAAACTTCGGTCAGAAAAAACAGGTCAGATTGTGTTTGCGCCAACACGTCATCTAAAAATAAGGTTACTTTCTGGCAAGATTTAATGCTTAAGAATTGAAACGTTATGTTTGGTAAAATTTGGGGAGACATTTTCCAAAAGTGATTATGTAGTAACAGGCACGATCTGAAATAAGATTTCTATGCAATCTTAGATCTAAGGTTTGGTGATTAGGGAGTTGAGGAGGGTAATTTCAGGGGGACAGGGCACCCCCCTGATAAGATGGTAGGGGAAACACTGTTGAATGTACCTTGGTTTTTACATAGGGATTAAACCTAACACAGCAACTAGTGAATTAAGTTATGTTCCCAAGCAGAGGGATCAGAAGCCTGTGGCAAAAGGGAGGAAAATGTAAGCGCTAAAAGCAAGGGTTCTTAAACCTTAGTGGAAAACAATCAGCCCAGGATCCGCACTGTCAATGAGATTAAATCCAACGAGAAGATGAAAGAAAGGGTATGTTCTTGTAGGGAACAGTGCTGGGTTCTGTCCTGACCTAATGTTTAAGAACCACTGCTCATACAGCACTGTTTGAGGAGTTGTGGTAAGTCGAGCACAATGGGAACACGGCAACATGGCAGGTGATATTGGGGTGAGACCAGCCATGGTGTACCTCGAGGGCCAGTTGATGAGGGAATGGGTGTCGCCCTCAGCATCAGTCTGGAGGGACCAATCAGTGCACGCCCTTGCACTGTTCCAAATGGAAACCCGGTGGGAGACAAGTGAATAAGTGGGTGGGTGGGTAAAAGTCTATGTTCAGTATTCAGCCTTCCTTTTCTTCACATTACACAAACCACTGACTTCCAGTTGAGCTTGACCAAAGTGAGAATAGGTTTGGACAACAGCAAGATCCTGCTTGAAATAATAGTCCCCAGTGAGATGTTTCACTGATATTGCGGGTATATTATGGGTAAGGCATCTCGCTCTCTCTCACACACACACACACAGCTATTATTTAATGTTTGTTAAATGACCAGAAAAAAACTTACTTTGCTAGTGTAAGATCAGAGATTGCCACAGACATACCTAAAAATCCATTTCAATCAATCCATAACGGTATTGTGAGAGAAATACCCTGTAACTTAGGGGTGGACAATTATTTTTCCTAAGGGGCCACATCGCAAACAGGGACTGCTGTAAAGGGCCCGACAAACAGAATGAACTCTAACCTGCTGTATAGTATTGCAAACAAAAAGGTAGGCACCAAACGTCCTTCTGCTTGGTTGAATGCTCACGAAAACCCATGTGTTAGTGATCATTAAGTCGCGCTTTATTCTGTGCTGAAAGTACCAGTGTACTTTTATATGCATGCGTGTGTGTGTGTGTGTGTGTGTGTGTTTGTGTGTGCGCTTTGTATTACTATACAAATGGCTTTCTATTTTTCAGTTCACTGTCAGAAATCTGAAGTGGCTGAAACCAGTGCACTGCTTGGCCGGTTAATGATTCTGTATATGCTGTTGGTGCTATTCGCAATGTAACTGTATGCTGTACTGCGAGTTGAACTCTAAACATTAATTCAATATGCATCTTTGTTGAAGAGTGGGATACGTTTCAATTGCTTTATTTCTGCTTTTGTTAATTTCTCAACTTATCCTGGTGGAATAGTTTTGGTTTTCTCAGCTTAAGTGATTATTTAACCTCTACATTATTTGTTGAACTATGGTATTAAAACAAAAACTACAGGTTAGTAGGTGCTGAACTGTTGGAAGAAAGTGGGCCTGGAATCCCCGGGCTCAAAAGTAGCCTGCTCTCAACTCGCCTAGCCGAGCCCCTAAAATGGATGAGTACTTATGGAGGGGATCAACTGGTGGTGTGGCTTCTTTCAGGGTTTGCAGGTGGGGGAGAGTGTTGCCCTCTGCCGGGCATTAAAGAAACTTTCTCATAAAATCCATCACGAGGCCCTTGCCATGTAGTTTGGTATTTAGTCCATTCAAAAGTGCAGTCACATCAACAGCAAATACAAAATCTGTTTTCCAGTTTACATCTGAAAGCTCCGAGACGTCCTTGCCTTTCTTCTCAGAAAACTCCCTATTGTCTTAAAAGCACTTTAAAGTATACTTCGTTACTTGACACCACTGCAAGTAGCGCAAGAAAAACTGCAATGCCCTTGATTTAATTTGATCTATTCTGGCTTTTCACACTTGATAAACTAAAATGAGGTCCACGTTTGTAACATTGTATGCGTTTAATCCAAATAGTTTTGGTTTCACATTGCAATTATACAAAGGCATTATTAAACTCCTACTTCTTGTCGTCATCATCATATGGGTGACACCTATGCACCGTGCACTTTACATCGATTGGTTTGTGGACGCGCCGTCCCGTCCTCTCGCATCATCCTCCCTCTTAAAATGTGTTCTTTTCAAACAGACTCATTGAACTCGTTGAATTGTCCCTTATCCATTACACTGCCGCTCCTAATGCATAAAGCCAGCTCCTTTTGTTTTATTACATTGAGTGGCTTTGCAGACTCTGGAGCCTGCCAGAACCTTCCTGTTACCGAATTAAGCAGTTCAAACCGGACCAAGACAATCTCTTTGTCGGACGAAAGTTTGGCAGTTTGGTTTAGACTGTGTTCATTCGGATGTGACCTGTTATTTTGGTTTAGTCCTGACAAAATTTGATAGTTGTGAAAGGGGCCCATCATCAAAAAGTGTAAAAGTGAAGAATTGCAATGAAGATTAAACGACCTTGAATGGTTTCTTCTGAAGGATCTGAAACTACACAGAAAATGTAATAAAACACCAGCTTAACTGAGCCTGTTAAAAGGACAGTCTCCAAAGTGCCGAATGAACTAAGATCACTACATGGTTGACAGAGGACCGTTGTCCATAACATTTCAATAACATTTCCTAAACTCTATCAATTCATTTCGCTCCAAAGATTCCCTGGGAAAATGCAGTGTGGACCGTCTACTATGTGCTTCTTTCCCGACAGGCCTCCTTTGTCTTGATCAAGCCCAGCTGTAGGTCACAGCTTTGACCGTGGAGTCACACTGTGCGGCCAGGAAACACAACACCCTCCGTGCACCACAGACACCCGCACGCCGGGCCAAGTATTGAAACCTTAGAGAGGGATTTAGGAGCAGCGAGAGGAAGCAATGGGATAGGGAATGGCCGAGTATAGTTGGGTGTAGAATGATCTTCACTCTTTCGTTAGCACGGCTGACTGAAGAGTCAAAACTGGTCAAGGGCTGTGCTAGGCCAGCTGGTTGTTACATCACTTAGCACTAAACCCCCTCCGCAGCAATGAATCCATCTTCTGTAAATTAAAACACTACTGCTTTAAAAGATAAGAGTTTCAGTAAGACTGAAACACTGGATGTACCTTGGGGTCATTAAAATGAAATTGTAAGTGGCATCATTGTGCTGGTTTGTTGGGAAAAGGAAACGCTATAACAATGCAGTTTCACTGTTTCAATGTATTCAATGATTGCCTGATTCAGTGAGCGCAGGAACTGGTAACCAATACTGAAGAAAACAATTGCTCCTCTTTGCGATGCATTGTTTTAGCTTAAAGTCAGAATAACATATTTGTATCAGTCTACAGCCTGGTATGTTTTGCAAGGTCAGCTGTGGATCTCAATGGGAAACCCAATCGGTCAAACAGTCATGCCATGACTTTGGACATGTGTGGATAAGAGGGACGGAGATGCAGAGGAGGGACTCTCAGTCAACAGTCCATCTACCTTTGCTTGGGATCAGAGCACTCACCCCTGTCTGCTGAGGATGTTGTGGGCTTGCTGCTTGATGAACAGGTCCCCGGGAGACACTCCATGCTTAGGTGAGGACAGGGAGCGGTGCCTGCTTAGCTTGGGCGAACTAGGTTGCATCCCTGTGACGGCGCAGTCCTTGGAAGGAACACTGGCGGCCGAAGACAACGACGTCACGTCCATGTATGAGGAAGAAGACTGAGGCTCGAGTGGAGCAGCTCTACGTTGATTCTCCAGATTCATCAGCCTCTCCGTCTTTGTAAAGGAGTCAGCCCTGGTACGACCCGTCCTTTGACCTGGGTCCGAGTGCCCGTGCAGTGGGGCCCGAGGGTTGACTGCAGAGCTGCCGGTGTAAGAACGAAGGGCGATATCCTGCCCGTCTTCCCTCACCGACTCCCCTTGGATTCGCCTCTCTGAGCCTTCCGATTCCTTCCTGGCTGTGAGTGGAGCGCGGGGCTTGTTCCGGCTCCTGATTTAAAGAGATATAGCCATAGCGCTCTGCCAGCTGCCTGCGCCTCTCTGCCTTGTAGCGGGCGATGCGTTCAGCCTTTGACTCTAGCTCAGGGCCGCTGGTGGTGGAAGCCGAAGTGCACACAGGCTCCGTGTGAACGGAGAACTGAGGGTCAGGTCTGCAGTGAGCTCTGGTCTGTCGCTCTGGAGCCAGTACCTGCTTCTCTGAGCATTCAAATCCATCCATGCCATACCGCTGGACAGTAACTAGGAGGAGCAAAGAGAACACAAGCCATTGCTGTAGAAACACGCAAAGGGGTGACTAAAAGGGTCAAGGCGTGGCACTTGTCTCACCCCCAAAGGGCTCACAGGGATCCGAGGCCCTCGTGTATCGGGGTGTGTCCTCCTCCAGAAGCCGGTTGGCCACTAAACTCGGCAGCAGAGACGGATGCACCTCACCATCGATGCCTTCCAACCGCCGAGCGATACGCTCTTTTCTGCGCACAAACACATAAAAGTAGTCAACCTCAGACGTGGTATTATTCACCACAACATTTTGAGCATTTTATACACTCATCAAAACCATCTCACCTGTTCATTTCCCAGTTACTAGTGCTTGTTGTGATACCTTCAAATCGTTTCTTCAATTCAGAAACTACAGAGAATGAATAGACAATATTGTTATGGCTCAATGAGAAGGAAAACATCCATT
This sequence comes from Apeltes quadracus, assembly GCA_021346845.1. Lineage (NCBI taxonomy): Eukaryota > Metazoa > Chordata > Actinopteri > Perciformes > Gasterosteidae > Apeltes > Apeltes quadracus. The sequence goes on along the minus strand of CM037914.1, from coordinate 2,133,057 downwards.
TTAGTGTTGTCTAAGCAAAAGTTTAAGACGGCTAAAGTTGGATTCCGATTGCAGATGTATTGTTTGCAATGTTCCCAATAGAGACTGTGTTGTCTCTGTGTACTCTCTATACATTTTAAGAAAAATGTAGACATAATGAAAACATTTCTTAGTCAGCTCTTCGATTTAGATGGCAGAAACCCAATAAATTGGAATGGTAAACCAATTAATGCGACTGAAAATAATATGAACAGTTCATGACATACGATAGCTGTAGCCTCCTTACTTTGATCCACAAACTCCTCAATCTACTTAAAATGAATACAGGAGGTCCTGAACCAATACTATTAACTAAAGAAGCTTAAAGTAGATGTACGTTTGTTTACAGTGCAAACAAACTGTACTAGAGCTAAATTCATTGTAACCTGTGGTGGAGTTCCTCATGGCATTAATGGTAATACGCTAAAGCTAATCCAAAGATGCATGTGTAATCTGAACCGGTGCAAGCCTCGGCCTGCATCGACTAAGAATAAGAAGTTGTTTATGTTACCAGAATATTTTGTACATTTGTTTTATTATATATTATAATAAAAAGAACGCTTTGATGAGACCTTTGTGTGTAACACAAGTTTAACGCTAAAACAATACCAGCTTTAGGAAACCAACACCCATTATGTAAAACCTTCCTGTAAAAAAGGTTTAAAAAAAGTTACAATTACACATGCAAGATTTTTTTAATGCTGACAAAAAAAAAAAAAAAAAAAAAAAAAGTAAAAAGTGAATGGAAACAGCTCACTAAATGTATGCAAACGCGACGATAGGACCATCTCTTTGTTGTGAGTAAATGGTTTCGCCCAAAGTACCTAACCCAATGCTCTTTACATGCACGTACCGGGACTATCTTCTTTTCTGGAATAGTGAGAGGAGATACACAACGTTGAGGGGTGTCGTTAGGCCCCAGATACAACTAGTCTAGGGCCTATTATTGGACGATAAAGTACAGCCTCTTGTACCTTATTGCTTAAATGTATGAGGACTGTGCTTGTCTCAAAACTGGTTTTAGACAGATCTTGTCATGACTCGACCGTGCAAAGAGGCTGCAGTTGCACAACACCAGTTCTCAAAAAACACTGCTTTGTGAAGCAGAAATGAAAAAGAAAAAAATCCGTACTCACCTCTTGGGAGATGGACCAAGAGACTAACATCTATATCTTTGGTGCTTTTTGCCGTGTCCACTTTTTCATCAAAGGAGAATTCTTTCTGAAAGCTGAAGGGTGGTGAAATAGGAACACTCGTTATTGAAACAGGACTGAGCTGTGGGAAAACTTCAAGCTTTGTTTAAAGACCGGCAGTGGAAGCAGTTGTGTGGGGCTCAACAGCAAAAATCTGACTTGGATCAGAACAGTGCTTCTAAAGCTTTCAAAAAATGTAGTTGGAAGACGGAAAAGGGTTGAATGAAATTTAATAATCTAGCCGATTAGCCAACACGTATGGATAAAGCTACCAAAAATATCAAGCCTATCATTATATATATATATATATATATATATATATATATATATATATATATATATATATATATATATATATATATATATATATATATATATATATATATTACATTTGGATTTCAACCTGCAAGGCTCAAATCCCCAAATATTGATCTTATTCGAAAGGTTTTAGTCTTGTCACGCATAGACTGCAAATAACTCTCCGAGAAACACATTTATGATTTGGTTCAAAACCTCAGTGTGATGATGCAGCTGTGACTGAACTGGCAGTGCATTACTTATGTGAGGAAACCGCCAAGAACTGATGAAGATCCCAATATCTCATTCACAGGAATGTCGTAAACATCTAGAATGCAGTGAACTACCACAAAACCTATGACGTGACTGATTAATCCTCTGGTTTGTGATTTTTCCCAGTGTCTGCTGCAAGCAGTTTTTGTAGGTTTTTAATAACATTAAAAATGTAGTGTTTTACGTGGAATATCCCAATAGTATTTTTTATATTTGACGTTGATGTTTGATGTTGTTCAAAGACACAGTAAATGAACACCTTGTTTACAACTTCAGGCTATGATTATTTATGTTTCAACACGTAAAAGTACAGGTAAGTAACAGGTAAAGTTTAAGTATATCTTACCTCAAAGCTCTCTTCTGCAACAATCTGTGGTTGCTCACTTTATTGGGGATCTCACTCCCGAGTCCTGCGGACAGAAGAAAAGAGTACCTTAGTGAGTGATGCGCCAATGTCCATTCACTTGCTTTCTCAACAGACCTCTCGTTTTAACTTTTAATATGTATAAACACATTGCAAGGTGAACTAGTCTGAATGTCCCCTGGTTAATTCAGTAAATTTTCCATGTAAGAAAACAATAATCTGCTCGCCTTGAATCACATCAAATAATAACCGAACTGCGTAGTTAAAAAGGCCTCCACCGCCAACAATCAGCAATATATATTCCAGAGAAAGTCACTTTTTTGGAAAGGATTGGCCTTTCTGCAATGCACAAGGTCATAGTGCAAGTGTTTGATAGAGGGGCAACTTGTCACAGAGAGAGCGAAAAGCGGTAGAAAGTCTGATCACACGTCAAGGTTGCAGTGCTGCTAGGACGAGTGGGAGGGGCCGAGTACATCAATGTCACCGGGAGGCGCTTTCATACCCGATGTGAATATAGATGCGGCAAAGCACGAAGAGCTATAGAAATCCATATGGTCCAGTCCGTCTCAAAGTCAGTTTATTGGAAAAGTTCACCTGCCTACAGAGAAATCTCATTACAAAAAATGGGGTATTAGCTGGTTTTACTCATGTGAGTATTGAGTAATTTGAGTATGGCAGAACATCCCTTGGGGAAATGTGTGCTCAGTTATTGACTTTGGACCTCAAAACGTGTGGTTTTGGCTGTGCTCGGAACTCAGAGTGGCCAGAGCGGCAACATTTCGGGACAAACATGTGGTCCCGCTTGCACCCCTTGCAAGTTCAACTCAAGGCTGCCTGACTCCCCCACTGCTCCCCCAGAAAACCCCTAACCTCTCCCTGCAGGCCGCCCATTCCAGATCTGTTCGTTCTTATTAAGGATGTTTGGGTTGAAGCCTTAAATCCCTTCCGCTTAAGTAAAACATAATTTGAAAAGACAGACAGCTTATTTGGAGAGGGAGGTGTGCTTTGTGTTTTTGCTCAGGGAGGGCCTGGTATTGTATCAGCTGGGAGGGGGAGGGGAGATATTGGTGAAAACAACTCATTCCTCCCAGGCCTTGAATAATATCTATGGCTATCCAAGCTATCTGTGCCATTCTTTTGAAATTGGTCCAAAGATTAGGTTAGTGACACTTTATACATAACAGTAAAGGATCTCCTGCAGGAGGCTCACACTCTTTGCCCTGACTCAAAGAATTGAAAAAAAGACTAAGGCAGGTGGTGAGCACAATGTTATGACGGATAAAAGTCAAAAGACTTTATTTGACAAACACCAGAATATACCGTGTGAAACAAAACCAGATGCCACAGTAAAAGGTAAATGAACTGCTAGTGTGAATAAAAAAATGATTTGTCCCCCTGGGCTTTTGTCACATCTGACATATACAGTTCCCCTGTATTTTTCTCACACATCACATGCCCTTTTTGTAAAGGCTTGTGGGCAATCAGGGGCACCACTCAGCCCACTCATCTCCTGAGAGCCTTAAAGCATTAGTCATTCGCTTCTCTGGCAACAGAAAAACCTCCACAACGATCACACATGTGGCAGGCCCTTTGATGCTGGCTGTAATCTACAGAAAACTATTGGCTGCAATAGCCGGGAGGGAGCGTGGCAGTAATTCATCTACACCGTGCGCATGTTGATATGGCCGTAAAAACAGCATGAAACTAAAAAAACAAGGGGGATGGGAATGGTTTCACGATTCAATGGAGTGTCATACAGCCCAGTGTTTCCCCTACCATTCTGAAAAAATGTGCAATTAAAAAAAAAAAGGTGAGGGCTCAAAAGACTAATACCAACATGGTTGTCTGCCAGAAAGCCTTACTATGTCATCCACACAAAAAGCACCCAGTGTGGTCACCAAAGTGCCTTGATCATTTAAATTGTTGATTGTGGCGAAACAACACCCATCCCTCTTCCTCCTCACCCCCGACAGTTGCCCAAATACTCTGCCTTCAACCCTCTGAGCTAAAGCCTCACTGAGGGAGGCTTAAGAGGTAAAGCATTAACGAAAACAGATGGGGAATCAGAAATGAGGTGAGGAAGTGGCTGCAAACAGAAGGTTTAACAAAGATGTGACGATAAGCCAATTATGTCTTTAACGCTGATGACAATGGGTTGACGAAACAAGCGGCTTGGTCAGCGGAAGAAACTGATCACATGACCCCTATACTGACACGTCTAGACCCTAAAAAAAAACTGCTAAGCACAGCAGCCTCTCTGCTCATCAAAAGCCTCAAATTGTGGACCATCTGTTGTGAATTTCCAGACTGCTTAGAGGCTAGATCTCAAATCTCTCTTCAGTGCTTTTCTTGTCTTCCGACCACTCAAAGCACTCAAACAATTCATGTAATCATTCACCCATTCACACACTGAAACGAGCTGCCTTACATAGAACGTTCACATCATCCACACAAACACACACGCAGTGTTGTGCCTGAACGCGTTCATTGAACGATAGTTCAAAGAACTCGTTAATATTTTGGGCGACCGTGAACTGAACGTACTGTATTAATGCCTGATGAACGCTACTCTGAAGTCGTTCATTCTGGTGTCTGAACGACCCGTTCTTTCAGGTAAACATCGTATAATAGGGTGCCAGATTTCCATAGAGCCTTCGAAGCAAAAACACACCGTAAACGCGCCTTAATATGTGGCGGAAAAAACACCTGGCAACACCAGCCACCAGTGTCGCACCGCCGCATGAGTCATCAAAAAAAATAACCCCCCAAAAAAAGAACAGTCAAGACGGATCCTCGAACCAAACCCCATTAACTGCGTACTGTAGCGGTGTCTTCGTTGTTCGGTCTGGACAGAAAATAACACTGTCCTTGGCCCTGCAAACTTATTCATTCATTATTTTTATTTTAGTTATTTAGGTGGACTGTAACCAGTGACAGATATTTATTCAGTTACGGTATTTCACTCACTGGACAGCAAGTAGAAGCACTGTCCATGGCCTTGGACTGAGTCCTTCAAGTTATTTATCTTTTTACTTATTGATTAACCTTAATGATTAGTGTCCTGTTTTTTTCCTATTTAAAGAAGACCATTGAAGCATGCATGTTTTTGAGAATGTCCTGTAGGGGTGAACGCTGCAGCTGCTGCTAGTGTGGAGTGAATGGACGGCAACATAGCAATGAAGCAACAATGGGGAAATGCTGTCCCCTCAATGCTAATGTTAACCCTGGTTGGATAAGGATTAAACATTGGATATAGGACTAAATCTGATGCATAGCTACAGTGTTAAAACTGATAAAATAATTGCTGTCTGTGGTTATATATGGGCTGGGAAGTTTGAACTATGAACTGAACTAGTTCATTTTAAAATTTGTGAACTAAAAACGTTGAACTGGTTCGTGTAGAAAGTGAACTTTCTCAACACTGGCTACAGAGGTTGAGTGTCTTGGGCTGCCCTAGTCAACCAACCGGTCATGAATGGTCTCACCGATTGCAAAAAAAAAAAATAATTGTATATACTGATTGTATAGAAATCTATGAGACTAAACATTGGGGTTTATGGTTGCAATCACTATAGTTCGAAGTCTGCAATACATCATGACGTTGATTTATTGAATTATGGTCCATTTAAAGTCATCGAATGCAAGCGTACCATACAAATATAGTGTATGCTTAATGGTGGGAGTAACTTCCGAATGACAGGTTGCTTTCACTACCAGAGTCATAAACAGAGTCTATATCCCTCCTCTAAAATTCAAAAAACAATCACTCAAGGCATTACGGTAGCACCGTGACTTTACAATGACAATAGTAGCAAAACTGGATCTTCTGACTTTTGGTTAAATTGCTGCTTAAACTTGAATTAGATATCATTAGAGGTTTAGTTACTTGGAATTCGGACTATGTATTTTTCCTGTATTTAATACATGTTCTGTTATCCAGCCCCAGTGGTTAAGCCGAAAAATACAATCATACACACAACTTCTCCTTCCTTAAATCAGAGTCCAACTGGCTGTGAAGCCTAGAAATAGCTTCTTCCCTAGAACGGTCCCCTGCACTGGTGAAGTCCCTTATCTCTGCTACGTAGTGTCCTTGGAGCCTACAGCTGCAGTGCAAAGGACAGCTGGGAAGGGAGTCTGCAGTTTGTTGCCTGCCAACTTCTCAGAGCCCAGATCCCCACAGCCGGAACAACCTTCTTCCCAAGCGCTCATTCCACATGCACCGATGCTGCAGAGCCCCGTTCTCTGCTCTTACCTTGGCCGCAAAACTTGACATGAGTCAGGTAATTCGAGATCCATGGGTTCCGATACATGTTGTCAACAAAGTCAGTTGTGAAAGACCAAAAAAGAAGTTGAAGGGATGGAAAGCGAGAGAGGTTCAGCTGCCTAAGAGGTAATGCAGCTACAAAAACAGTTTATCAGTGCTCCAGGACAGATAGAGAGGGAGAGACAAAGGGGAGGCAGGTAGTGTTAGAGCCATAGGAAAGAGGAAGAGAGAGAGAGCGAGAGAGAGAGAGCGCGAGAGGCCTCCCAGATGCAGTGTCAGTAAAGGTGGTCCTGGTAGGCAAACAGGAGTAATGAAGCTGTAAGTCTTCTGCGATCCACTCCCCCGCCCCGTTGCTCTAACTAGCTGCTAAGGGCTAAGCAGCGCACTACCACAGCCTGGGGCTAAAAGCTGCTCACTGACTGCTAAGCTCATTAGCAGAGGCAAACAAATTAGGCCCCATCCCGTCGCTGCCGATTGGAAGTCCTTGCGTATTCAAGAGTGAGTCTTGCAGACGCAGAGGGGTATGTATTTGTGTGTGGGTCTGTGAGAGAGAGAGAGATAGGGAGGCGGTTAGGAGTGTCCCAGGGAGAGTGCCGCCTTTCCTTTGGCTGAAGCACACGAGTGGGATGCCAAAGAAACCGGTGCATAGCGTCAGAATAGGAGGGGAGAGAAGAGAGCGCACAGGCAGGGGTTGATGAGAAAAAGAGAGCTTTGGAAGAGGGGAAAGTTATTATGACCCTCTCAGCCAAATGAGACATTCCAGTAGACTCTGAGCAGGGACAAAATAAAAAGGGAACAGCAGAGAGCGAAAAGGTTCTAGGGAATAGAAAGTGTATGTAAACAGTAATAACACACAGAGGCCGCCCTGTGTCCACTTGGGCTTAATGGCATCACTACGCTGGTTCTTCTGAAGAGAGGCCTGTGGGGAGACATTTATTGTTAGTCCCACGAGTCTCTTTTAAGCGCACTCATCAAAAGTGATGCTCCCCTATGGTACAACTGTGCCGACTAAATGGCAGAACCAAGACAAAAGCACTTTTATGCATTAAATTGGCAACGACTGCTTATGTTTGTACTGAGGAGGACGGGGGGGAGGCGAGAAATCGGATGGAAACAGTCGCAAAACAAATAATTAGTGAGACGCTGTTGCGTGATACGATTATAATAAAAGCAGGGATGGCAGTGAATTTCTTTCAAAACCTCTTGTAAATGACAGGTCATCACACCATACCAGACCAGGGCTTTTCACATCGTAATGTTCCTTAGAAACTGTCCTCGCCGTCGAAGGGCCACACAGGTGTCTCGAGATGCAGGCAGACTGACTTTAGAGGTGTTTGTGCGCGTGTGTGCGCGTGTAACCTAAATCAGAGGTGGGATGTTTAGACACCTCTCAGATGAGCTCATCTGGCTCAGCTTGTGACACACACTACCACAAACATGTCAATTCACACAGAGAGGCTGAGAGCTACAGTCAAGAAACTATTAACTTTGCTTTAGCTATTCGGAGATGTACAGTAATTCTGTTAGATGTTTAATCAATTTTATTTATTTTAATATTAATTACCTGCACTCTACCTTTTTGAACTTTTCAAAAGAAAAATAGGAGTCTTGAAACTGGAAACATCTATTCCAGCTCCACCAATTTGTAGTGCAGGAACCATTTCATGACGCCAAATACAAATCAGCGATGAGGGTGAGCAGTCCTCGTCACCCACCAACATCTGGCTGTCTGACTTGCATGTAATGTTTGTTTCTTTGACTCACCTGCTTCGGGGATGACATCAGGCTTACGAAATAGCCCCAGAGCTTCTACTCTGTTATTAGTAATAACGAGACTTCACTGCCAACCACGGGCAAGACCTTACAGGTCGCTGGCCTGATGAAACATTGCTTTTGTTCTCTAATCTTTGCGGGGGGGGGGATTGAAGGATTAATTCAAACAGTGTAACAAGTACGTAAATAAAGAAACATGTACAGACGCTGAAAAGTGCACAGGAATTATATTTGTTGATCACAAATCAAGTCATTAGAAAGCCATGAGGACTGAGAGTTTAATGCATGTGCTGCATTAAAGGGACTTACATTAGCTCCCCATCACAGCCAAAATGTCGAACTTCAACCAAAAAAAAGGACAGCTGAGTGTTGACTTTATGAGCCAGTTTGGTTTCTCATCATGCAAATTAAACTTGAATGGGGAAAGTTTAGCAATACGGCAGTTTGGCTGTGAAGTCGAAACAATCTTCTAACCAAGACCTATCTGCATTGTTTAGAAAACTGAGAACTGATTTGAGTTTGCTTCTGTAAAAAGGTTCACACATCGACCACTGACCGGCACAGAATAGGTTTCCTCACTGTCATTCCTCGACCCAGAGTCATTAAAAACATTATTTAAAAGACCATGACCACGACTAACTTGGTTCTTCAATTAAAATCTTCAAGTGACACTATTTTGTTCTGATGTTGAGTGGTGAGATCTTCATGCCAAAACATGCAAGAATTCAGTTTAAGCCCCAGGCTTTAGTTTCGTTTTTTCTGCCTTGAATACCATGTTACTCTAATAAAGTATATTTTTAACAGTCACTCTATGGGAGCGAGGTTCTCTGCTATCAGCTCTGACTGCAGCCGTTGAGCGACACTACGTGACACCTGCCGTCTGTCAGCGCTTGTGTTGCAAGTAGCCTCCTTCCTGGAACTTTTAGTATCGGTCGTGCGTGTGCATCCTAATGATTATTAGACATATTTTCTTGCATAGCAGATATAAACAGTCCAAAACACAAGAGCATTGGACAAAAATGTGAAAAGAAATATGTAAATATCACTCGCAAAAAAACGGTACCATGTTAACTATTTAACCGAGTACCGGTGTTGCACCCCTACTGGTTCCGCCACCTACTGGTTCCCCTACGCGTGCGCGTGTGCAGATGTGTCCGCCTCGGTGACGTCACCCGCTACACATTCACAAACATATTGCTGAAAATCGCGTAAATCGTGAAAACGCGTCACATATACATTGCAGCGTTTACAATTGTATAAGTGAGCACTAGCCTACATCACAGCCACGCATGAAAACATTTATTTAAGGAAATAAATAAAAAGGAAAGATTGGAACGACTGGTATTCGAACTCCGTGGCTCAAAACATATATACACCAAGCCTGCGGTTGCCTTAACCAGTACGCCACGGAGATTCACAATGTTGGCAAGCCCTCGATATACTTCATTTACCATGTTAAAGCACAACAGGATGGGGGAAACCTTTTGGTGTAGGCGATCCAAGACAACTGGTTCCCCTTGTGCCTAAAACAACTAGTTACACCTTGTACGTGTCGTATCGCATGTGTAACACTTCTTTCGCGTGACTGCAGCCTTGGACCGACACATTTGGATGAAAACGGATATTGTATTTGGACGGCCATAGCCACTTATAAAAAAATATAGTTACGAAAAAATATATAAAAACATTGAACCGACCAGGATTCGAACCCACGGAGCACAATATAACATCCTCCATGCACACAAACTGTATACAATAGGCCAAAGGGCTGTGCAGAGTATGACGTCTTTGCTATGATGAGAATATTACATCGATCACATTAGGATGGGGGAAACCTTCTGGTGTAGAGGGTCTCAAACAACTTGTTACGTGGGCTTGCTCAACATGCACTCTGTGGTTCTACTAGCTTTGCACTGGGAAACCACCTCTGGAGCAAGACCTCTGCTGTCCAGCATGTTTTCTTTAGAGACTTTATTTTGTTGTGACATACTTTTATTTGGAAGTGTTCTAAGACACTCCCACGTAACAAGTTGTTTCAGACCCTCTACACCGAAAGGTTTCCCCCATCTTAATGTGATCGACGTAATATTGTTATCATATTAAAGACAGCAGTTAGTGCACATCCTTTTTATTTATTTCCTTAAATAAATGTTTTCATGCGTGGCTGTGATGTAATCTAGTGCTCACTTATACAATTGTAAACCCTGCAATGTATATGTGACGCGTTTTGTAGCTTTTCAGTAATATGTTTGTGAATGTGTGGCGTGTGACGTCACAGAAGCAGGAAACAGAGGCAGGACACATCTGCGCACGCGTAGGGGAACCAGTGGGTTGCGAAACCAGTAGGGGTGTAACACCGGGCGACGCATTGAGCTAACAACAAAACCAATATAGCTAACCGCTAGCCGAGAGCACACAGATTACGACAATATGTGTATCATGTCCCTCAGTCAAACATTTCCCAAAATAAGTCCAAACAAGCACCTGCCAAACTTCGCTTTTCAATCACAATTTGTCACTTACGTTTGTTGTTTTCATGCAAAAGAAATGGTTTATCCCATTTGTTTTTCGCTGCTAGACGCTAAGTGTTATTTCAACCCGGAAGTGAAGAAAATCCATATATGGCTCAGAGTTTTTTGTCTCGGCCAGTCAGTTTGCCAGAAAACACAGACTTTCTCCATGGCTGTGTCTTATTGGCTAAAAGAGCTACCAGTCTCCTTTACCTCAATTCTATTGGCTCTGACGATTAAAATGAGGTGTCAATCATCAAAATCGAGCCAGGATTGGCTGAGATGTGCCAACAAGACTGATTTTCTGGTTTGGGCCTCTCGCCAGACCACTCTTTACTAAAACCTCTGTAGATTTGTTCTGCTTCGCCCAATTAAATCAAAACTTGCAAAGTTACTGTCTACAACCTGGGATTTAAAATGGATGAGTTTTTAGCCTTGGTTCTCAATGTTTTATAGTGATGGATACACTGTGCATTTTTTTTTCCAGGCAAACTTTGGAAATAAAAAAAAAAAAAAAAAAAAAGTGTTCCATCTTCATTATTTAATAATTAGTATATTAGTATTATTTAATAATGTATACAGATGTTTCACATCTTCCCACTAATATAGGTTCCTCTTTATCCTACAGAAAAGAAATAGTCCAAATAGACTAAGTATTTACAAAGTTATTCACATTTTTATTATGGGTATGCCATTTTCGGAGCAGAGGCCATAAAAGAGGCTAGAGTTTAAAAGGTTAAAGTATATACACCGTATATTACTGAAATTTTTCATTCAATGAGAAAGTGTGTCCAAACTTTTGACTCCGACTGTATGTCACTTGAAATGTTAAATGGTTGATCACATGTTAAGCATGATTACTCTACAGTATCAAGCTGATGTATTGGTAAGCTGACACTACAAGAAAGCCACTTCAGGTTCTTGAAGTTAAACAGCGCCGAGAGCAAGTATGATGTCATAATAACAGAAGCGCTTCACTGATCATCATATGTTCAGTCGGCTGCGCTTGTCAGAACGGACGCCGTTTCAGCCTTGGACAAGCTCAGATGTGCAGCCATAGAAAGGGGGTTCAAGGGAGGGGAGCGGACGCTAAATTTTGTGAGGTTGTTTTATGTCTTAGTTCTAGCCACAAGTAAACAATTTCCTCTGTGTAACCCTCCACCTTAAAAAGTCGAAATGTTGAGAAATGAAATATTCTTTGCAACATGTGAGATGAAACGTGGGACATTAAATCTTGAGTTGTATTCTATGAACTTTAAATGGTTCTGCATTCAAAATTGAGGTACTGATCAAATATGAAACCAAAATAAACCAAATCCATTTATTGAAACTTAAAGTGGCAGAAGAAAACGATTGATAAGACTGACTACCAAAAATCAATAAACAAAAAAAAGAGGTCGGTTATGTCAAAGAGTTTCAAATGAACAAGGTATCCATCGCCCCACATGCCTTTCACGCCCGTTGAATTGGCACTCAGCCAATCAAAAGACGCAAGTGTAGCCAGCGCGAAACGTTAAGTTTACGTCGTAGCGGTCAGTCTCAGTCAGACCTAGTAATAAAATGTCAGCAAATTCCGCCATCATTAAATTTGCAGTCCAGGGGCAAGAAAGAAGTATTCTGCAAAATGAAAGTTTTGCAGAGTCTCTCTCACCGAAACAGCCGGCACCACATCAACGTTCAACATGACACCTGGAGAGGAAAGCTAGCCAGTTGGTACTGGCTCCAAACCCTTTATCCATACCAATCTCACATGACCAGATCATGGATGTGTTAGTATTATGTATCATGACATGCTCTTTTTACACGCGCGGTATAAATTATTTAGGGACAGATATTTTTTGGAAGTTCTTTGCAGACTTACCGAAACATTTTTGGCTACAAGTGTAACTACCTGCTAAGGACAGGTAGTTAATGTTTAAGTAGCCGAGAGACACTGATAAGTTATCAGTTTTCACCAACGTTAGATATTTTGGCGACTTCATTGAGTAGAAATACTGTATATCAAAACCGTGACAGTGAGCACTTTAAGGGCTGGTATCATGTGGTTTGTTGTTGATTTTGGCATAATATGGTTGCTGACACGCAAGGAAGGATGAGCAACTTGGGTGCCCCGACATTGCTAGGTTATCACTAGCGGCATGCTCGACCATGAAGCCAGATCATTTCAGAGCAGCTCTGGCGTAGATAGCAAAGATGATGATGATGGAAGTGAGCCTTAATTTTATAGGTCAATAAAAATCAAGTTCTCTCCATTTCCAAAACGCTGCTTTGACATCTGTTTTCGACTGACATTGTGTCATAAAAGCTGTGAAGTAAAAAAGTCCTAAAACCAGAGACACTTTTGGTCTCGGTCTCGTGTGGACTTTGTCTTGGTCTTGACTCCGGCCTTGGTCTCGGTTTTAATACCATCTGGTCTTGGGCAGCTGCCATCAGCAGCTGCTGATGGCAGCGCAACTTTATTTAAATCGGCGAAGAAGAACTGTCAGAGATGTCGGAGCTTATATATATGCACACACACACACACACACACACACACACACACACACACACACACACACACATATATATGTCAATGGAGCCAACTAGTAAATGGATTCCTATTTCTATTAAAATACGTGGTATCGGATCGGATTTTTTTTTTGGGGAGTTTTTCCTGTCCGATGTGAGGGTCTTGGGACGGAGGATGTTGCATGTGTACAGACTGTAAAGCCCTCCGAGGCAAATTTGTAATTTGCGATTTTGGGCTATACAAAATAAAATTAATTGAATTGAATCGGATCGGTGGGCGCGTTCTGTCCGTCGCAGACTGGGAGGAGCAGTCGTACGCAGTTCAACCAGAGCCCTCTATGTAAACTAGTCTGTTGACGTTGAACCAATCTGTTTGGTACTTTAGACCCCGGTGTAAAAGCAGTAAGCAACCGGTCTAGGGCAAAAAAAGTTACTGGGACAAATAGTTCCTGGTAATTGCGGTGGACACGCGGCTTTAGTGACACCTCGAAAGCTCTTAGTGCAATCCTTAAACTTCAAAAGACCCCCTTGAACCAGAGGCTCCAACCTCATTATCAACTTCCTTTTAAAACGGTCCCAAGTCTTTGAACTGCAAATAGACACACGGAAACCACGCTGACCTTCTGTGGCAATTGTATGGTGTATTAACACTAGGGGGTGGTACGGTTCACAAAACCCACAGTTCGGTTCGTATCCCGGTTTTAGGGTCAAAGTTTTCGGTTCTGTGCGGTTCTTGTTTTTATACTCCAGAAATGTACTTCAGCATGTGATATATAGCTTAATTATCCACAATTTAGGATACAGTATTTAAGAAATTGTTGATTTTCAGTGCATTATTGAGACCATCTCTGAGGGAAACTAGGTGAGATGTTGATGCAGCAAGAGAAAACACATTGATGAAATCTCAACAGGAACTTATGTGCCTTTTAGCACACTTAAAATCAACTTGATCAAACTGCCAACTTCAGCGTAGCTCTTACAAAAATGGTATCTTTTAAAAGAAAAAGAGGAACTCTTAAAGCTCTGTCTTTTAAATAAGAGCTACGTGGGCTGTGTCGGACAATTCTTTAATAATGTCTCATCGTGTCTCGTCATAGTTTTGGAATTACAGTGGTGCAGAAACGGAATATTATAACGCAGCTCGAGTAGCCTACTTTCATCAGCTGACAAAATTCTTCACACTCAATCACGCTGTAAGGTTGCATATCTTTGGCTCTAAACATCCCCGTTGCTTTAGTTATGGCTGTTGCCCAGTCCGACTGATCACTGAGATTGCTTAATGCTGCGGACAGTAGAAGTTGTTTCCTAACTGGCTCTCTCCTGCTGACGCTGTCTACCGACACATTGGCGTCATGTCTCCTCATATGAATTGACATGTTAGACGTGTTCCCATTAGCATATTGAAAGCATTTTGCACAATGCTTGCACACACTATCAACGGTTTTATTTCCGTTGTCACCGTAAGTAACAAGATATCCAAAATGTTTCCCCACACCGGACTTGGAGGATGCTGGCGCATCCTCCAACCCCGCACAGCCTTCCTTTATCTCTCTCAAGCCTAGTTTATGCTTCTGCGTTTTCGGAGAAACGCAAGCGCCCCTTGCGTGTCCCTTGCGTAGAGTCCCGCCCCCCCTGCGTCCTTGCGGGTGTCGACCAATTTTTCCAACCCTTGCGTCTACGGATACGCAAGCCGCAGGGCTGTGATTGGTCTGCTTACTACAGCCAGAGTCTCGGATTTCCGGTTTTATAGCGTAATTCCGCCATTATTAAAACAAATATATTTGACGAGAGAACGAATCAGATCTAAGCTTTTGTCTGAAGAAATCCGTAACTATAACCACTAGAAACACTCGCGTCATTGGCGGACTATAAAGACGCGTGGATGGGCTCCAATTCATGGACGTAGATCTCCGCAAACATCGGTTTTGCCGGTCGAGGGGGCGTTAAAGTTGTGGCGGAAATACGGGACAAAAATGTCCGCGCAAAGAGACGAAGAAAAGCAGCAGTGTTGATGTCTGGGGCAAAAAAGTCTGATAAATTAATAAACAAACCAACGACTTCCACTCGCAAAGAGGGCACTCTCTAGGTCGTCTTGACAAATAAACATTACTCCGCCTGGTGTTCTGCGGTGAATTGCTTTGCAACACACGCAAGCCTTTTTGAAACATGAATTGAAACACGCAAACGCAACGGAGACGCCGACGCAGAAGCATGCGCTGGCATTCACTCGCCATTTCTACATGTGACGTGAGCTGCAACACTTAACTTTTAATGTTTGTTTATTTATTTCGCGTGAAAAGGAAACGCTCCGTCTGAGGTGAAAAACGGGCGAGAGCTTCCATTGCGCATGCGTCGAACCGTGTGACGCACACGAACCGAACCGAGACACGCGAACCGAACGGTTCGGATGTTTCTTCATGTACCGTGCCACCCCTAATGACACCCAGACACACCTCAGCAGGGGCCTTCCCAAAATAACACATTTAAGAGGTCTTAAGTAGGATACTCAGCAAATCTAAGTGGAGAGCTCAGAGAGGTCCAGCAAAATGTGTCTCAAGGCCTATTAGAGTGTTTGAATGTGGTCCTGTGTATCAGATAAACCTCTTTTAGGACCAATAAAGATGCATAATTACACCGTTAATTCGTAGCCATTTAAATCTATACAGCGTGTTGGATTTCCTACCCACCCGAGTTGGTTGATGAGAAGAATCCAATACGGCACTCAATTAAAGAAAAACATTTTATTTCGAAGAGATAAAGTGCTACATGAGCAATCCTCCGCAGGTATACCTGGAGACCTGAAACACGCTTCGCAAGCTGTCCCTCTCAGAGTCTGTCTGCTGTCTGACTCTTTTTATAACCTCTCTTGTCCTTGAAAGCCAGTTCAAACCAGTTCTCCCTCACGTAGCATTCTGAAAATGTGTTCAAACTGGCTCTCCCTTCGGCCACAGGTGCGTTATCTCAGATAATAGTTTATCTTCATTCTTCATGTGCTTTCCCAGTTCACATTGTCTGCCTTATATGGTCTCATCCGGTCAAGAGTATAAAAAAAACACAAACAGAAACCCACATCTCACAAGCGTCATCGGTTTCTCATTGATGATGCCCTCGAGATACGTGGTGCACTCAAGATCCCGAGTAATGCGTCAACACTATCCGATTGGAACTTAAGAAACTTATGCTAAGATCAGTGTTCAGATATTGAATAACTACATTCCCATGTAGTGTCATTCTGGAAGACAAACGCTAAAACACAGAACGGGTCGATACTCATTGTAGTAAAAGGTGGTTGCACAGCTTTGCCAGAGACATCTCTTCTCTCTCCCACTTATCATTCTGGGCTTTCAGCTGATATTTTATCTACTTAAACTAATCCAGCACCTCAGCCGGACCCCATGCAAAGCACACGTTTCCAAGGGACGTTGCGGAAGTCAACACTCCACTGGGGCAGCTGTGTT
The DNA here is from genome assembly GCA_021346845.1 of Apeltes quadracus. Classification (NCBI taxonomy): domain Eukaryota; kingdom Metazoa; phylum Chordata; class Actinopteri; order Perciformes; family Gasterosteidae; genus Apeltes; species Apeltes quadracus. The sequence goes on along the minus strand of CM037914.1, from coordinate 2,116,399 downwards.
CCAATGCCACAGCTTGGTTTGAAAAAAAGCCAAATGATTTAGTATTGGTATAAAAGGAAACATGACATACGGCCAATACAAACTGATTCTGAGGGTGTGAAAGAAAACCTGAATGTGTCCGTTATGGCACAGCGGCTTGTGCCAGAGCTCAAATCCGAGGTCAATTCCAAGGGCAAAGTCCCATGTGCTACTAGTCATCATAGAACTAATAATTCAATTTTGAAATGCGCACGTGGGTTTAAAATAATGGAAAAGCTGCCATGGAGATGTAAATATGCACCTTGAGACCACCAGGACTAAACCCTGTGCAAGACTTTGGGAACTACATAAAGATTTGAGAGGGTCCACGTAGGGCTTTCACAATATCAAATGTATGATTAAACAAGATTATTGCACCAACACTCATTTTCATATATTGTGCGACAATATTGTGAGTCAATATATTACATATCGCGACAGGCCTAGGTCCACGTGGTCCCTAGACAGGGACTAGACAAGGGTCCAGTTTCCATAGACTAAGAAGTCATTCCCCTAACTGGAACTCTGGTCAACCATTTGCTGCTTACATCTTCTCCCTCAAATTGTTGTAAATTGGATATTTGGTTTGCAGCTGTTGGTGACCCCAGATTCAGATTTAGTTCAGATTATGTAAATGCACTCAATTTGACCTCGCACTTCTATTACTGGTAAACAACTTAGAACCTCATTCTTGTTTGTTTCATAATTTTAAAGAACTTCCCTGATGTGGTTGTACTCTGCTTAAATACAGCTGCAGGTGAAGGGGCATCTAGGATCACACCTAGCACAGCAGCCAGTGAAACACAGAGCATGCAGCAGGTAAGTCTATTTTATAATCCTTATTTTAGTTTACACTTAAAAGCTTACAAAACAATAGTTTATTTACACCCAATTCAAATGTTTGAATAATTGTTTACTCCATTAAATGCCACTGATCTTGTTAAAAGATAAAAATGATTTAGATATATTTACTGCCTGTTGTATTATGACTCATGAGATCAGTGATAGATCTCAACATATGAACAATGTATCTGTATTAAAAGATCAATTGTATGCCTTTGCCTTCAGGTGAAGGAGCAACACACACAACCCACCCTGATTCTACACTACAGCCTGCAGACACTTTATCCCCCACAAGAAGTATGTATCCATGACTCCGTCAGGGGAAACCGATTGATCCTGCTGACTGGCGAACCCTGTCTGACATAGTGGGAACGAAATTAGTCAGTAGAGGACCATATCATACCAATCTAGATTTCACCTTTCCCAAAATGATCGGATGGATGAAGTTTAACTATTTTAACTATTTATTTAAAGTTTGTTTATAGCACATGTGTATGCCTACATTTTACAGCATTTCAAATTCTAGTTTGATAAATTGCAAAGCACAGACCCTTTATCTTTTAAATCTTATTTTTATTTTTTTGGCAGGAACAGCGCAGAATGTATAGACGAGGGGCACATAAAGCCAGATTGACAATGACAAATTAACTGACTTTCATTAGGTTTGTAAGTTCTAAGCTCCAAAGTGTTCTGAGACCATTATATTGCCTGTAGTACATTTATCTAAGGCTACGTTCTCACTGCAGGCTGAAACGACCCAATTCCGATTTTTTCGCCCCTATGCGACCTGTATCTGATGTCAAGACAGTCTAAATGACACAGAACCGATCTTTTCAAATGCGAACCAGGCCACTTGGGTATGTGGACCAAATTCCGATACATTCGGAAGTGAATTCAGTGTTCGTGAAGCAACTCACATCAGTATCTCAACACTCCTGGCTGCGACTCCGCACCCACACATTTCTTTGTACCGACGTTGCTACCACTGCTCCACAAAACGCCGGAGCTAAAAACCTTGCTCTCCTCCATTTTAAATTTTTTTCTTAAAACGAAATTTGCACTCGTGCCACCCCTCGAAATTGCTTCTTTGCACTTGTTGCATGTCGGCGTCTTACTGGTGGGAAAAGCCACTGTCCAGTACTGTGTGAGATGTGGGTTTCTGTTTGTGTGTTTTTTTTATAATCTTTTGACTTGTAGAAAAGATGGTGTGACCGGATGAGACCATATAAGGCAGACAATGTGAATTGTGGAAGGGAGAGCAGAGGAAAAATGAAGATAAAATATTATCTGAGATAATATGAGCGCACGTGTGGATGAAGGGAGAGCCAGTTTGAACCCATTTTCAGGGCAAGGCCAAAGGCTACGTGAAGGAGGACCAGGCACTCATTGTTCGGGGAAGGCAGAATGTTACAGAAGGATGAACTGGGTTGAACCAACGTTCAAGGACAAGAGAGGTTATAAAAAAGAGCAGAGTCAGACAGCGGACGGACTCTGAGAGGGACAGCTTGCGAAGCGTGTTTCAGGTCTCCAGGTATACCTGCGGAGGATTGCTCATGTAGCACTTTATCTCTTCTAAATAAAATTAACTTTTTTAACTTTAATTGAGTGCCGTATTGGATTCTTCTCATCAACCAACTCGGGGGGATAGGAAATCCCAACAACTGCCAAACCGCCGACATGATGCGCTAACGTTAGCTCCTGAGCTAATGTGCAAATGAGTTCAAATCTAATGTGTTGTTCGGTACAGCGAAAGTTGCCCGAGACGAGAGCCCGGATAGCGTTAGCTAGGTTCGTTTGCCGTGCGTGACGTTCCACAAACCCACAAAAATGGCCTTGCAAAAAAAAAATCAGATTTTTTCAAAAAATCGGAATTGAGCATTAAGCCCTGCAGTGTGAACGTAGCCGAATGTACACTATAATACAAACATCGTGTTTAATGTATATCAGAATGACAACATGGAATGGATGTGGGTCAAAGTGGCCCTAGGTTGCGCATAGGTGGGGGGGCACAAATGTTATCGCCTAGAACCGACCCTGGGTGTAGTCTACGTGATACGCAGGTATACGCCGTATACCCACTTGGAAAAGTGAAGGATTTCCGTATACCCACCAACAAAACGCTCCAAGTGTGATTCATAAATCTAACCAGTCTGAAGGTGGTCACATCACGCATGCGCGGTCTACATCGGGAGATGACCATAACTACAGCGAACAGTGTGATTAGGACGCATTCTCCTAACTAACGCACGGCTCTCAAGGCACTCATTTCGTTCTTTAGTCACGCACTCCCGCCATACATCCGAGCTGCATTGGTTCCTATTCAACCTCCCCTTTGGCCATAGCCGTCCGTAGGGCAAAGGTCTTCCTTGATGCATTATCTCTTGCAGCCGTGTGTCTCTTGCATGTTTTCCCGTAAAAAAATATATACATTAGCCGGTCTGTGAATGTGTGAGGTTGAGGCCCTGTTATAGTTGAAGTCTTGGGCCTTCACTGGCTCTGCTAATCCAGCCTTGTGATTAGGACAACACATTCATTCATATAAAGACGCAACCGTTGATTGCGAGACATTGGGATTGGCATCCACCATACTGTAAATCATCTTATTAAACTATGCTGCAAGTTTAGTCTGACAACTAGGGTAGAAATGAACGGGATGTCGAGTTGAGACACTGTCCAGCTATGGCGACGAAACAGTAAACAAGAAAAGTCTGGGGTGAGTCTAAGGCCTATTGTTTCGTAATGTTCCGTTTGGAAATCCCTGGGTGTTGACGTCCAGACTAAAATAAGGGTCATAACAGCCGTATGAGACATGTTCAATCGTGGTGCTTCCGTCACCGAGATATTAACCCGGTTGTCTCTGAACACATTGCTGTGGGTCTTTCTCTGTGTGCGTGTCTGTGGGGGAGGGGGTGGGCCTTTGATGGAGCGGCTTCCTTTAGACTGACAGGAACAAACTCTCCATCTTGACAGGCGAATGAGCGATCAAAAGGAAAATGAAAACTGTCAGAATGATTACCCAGACTAAGATACAACACAGCTACATCTATACTTGTGACCACAGTGTACTTCCCCAGACAATCTGTCCGCTCCAATAAGGAGGGTGCTAATGACGCAACAGGGAATCAGATCAGACCTCAGCCAATTGGGTCACTGTCAACTAGGCTTTGTGTATACTAGGCCTAGCGGATGGAGAAAAAAAAAAAAAAAAAAAAAAAAAAGAAAAAATCAACCTCATTGCTCAGGAATCATCATCATTTAAACAAAGCATACAAGAAAACATCGGAACAACATTTCTTCAAAACAATCAATAATTGGTTCAAACATAAATAACATTTTTTTTTACCAAACAACTGAAGCCTGCAGCAGCTTAATTACAACACAGTGCCAAAATAAGGACAGGGCTATATTAAGGGAAAAACTTGTGTAAAGAAATGTTTGGTGCATGTTGTCCTGCCGAAAAGCACTCTATTTCTGTCTGTGTGCCCTGACAGAGCGAGACCAGGTGCAACACAATGAATGACTGTAGTTTCAGCCAGTCACTCAAGTTGAGTGCATCACACATGCGAGAGCAAAGTGGAGTCAAAATCTCAGACTGCTTCATTTCGTCACATTTACACAGATAAATAAACGTCATGGAGTAGAGATAACCAGCGGATGATCTCCAGTTGAGAGATTGGAAGTTCAACAGAATCTGAATTCATTCTAAAACAGGGAGATATTGCTTTTATCCTGAAATATTTATCCTGTACTGGCTTCAACCCTAAAAAAAACACCAAATCTTATTTATAACAATAAAAAATGGGTTTTGGCCACAAAGTCATTCAACCAGTCTGATGGTCAACCGATTGCGTACTTGTCACATGAAAGACACATACCTTCTTCCCGTAGGGCGTCGTCTCAGAGAACCATAGAGTTTCAGGTGGTTACAGTTAGAAAATTTGCTGAAAGTCAGAGTCTCGCTGGTTCCACAGTTCCACAGAGAAGGTCAGAGCTCCGGAGGCTTCTGGCACAGGACTACTGGGATACAAAGATAGACTGGCATACAGGCCCTGGCCAGCTTACACCCCCCACCCACTTTCTATCTACAACCCTCCTTCAGGGGCGCATGATTTGAGGCCAGACCCACGGCAGGCATGAAAGTGAGGGGTGGAGCGGGGGGTTGGTAAATTTAGAACGGTGTTTTCACACTGCGTCACGGCCAGTCCATAGTAATCAAATGACGACAGTGACAAGTGGGGTCATGAGAGCCAATCGAACCGGGGGCAGTGGGAAGACCGAGATGAAGGAATATGGCTTTAAAATGTTACATTCAAACGCTTTGAATGATGGAAACACATTAAAAAAAAAGGAATGCTGAAGACAATAGTCATTGAACAGTCCACAATATTCTGGGATTCATGTACAGACAACCATGGCCATTTCATATCCATTCTGATTCAACAGATACAATACAACTTGACAAAAAGAATTGGTCAATTAAAAATGTGTCCCATAACAACAGTTGTTGGCTAAATAAATTTGGTCTCGGAACATGGGAAAAATGAGAACAATGTGTAGTATCCAAGCACTAACTTAAGTAACACTGATGACATCACTGAGACAATTTTCAAAAACTTAAGAAAGCCTACCGATAAACACAGACATCATACAACCCTGAAATTTGAGTAGCACCCCTTACATGGTCAAGTTAAAATGCAACTTGCTTGCTCAAGTGTTCCAAATTGAATCCAGTGGGAAAAACCTATTTAAAGACCTTCGTATTAACATTTTGATAGCACTCAATCTGTCCAAAATAGATGTTAGCCAATCTCTGGGGCCAGATCAGCAGACAGATGATCAGAACTAGGTTCTAGGCCCCACCAAGCAGTGACATTGCAGGTTCAATGTGTGTTGCAAATTTCATCACTATATATTTTTGTGAAATTATCATAATCAGCTTAACATTTTTTGAGTTGTTTCTCAAAAAAAGGTCAGAGTGACCTCCGACCCCCATAGTATAAATCACTATCATTTAGTCCCGCTGGACACTGCTACCAATATTGAAAAAGTGCTCAAGGTCTTACAGATATCACAATAATGATATCGCACTGACCCTGACCTTTAACCTTCCATCAAAAATCTCATCAGTTCCTCCTTGAATCCAGGCGGATTTTTGTGCCAAATGTGAACACAACCACCGAAGGCCCTCCTGAAAAAGAACGTTTTGCTGGACCGACAACCACAAAACACCTGCTTCTATCCTTGCCGATATAGGATGTCTTCTTATCCACTAGCTATTGTTGTTTTACATCAAATGTTTGAACTTTTACTATATCTTGACTGACAAGGCGCATCAAAAAGGAAGTAGTAGCGGAGGCACTAAAGTGTCACTTTAAAAACAAGAGGATGGCTCAGTCTGATGTGAGGCATGTGTATCAAATTAAACCATGCTAAATCATGAAAGTAGTTAGCACACAAACAACTCATTCCTAATGCTGCACTGCACATTATGGGTTCAAACGCACAGTGAGGAACACGGGACAGAGGGAGAGGAAGCCAGGGAATCAACACACACACACACACACACACACACACACACACACAGAAGGGCAGGACTGTTCAGCTGCGCACCTAACAAAAGACACACTGGGTGGAGAAGAGGATCCTGGGACACGGGTAAAGGGGGCATCTAGAGTACAAGAGGAGGTGCTCTCTTCTAGTGTTTGTTTGTAGATATTAGTCTAAGGTATCCTATTAATTGCCAATGCTCACTGTGGTTTTGAGCTCCATCTAGTGACAACAATCCCACCGTTCATCTCAGCAGTCGGATACGCTTTGTATGGTCCTAACACAACCTCATCCTTCACAGTTTACACTAAATGATTTGTTTGGCTTCGTGAATAGGTAAAGCCCTTAATACGATTCATTTTAGCTGGTTGATAGAGAAGGTCTGGGCACGGGGAGTTGGGGAGGGGCAGGCCTGGATATCTGTGCGTTGAATTAGAATTATTTAAAGCAACAGCTTTCCCTCAACAATACTTTCAGCTGCTCCCGAGCCAATTAGTAGAGGATTAATATCAGTTCTCCCAAAGCCAGAGGGGAAAGGTTGAATCAATTGGGATTTCAATTTAGCCCCTCTTTCTAGATAAGAGCTAGATCCCTGTTTGCCAACACCTCCCGACTACACTGAGCCGTCAGCGCAAACAAAGACAACTGAGGGCCAAAAGGTTTGCCTCCGGTTACCCCATAAACAGTTGCAGACAGACCACAACAATGTCCGGGGATGGAAATATGCGTCCTATTAAACCCTCTCACCGCTTTGATGAGGGTTGGCCATGGAGCCGGAACTCACACTGAGCAGATTTTCTGTTGAAAGGATTATTCTGTATGCCCATGAAGGAGTCTAGAAACCGAAAAGATTTGGACTCGTAAAACCCCACCAGCAGCATGAGACATCATTCACACAGAACACACTGGCAGCACCAATTAAATAGTAACAATACATTTTGGTTTGAAGTGTTAATGAAAATTTAAAAAACAGGACGGGGGAAAGAGGACAGGTTAGAAGTACGTCTCTATTGACACGTCTATTTTTAAAGAGACTTCAATGAGGGTTAAAAAAAAAAAAAAAAAGTTTAAAAAGGCAATAGTTGCATTGTTTAGTCAATAAACAAACATGAATAATGGCTTAATCTTTCTGTAAAAAGCAAATTGTGTGAGCTTTAACAAAGTAGCAATCGGCCCTTTACTTATCCCAAACACAGTCTGCCCCTGTGAGCTGTGCTCTCCTAGACTGCACGGTAAGCATCCAGATGTGCCATGGCTGCCACGGATCAAAGCCGCTTCCTCTTGCCAAACATAACCTCCCACCAGTGATGCAGGCCCCCACACTCGCAACATTTTTAGTGCAAGGAAAAACACACAAGGTCGTGGTGTCGTTCTGCAGCCACAAATAGAGCCGATAAGAACCAGAGATTAGGATGATAAAAAGGTCAGCGGGTGAAGGAAAGAAATGGGGAGTAGACGGGGACACACAGCTTTCATAGCTGAAAAAAAAAGTAAGGATTAGAAAATAAAAAAAGGTAAGAGGGTGTTTTGGTGCAGGAGCTTTGTCTTCTCTCCCACATTCACCTCTCGTCTACTCAGTCTTTGCACAAACCAGAACCACCGATTTTTTCGCTAAACTCTGCCACCTACACTGGCGGCCGATGAATATTCTTTAGATATGCTTTGGATCGCATTAATGAGCAGACACATCCATCGCAGACAGCAGGGACTATTGAAGAAAAGAGGACTGTACCTTTCATAGCGTCCCGTCTTTACTTCTCGGGAAAATTATCCCCAGTTTATGTCTGAAGTAGGAACATATTCAGAAACAGCAGCAGCAGGAGATTCAGAGAACATTGTAGAGAAGAGCGAGACACCCCGAGGGGAGGACTGGAAAGGACTAGGAGTCACATGACCAGAATCGGAGGGCTCACCAGTAGCCCCTGCCCACAAAACTACAGGGTGGGTTCGGCATTGACCCGTAAAGGAAGCAACAGCAGCAGTTTGAGGGAGTCAACCGGGATTCTAGCCAAGGATATATCAAGTGGTGGGGGGGGGGGGGGGGGCGGGGGGCACCTGGCTTGTGTCTGACAGCGCTGATGGACGACAATGGGAACTAATGACGAAGTGGCGGCCAGGAGAGGGACGGAGAGTTTGGACGAATCACCCAGCAGACCACAGACTGGCATGGTTTCCATTCAACCCTGGTGCCACTACACAACGGACCACTAGAGCTTTCTGTTGAAACTAAAAGTAGACAAGTGAAAGCCTGTGGTTTCTAAGGTCTGCTTTGAATTTACAAAAAAAAATAAAAAATCAGCTGCATTCATCATGTTAGCAACATTAGCAATGACATGGTGTTCCTGAGAGCATGATTGTGCAGATGGATGGCAACAACGGATTCGTTGTTTACTTAACTCCAAAGGAAGGCTCACCGTTGCCACATAGCAGGGCTTCTTTATTTATTATTTATACTGCTATGAAGTTAGTTCATTCATTGTATGTTGAGATTTTTTTGTAAATCCCACTGCCAGGGTAGACAGGAAATGTAGCAACTCCAGAGCTAGAGGTCAGTAGCCTTGGTGAAGAAGAAACCTAAAGTGGAGTAAAAGAGCAGCGACCATCTTAAATGTGCCTCAGGTAAGCCATCTAGGAAGAGTTGGAATATGGCCACCAACGGTTGTGCGTTGGCCACCACAAAAAAAAAAAAAAAAAATTACAATACAGGGCTAATTAATATGTTCACAGACTAGATGCGGCCTAACCAAGCTTTGAGGTATTGCCGTGCGGGAGGCAAGTGATCCTCATCGACTCCTTGTGCACATGGTGAGATTACATAGCCGCGGGTGTGTATGCAAATATTGCGTACATGCCAGCAGCAGCGCAACTCCTACCGCCCCAGGGCATTGCGTCCTCTTACTTGCCTATAAAAGGCAGCAGGCCCTTCAGCTCCCACGTGGCATCGGCCCAGGGACAATGATGAGCAGCACCAGGTGCAGGTGTGTGTGTGCGTGTGTTCACGTAGTCAGACTTCGACACTACATAATGACAACTTTTTCAACTCATCACCGAATTCTGACCTGTGCTAGACAAAGTGGGTGTGGGGAGGTTGAACAGCACCTGGAACTGCTTATAAAATCCCACATGGTGACTTCAAAAGCTGAGCTGCGTCATGCTGTTCTTATGGGTGAAACAAATATTTTTTTATACTGGATGATTAAACCCATGTGGGTGGGGCTTCCCCAACGACTAATAGCGCTATGGATGCCAATCAGAAGTGAATACTTAAACATTTCCACTAAACCTAAAAAATTAAAAACATTTCAGAGGTCTCCATTTGAAACAGACTTTGTATTCTTTGTGAAGTATCCTGTTACAGCATGAGTCAGGTCCTTCTCAGTCAGACAACCACTGACAATGTACCGCTGTGTTGGATCGATGAGTAACTAAATTGTTAGCTCATGAGTATGTGCAGATGACTCCCAGCATATGATTCTAATTTGCAGAAGGAACAATGTGGGTGTATTTGGTAATGTATAAAATGGGTTGTCATTTCATATCGGCTGTGGTTAAGGTGTACTCACTCACTAAATGTATGAAGATTACAATGAGCACTTTTCTTATAATCAGCAGCTTTTATGTTGGTTTGACAGTAGAAGCATACAATTTAGACAAATCAAAAAAGGAAACAGTGGTGGAAACAAGAATTGTAGAGTGATAGTTGGGAATGACACCCTTAGTATCAATATAAAAAAATATATAGAAAAAGGCTTCATTTCTGTTACACAAAACATAGTTTTGTTTTCGGGTATCAATTTTTTTAGGCACTTTGGTTGAACTGCTCAACACTCATATCATACAACTTCCGTTTGAGAGGTCACAAAAATGACATGAGTGCACCAGAAATAACTAATGAAGCCTTCCCTGCACACAATAATGGAAAGTATAGCAGAATGAGGATTAGTCTGAAAACTGACGGACTGCCGGGAACCTTGATATTCAGTAAGAGTGAGGGTGATGTCATTCAAAAACAACAGTACTCAAAGGCCAAAAAGAAAGTTACCTGATTGGGTTTACTCGGTATCTATGGCCAGAGCCTATTCCATTGCTCATTTCAGAAATGTTCATGTGTTTTTGATAATGAATGAATGAATTACAGTTTGCCATGGACGAATAAACATGTGGGTGAGTGGATCAAAGTTTGTCAGGGTCTCCACTAAGTATGCAACAGACTACCACAGACTTCCTGACACCGCTAGGCCACTAAAGCCCCTGTCTGTGTGTGTATTTGTACCTGATTACACATTGCCTATTGTGTCAACACAACAGCTGCCAGGGTCTTATCGGTCTTGCATCTAGAAAAACGTAACGTGCACACACACAACGCAGTAGGGGTCGACCAATAGATCTGTCGGGCTCCTGGGGGCTCCCCCGCCTCCGGTGCTAGCTTGTGCCGTGGCGCATTTCCTCCGGTGTGCTGCGACCGGCTCCCGTTCGGCTTTGAAACGCTCTGGGCGAAAATCGCTTGCTTTACAGCGCTCCCCCGAACGCACCTCGCCGGCTTTACAGCGCTTACCCGCGCGCCGTTTCCGTGGGCCGACCGAGCGCGGCTGCAAAGTAGAAACTAATAAACTGAAGGTCTTTTACATTCTGATAGAAGATTATGAAAAAAAATTGACAAATGGTTACCAATGTCTCGTGGAAGTTAGCCAGCAAAACTGAGGGGCCTTGTCTGGCTGACAAAAGGCAGATTCCTCCCTTCCTACTGGGATCAATGGGCCACGCTGGTCCGTAATGCACACTATGTCCTCTTGGTTGCAGTTGATGCGCGTTTATGTCCCATGAAACAGAGAGATGAATGTGGACTCAGCCCATGTACTTAAAAGATCACCATGAGACAGAAGGGTTCAGACAGCCCCGGGTCCCTGACCTCCAGCTGGTCCGGAAAACAAATGACTGACTTGGTGAGCACAGCGTGTTGAGGGTTCACACTGATTAAAGATAGTCTACTTTTACCGATCCAAATTCACACCAGCCCACTGGTTTAGGGGAATAATTCAGCAAAACTGAATAACCTCGGACTGTGTGGAGAGAAGCGAGTCAAATCAAATGCCTGTCAATTACTGGACAACCGTGACCTACATCAGCGAAATGAACCACCATACACATGACATACCAAAAGGTCTAAGTACATAGTGGCCCTGGAGCAATAAAGTAGTTGAGAAAACATCCAAATGAATCAGTGGGCGATATGAAAATATCCACTATTCATACCATAGCAGTTATCCCCTTTTAATATCTCTGGGTGTTCCAGCTATATTTTGCACCTTAATGTGCGTTTTATTTCACAGGATTATGCACCAAATATGATAATTGATTTGTCCTGGATGAGTTTACTGGAGAGCTTTTTCTCCAAACCAGTGAATGTAGACTGAATGTAGAAGCAATGTGGGTACAGCAGATCCAGAAGGTCACACAGGCACTGTACAGCATAACGTTCCAGACCAACCGGCTTCTTCACGGTGTCCTCAGCTCCAACTCAGATATTTTCCTTTTGTTCAAAATATTCTTAGTTCAACAGCTTAACATCAAATTGCCACAAAGTGATTTTGTTTAATTAATTTTACTGGCGGCAAACACAAGAGGCGGCGCAGTTTTCAGGCTTAAAGACCTATGAATCATTCCTTTTTTACATGGGTTCCCCCCCGTTTTGATGCCATGGCAACCAGGCCCACCCAAACCATACGTCAGCTAATCAGCAAAAGCCACATACATGTTGAAGGTGGACTCTGGTTTCGTCTCCAGCACTAAGCCACTGTACAGCAGGGGAGACAAACTCACTCAGCATCTGTTTCCAATAGCTTCTAAGCCTCCCTTCCTCTCTGGGAGGCAACGGACCCATGTGAACCCCTGAACCCTGGCTCTCCCAGACAGGCTCATGTCTCTGCCGACCGTTTCTCCCTCAGATAAAACGGAAGGTGGAGACCTCGGGAATGAACACAAGACAAGTGCCCTGGACTGTGACTCAGTGTTGTGTGTTATAGTTCTAGTGTAGGTTATGTGCTTATTAGATGCCTCATGAGTAGCCCTGGTAGGGTAAAATATTCAACATACAAACTAAAATATTACTTGGGCTAGTGTGGTAACATAAAGGACCTGGCATAAAGCTTTGGGTTTTGGGTTGAATGAAATGAAATGGGTCAGTTAGTAAGCAAGAATCACTAATTAGCACTACCAAGTTTTCAAAGTATTTTTTTTCCCCAATGGCAGGGGATCGACCGGCATTGCCTTGGCGATCGACTGGTCGTTCAAGACCGACCTATTGGCCACCTCTGCTCTAGAGGCTCATAAAAACGTGCTTTTTTTTACCTTTTATATATCCTTCAGCATAACCAACACTGGATCATCCTTTATGAAATTAAAATGAGAACACAGTCCTACAAGACCTTACAGCAGCCTTTACCTTTAAGCTTCTGGGGCATATAGTAACAATGGCTCAAATGATTATAACCTTCAAATGTTCTTAGGAGAGGGCTCCAAAAACCCCTCCTTCTCCAAAACGCGATGGGTGCACATAACCCAAGTCAACTTTCTTTGAAAATGTGTGGATAACCATTAAAAAATATCCTAATAATTTAAATCAAAGTAGACACATGAGCGTGGCACAGCATTTATACAACAATTTCAGACTGACGTGCAAAACCGGGATATGCGCAGGTGTTATATTATCAATAACGATGCCACAATTCAATTAAGTATCCTCTGTGCCAATTCTTTCGTGAATAAGAATGCACACTACCAAGAACCTTAGACAAGCACACCCAAATAGAAAAGGGAAACCATACAACTCGTACGGTCAATAACTGCACCCCCTGAATAGACAAAACTATTTTCGGAAAAACAAAAAAGGGACTTGAGAGAGACGCAGACCTAAGGATCTACAATGTTCATTAGGAAGATATATTTAGAATATCAAACTGATTCAGTAGGAGAAACAGGTTAAAAAGACTAAATTAAAGCCAACTCTTACATCAGTGAACCACCACATTCCCGGTGACCGAGGCTGATGACAATGACATTTTGAACTACTGCTCCTGTGAAGCCAGGCAAGTCTTTATTCAGTGTGGCTGCAAAGCAGAACACACAGTTTATGATCCAGCGGGCTTAATTGTTTTATTCTCTTTGCGTACAAACCGTTTGGCCTGCTTGTCCTCCTGCAGCATTTCTAGTACATGTCTCTTAGTACGTCAAACTGTCGGAACTCGTGTTGAGGTGGCATTGAACTTTTCTACTTTTTCTGACGTCTTAAGAAAAAACATCCGAAACAAAATGTTGAAGAGTTTCCTCGCGTTAGAAAACCACAAGAAATGGATTTTGCAGTCATTGTGACTTGCTATACTTCAAGTGGAAATGTGTGTGTTGTCATTCAAATAAAGAAAACGTATAGCCATATTGCATGCAAGAATGACAAAAAAAAAACACAATAACGCAAAAGGCGTTAGCTAAAACTGTCAAAGTTCCAGTTTCTAATTTGATACAACTTTTATCGGACTATATTCTGTAGAGCCAGCAGCACAGCACTGGCACAAAAAAAAAAGTAAATATTTAGAGGTGAAACTGAAAAGCTCAGGAAGAAAAAAAAGCAATTTCTGGAGGAAGGTGCATCAAAATAACCACCGACTGGTGACACAAGTTATGTTTTGTTATGCACCTTCAACACCTATACACACACACAATACTACTGATACCACTGATGTCCAGAGCACATTGTGTATTCTGTTCTGTCCATTTCTAGAATATAGCTCATGTTAATTCTGGTGTCTTTATTGTGGGGCCTTCCTCTGCTGAGAGTCATTCATCTGTAATTATACGATCCGAAACAAGCCCAGAGTTAAGGTATACTTCTAGCATAATATACCACTACAAGCAAGAAAAAAACATGAAATTTCTTTGTAATCATGTAAAATATTGTTATGTGTCTTCATACTTTTCCAAGCAGGCTATTGACTGGTTGCTAAGTGCAAGGCATCGAGGGGGAAACACGCAGTGTATTCAGAGTGCCGGTCTGACAGTAACCGGGCCACTTTTTTCTCCCCAGTCCCCTGCTGGGTGGGGCGATAATTAGCTTTCACTCAAAGTGTGGAAGGAAAACACGAGAAAACTCGCGTAACAGATGTAAACGTCTAAATGTCCCTTAATAAGGCTGCATGGTGTATGATATATATATATATATATATATATATATATATATATATATATATATATATATATATATATATGCCGAAATCAAGTCCATGCTGTATTGAATTACGCAATACTTGAGTATTGAGTCATAATGGGTTTGTTCGACATTACGTTCTCAGAGGGCGCGTATCGACGCAGACCAAAGTCGGTTCCTCTCCGATGCAGTATTAGATTAGATGTCATGCACAGTGAAACACAATATATCTATTCGTGGCACACGTTCACACGTTAGAAATGTAAAATAACCTTCGGCGTTTACTTTTCATAAGTCCAACGTTAAACGCAATAGGCCTACACCATCCTGCACTTTTTCTAATTAAGGTGACGTACGCGTGCGTGTCGCCTAATATGAACAGTCTCCACCTGTCGGAAGGATGGCCTCATCAGGATGGACTTTCTTTATTTAAAAAAACTAAATTCCTATACCACACAAAATGCCCTTGAAAGCACATCCCGATAGCCACAAGGAGATAATACCGGTGATAGGAACATATTGTGTTGAGGTGGCATCGAACTTTAAATGTTAAAGAGCTTCCTCGCGATAGAAAACCACATGAAACGGAATTTGCACGCATAAATATTCAGGCGAATGAACTTACCGACGCCGTGCAGCAGGAAACAATGTGGACCTTACTGAATCCCCTTTAACCAAACAAAAGCTCGCTTGTCTTATACCGCGGACACATGCACGCACGCACAGCCGACTGTCATTTACACATGGATGTGTACAGAGAGCATAACCGCCTGCTGGAAAACTTCGGTCAAGTCAACGACTGGACAATAAAACAACCAGTTACCGACTGGAAGTTTCAAAACAAGAGCTTTATTGACTGCGTGAAGGGGAAACTTTATTGAGCTACATAGATCTGATTATATCTACTAAAATACAATGTGGGTTTTCATCTGATAAAACTTTTTTTTTACTTTTTGGGGGGGTTTCTCATTCTGCGCTTTTATTTTGAAATCAAAAACATTAGGATCGATCTAAATATTATGGCTTTCCTATGAAGGAATACTTTTTTAAAATACTTAAATAAAATACTTTTTTTCACCTGTAGTCAGAAAAACCTGAGGCAGCAGCATGTTTTTCCTAAACCTTTACTGTCTTCTTCATAATAAGTCAACATTCTTATTATGCTGCTTGGGTATTTGAAAAGTCCTCGTCTCCTTATTTGTATATTAAATATTCTATATAGTCATCTCTCTTTTGTTTTTTATCCTCTGTAATTCACGAGGTCCACAGACAATCAATTCTCAGCCTTCTCTAATGGCAGAGTTAATAGTCCATCCACATATCCTGTCCATTAAAACTAGCTTGGCTAAACATTCAATTAGACCACAGTTGGAGCTGCTCCTATCTCTGCGACTCCAGCACTTAACAGGCTCGTAAAATGCAATATGCAGGAGGTTTATAGATCGCTCTCTCTTGCTGTCCACCCCTTTAAAAAAAGAGAGGATTCATTATTTGAAGATTAGCAGCACAGTCTTCTATCAGACATGACCATGTGACTTTGTTTGACACACTTGTTGCCTCCGTTCTTTGTTCACTTTGGCTCCTTTGAATAGCCTCCCGGCTTAGATGCATGTTGCTAAAGGACAAGGGGCAATGGCAAACAAATTATCCACAGCCACAGTCAGAATAGTTGATGAACCTGCAGTGAACATGAAACATTAGCAGCCATATGGCAAACACAGAGGAGGAGTTCATTGTTTGGACCTGTGGGCTGATAACAAGGCTCACATATTTCGGTCCTCCCTTCTGCAACATGATGATATTCTAAGTAATACGGCACCATGGTTGCAAATACTGGCCATGTATCTTGGTTTGCGTGTTAATGTGAAAAATAAAGGCCTCTTTGTTTACAAAGGGGGAGTCTAACACACAATGCTTTTGTTGCTGCTGAGCTGTTCCCAAATACCTTTGACGATGATGCAAAGAAGGGCCGTTGTGTTGTTGGGTAGTGCATTCCATGAACGGCAGTACTACAATATGAAAGTTCTAAATCAGACGCACAAAAGAAAGACAGGCTGCCAAGTGACTTTCTGCTGATACATATCTTGTCTTGCTCCTCTCTCAGTATATCTGAAGGGTTATATCAGCGCTGAAACATTGGAGGTTCAACATTGTCATTATTCAATTCATTTTTTTTCCAATTCATTTTATTTTGTATAGCCCAAAATCGCAAATTACAAATTTGCCTCAGAGGGCTTTACAGTCTGTACACATGTGAGATCCTCCTTCCCTCATATCGGCACAGGAGAAACTCCCCCCAAAAACGAAAAAAACCCTTCCAGGGGAAAAAGGGAAGAAACCTTATAAAGATATGATAACGTTGCTCAGAACCTTGTGGGACTCAGTGACCAACATCTTCGAGGATTCACCGTTTACAAGCACAAACTGGGATCAATCCGATAAATAGGATTTAAACCTGCTAAGTGCAGTTCCTTTAATACCAATCAAATGTTCTAGTCTCTGCAGCAAGATGCAATGATCGATGGTGTCAAATGTGGCACTGAGGTCCAGCAAGAAAAGAGACGAGTCCTTGGTCCGATGCAAGTAGGAGATCATTCGTAATTTTCACCAGTGCTGTTTCTGTGCTATGATGCACTCGAAATCCTGACTGAAAATCCTTGAACAAGTCATTGTTTTGTAGAAAGTCACAGTAATTGACTTGCGACTGATTTCTTCAGGATCATCGAGAGGAAGGGAAGATCAGAGATCGGTCTGTAGTTAGCCAACACCTCTGGAGCAAGAGTAGGTTTCTTAAGAAGAGGTTTAATTACAGCTACCTTGAAGGACTGTGGTATATGTCCTGTCAACAAGAACAGATTCATCATATCCAGTAAAGGCGTGCTAATTAAAGGAAGCCATCCAAGCGGGTATCAGGGCCCACTACTGCATCCAGGGTTCCTACATCCGAGGACGGGTCTGCACTGGTTGATGGCACGAGACCTTCAATTTTTTCTTTGAAAGTCAGAATCTGATCATTGAAAAAGTTCATGAAGCTGTTACTACTGAAGTCCAGAGGAATACACGGCTCGACAGAGCTGTTACTCTCTGTCAGTCTGGCTACAGTGCTGAAAGAGAAACCTGGAGTTGTTTTTATTTTTCTCTATTAATGATGAGTAGTAAGATCCTCTTGCATTCCGTAGAGCCTTCTTATATGTTTTGAGGCTGTCTTGCCGAACTAGACTAGATCCTTCTGATTTGGTGGAACGCCATAACCGGTCAAGTTTTCGCACATTTTGCTTTAATTTGAGGGTTTGAGGGTTATACCAAGGAGCAAACGTTCTACTTGTTGCTATTTGTCTTTTGGCAACAAGAATTAGAAGAAAAAAGATTTGGCAAGAAGTCTTGCTTGCTAAAAACAAGTTTTTGATTCTCAATACATATACAAATTAAGATGATAGTTTAGTATGTTTAAAGCAATGCCTTAAAAAGCGGCCTTCCACAGTACATGTTGCCATTTTAGCTGTTGGTATGCAAATGTTGTATTAGCTTTCTGTTTTTCTCTTTTTTTCTTTTAAATGTTTTGTTGAGGTCCTAAGGATAATGTTATATGTTATAGACATTGTAAAGCCGCCCAAAGCCAATTTGGTATATATAGTATATACAGCATACTATATGGGGAGCTGTAGCTATGTGATAAAAAACATCTTTATTAAACTTGATCAGTCTCACAGTGGGCTCAGTTTTTACAAAATATGATGACAGCAAGTTATATGATGATGACGGTACGATATCCCCTTGTAGCATATTACATTTTAATCCATCAGATGTGTGTGTGTGTATGTTTGCGTGCTTATGTGAACTTTTGCGTGACATTCAGGTCAGTTCCCATAATGCTTTCTTGGAACAACATGAAGGACAACATTTGTAATTTCACTTCCTTAACCCTGGGAAAGCGTATCACGAGAGTCACATTGTTGACTGCAGCACCTTTTAATCTAACTGAAATACGGTCTCTAAACAGTTTGATGGCATTTACATTTGGAACTTGACGCAGAAGAAACACATATATCTCTGTAGCAGGCCTGTGAGGTTGTGATGTTGTGGCCCACATGGGTTTGGCGTGGACTGAACAACTCAACCACAAGATTCTCATGACATTACATAAAACCAAGAAAGGCTGAGTAAGAGACATCTGTAAAAGATCAGTACAATTTTAGTGAAGTGCACTGTTATGTCAAAGACAAATAATGAATTG
This sequence comes from Apeltes quadracus, assembly GCA_021346845.1. Classification (NCBI taxonomy): domain Eukaryota; kingdom Metazoa; phylum Chordata; class Actinopteri; order Perciformes; family Gasterosteidae; genus Apeltes; species Apeltes quadracus. Next base: position 2,097,560 of record CM037914.1, on the reverse strand, counting down.
ACACCCTGTGATGGTAAAAACTCCAATTCATATCTCTCATTTGAGTGTAAATATTTAAAGATAACAAAAGTCTAAAGACCCTCGAGCCTTTGGGTGCCATTTTATTACTTCCCACGAAAGGGTGTGGGGTTATGAACGGATGCAATGAACAATGATTTTTTTTCTATTCTCAGAGCCTTACTTGCAGGGGGGCTAAAAATATCACGTTTTCCAGAGGATGTCTCTAGAGGAAATACCAGTTGGTCATAAAAGGGTTTGTGTACCTTACAGCATGGATGCACTTTTGGCATCTAAATATATAGTCATGTGATTATACCATATGTCATTTTGGCTTGTACTAGAAGAGAGCACATCGAGTGTCCAAAATAAGTTCAATATCTAAATTATATTGACATTTTTGGTGTCCAAATCCAAATTATGGCCTTAATTGAAGGTAAGAAGGTAAACACAACATGATGAATCTAGTCATGCTATTAATTCAGTTAGGCTTTCATTAGGAACAACTTTAAACTAGATGCTAAGGTCAGTGTCCTAACATGTATGACATAGATTGTGTATAAGAAGTGAACATAAAGACGTGACCTGTTGGTTGGTGGATTCTGTTTATAAACCTCAAGTGCGGAAACTTGCTTGTCACCATCTTGGTTTTTGGTAAATGCCACCCAAGCTTCTGAAAAAGGATCTTTATTCTTTTCTTTCTAAAAACAAAAAACCTCCGCTGGCTTGGTACCGTGGACAAAGTTCAAATACATAATATGCTGAACAATCAAAGATTTTCTGGCATGCAAAATGATACCTATAAGAGCACCTTATTAACATTAAATAACATATCATTAAGCTATTTTGAGTATCCAATGTAATTGAAACACAAGATATATATAGATATACTGGGTTAGGATTTTCTCGCTCTTGCATGACAGCTCTTCAGTTTTCAGAAGGCAGATTGTCTTCCATTTCCTTCTCTGAATCGATGGAGTCCATCATTAGACGCTCAAATGATGAAAAACATTCTTCTGTTTTTGTCACAGCACCATTATGAGCTGCTCCCAGCATCTTTCTCATCAGCAGGAACAAAAGACAGCGCTGTTCAAAAACGACACTGATAACACAGAATGCAATTAAAGGCAGTGGCAGGGACGGGTATGGCATAGCAACTCTGCTGAAACAAACAAGGATACAAGGTCTGGTTTGTCCGGAGATAAAATGAACAATGGGAAAAAAAGAGGACCTCTTAGTGTATGCAGAGCTGGCAGAGTCTGCTGCTCATTTAACATCGTTTGACCTCATTACCTCGGCAGACATGACAACCACTTGCCAAGAATGGCATGCAGCAATGACGGACCCATGCAAACCTGTTATCCGTGATCCTTAAAACAATCCACAAAGAAATGAAATACCATTGTCACAATAGCAGTGAGCGGAGGATGCAAGGGGAGTATCTGTATTTCAGCAATGTTCAACTTGCATGTAATACCCTTTTGTGTGAACACCCAAATCATGAGGTTTATTGGTGCATATGAAACAGAGTAATTTTAAAATTTCACTTTAAAAACTTCACACTACACTGACGTTCCAAAGTGATTTTATATTTTACATTTCTTAGCTTCACCACTATGGAAATGTTTGTTTCATTTTCTAGGGTTTTCATATAATCATCAAGACAGTGATGGAAGACGCTGTCAGATGCTTTACTTAAAGCTGCTACAAGCGAATTTCAGCCTGTTTAGGATTGTGTGATAGAAATCATTTAAGTATTAGAAAACAACAATTAATTATTTTTAATCATTCAGGCCAGCTGTTTCCACCCTGTTATTAGTTTCAATGCTGAGCTAGGTTTATTGCCCACAAGATCCAGCCCTCTACTTATACAGACTGGAAATTACTCTCAGAAAAGAATAGCACACCTACTATATTTCTTTGAGAAACAAGGAATGCTCACTTGAGGTAAAACCACTGGTGTGTTTTTGTATGATGACTTATTCATTGTGGATCAGATCCTGTCTGTTGCAATTTGAGTCCAGCGTGAATCGATTCTGCCATGAACTGGGTATCTTCCTCTTTCCTTGCTACCTCTTTCTTGTCAGTTATACACACACACACACACACACACACACACACACACACACACACACACACACACACACACACACACACACACACACACACACACTTAATTACATGTCCTCATTCATTCCCAGCTGCTTGTCATTCTCTTATCTCATCATCCTCTTTTCTCCTCACCTGTTCCTGCTTTCTTTAATTAGACACTCTATTTCTAGTCTGCCTCTTCCCTTTGTTCTCCGCCAGATTATCTATGCATTATACGTACCTGTATGAGGGGCCGTTCAAGACATTATTCATTCTGGTACTCACGCATACATACATTCTCCTTTCACGTACATATATATTCACTCACGCATACATACATTCTCCTTTCACGTACATATATATTCACTCACGCATACATACATTCTCCTTTCACGTACATATATATTCACTCACGCATACATTTATTCTCCTTTCACGTACATATATATTCACTCACGCATACATATATTCTCCTTTCATATATATATATATATATGTGTGTATATTCACTATATTTTGAATGTGTGTGTGAGAGAGAATATAGATGTGTATGAGAGAAGAATATGTGTGTGTGAGAGAGTATATATGTGTATGAGAGAAGAGTATGGTGGAAACGGAAGCCGTTTAGTGGAAACTGATGTCAGAACATCGCGCTGTGATTGGCTGTCAACCTCACTCTGTGATTAGCTGAGAAACTGTCACGTTCAGCTCGCGATCGGGGACGGAGATGAGACAATAAACGCTTTGCAGCTAGCCATTGGAGTTTTAAGAACTATTTTAACATCCTCTGATACAATTCCATCCATTGAGCAGCAAAGGACATGCTCATCTGCACGTAACGTTGTTCACAGCACAGCAGAAAGTGAAATGAGATCACTTTTCAGACCAGGGGGCAACTCAGAAGTCAGTGCTACAGGCAAGCAGCTGACGCCACACAAGACCAAACCGGAGGATATACGGCAGTCTTTGCGATGTCACAGGTACTGAATGATGCCGGGTGCAGCCAACATCTCTTTTTGCCCATAGGTGTTCTGGCATTTAGCTCAGCAGCTCTTATGCTGCTTGATGATCAGACAATTCTCTGCCATGCTGTAATTCTAGTTCCTTTTTCCCTCCCAATAAGCCATTTTCTCTACTGCAATGTACTGTTTTCCATAGTCTTTTGTCTGGGCTGTAGTGAAGCAGTGGGGAGTCAGTAGGGTACAAGTTAAGTTATTATAATATCTTGGTGGGTTATAGTAAGCACTTTAGACGGTGGTGGGTATCACGGAAAATGTTTATTCAGGACTGCCAGAATACATCAGCCTGCACACACACGTCTCCCGCTCCGGAACTAAATAGCTTACGCTTTACACCAGGGGCCCGCCGGCACACTTCATGCGGCCCACGGACGAGTACCGAATGCGGACCGCCCGGCAAACTTCCGCGAACATAATGCGCGATTATATGGACACCGCGCGTATCCGTGGATGTGCGCTCGTCGACAGCACGACGACAGAGGTTATGCGGCCCTCACAACAAAAAGGTCGAGCAAAATAACAACACATCCCAAGACAGCTGCGCTACGCCATCGGCCAATCAAACTTAGAAACTCCACAGAACGTGCAAGTAATGTGTACATTATGTCCAGGAGCAAAAACTTTGTTGACATCCGTTGTAAGCAACTCTAATTTTTTAACAGTACTGCAAATAGTTACTTCCCCTGGTAATGAGTTACCTTTATTGTGATTCAGTTACTAACTCAGTTGCTTTTTGGAACATGTAGTGAGTAACTACAACTAATTACTTTTTTAAAGTAACGTTCCCAACACTGCGTATGAAGGGGCATACCCAGACAAGACTAAAACCTTTTCTGATGTTTCCATGCATGGCTAGACTTTGGCTCACACAGAATAATGAGATCAAGCATACCCGCATCCACGGAGAACAGAAGTTTGCGCCGCTCTGTTTTTTCCACGGATTTGTCAAATATCGCGTACAAAGTGATATGAATCTAGGCAATACAATACGTTTATGGATAAAAAAGATGCCCTGCTTGTTGTAGTGATGTGAGTGGGACTCGCGCTGCTGTACAGACTTTCATGGCTACTTACAAAAAGCGTGGAGTCCTGGATCCTAGAAAGCCTCTATGTGGTGGGCGTACAAATGCTATGAAGTTGTAATATCGGTTCAGTGATGACGTGGCTGAAAAAATCGGATACTATGACTTCAAAAGTCTGCTGAGACTTTAAACCAGACTAGTTAGTGTACTTAGTTAGTGTACGACACACAACTGTCGGGTGTGTGGGTCTCATTTGAGCTGCAGAAAGCTGTTAAAAAGGGATAGAGGATTTTGTCTATCGATGAACTATGGCATTTCGACGGACACAATGCTTAGTGGGTATGTGTAGGTATTTATGAAATGTAAGCGGGAGGCTTGAGGATACCACGTAAATGTCAAAACACAGGCCTATCATGACAAATATGTCTGACTATTTTTCAAAGAAGTGCATTCAATGAAACCCAGACATCTGTCATCAAAGCCATGTGAAGCTGGTCTACATGCCCACCTGTGAACTGATGACTGCCCTGTCACAGTTTACATGTTTAGCGACCGAGATTGAATCGATAAAGCAGCAGCAGCAATAGGGTCAACGCCCGAGTTCTATAATAGTGTTGATGACTCATGGGTGAACTTTTTAAGATTTCTTTTAATATATTTTTTATTCTCTGACTCATTGATTGTTTTTTATTTTGAGACATTGATTGTAATTCTTTTTCATTCTAATACACATTGATTTTAATGCATGTTACTTGTTTTTATTCTTTGACCTGTTGTAAAATTGTAAATTGACTCTACCTATATAAAGCTTTTCTAGTCCTCCGACCACTCAAAGCGCTTTAACACTTCACACTCGTCCATTCATACACTGATGACCTGACCTACCATACACAGTGCCACCTGCCCATCATCAACTAACTTTCACACACTTTGGTCAAAGCTTCAGGAGCAATGTTGAGGTTACATCCGAATGCTGCCGTAAAGACTCTCATCTCAACTCGGTCATCCTGTCTCGACTTAAACCCGATTCTTTTCAAATTCGCGCAGTCTGATCTTGAGACCTGGGGCTCTTAAAAAAAAAACAAACACTATTTGGCATGAAAATTGAAATTGTTTTAACTCGACCATATCTAATCTACTCCATATTTCTCAGATTGCATGAACTTCTGTAGACATCCTGTAGACATCCATATTATCATTTTTACCATTAGTCATTGCGCCACCTGGTGGCAACAAAACGTTGAGTGTCTTTTTACTTTAAAACCTGCTCCTCATAGGTTAATGTAATCCCTCTCAAAAGTTTATAGCAGAGACTTAAGATAATGCTTCACTGTGAATATTTTAAGAATTCGATTAAGGAAGGCAAGTGGGAGCATCGTCAAAATAGTCGGGTGAAAGAGATTTTGGAGGAAATTGGCTCATGTATGGTATTTTGAGAAGAATGTCCTGGTTATCACCGAGTCACACCTCAGGGATGTGTACTCTCTTCCTGAAGTGGAATCATCGTGTGACTATTACTACTACTATACTACTATAGTTCGCTTTTAATTCTAACCTGAACTTTTTGATGGAAATGGACACCGTAGTTTTCTCTGACCCTCTCCCAAACTTGATCTGTGACGACATGTATAGATGCATGTTGTCATTCAGCTGCTGGTTGTCAAGGTTGTGCCCAGTAAATAATGTGGGCTTCGTTGATCACTGGCAGATGTTTCTGGGAAAGCAGGAGTTTGATGAGTTCTGATTAGGAAGGACGGCATTCATCCGACTTTGGATGAAGCTCAACTAATTTCTAAGAATCTGACCCGTTTCTTAGTGGACTAAATCCATGACCGAGGACAGAGTTCAGAACAGAAACGCAGAGTCGCAGGCTTACACACTTCTCTGCGCATTCATTCGAGCAGTCACTCACAACCAAACTATAATTAATAATTAATTTAAAGAAGCAATTCCTTCTGCTCGAAGTCCAGTGTGTCACGTATGGATGTCGATGTGAAGGTACGGACCGGAAGGAGCGAGACACAGACGCAGGGTTCAAAAAAAAAAAGGGACTTGTAAATTATAAAAGCAAAACTCAAAAAACACCACAATGGCAAACCACAGATCAGGAACACGGCTGGCAACATCTGCCACAGACTCTGACAAAGACAGTGACTCAAACCCTGGATGACAGGGTCAGGACTTAAATACACAAGGGAGATGCAGGTGATGGAAACAGGTGGAATCACTCAGACAATCACAAGGGGAGACAGGACAAGGCAGGAAGTGAAGTTACCCAGGGAGACCAGAAACATGAGATTACAAAATAAAACAGGAATGACACCAAACCGTGACACAGTGTCTGGTCTCAAGATATCACCTAGATTTCTTGGCACAGTATGCCAAACCTATTGTATAAACAATCTAGGGGTAAAAGTGTACGTTTGACAGCCAAATCAAAGCTGTGGTGAATGCAAGCTTTTTCCAGTGAAGGCAGCTGGCAAATGATATTTGGTCAGGGAGCCGCGAAAATTAACATACAGTTTCAGTGTGCAAGTTGTCGTGGCCGAGTGGTTAAGGCGATGGACTTGAAATCCATTGGGGTCTCCCCGCACAGGTTCTGTTTTGCATTTGTTGTAAGTGCCTTTGCTCTGATGAAGTTGATGCATGACACCACAACCTTCATGACAGAATTCCACTTCAACACTTTGCAGCACAGTGCTTGCTAGTTAATTAGGCAGCGAACTTGTAGAGGGGGGTCGAGACTTTGTTCTTCCATCTCCCGGTTCATGCGTCCTATTAGACTGTCTCCTGTTGTGTCGGTCTTAGTCTGCTCTTCTCCCTCCACCTCCAATTAACTGATGGCCCGCAGGTGTGACCAATCCCACGTTTCTAGTGGCTGCAGCACCTGCACAGGATATTATATCCCCTTTATCACCTCCCCCAGTTTACCTGTTTATTGATCACTAGGAGTCACCGGTCCTCGAAGCATACACACGCAGACTAACATGGATGCGGGTCACGGAGGATGTTTGCCACAAGGTGGCAGTCTAAACCTACATCACAGGTTGACATATTTTTAGAGTTAAAATGATTTTAAATATGTGAAATGTTTTTTCAATTTGACCCGCTATTATGGGGAGTGATTTTGTCGATAAAGAAACATTTAAACACATTTAAAAGACATATATTGTTAGATTTAAATATTGCTCACCTTTCCAGCATATCATCCGCAATTAGTTCATCTCATTGTAAACATTTTGTGATTTGTCTTAAGTGTTTTATTTAAAAAATACAGTAATAGGATCAAATGGAATAACTATATATATATATCTACACCATCGATAATACAGGTGAATATACCCGAGTAGTTTCTTCTGTATTTGCGATTACAATTCAACGCAGTGACATTCCAGTGATCTGGGCGGTGTAAGGGCGTCTTCCTGAGCCTCGGCCGTATCGACAACCTCCCTCCATCGCCATTGGACCGGCAACGTCCCGTAAAAGGAGCCAAACTTTTTAATTGTATGCACAAGTTGTCAGTCAAAAGTGCATTTATTGACGACGAAGCACCACCCAAGTGTTTCAAAGCTGTGATTTGACGATGACGTCGTCACTCAGAGTGTAGCATAGGTTTCATTGGCTAACACGGAAGTCAGTGAACGGCTTCAAGCTCTGATTGGAGCAGATATATTCCGGGGTGGAGCATCTTAGACTGCGGCGAGCTGAGAGCACACTCGGGTGGGCGGATCGTAGCGGTGACAGTGACGCTCTCGGACTCTCAACAAACTGTTAAAAAAAGCCAACTAACGGTGAGTCACGTTAAAGACGAACACTGTGTGGTGTGGACACTCGCGGTGTGGGGAGCCCGTGCTGTTTGCTGTGTGCGTGGAGAAAGAACGCCGGCCGCGGTACAGCCTTCGTAGAAGTGAAACGACGGTGATTTGGGAGGAGTGATCTCACAGCACGCAGCGACAGTGTAGTGGTGGAACGGTGCCTTCAGGTGCTCTTCTAAAACTCGTACTTTTGCGCGCAGCAGTATTATTCGTGTCCAGTTTATAAGTTTCCAGCAGCGGCAGTTGTCTTGCAACTGTCCTGAACGTCTCGTAGCTAACCGCAAGTATGAGTTTTCACCCCCCAGTCACATTTACTACGAAAGTGGGTGGGTCACGTGGGACAGAATATGGCTCTCCCGATCTTCCCGACAGCACTTAAGGCAGCATGGGTGCGCACCGCGCGGTGACATTGCATCGTCACAGCAGAAAGGGGAGCGACGTTCCGCTGAAGAGCCTGAGCCCATCAATATTGGTCCTGTCCATTCGTGCGCTGCACATGAGAAGTGACTGCAACTATGCTAGTGTCGTAAAGTGTACGAGGTAGGATGGTACCGTAAATGGGCCGCTTAATGGTGCGTGCACCGACCTCTTCCCTACCCGTACAAAACTACATTTAGATTTAAGATTTTGCTTCAAGGGCTGTGGTTGAAATCTAGACCTCAAGGTGATGTACTAAATCCCATTTTGAATACTATAGAAACAATAGTAATGTAATTTACCTTTTTGAAATGAAACTGGGACTCATTGTCCTTGTATTTGTTTTTTCCAGAGATTTGAGCTTTTAGCTCTCATGGTATTTGTCAGCACCGTGTCTGCTCATTTATGATGTGTAAGGCTGGAAAACGGTGTACTTTGATGTTAATTTATTTTTCTCCCGCGATAAACTTCAAATGATGTTTCAAGTGAAAAAACGATGTTCTCTTTTATAATTCCACAAAACAAAAATATTCATATTATTTGTAAAACTGTCGTTGGTTCTTTTTGTATGCTGTTTTTGTGACCAGCCTGTGTCATTAATTAAAGACAGGACCGTATTGTTCACATTTGCACTGGAACATTGTGACACTGAAATTGATGATATAATGAGGAATTAGAGCAGAGAGGATTGTCTCCCACCCTCCCTGTCTCCCTCCTTCACTCCAGATTACTCTCCAATCCTCCCCTAGCCAGATTACTGAGTGGGAAAAAAAAGAGGTGGAACAACTGACCTTAGGCCCTGAATTCATTATGCACTTGTTCCAATCGAGGCCCTAAATTGTCCTGTTGCTTTGTGGTAAGGCCGCTAAAGTGATCAGATGTCAGGGCTTGATGGTTTTGTAAACAAGGTAGATCACTGTTGTACCAACTTTTCTTGGAGTTGTTGAAATGAACAACCTGGTGTCTCGGTTTTAAGGTTCACAATAGGTGAATCAAACCCCACCTGAATGCTCAGAGGGCCCCTGGCTGGATCCTTCCTTGCTCCCCTGAGACAACTCACTACCTGCTTTTGAAGGATTTAGATAATTTAACTTAAAAAGGAAATATTAAGAAAATTCCCCTTCAATATGTGTTTTACAAATGTCTGTCTGGCATGTCTGCCAACCCCCAAACAGCTTTAGAATGATTCCTGTAATAAATGAATACTAATAAAAACAACTCGTTTTGCAGTTCCGGGATATGCTGATGTCAGCAGACCAAGGGCATAATATGACGGCTTTAATTGTGCTGTAATGGCCTGGTGTTTGTTTGTGTCGGGTGACCTTTGAGGCCACATCATCAACGTCAATTGTTTGATACAGTTTCCCGGACTCTGCCCGTGTCTGCAGTCTTCTGTTCAAAGTTCTCTATGGTTGGAGGCAGTTGTATTACTTTGGATCCAAACCCAGAAGGTCAGACTCTTGAGACTCCTGTCAAGAGGAGCAACTACCATGAAAAGAGTTTTACTTCAATAGAGCTGGCACAGCCGTGCTGGTGCCACTGTGAGCAGATATTTCCATGGATGAAATTTTATTTTATTTTATTTTTTGTATTCAAGGACCCTGCAATGGAGGAATTGGACAGTAGCAGTGTCAAACCCAATATAGGTTTGGGCCAGATAAGTGAAAGAAAAAAAAACTGCACACATCCTGCGTCTTGTGTGTTAACTAGGGGTGTAACGATCCATCTATTACATCGATGTATCTATTTATATTCCTTCGATCTAACTACATCGATCCATGCTCGGCGAGTTGGCCTTATGGACGACATATATCGATCTAACATCGTTTTAAAATGTAATAAATCGATTATATCGATACTAGGAAATAACCCATTGGATTTAAGCACGTCAGACTTTATATGGACTTTCAATGATAGAGGCTGTCACAGACTGAGCCGTGACGTGCTCACGCAGTATGCAGGTAACCTACCGACCAGGGGTTGAAATAGAGGGGTTTTGCGTGGGTTGGTAGGGCGAAACCATCATTGCAGGGGTGTTTTTTGTGTAGATCACTAATACGTTTTTTTTCTGCTACACTGCTACAGCAGTGTTTGCACTTTATTCAAATAAAATGTGAATGCATTTGCCATTCATTGTTGGTTACTCGTTTATTTATATTCATAATTAGTTGATACCTGATTCCATTACAAGAAACAACAGGAATCTAGGAAATTTATTTCAGTCACACTGGTTGAAGTTTTGGCTAAAAAGTTACTGAATGAATTTCAAGTCATTGAATCGTTTTGGATCGTATCGTTCTAAATGAACCAATATTGTCCTTGAATCGTATCGACAACCACAAATTGTGATACAAATCGAATCGTTGTTAAAACGAATCGTTACACCCCTAGTGTTAACTCAGTGGTAACGTTTGCTGTAGTCGGTAACTCTTATTTACAGTCATGAAAGATGATGACTTTAAAATAATGAGTATGAGGTGGAGATCATCACTGAGTGCGATGGGAAGAATGTCATGAATAGTTTAACACAGTGGCAGGGGAAATTATCTCAACATTTGTTCTAATGCAGGCATGGGCGTTACGTCGATCGCGATCTACCAGTCGATCTGGAAGGCAGTACCAGTCGATCGTGTGCCATCGAACCGAAAATGACGTGACGTCACGCATGTAACCGCGGACGAGGACCGAAACTAATGCTAATTAGCTCTTTATGCGGAGGTCGGTCAGCACTAACCTGTCCTGCAACCGCTATCTGCAATCTTGTGTAGTTTATTAGATAGACATCATGAGAAGGACTTTTCTACATTAACAGTGACACACTGCATGATGCCTTTGAGGAGCAGCTCGTTTGGACTACAGTGAGTCCGGGTTTAGGTAGGAATTAATAAATGTAAAAAACGCTTCATGGCTATTGGTCATTGATCTTAAGTATTCATTAAACTTTTTTTCCAAACCGCAGTCCTTGCAATGATAAACTTAAAATATTATGGCACTAAATTAATCCTCTTTAGTATAGAAAGTACATTTGTCTCGTTCATTAAATAACCTATGAAGGAAGAATTAATGGAAGAAAGGGAGGGGGAAGGAAGGATTCAGGAAGAAAGGAGGAAAGGACCGACAGGTTCCACAAATTACTCGGTTGGAAAACTCCGGAATTATTGTCAGCCAGCGGAATGTCTGTTGAGTGGAGCAGCGGGCCACTGAAAATAAAGCAATGTGTTCTTCTCCGTGTCTGCTCACCATAACCACGAGTCATAAATCATCCTGCAACGTGTCAGAGGGGTCATTTGCCGCAATGCAACCCCATATGTTGAAGCTTATTTGGGAGCTGGAGCTGCCCAGGTCAAGGAGGAGTCAAAAGGTGGGGGTGAGCCTGGGAGGGTGGGGAGGGTGGGGAGGGTTGTGGGGGGGCAGGAAAGCCAATACGTGCCTTCCAGTCAGTGGGATACTCCCTCTTCCAGGCCAGCAGGCGGCTTCATACCGTCCTCCGTCTAGGAATAAGGGAGCAGGGGGCTGCCAAATATTGCTGCTGGCGGGAGCGCTTTAGTCCAGGACTTTACAGAACTGCTGTAACGCAGCTCCGAAATGATCAAGACTGTAGCATCAGTTGATGTAATCTGCAAGGCCTCCTGCAGTGGACAGCTTGACCTATGGTGGTCGATGCTCCACACAGCCGTAAATGCCTCCAGTAAAGCTGGAAATGCGTTCCCATTAGCATCCAACCCGCTTTCTGTAAAATCAATGTGGCTCATTACAGCGCAGAGCTTTTAATTCCCTTAACCCCATTGGCTGTGGTGTCTGAACATCAGCTAAACTTAAATGATCCACCATTCCAAACGCTGGCGGCAAGCTTGTGCCTTTGGGAGTGGCCGGAAGTAGAACGTCGGGTCCTGTCAGGTTTGAGCTTGCGCTGCTCACCCTCATATGATTTGTTTTCTTTTAATAAGGTCTGGGTTTGTTTAGAGATTTAGCAGCCAAGTGAATGGAGGTTTTGATTATTTCTGTTTTTGAGATGATTTCATCCTCTTCCTGAGGTTGGCCTCCAAGGTTTTCATTCAGTTATTTAGTGAGGATTTTTCAGTCATTATGTTGCACGAATGCACGGCTCTGATTGCTAAGAGCGTGCAAAGCCTTCTGGGTCTGCATCTGGTGATTCTTTTTTTCCAATAATCAATCTCTTGTCTAGTCTAATTCTGGTTTCCCCGAGGGGCTGATAATGCACCGTACAGCACGTCTACTAAAGCCTCTGCCGTTTTAGCTCAGTTTACCCAAAAGCTCAGTTCTGTTAAGACGGCGATCTATTGGTCAGGGGAGCACTGGGGGTGTCAGCGTTCAGCAAAGACCAACGAGACGAGGCCCATTCTCGTTGCCCGTTCTCCTTGCTGGCGAGTGAGCAACACAATCTGACCCCTGAACATCTAATAAACTGAACAGTAGTTTGTCAGTGTGAAAGTTGAGCAACCAACCTCCCACTGAAACTCCTAAATGTAGAGTTATTTTCCCAATTATTTAGTAAATAGATTTGACTCATCAGTGACGTGTGTGTGTGTGTGTGTGTGTGTGTGCATGCGCGCTGAGGGCGGTGGTGGGGTGGAGTGCAACATACCGTGACAACGGCGGATTGAGTAAATAGAATGATGGAGAGATGAGTGGTGGAGGGGAAGAATGGGATGGTACAGAGTGAGCTGGTCGCGATAATCCTCTCAGCAGCAGCAGCTGGAGCAATGTGTCAGCAGCCCGGCTTTGCTGCTGCTGTGCTTTATACAGCAGAGTGCACCGATGAGAGGGTGGAGGGATGGAGGCCAGTGGTTAAGAGGTGTGGCTGCAGTGTGTGTCAGGCGAGTATGTCGAGCAGTGTCGCCACAGTTGTTCTGACTGTATATCTTTTAGTTATGTTATGGTTTCAGTGCTTTTGTTGGTTTCATTTTGAAAGGTCTAGTTGAATGCGACACCGGCATCCTTGGGTGTTTTAGTTTGGGGTGATAACAAGTGTAACCCGTCAGCCACACAGAGTGGTGTCATATGCCAATGAAGACGCCAAACATAGCACTAGATGGCTCATTCAGTACACACCAAAAAAAGACCTGAGTCATTTGACTGCTCACTCTTCCGCCCCGCAGTATCAGCAGAGTTGATTCATTAAGTAAAAGCTGCAGAAAGAAATCTGTTAATTTTCACCATAATGACCATGTTGTCCCATAGAATGTTTATTACTGCTTCCCTGTGTTTATGTGTATATCTCTACATTATTTTTTCTTTCTATATATTAAAAGTAGAAATGATTTTCGATATAAATAATATCTGTGCATAAAGTTAGGAATTTGAGATTCGTATAGCTTTAGCTTTGGTGGTGTTTAAGCAGACCAAGCTGCACACACACACACACACACACACACACACACACACACACACACACACTAGAAAATACCCACTGACAAGGCCCAGCTCTGGATGAGTGCGTGTCCACTAACTGTGTGTGATAGTGTTTGTTTTGAGATTAGAGTTTGACCTCTTTGTGTGTGTGTGTTTGTGTGTGTGTGTGCACGCGCGTCAATTCTGCTTTGCATTCCGTTGCGATGTGTTCAGCCTCACTTTGCAACAATAGGCCGTGTGTGTGTGTGTGTGTGTGTGTGTGTGTGTGTGTGAGTGACACCAGTGTGACAGAGGATTCATTCAGCCGCTGCTGCTGGTCCTTTCCGAAGGTGGGGAGGGTGGGGTGGCACGCATATCTACCTGTCTCTCCCTCTGTAGGGCTCACTGCTCACTAACTGGCTCACTAACTGGCACATTAATGGGCAGCAGCAAGTGTTGAATCACACTAACTGAGAACCCCAAGTCCACTCTCATACACACACACACACACACATAGGAAAACACTGGCTCTTTCACTCAACCTCAAACAGGCCCTCTATGAGCTCCAAAAGGGCACTGAGAGCAGCAGCAGCACACACACAAAATCAGGAGGGCATGGCTAACTACACAATTCTTGAAAGTAATTTAAAGAATGGAGAGTGTTCGTCAAGTCAGTCTCACCCGACTGGTCCTTTTTAAAGAGAGCAGTGCATCATTCCATCTTTAATATTTATTGCATATCAGGTCTATGAGGAGATGATAAAATTAAGCCTGCTGTCAGGCTGTGTCATGAAGGCCTATCAGCGTTGATGCTCCTCCTGTCATCACTGATGTTTGCTGCACCAATTGAGAGGACAAGACATTCAAAAGTTATTTACTTGTCCTCTTGCGGAGAGAGCCATTAAAACATGAATTCAGACAAATCAGCATCCCTATTATTATGGCATAGTTATTTTTTTCAACTGTTTAGACCAGCCGACTTGTGGCCTGATAAAGAGAATTAATCTTCAATAAATCCACCGCAGCGCCTCTAGAGGATTTATTTTGTCTCATATGTTGTTTTGTATCTTTTTTTCATCCTTCATTCTCCCTTGTTCTCCCACGTCCTCACCCGCGCTCTTTTCCCCTGGCAAAGGCCTTTCTCCCTGACACCATCCATTTCCTCCCATCAGAGGTTCAATAGAGCCATCCTCTCCTCCTCTAGCCGGCAGCCCTTCCAGACGGAAACAGCCTCTGCAATATTAATCTGCATAGGGCATGCATTATGTACTACTTGTGAGCTGTGAGCATAAGAATATGTTATCAGAATCGAAATCAAAAAACATTTGCCAAAGTACGTCAGACATACAAGGAATTTGACTTGCCGGTTGGTGCATGACAACAGACGGCAATGGACAACAAGACAACATGCAAGGAATAAAATGTAGTATAGTTGGTAGACTACGGGCAGCGGTGAGTTAAAAAAAAAAAGTGCACCAGCAAACAAAAAGTGACAGATTAAAGTGTTTGTGCAGGAGTGATGGAGGGATGTCAGAGTCAGTCAGTGGGGGACCCGGGCTCTGTTGATGAGCCCGTCTGCTGAAGAAACTGGGAAGAAACTGTTTGTGTGGCGGGAGGTCTTGGTCCTGATGGACCTCAGCCTCCTGCCAGGTGGAAGGGGCACAAACGGGTTTTGTCCGGGGCGAGAGGGGTCGGCAACAATCCTTCTAGCTTGCTTTAGGGTCCTAGAAGCGAATAGGTCCTGGAGAGACGGCAGATTGCAGCCGATCAGCCTCTCTGCAGAGCGGAGGACACGCTGCAGCCTGTCGTTGTCCCTGGCTGTAGCTGCAGCGAACCAGACGGTGATGGAGGAGCAGAGGATGGACTCGATGATGGCCGTGTAGAACTGCACCATCATCGTCTTTGGCAGGTTGTTTCTTCAGGTGCCTCAGGAGGAACATCCTCTGCTGCCTCTAAAACCCTGTACTTCTCTCACATCTCTCACCTAAGGACTTTATAAACTTTATAAAATGCATTGACCAGGCTGAACAGTTTATTTACAGTCATAATCTCTAATCCTTTTACCCTGGTTTCTGGTTTAAGGCGATAAATTAGGGGTGTAATGAACACAAGCTTACCTTTTATTTTTTGGCCTTACAACATAAAGTGCATCAGTAAATACAAATTTACAAATTAAGGACATTTGCTAGCAAGCGGTTAGTTTGTCAGGCACGTTAAGCCTCGCTTTAACGTAGGTGTAGTCTCGTGAAGTCTTCAGAAAACCTTTCACTGCATGAAAAGTGGGATTTTCGTCCCCGTAAACGCCCGAAAATCTCCCTAATTTCCGACAATTTACAGGCCGCGCACGCCGCGTTCGCCTGTCCCGGAAATTGTCGGAAACAGACTCTGTAGGTGGCGATCAGCTGGCGGAGGTGCGAATGGCCCTAATTAGCATATGAATGCAGCGAAACCGCGGGTGGCCGAGCGGAGCGGGCTGAATATCCTTACTCCTTATTGGATGAAACCACAACTTTCAAACAAGCAAAATCACTCGTGATTGGCAGTAAAACCACACCTGGGCAGGCCTGGCTTGAGTTTCCTTACTCCTCATTGGATGAAACCACAACTTTTAAACAAGAAAAATCACTCGTGATTGGTTGGCAGATCTGTCGCTATTGGTCACCCAGCCTCAAATAATATATATATATATATAATATATATTATTTATTCATTCATATTGTACTGTATATTCATGTAATTATTATCCTATGTAGGCTACTAAACAATTATTAGACTACCACCAAGGACATTAATGAATTTATAGAGGAAATGAACATTTGCCAGGAACATGTTTATGCAAAAAGAGCTTTATTAAAACAAACAATTATATACAAAGCGAGGATCTGCGCACACATGAGTAGATGATGATCCAAAAACTACAACTGTCCGTTTGCCTCCTCGGGGTTGTAGGTAACTGGCGGCGTTCTTTCCGAGGCAGGTCCGTTGCGCAGACACACATTGTGCGTGGCTCTGTACTTTGGAGTCGCCTCTAACCGGGACTGCAGCTTCGCACAGAGTTCAGAGAGCTCCGTCCTACGAAATGACGGCGACCGTACAATCCACCCAGAGACCCCGCCAACATGCCCTCTTCTTCGGCAGACATGAGGTCTCCGCTGGCGGACTTCCAGAGTTCCACCGCGTCATCTGCGAGCACACGCTGTCTCCATTCCAGCAGCTGTAAAAAACAAAACAATGAATCAATACTGTGCCATGCGTATGGACACAACACATCTATCAACGCTCGTGAAAAATAGTCACAAAATAAACTCTTACCCGCTTTCTTCTCGCGCGGAACTCTTCGCTCTTCCGCCCGCAGTGAGTTTTTCTGGCGCGGTTTACCTGAAGCTCCGACGTGCAGTCTCGTAATACGTCTTACAGGCGGCTGGAAAACAATTAAATTAAAGTGGTATGAATAAAAATCAACACGCAAGTCACCGTAACATTAAACGAGGAAGGAGAAACGGTTAAAAAAAGAGTCACTTACAGATGTTGCTCTGAGCAAATAGGAGGTCAGCGCCTCATTGTGAGGAGAAACTAGTCTGTGAAAGCAAAATGTACAGTTATGATCGGTATCTATTCTATGGTATCTATTTCCTTATACCGCAGAATGAAAGCATGCTCTTTAAATTATACACGTGCTCTAATAATTATACACTACAAAAATACACTTCAATAAAGGGGGTTCTGCTCACTAGTTCTTTTGTAACGCTACTCTTAGCTTTGGTTTTAGGCTAAGCTACTTTTAGCTTAGCTAGCAGTCATCAAACATATTCTTACCTTGGGATTTCATGCGGTCGTCTCCTCTTCTTTGAGTCAGTCTCTCCCACTTGTTCATATCGGCAGGATGGTGATTCAGCTGACGGGACAGTCCACTGATAACAAACAGCAGTTTTTTCTCGACGGGCTGAAAGTTGTTCGCGTCCAAGAGGAGCTGAACGCGAGTTGAACGTCCGGATCCTCCAATCAGATACGAGGTCATTGTTACATGGAAGGACTCGTGAGACCAGACTGCGGTGCCTATGAAGCACCATGTCTGCGAGATGTAGTGGTTAATACGTCCTCTGTGCATTTAAGTAAGACTAAAGAAAAGGTCACTGTAGTCCTGCCACTATGCACATTAGTTGAGCTCTAGGAAAATGTGATCTCTGCAGAGCCTTCATTCTGATTCTAATGTTGTTTGCATGGAATGGTCATTTTACCTTGCTGATTCAGATTAAAACTAATTTTTTAAATAATTTTAATAATCTTTTTTACATAACATTTGCCATAGCTAATGGCATACACAGTAATCTAGTATACTTAAATAAATCAATACAAGCTAAAATGTAAGAGTCTATAATTAGGCCTGATCTATTTGTACCAGAGATTTTCTTACCTTTTAAAAAAATGTCACCTGGGCTAAAACTCCCTCTGTAACCCTGATTTGCATTTGTATAGCTCACAGCATTTTCATTTACATGTCAAAGCCTCCCCTAGAATTAGGAGGAGGGGAGTCATGGGGGGCCAACTGCCAAGGGAGGCCCACGTCAATTTCCGGCAGTTTTCGGCTTTGCCCTCAAATTGCAGAAAATTGCCGTAAACCTGAAATTCCACGACAATTTACGGTGCTGGAAATTGTCGGAAATCCCACTTTTCATGCAGTGTTTGTTGTCTACAGAGCTTATTCTTGTTCTATTATTAGCACATTGCTGAGACGATGTTGAATTCTGGGTTGGCCTACACCAGTACGTCTCCGCTGCCGCCCTCTGTGGATTCCGAACGGGGAGGGACACCTCTTCAAGTGTGGTGTTCCTCTTCTTGTTTTTCAGACCCTGGGTTTCTCCAAAATGTGGAATCATACCTTTCCCATAATGCAATTCAAAAGCAGTTTTCTTTTCTGCAAATGAGCACTATCTTGTTGGATGAGTCCTCTTTGACAGTAACTGTCACTGAGGGACTGATGTCTCACATTGAAAGTGCAAGTACACACAACAGAGACGGTCCCAGCTCTTCAACTGCGGCACATTCAGCTTTCACGTGTGCTTAGTAGGGCTGTAGTCAACTAAAGAAATGCTTAGTCGACCAAAGTCTTGTCCTGCGTAACGATTAGTCGACTAAACCAGCGGTCCCCAACCACATTCCTAACCGGGCCGTAGCCTACGACAAGGGGTAAAAAAAAAAGCATTCAAACTAAATAAACGGCACGCGGACGAGTACCCAATGCGGCCCGCCGGCACTCCGTGCGGACATTATGCGCGCGGGGGGGGGGGAGCGGAGCGGTTGACGAACCTTCGCATAACAAGTAGCAATCTAACTGAATGGATACAGCAAAACTACCCATATTCCTTACTGAGCGCGAAGCAGCAGTGCAGCAGCCACGAGCGGTTCCTGAGTGTCCTACGCGGTGCGCTAAACTGTGGCTCTGTTACAAAACAGCCTAAATTAAAGCATTTACATTTGGGGATAAAACATGCACTAATTTATATTTAGAATACAGTAATATATAACTGCTTATAAAGAAATACATATCAAGGAGTAAATCAATGAAAATGTCTTTTGGTGTAAAAAAAAAAAACTAGTCGACCAATGGGAATGTCAGATTAGTCGACTGAACGACTAAAGTTGACTAGTGCTTAAAGCACATTGCTAGATGAATACACACACATGGCCATTGCCTTAAAATGCACCTGAACAGTCATTGTCCTGAGACTCATTACATATCTCTCTCACACACACACACACACACACACACACACACACACACGTTTCTGATGCCACTCCCTGTAACAGAGGCCCGCAGGCCATTGTCTTTCTCTGAAACCTCTAATCGCTCAAAGTCTAAGTAGCCTGCAGAGTCTGATGGTGAATTTACTGTCAGGGCATTACATAAACAACCACGCGAGTGTGTGTATTAAATAGCGTGAGGTTCCACATATTCCTATGAGTCAGTAATTGAGGGGTGGAACTGTGTAATGAGAGAAGCGTGTGCTACTTTTGTTTTGCCAATGTGCAGCTACCATCTCTGAGCGCATGCTGTGTGTGTGTGTTTGTGTTTGTTTTTAGGTGTGCCAGGACACTGAAACACTTTATCGGCAGTAGACATTACATAATTAAAGGTGGAAGCAGCTGCACATGTTTCTCCGGCAGGTTCCACATCTCTCTGGTGCTGTGTACTCGCCGAGGGGTTCAAGTGTGAGCTTGTGCAATTCTGCTGATATTGTTGTTATGCGTGTGTGTGTGTGTGGGTGCCAGGGTGTATTGACAAGGTCTGTCATTGTTTGGGGCTCGGTGAAGTAACCTGCATGGCTCACATACCTGCAAACTAGTCACCTTTCGGCGAAATTCGCCGTTTTCAACTCAAAATAGGTCATTTACGTGAATCGTGTAGATCCGAAGAGGAGTTTTTTTTAAGGAGGGGGCGGGTGTTAGAGGGTTGACGTCCGCCCCTCGCGCGCCTAACGAGCTAGTTTAGCATTAGCTAAAGCTGGCTGGCTTTATGCACGTGCACACGGACACGCGAGTTAATGAGACTTTATCCAATTGAAAATGAGGAGATGTCTTCACATCACAGCGCCCCGCCCCCTTTCGCCATTTTGAGCTGCTTGTGTTATTGTTTGTGTTGGTAGCAGAGGAGGTCCATCTGTTTTTTGCGATTCTAGATTCAAGAAAATTAGCTATTTTAGAATGCCTAGAAGACACTGCTGTGTCAAAAACTGCTTCAGTTCCACACACAATTTTCGTGGAAACCGTAGGAACCATGTGTTAGTTTTTTTCGTATCCCTTCATGGAAACGACATGAAGGAGAGCATGTCTCTAATGTGACGTCGGATTTCTTGGGTGGCTGCAATTAAAGGACATTACTTTCATAGCTGGACATTACCGCATCCCCCCATCGATGAGAGTGGATTTTCTGCATTTTCATTATGTTAAGTTCTCTTAAAATATATTTAAATGTGTTTACGTTGTCGGCTCTTAAAGCCAAGTAGTACACCTAACGTTGTTGCATAGCCTGCTAGCTAACTACAATGCTAGCTAGGCATAAGTGAATACACCTATGCTAACGTTTAGTAAAAAGAGGAATACTATTTGCAAATTTATCTTAAAGCCTTACTTAACCGAATTAGGAGAAATCACCATACCATAGCTGGCTAGCTGAAATAAAATCATGCCGTGTTTGCAGGCTTGTAGATGACCAAGTCTTGCACCAAGCCGCAGCAGAACGTCTCGTAGCTTTCCAAGGATTTCATGCTTTTGAATTCTTGCATAGTGTAGTAACTGATACCTCCGCTTAGCGCTGCTAGTAAGTTTCTCCCTGTAAGGTCCCCTTTCTTTCGCTGCCTTTTTTTCCATTTCTTACTGATTTCCTCGTGATTTCTCCATTTAATAGTTATTATAATTCTGCGATGTCTTTCCAGGTCCGACACTGTGTCGCTCGCTCGTACAATGTTGCCCCTAGCAACCGATGGTGTAGGTACACCAAAATGGTGGACGGGCTCAGACTCCTCCCAAATTGTGACGTATGTTCTTATTCTCAATAGTATCCAGCTGCAGCCCCGCAGACTCGCCTCCGGCTAGACACCAGTGGATAGACAGTCTACGTCATTTCCGTTTCGCCACTAATTTCCGTTTTCACCGCTGGATGGACAGCATTCTATTTTTTGTGACTTCAGCGTAGATCACTATTTTGTGACTTAAGGTTTAGCTAAGCGGTCACGTATGTAGCATCGGAGGCGTCCAATGAGTCTCTCATCTTCTTCTTCTTTAATTCAGCGGCGGACTTCAGATCAAACGTTTACGGTGCATGCCGCCACCTACCGTCCCGAATGGATAAATTATAATTCATAAGAGTTTCTAAAAATCCAATTAATAACTTTAAAAAAAAGGAATTGAACAATGTAGGTGAAAAGCTGTGTGTGGTAGATGGACTGTAAAAAATAGGGTGGTAACAAAAACAAAAAAACGTACATAAATGTTAAAACGATTTTTCTTAACCAGCTAGTTTGTGCATTTGAATTCTGACATGACTTATGAATCATCGACAGTGAAAAGTGAATGACAATACGGAAATGACGTCTGCCACCTCCCCCCCTGACTGAATAGGTAAGATAATTACTACATAGCTTCAATATGCAAATACTGAATTTGATGAGGCCTGGTTTTCCTCAGTATTGATTAGTGTGGTCTAATATACATTCCAATCAGACTCGGCAAAACTTGAAGAATTGCATATTAAGAAATAAGCTGAGCTCTGTGGTACACTTAAAGAATAATCTCAGTTCAGGAAATTCAAGTTTAAACTAGGGCTGTCAAATGATTAAAATTTTTAATCAAATTAATCAGTTTTCAGTGGATTGATCATGATTAATCCACATATGCGACGTTTGCCGGGCGAAATGACAAACCGGGAGGTAAAAAACGGGAGTGTTGGCCGGTAAAACTCCAAAAAAGTGCGCTGAGCGGTCTGCCTCTCTCTCTCTCTCTCCCTGATCTAACAGTAGGAGGGGACAATAAACATAACATTTCTGAAAAGCAATTTTTGAAGGGGACACAAATAATAATGTTAGCTAGTTGTAGTGGGGGCATATCCAACAAGCCATTAAACAAGCTGGGTAACATTATATTACACTAGCATAGTGGACTTTTTTTGTCATGACTAATTCATTAATTACTTAGCATCATTTGTATTTGAGAAAATAAAAACTGTGCAGCTCGCGCTAGATCCTTACGTGCAGTAGGCAGCGGACCAAACCACTGTGAGGCAAGGGAGGGGGGACTCAAAATGTTTGGAAACTTAAAAAGCATTTGGGGCGGGTTGTATTGTTTTACTTCTTATATAGATATTCTACGTATACCTCATTATGTTATTTACAATACAAACCATTGTTTTAATGATATTTCTTGGGGGGGACAACCCTTAGATGGGGGGGTCCTGACCCCCTGGGATTTACGCCCTTGTCTCTCTCCCACACACACACACACACACGTCCACAGCGCAGCAGGCGGAAGGGGGAGATACCGTTTCTCCTCAGACTTGTTTAAATAATAAGAAATATGCTGTATACATGTCACTAGATTTGTCTCTAGTCTATTTTGACACAAAAGTCGCAAAGAGGAGGATTTGTGTGTTATAATAGTATAATAGTTAAAAAAATTGACGTAATTAACGGCAAACATCTGATTAACGCCGTTAGTGCACTATTTTTGACAGCCCTTTAAACCAAACCTAAATATTGTTTAATAAAAAGTGCTTGGCTCCTATCTTCCCAATTCCTCCTCTTTTGTAATAAAAGAAAAAAAATGTACAAGTGTACATGGTGGAATGATATCCCGTTTCTCACCAGAAGGTGTGCGAAGAGTTTCTTTTGATAATAGGACTCCTCCACATGCTTTACAGGGTGTGAACAGGGATCAGATAACCTCGCCCTGCCCCACTTCTGCTTTCGTGTAAACTAACTGAGAGGGGGGGGCATGTTGAGTGAATGTTTGTGTGAGTGTGACTTTTGTCCCTTTGCATAGAAGTGTCTGGCTTTTTTTAATCTCCTGTCTGCCTTTCTGGTTCTAGATCCAAAAAAACACAATGGGGGAAAAACCAAAGTAGAAGAAAGTTGTTGTTTACAGATGCCCCAGACACACTTCTCTAGTACTATTAGACTGCTACCTGGTTAGCCTCAATAAAGCGGCCTGCTCTCTCCCTCCGTTCATCCACTTTGTTGTTTGTTCTTTCTCTCCTTTCCTCTACTTAAAAAAACAAACAAACAAACAAATGCTTATACGTAGGGCTTTGCGGTATGGCCAAAAATCCATATCACGGTATTAAAAATCATTCTGACGGTATGACGGTATATCACGATATTTTTTTATATATATATAAAGGAATCAGAATATAAACATCTTTTATTGTGCAAACTGCAACGTATTTAAAACGGAAGAGATCTTACAACTTAAACATGGCTTCCTTTTCAAAACAAATATTTTATAATCGTTTTATTAACATTATTTCTCCGGTGTGGTCGTCAGGGAAATATGACGCTTGCAAACAGTGATTGCGCAACTCCCAGTCATCACCGATGAAGCTGCACCGTTATGCTGAGGTTTGGCTCCATTGTGCGACTCGACCGCAGGTCCGTTGTTGTTGAAAAGTGGCCGACTGTACGCAGCTCGCTTCGGCGTTGCTCGTACAAATGAGGGACGGCAAGTTGGCTGAAATACTTTCGCCCCGGTAAAATGTACCATGGATCCAATGCTTTAACCCGTCTTTATCTACGGTCCGTAGCGGGACTACGTCCTTGCAGAGGTGGAACGTTATTGCCTCCGTAATGTCACTCCATCACTTGCTTTTTTTGTCATAAGCGTCGCCTCGAGCAAATGCCTCTTTAAGCGATGTCTGACCCTTTCGCTTCACCGCTTCACTCGCTCCGCCATGACTGGTTGACGATCTCGAATCCGAGGACCGTAATCGCAAACACTCCAACACGTGTTTTCTGCTAAGGTGATGGAGTAAAATGCTAGTGTTGCCACCAGTGGCGATAACAACGGCTCGACATACTTTACAATAAACTTTTTTCTGGCAGCAGACACACCTCCTCTTTTGGGTACAGGTTGTTGGTGTATCTCCCGTCTCTTGTTGCTCCTCCTCCTCCATTGCTCTTGTCCGTGTTTTCAGGTAGTAACGAGATTTGTGATAACTGTACCCAGCATGCAGTTCGGCGGAGATTATTTTTATAAAATGTACAATTGTGTACATTTATAATTTATTAGTATTAGTATTACAAAATGTCCCAAGCCGTTGTGTTGTGGGTTATTCATTGTTGTTATAAAGTTGTAACCATGACTCAATCTGAACACACATAAGCCTAAGTAGCTCCGTGCATCGTTGTGATGACGACGTGTACAAATAAAATCCGCTGCCTGCCAAAGAGCAGGTCAGCTGTTAGTAACCCCGGGATGACGGTATGTGAGAAATCCATACCGTACGGAAATTTCATACCGTCATACCGGAATATCGGTAATACCGCGCAGCCCTACTTATACGTATAAGTCTATACACTACCATTTACATCCACATACATAACTGCACCAAATACCCCATGTATTTACCTTTACACATACACTTCACAAGGAGAGCACTAAACCGCTAAATTAAGTAAAATGAATGTGTTTAATGTTAAGATAATACGTATCAATTCATTTATTTGCAAGTTGGCTTAGCAATCATATTCCTCCTTGTACAGCTCAGTTTGGTTACCCTTCTCAGTTGCTCAAGCATCGAGGTATAATGTAACGCAGCTCCATTTTGTAAAGGTATCCGTTTTCATTTGTAAATCTACAGTCATTTCTCCATTGTGTGAACGTGTCTCCACTGACTTATGGTTGGTGGTTTTGTATTATTCCAGTCCACAGTTATAATTTTCCCGGCAGACATTAAAAGTATATGCTAAATGTACGTCAGACCGTTGTTCCCTAAATCTTTCATTTTAGATTAATATCAGTGGGTGAAAGGCTGCGTCCACTCTGATGCTTTTATCCATTTCTGCTTTGATATTTTTGCCAAAACCCTTGAACTAATGGATGTGTGTGATCTCCTTTTTTTTTACACATTTGAAGAACAGGATGAAGCCGAGGGATCCTATGGGTGTATTGAAATATCTGTATTTTAATTCCCAGATCAAATTCTTCTGTGGTATACGTTGTCAATTGGAAAACGTTTATCTGCAATTGATTTAAAAAAAGAGTTCTATTACATACGTTTTTGTTTTTTTTACTTACTGTTTGTCTCTGTTTGTAATATTTGACGGTACCTCATTCAGTATTGTAATCTGATACCAAACACTTGAGGGTTTTTACTTCCTCCAAAGAGAGATCCAGAAAATCCGGTGTAAATACTTTAAATAAGGTTAGTGTCAGGCCGCTGTTCCTCCAACTGGGGGAGACAAAAGGCTTGTGTGTGTGTGTGTGCTGGTGTGTGTGCTCGTGAAAGGGAGAAACTGTGCTGGCTAAAAGTCTCTTGTCAGCTGTCTCTGTAGACCAGCTGTAACAAAAAACAGAAGAGTGCCTTCAGAGAGAACAACAGGAAATGGTCTCAAACACAGACGCGCACGCTCACTCAATAAAGAGTCGTCCTCTGGGTCAAGTAGGACGTGCGTACAGCCTGCCGTCTTCCACATAGATATTTAAAGATCCCGGGTCTGTGAAAGCCAACCTACATAATTAAGGAATAAGAGAAGCACTCTAAGCAGCAGTACACACACATACACACTGGCATGGTAACGGAGTACGCTGAGCAGTTGGAGGAAGTTAGAAAGTGACATCAGAGGCCAGCTTTCCTGAACACTTTTTTTGTCACAGCCGATTTTGATAATGAAACGCTACACTCCTAATGAAACCTCTTGTACCTCTTTTTGTCTATTCTTTGTATAGCTTTATTTAATATCCCATTATATGCATTCACAGATAATATGTAGGATAATGGTGCGGCTGTAAAATCCATCTTCCAACAAACAAATGGCATCTTGTTTTCTTTTCTAGTTTATATTTATATAGCACTTTATATTAGTTTGAGGCATCAACAAGCCCTCTGAAGCTTTCAATGCAGTGTTTCATTTTCAGTTCTCCAAAGAGATGTGAGAAAAATAATTCAGTCAGTGTCCAAGCCAGACGAGGATCTGAGGTAATGCTTTTATAGTTGGTGCTCTGAATTATCACCATGTATTAAAGAAACATCTTGCTTATCACATATCTTCACTTCCTGCCCTCCGTACTGACCACCACGTATCTCCAATAAAATAATTTTGATAAACTGGGGCAACGGTTGGGTTTCTAAATGATGGCATGAATTTCCACTATTGACTGTTCTTATCGTAGGTTGATTTACGAGAGAACTCTGGTCTTATCTGACAGGTGTGTGTTTCACGTGAGGTCCCTGAAGGTGGCTATTATCAACTCGGGTATGTATGACTTTCATTTTGAATGTGAAATTGAGAATCAGGGATTTAAACTAGTATTCGGTATTGGCCTTGACAGTGAACGCACCACTGCACACTACAAACCCTTTATGCAATAAAAGTAACCACACGCAGGGATATTTGGTCAGAATGGAATCCTTCATTCTCTATGCTGAATATGAATACCCTGAGTGATGTGTTCACCCCGCCTCCATGCTTCCCGATCAAAGGGGTGTCCTTCTCTTTACGTCTGAGATGTTTGCTGTTGGCTGGAGTGTTCGTGGCTGCAGTGCCTTGCTCGGAGGCAGAGTCGATAGCGTAGATATCCCAGCAGCCAGAGCGTATCGGTGTGAATCCCGGCCAGGCTTTACGTCAGAAGGTGTAAAGAAGGTTAATGATTCACAAATGGTAGTTGTGAGTTCAGCACCAGGTCAGGCTGATTTATATAACAGCAGTTCTGGGAGGAACCTCACCGCTCAAGTGCCCTTGAGCAACTCCCGCACATTAATATGAGTAGAGGCTTCAGACATCGGTAGTGTAGCACCACTTATTACCGCTAAATCAAAAAACATTACTCTTCTGGCTGAAAAGGCCAACAAAGGCCATTATATCTGCAAACACGCATTGCTAATCCACACACACACACTATTACCCCCCCCCCCCCCAGTCAGGAGACTAGAAAAGAAACGTACAGGTACAATCCATTTGCCATTTGAAATTAAGACCTTGCTGTAGGATTAGAAGGAACAAACTCCTCTAGCTCCAGAGCAGCTGCGACGGGTCTCCATTGTGTTTGGAACCAGATCAGCTGCTGCACCGGGTGGCATGGATCACCCCGGCCTCCTCTGCAGCTGGTGCAGTCTGTGTGCTAAACACACACAGATGAAGTGGGGTTAAATATGGAAATGGGGGCAGTGTTTCTGACCATCGTGGCTTTGTGGTTGGAGGCAGCAGGCGGCACACCCAGGTCTGACCAGCGGGGGCCAATTTAGCCCGCTGATACCCGGCAGTGTATTTATGGGTCTGCCTCACAAACACGCTATTGCTCCGAGTGATGGACTGACTCGACTCAGCGTTTCACTGGCACTGGGAGAACGGCTGGTTGATTTGTGTCTGTGGCTGCTGAACGCGTTGTGTTTGTGCGCACCGCTCATAGCCAGACCAGTGTTTTTCCTGCTGTTTTTCCTTTAAACTGTGCTCCTAATTATTGAAATGGACTGTACGAGTGCGGCTTTGGGATCTATTTGGGGTCAAGGGCCCTGCCCAAGGACACATGAGGATCTGACTGCGGTTCGTCACTCTAGCCCCTATTAAATAACCGATAGTAGATGGTGTGAGACAAGCTAATGGTCATTAGGTGGTTGCCTAGCAACATTTGGAAGATTAAAGACACAAACACTGTTTAGCCCAGGTGAGACGCTCCCCTTCCATTTGTCATTGATACTGTGACGAGAGTATCAGCTCTGTATCACAGGATCATCTGAGACCTGCCTCACAGTCCTTCAAGATGGGGCTCAGGTCATTCTTTTCACACCACCAACTACTGGCGCTCCCCCTCTACTACATAGAGTTGATCAGCAGTACACATACAATGGTGTTGTCCTGCGGTAATGAGCAGATACTCCAGCAGGGGGGGCCATGGAGTCATATTTGACAATTAAACCGACTTATCTGAGACAAAAAGAGAAGGGTGCTTCTTACAGGGCTGAGGGCTCCTCCTGACGAGAGGGTTACGGTAAACATGGAGATGAGCAGAGGGGGGAGGGCTGCTGCTGGCACCCAACTTAGTCTGAAACCATAGACGATTACACGCCATGACTCATCACCGTACCTGGTGGCTGTTGGTCAGCTGAACTCCCAGACGAGCTGATACCTGCTCTCTGTCTGTCTGTCTGTCTGTCTGTGTGTGTGTGTGTGTGTGTGTGTGTGTGTGTGTGTGTGTGTGTGTGTGTGTGTGTGTGTGTGTGTGTGTGTGTGTGTGTGTGTGTGTGTGTGTGTGTGTGTGTGTGTGTGTTCATGTGTAGAGACATATTGTGCTACGGTGTTGCACCAAGTCTTGCAACTCTTTCACATAGCAAAATCCCTGATGAAACTGTGCCTCTTTGTGGTGGTAAGCAGCATTACATATGGGTTCTACACACTGTGTGTGTGTGTGTTTGTGTTTGTTCCAGCAGGAACGGTGCCCTGCCACCATTTCTTGTTTCTTTGTGGTCACAGAAAGTAAATAGATGTAGTCGTTCTGTTTGTGTTGCCTGTCGGATTCAAGATTTTCCAGGCGCTGTGATGTAATGAGCTGAAATTGTTTTTCTATTCTGTCGTTATGGCGTGGGGTTTGGATAAAAAAATATTTATCTGTCTCACTTCCTTTAACCCCGTATCCCCAATTGCATCTCTCTTTTTCCATTTCTTCCTTCTTGGCTCAGCTCCACTTCTTCATCTACTGCTGCATGTCCTCCCCATCCCTCCCAATGCTATAAACCTTGGGGAAACATTCATTCATATTCATTATCTCCAGATGGGGTTGGCCTTAGGCGAGATCATGGCAATGCCTAATCTGCCATTTATGACTGAATGCTCCATAAACTCACGTAGTTGAGGGGAGAGTTTTGTAAAACCTGTCTGTTATCCAATATATATTATTGTTTTCATAGTCGTTCTCTGTGGCAGGAGGGCCAGAAGCAAAAGGAATGTATTCTCACCCATTTACCTTCAGGAAGTCAGAGAGATGGTTTAGTGAGATTCAACCCTTCTTTGTGTGGTAGGGAGAGGCAGACACCCATTATCCATTATTATATTTATCAGTCATTCATTTTATCACGCAGATCATTTTTGTAGCATATGGTGTTTCCAGCGTTGTGTGGGCGTCTGGTCCGGTGGGCGGCCAGTTCACGGTCCGACTTGAGGTCTCTGCAGCATGGGAGGGAACGATCCAACGGTTATTGAGGAACAAGAGCTTTGTCCTGTACGTGATCGCACGCTCACTGTCCTCTCACTGAATGATACAAGTACAGTCCATTTACCATTTACTTTTTTTCTCTCCGTCTGTGCTTGTGTGCAGCCATGGCGGAGTTAGACCTGAGTCTGAGCGACGCGCTGACGGACAGCGCTCCCCAGCCAGTCCCAGAGAACCTGGTGGAGAAGGACTTCGTGGCCCAGCTGGAGGCAGAGGCCTTCGTCGACCAGGTCGGAGAGACTGTGGGGAAGACGGACTACGTGCCACTGCTGGACAATGACGACATCAGGGCAGGTGAGACCGATAGCATGTCATTGGTTTCTGTAAAGGTCATGCGGGTCAAAATCCATCATTCCATCTGAACTTGAACCGATAATTAAGCATCTGTCCATCCCTCCCTGAAACACGTTGCGTTCACCCACGCATCCGATTCCAAAACTGTGTAATGTAACACCGACCGAGTGAGCGCTTTGGGGGGGCCCGACACTAGTTGTTGTTTCTGCCGCGGTGCCATTTAGCCTAAGGGGAACAACAGCCAACAGACTACAGCTGTGTCCCACTCGCTAGCTAATGGCTTCTTAAATGCAACGCGTTCATACAGCAGGTACAGGTTGATACCAATTAGGACAGCGTTACCATTAGGGATGGGTATCGGTTTTTTTCCGATACCAGTGCTAACCCGGTACCGGTGCCTGAACCGTTTTTTTTTTTGATAAATAAAGAAAAAAAAGACAAGTGACAGCATTAATGTAAGGCTTTTTTTGTTGCCAAGGCAAAAAAGGTAACATTTTAACAAACAAATATGAAATGATATATTAACTGTTAGAAGAAGAAAAAAACTTTGATTTAAACTTTTTAACTTAAATTGTTTAGGGTGCGTTCCTTGACCACCGCGGCCGTGCCCTTCCCATCAGGAACGGCACGGAACGGTGTAGGAACCTACACTGCTGTTGTTGAGCAGTGTAGGTTCTATGCCGGGCTGAGATCCATGCAGGGGGAGGCGGGACAGACGGCACGAGGCTCCAGCCTGAAAATCAGAGCTTTTTGTGCGAAATACAGCCACACTTTTGACCGTTTACCTTTCGGCATTTTCTAGCTAGCTACTGTAGCTATAAGGTACAAATGATAGGGTATCGTTAACTAACCGAGTCATTGGAGGTTTGTAAAAAAAAAAGAGAAGGGGGGCGCGTTGTAGACGATCGCGCGGAGTCTGTAGTTGAAAGCCTGTGTCCGTCGGGGCGGTAGTGCCGCGCGCAGGGTGCAATTTGACAAAAAAGCAGAGGGGGGGGGGTATTTTTTATTCATAGACAAGAACATTGGACTTTTAGCTCGCATAACTAGGGAGAAGAACGCAACACTGCATGAAAAGTTGGATTTTCGTCCCCGTAAACGCCCAAAAATCTCCCTAATTTCCGACAATTTACAGGCCGCGCACGCCTGTCCCGGAAATTGTCGGAAACAGACTCTGACGTAGGTGGCGATCAGCTGGCGGAGATGCCCATGGCCAACATGCCCTCTTCTTCGGCAGACATGAGGTCTCCGCTGGCGGACTTCCAGAGTTCCACCGCGTCATCTGCGAGCACACGCTGTCTCCATTCCAGCAGCTGTAAAAAACAAAACAATGAATCAATACTGTGCGATGCGTATGGACACAACACATCTATCAACGCTCGTGAAAAATAGTCACAAAATAAACTCTTACCCGCTTTCTTCTCGCGCGGAAGTCTTCGCTCTTCCGCCCGCAGTGAGTTTTTCTGGCGCGGTTTACCTGAAGCTCTGACGTGCCGTCTCGTAATATGTCTTACAGGCGGCTGGAAAACAATTAAATGAAAGTGGTATGAATAAAAATCAACACGCAAGTCACCGTAACATTAAACGGGGAAGGAGAAAGTTAAAAAAAGTCACTTACAGATGTTGCTCCGAGCAAATAGGAGGTCAGCGCCTCATTGTGAGGAGAAACTAGTCTGTGAAAAGAAAATGTACAGTTATGATCGGTATCTATTCTATGGTACCTATTTCCTTATACCGCACAATGAAAGCATGCTCTTTAAACCTTATACACTACAAAAATACACTTCAATAAAGCGGGTTCTGCTCACTGGTTCTTTTGTAAGGCTACTCTTAGCTTTGGTTTTAGGCTAAGCTACTTTTAGCTTAGCTAGCAGACATCAAACATATTCTTAACTTGGGATTTCATGCGCCCGTCTCCTCTTCTTTGAGTCAGTCTCTCCCGCTCGTTCATATCAGCAGGATGGTGATTCAGCTGACGGGACAGTCCACTGATAGCAAACAGCAGTTTCTTCTCGACGGGCTAAAAAAGTTGTTGATCGCGTCCAAGAGGAGCTGAACGCGAGTTGAACGTCCGGATCCTCCAATCAGATACGAGGTCATTGTTACATGGAAGGACTCGTGAGACCAGACCGCGGTGCCTATGAAGCACCATGTCTGCGAGATGTAGTGGTTAATACGTCCTCTGTACATTTAAGTAAGACTAAAGAAAAGGTCACTGTATTCCTGCCACTATGCACATTAGTTGAGCTCTAGGAAAATGTGATCTCTGCAGAGCCTTCATTCTGATTCTAATGTTGTTTGCATGGAATGGTCATTTTACCTTGCTGATTCAGATTAAAACTAATTTTTTAAATAATTTTAATAATCTTTTTTACATAACATTTGCCATAGCTAATGGCATACACAGTAATCTAGTATACTTAAATTAAATAAATCAATACAAGCTAAAATGTAAGAGTCTATAATTAGGCCTGATTTGTACCAGAGATTTTCTTACCTTTTAAAAAAATGTCACCTGGGCTAAAACTCCCTCTGCAACCCTGATTTGCATTTGTATAGCTCACAGCATTTTCATTTACATGTCAAAGCCTCCCCTAGAATTAGGAGGAGGTGGGTCATGGGGGGCCAACTGCCAAGGGAGGCTCGCGTCAATTTCCGTCAATTTCCGGCAGTTTTCGGCGTTGCCCGGAAATTGCCGAAAATTGCCGTAAACCTGAAATTCCACGACAATTTACGGTGCCGGAAAATCATCATCACGTGGAAAATCATCACAGTAGGTTACTAATATAAATAACAAATAAAATGTGTCTAAAGCCTGTTAATATGCAAAACCAATACAAAAGTAATAGGCCATCACTCACAGTAATGCAGCTCCGCGCTGCTCTTATTATTAAAGAGCTGGTTCCTATTCTCACTCAGCGCAAATAAAGTTTCCCCCGATGGGATCCAAAGTCCAACGGGCTTATGCTCACTTTTACTCGCACGGACGGTTTGGCTACTAGGAGGAAGCAGAAAGAAGGCAAACCGATCCGCGTCACACGCACACGCACTAACAAGACCAGCCTCCTATCTCAATCAATGGGCAAATAGTCAGAATTGCACTTTCACGGGTCATCGGGACATAAAAACTACATGTATAGAAACAGCAGTAGAATATGATAAAAATCACTGAAAAAGTTTGCCCCAAAATAAGGTTTAAAACTCCTTTTTCCCCCACCAGTTACTGTTACCACGCATGGCCAAGGGTTCACTACACCAACCTTAATTTACGTCTCTATCCAGAATGCCGGTGTTGTGCCCATCGTCTCCGCTGTCGCAAAACGTCGACTGTGCGTATGTGTTAGTGGAACCAGACAATAGGCTTAAATGTTTCCCGGTTTGACTGTTAAAAAGCAGATGATTGGCTTTCCAGCGGTAGGGGCAGGACATGCGCATACAACGGCCATCTTTGTTGTTAAGGATTTCCTACGTGTGCTGTATTGAGGATACATACATTGAGGATGTATTGAAGGAAGTGGCATGTCTCCTCATATATAGTCTCTGGCTGTCATCATTAGCTGTTGCGGGGATAGAGTCATCAGAGTAAATAAAGTTTTTCAATCGACTCAGGCACCGAAATGAAGCACCGTAATCTGCGTTGTGTTTCGGTACGGTAGGTACCGGTCGTGTAGGAACCGGTACTATATTGGTACCGGTTCTCGGGACTCAACCCTAGTTACCATAGCAACATGCAACGTTTTTTGGGGTCAAATATGCACAAAAGCGTGATTCTAACCATCTGGGTACTCTGATTGGCAGAGGTTAAAGAAAATGTATATATCATGTAAGCATTAGAAAGAGGCCCACACTGCTGTTACACAGGAGTGTGTGTCAGCAGATCGCCGAATCAAATGCACAGCTGAGTGAACACAAACATAAAAGGAAGTGACAGCTAGCCGGGGCTGACTCTGCTTTTGGGCCCAACACTTTGGTCAGACTGTCTGGGTCTCGGGTCGGTGACAGCGTGCCGTGGGCGCGTGCCGCTGGTGATCGCCGTGGCACGGCTTGCGCTTTGGACAGACGCAGACATGCTGACGCTCCGAGTGCCAGAACTGCAGGCCAAGGCGTTGTCCTCAGTCAGTCCTCGTCTTGCTGTCAGCAGAACACATAGAACTTGTTTTTGTTCCTGTTCTTCTGTCCTGAGTTGTTGCCGTGGTCCACCAATGTGCACGCAGCGTACCTAATTGATCCATGGCGGTCCATGTTTTTGTGTGCACATTAATAACTCATTCCTTATGTGTGTGTTTGTTAATGATACATGTGGTTTGAGGGCTTTTGCACGCCTGCACGTTAATAGGTGCATGTGTGTGTGTACTGTGCAGGTGTTTGCATGTTCTGACTGCAGAAAGTTATTTGTTTTGGCAACTCATAAATAATAAATTAAATAAATTAACCATTGATTAATGCATATTTGTATAACATATATGTGTATTTACGGTATATTAAATCAATGTTTGAGAGATTTATTGATTGGTCGTGGGAACCGCCAATCTTCCAATCGGAGGACGGCCGTGCTCTCCGCTCCCCCACAATCACCCTCAATGTAGCGCTTTTACAGAATAGGCATTGTGGGTATGTGTGTGTGTGACAGTGACTCAGCAGTCAGATGTCAGACTGTATACAGCACCGTCTGACCACACAGCACCGGGGTGATACTAACAAGCTCGTCCAGAGGCACGTGGCCTGTAGCGATGCGCCCGGTAACACACCGCATTACACACCTGCATCCGACACGGCTCCTGCCATTTATCCGCCCCACCAAACCGATACCGTGCACTCTGACCATCAGCAACCTGATGGAAGGTAATATGTTTTGTTTTGTGTGTGTGTCTGTGTGTGTGTGTGTGTATGTTTGCTGTGCAGACACGGGTGTGACGATGGAGAATGGCGAGCAGGAAGCTCATGGGGTGCAAAAGCCTGGTAAGACACGTCCCACAATTTCCCTCTGCCTTCCGGTTAAGGCTGCTTAGTCTCCTCATTCGCCAACCACGGCCTGTTCTTTGTTCTCCATCTAAGTTTCATCCTGCTTGTGTGTGTCTAGCTACGAGCGATAAGCAGTAAAGACTTAGTTTTAAATCAGAAGTCATTTGCATAATCACTCAAAAAGGAATCTCAATTTGACAACAGGTGATTGTCACATTGTCGCCCCGATGGCATCGACTCACTGCTTTTAGTAGATGGAATGAAGCTTCTATGCAGTAATTTCTCTGCCCTTGATCTGAATATATTGTTTTATTGTTATCTCGCATTGGAGACAATGAGCCACAGAGAAAGGATGGCGCTCTGGAGACGAACATGTATTGTGTCTAATGAACACAATCTCTGTCTGCCCCTCTGGGTGGGTGTGGGTGTGTGTGTGTGTGTGTGTGTGTGTGTGTGTGTGTGTGTGTGTGTGTGTTTTCATGGTACATCTTGGGAATCAGCTCAGCAGACTTTTTTTTTTCAATAGTCTGGTCTATTGGTCTCTCTCCTCAAACTGCATGAATCTGCGTTTGAGCTCTCAGCTCCAAGCTGAATGAAATGAAAATATTATATCTTTCAAGTACCTTTTTTGTATTTGTGCCTTATCTGTGTAACAAAATCATATGGGCAAAAGAGTAATAATAAAAACTAAACATTTTGAGTGAAACCCTTGGTGTCAAAGTATCAAACCACCGTGTGCAGATCCACACCTGCTCGTTCCCAGGAGTGATGGCTAAATCCCTCGCGTTGGGTTGAAGATTCAATGTCCCTTGTTATTCTGGAGAACCTCAGCCCGAGCCTCACCCTTTGTTTAGTTGTAATTTGAGCCCGTCTATTATGGGCTGACCAGCACAGTGAATACAGCACAGCTGAACCAGCCACAGAATTAATACCTATCAACCTAAAATAACTTTTGAGTTCTCTTTTTACTGAAATCCACGGACAATTGTCTGTGTATTCACTACACTTTCAGACCCCTAACAATGTCTAATTTAGTTGTATTTGGCTCCTCCCCCTGGTGTCACTTCTTTTGACGACGGCCTGGATGCCAAACCACAGACTTTAAAACAGCCGTTCACAAACCAATGGGTGACATGACTTAGCAGTGCACTGTGGACTGGGAGAAGCCACCGTGCGCTGTGGGTGGATGTTTGGTGACAGCATGTAAATACTGATGTCTGTGTTTGCATGTTCTCCGCTTCAGCTGGCCGCTTGTTTGCATGGCATTTGCTGCCCGTAACCAAGGTTACCCAGTTCCCAGCATGCATGTGTGTGTGTACGTGCGTGCGTGCATCCGGAAGCGTTTCTCCTACCATTAAATCAGTGGGGTGCCCCCCCCCCCCCCCCCAACCTCCCATACAGGGCAGAATATGGGCATTTGTCCGCACTGCAGACACCGGGGGGAAACACTGTTGGAGGGATGCTCTCTAGGTTTGGACTCGGGTCTCAACAGAAAGGTGCAGCACGAGGTGTGAAAGTGCGGATCTTTAGCGGCAGAGCATCTGGCACGTTGGGGTGCGGTGGATTCATTCTTCAGAATGGGTCAGAAAGTTGAGAGCCTGACAGAGCACATGCAGATGTGTGTGTTTGTTTTTGGATGCTGCATGATGCTTCGGGACAGCATGTAATGACCAGTATGCTGTTCCCTCCAGAATTATTGGCACTGCTTAGTAAAAATGAGCAAGTCAAAAAAATGTATAGCCTTATTTCTCATCCTCAGAGTCAAAATATTCAAAAATATCTACCCTCTAACTGAAGTAACATAATTTAAATAAACTTTTAATTCAAATCAAGCTCTGCGCTTTGGCTCATCCCACAGATTATCTTTGAGTTGTAGGTCGTGGGACTGTGGTGGCCACGTCAAAAAATGTATTCTGTGGTCCGTGAACCATTGTTGAGTAGATTTCAAAGTCTGTTTTTTGATCGTTATCCTGCGCTGAGGCCCAACTACAGCCCTTTCTAAGCTTCTCAGAATATGAGTCCATGATACCGAGTCCATGAAAAACGGCATCAAAGATCCACCACCATACTTTCAGTGGGTCTCATCTGACTAGATAACAGTTCCTAATCAAACAAACAATTTTTTTTAATGTAAATATACTTCAGTTAGATTTTAACCATGAGATTTTCTAGGGATGCCAATAATTTTGGCACACGTTTTGGCGAAAAATCTTTATTAAATGTCAACCTTATTTTTCTTACACAATTTCATGTCAATGACCAGTCAATATTTTTGTAAATATTTTGAGTGAAAGACCTGAGGATAACTTTTCTCACAGTCTGTTTTGCTCATTTTTACTAAAGGGTGCCAATCCTTCTGGAGGGCGCTGTAGGTAACCAGTGCAGAATCAAATCCGGCATGTGACTTTCAGAATAAGATACGTGGTGCGTTGCATCTTGTTTAATGAGTTGATTTTATGACAGTTTTTCTAACTTGCTTTCTTCCTGTTTCCCCTCCTTATCTTTTCCTCATTTTACTTCCTTTTACATTTTTAATTTATGCTCATATTTCTTCATTTATGCCACTTTTATTCTTCTTGAATTAACCAACTTTTACTTTGTATTCTCCTTTTTATAATTTTTATTACACTTTCATCTTTTTCCGTTTTTTTTTTCTTTCACCCCCTCTCCTTTTCTTGGCCCCCATGCTTCAGAGGACTAGACCCCCACCTCCGTGGCCATGCCGATCGTCGATCAGCTGTGCTTCCGCTTCTGTGCACCTTGCTCCCTCACCCCCTGTGCAACACGGACATGATGAGATGCCGCATTACTTTCACTCGTGGTAGATCACACTAACTTTGTTAAACGTGCACACTCGCCTATGCTCACGCCCTTCCTCCCCATGCTGTGAATCACTGCTGTCTCTGACACAACATTTCTTTGGGACAAACCCAAAAGCCCAAACTCCTTTTTATGTTCAACTGAATGAGCACTTTTTCTTGTGCAGTAACTTTGCAAATCGCGTGCACTTGTCCAATATTTACAAAATGTAGGTGTATATATTTAAAGTCGTTTGTGGCATAAACTACGAGATTGACGTTGCACACATCTGTAGCCCCTTTGGTTTCTCTGTCTCACTGTCACACTGAGCAGGCAGTAAGTTCATAAGCTCATGTCCTCAAACACACACACACACACACACACAGACACACACTACCCAGCAGCCAGCCCCCACGCCCTCCTGTCTGAAAGCTATCAGACTGAGTCGCCAGCGCTGCGAGCTCGATCCGTCAACACCCAGCGACCAGAGTCCAAAAGAGAAAAATCAGACTTGCATTTCAATCCACCCGAGGACTATTACTATTTTTGTCAATTTTGTTTTTCTGCTCTTCAGTGAAAATCTTTTAACGGCTCCTCCGTCTTTGAGGATTACCTCTCTTGTCAAACGGTCAGTCTCTATCCTCCTTGAGCCCCGTCGGAGGAGAAGCTGAAGCCAGACCTTCAGTGGACAATCGGTAGTGCGGCCCACACCTCTTCATCAAGTCCCAGAGGTCTACCTACATTAAGAATGCTAAATATCTAGTCATCTATTCCTATGTATACTGAGTATACTTTAAAGTTGCAATATATGTTGGCATACCTTTTAATTGGAATCATATACTTGGCTGAAGTTGCAACGATTGACAGTGGACCTCCCAGTGTCCCTGTGTGTGACAATACTTACACACCTGAATCCAAGGACAGACATCACATTTTGTGACGTCGGTTATGACACCAATTACCGCCGCACATTCGGACCGTCCCTTAAACCAGCAACCAAGAAACGGCACCGACTAAAAGGAGAAAATAAATAACTTGCGATGAGGGTTGCTTTTGAATGAAATGAAAAGTGTCCGTTAGTAAGCAAGCATGCTAATTAGCATTACCAATTTAGCTCTCTCGGTGGACCGTGCATATGTGGTGACCTGACAAGACGATGGACCTATTGGGCACCCCTGGTGTGGACAATGTCCCTGTGAACCTCTAACGTATGCCTTTAGTTTCTAACTCACTCAATTGTTGTAAGTTAATGTTGATGTTTGTCACTGTTTGCTTTTGCCATTAACAACATGTGTTTGTTTATGTCTTGTGCGTCAGTCAGACTTTAGTTTCCTGGAGGACGTCTTAATGTAATGAAACATTAAGACGTCAGGGTTCCATTAGCACCAAAATAATAGCTGTTGCTTTTTGATGGCCATCATTCCTCAAAATGTGCATGTCATCTAAACATCCCGTGCTTTTTTCTTGCAATGCATTTGCATTTGCGGATTTACTTTCTACCCTATGACAACAAATACGTTTGTAGAAAATAATAATTTTTTTTCACATTCTTGAGCAGAATGAATATATTTCTATTCCTCAGATCTATTTGTGGAAGGCACCGTCTTACAATGTGGCTTAAGGGAAAGAAATAGTGATGTAGGTGTAGTGACGTTGTGCCAACCTTCTCCCATTAAGCAACAAATCCTCGGCTTTTCTAAGTGTCATTTGTACATCAACACACTAGCATGGCCGTGGAGAAGATCAATGAGGACCTCGATGGAAGGGTTCAGAGGTCAGTCAGCTACATGTACAGCAAACTGAGCCCCCACCCACCTTCCTATTTTACTTGGTTGTGTGTTTCATCTTTGATTGACTTGCCTCTCTGTTGTCTTCCTGCTCTGTGTGCTAATAAACCAATCTTTGACACACTCTAACCTGCTGTTGGGTTTCTCTTTCTGCTTCTAAACATGCTGAACTGAAGCTCCGCTCTAATATCTTCCTGCTGCTTTTCATTTTACCCCGTTCGATACCTGTCTCTCGCAGCCTTTTCTTTTTATTTGTTTTATATGTGTGCTATTAATCCCTTTTTCAGAAGTCTCCTTATCAGGCTTTTTTTCATTGTGGCTGTAACCTTTGTAGGCAGTGGATATAAATGTTAAGCTTAGAGATTATTAAGGGAAAACACTTTTTTAGGGCTTCAGAGAGGTGTGGCTTTTGCAAAACCGATTCATTTATTCCTCTAGTATTTATCTTCACCCTCATGCTTAAAATAAAAATACAAGTAGAAGAGCAAAAAAAAGAGAATTGTGCCACCTCTTAAGTTGTTTTCCAGCGCTCCGTTTTTTATATCTTCTGTTCCGCATCCGATGGCAGACTGAATTCAGGCTCCAAACACAAAAGTAGCTCCGTCATTATCAGCTTCCCTGGCTTTAGAATAACCCAAATTGGCTCTGTTGTCCGTGTGTGTCAAGAGTGGCTCTTTAATTCATTGCTCTCATTGTGCCTCCACAGCTAACAGCACAACGCTGAACAAACCAGGGTCTAACACCTTGGCAAGAGCTTGAGATGTAAATAACATTAATAAGAATATCCGTCCCAGCAGCTTGCTTTGTTCACAGAGCCGAGGCTTTGCTTTTCACCGTGCAGCCTGAACGCACTGATGGGGATTCTTACTATATTCAACTAAACTTAATGTTTGCATTAACGTACATTCACCATTATGCTTGTGTATTAGAAATAGGACTAACCGAACATATACATACATAGCTCTCCGTCATTTGTGTTAAATTAGAAAAACTCTGTCATCGTTTTTAAGAAGTGATTTGGTGGAAAATAAATCTCCTTTTTAAATATTCACGATGCAAGTTTAATCCCCTAGACGAAAAGACCCCTAATTCCTCCCTCGCTGATGACAGAAAGCGCTTCATCTGTGTGAGCTCCTCTCCCACAGGAAGGTGTGTGTGTTTGACTGAGCCCCCATGTCGGGAGCAGCGTGGACGTCCTTTAAGCTGTGACAGTGAGGCCTGCTAGAAAGCACAGCGTTGTGGATGTGGAAATAAAAGCAAAAGACCCAAATGCACAGGAAGGGAGGGATTGTCAGGGAATCTCAACTTCTTAATCACGCCGGTGGCAAAAAAAAAAAAAAAAGAAACCATGTTGAAGGTTTTGTTTTCCTCTCTCGCCCAGACGGACGAGCCAAGTTGTTCCCAGGCGAGGACAAGGAGGTGTGGAGTACGATGACATGATCGGCTTAGATTGAAAGAAATGGATGGGGGAGGCAGAGGAGGGGATTCACAGGCAGCCGTGTGCGTTTGTTATCGACACCTGCAGGGCCCATCAACTGGCCTCCTGCAGACACACACACACACACACACACACGTGCCTACAGAGGCCTTGTCACATCCGATGCACCTTTGTTCTGCATCGCCTGTCAATGCAGATCACGCTCCCGGTGAACTAGCTTCGTCAGTGAGTCCGCCCCTCACGACATTACAAACGTTGATGGCTAATGTTGCTATTGGTTCTATGCTAGGAATGGCACCGATGGGTTACAAATAACAACCTGGTAGAGCCACTTTATATGTATGATATTTTCATGTTTTCTCTAAAAGAACCTGACTGTCACAACATGTTGATCATAGCAGCAGACCTTTGTGAACTCACTCAAGTTGTGTAACTCAACTTATTGTTAAATATTTATTTATTTTCCATTAATTCTATTAATCCCAGACTGACTGTGGACTCCTCTCCACAGAGCGGCACTCTGTCCTGTCGGAGAACAGCGGCTCTCAGGCGGTTTGTTTGCGATGTCAGTCCCAGCTGGAGGGGCCGGGGTCAGCTGGAGAACAGCCCGTCTCCTGCTTGCTCATCTCAGATCAGACACTCCGAGGAAGACTATCATAAGGTCCACAGCCCGGTTTGGTGTGAGACTTATGATGGCGCTCTGATCATCAAGCTACCGAATGGGAGTTTTGCACTGGTTTCTTTTGATCCAAAGTCCAATATATATTCTCATAAAAATGTTATCTCATTTTATTGTTATTTAAAAAAAAAAACTAACTGGAATTTACTTTAAAACAATTTGTCTTATTTCCATGCTGGCGACACCATTGGATGCAGCCATTATGATTACATTACTAATGTGGTAGTTTCTGTACTGGAGGGGATTTTAGATCTACCTGGATAAAGGATGAACTGATTAGATGTCAATGGGACCTTCTTTAGCCTAAAAATGTAAAAGGCCTCAATATTTGCCAAGGACATTTGAACAATTTCCACCTTTTT
Source organism: Apeltes quadracus (assembly GCA_021346845.1). Taxonomy (NCBI): domain Eukaryota; kingdom Metazoa; phylum Chordata; class Actinopteri; order Perciformes; family Gasterosteidae; genus Apeltes; species Apeltes quadracus. Next base: position 2,055,617 of record CM037914.1, on the reverse strand, counting down.
TTTCGGAAATTAAACTGTTAACAATAACATTAGTCTCCTCCAAAAATAGACTTCTTGCATAACAATTTCACAAAAATGTTCAATAATGCGCAATGATGAGCTGATGACACTTGGCATCACAGAAGTTTGAAGGTGGGGGGGAGACGCCCATCCAGGGGGCAGTAAATCCACCCTGCTCAGGGGGCTGTGGAGACCTTGACCCAGCCGCCGCGGTTCATCCATCCCATTTGGGAAAGAGGGGAGTAGGCCAGAGGAACCCGCTGGAGTTGGGTCAGCGTGAGGACAGAGACTTGCCCACAGCCATGTACGAGGACAGGGAGAGCGGAGTCCAATCCGCCAGTGACGGTCACACAAGTCTAACGTCCAGTTTGAGACCGGTACACAGTTAATGTGAGGGGAACAGCACAAGTTGAATTTATTTTATTATTTTATTTTGAACACCTCAGAGGCCACAGAGAAAATAAATCTGTGCTATAAATACCAAACTGTCAACATTTGTACTGCTCACAACCTCTGCTGTCATTTATTGAAGGTTATTTTACAGGCTCTGTTGTGGCCAAACTTTAGATAAGACATGACGTAAAAAAGTAGAAACATTTTGTAGAAAAGTGTGGATTTGACTTCCAAACCGGTTAAAATGTATTTTCTGCATCTCTGCTGAAATGCCGCAGCAGTAGAGAGAGTATTTGAGACACTGGGATTGTCATAGTGACATCCACTGACCCCTGCGCAGTCTCTTGTACTGATCCTGAATCAGCTGCCTGTCCCCACAGCGATTCAGTGCCCCTTCCACAACCTGTCCATGCAAGCCTGTGTGTGAGTTCATCCTGCCTATATTTATCTATTTCGGGGTCTCACTATCTGTCTCCCCTGATGAAGGGAGTGCTTGTATGTGTTAGTAGTGTGTACTATCTGTCTGCATGTGCATTTGTCCATATTAATGCAGCTACAGCAGACTAGGTGTGTGTAAAGTTCATCTGTCAAACTGATAGCTGCTCCAGTCTGTCTCACCATACCCTGTCCTCATGCTGAGGTCAGCAGCCATCCCATCCCACCCCCCCCCCCCCCCCCCCCCCACCCAGCAGCAGCTGTTACATAAGGATGACATTTTGTTTTCACACTAAACACTGTACCAGATATTCAACTAGTAGATAGGGATTCGTCCTCCATTTCCTACTTAGATAATGGTGGTCAGGTCAGCGGGTTTGGTCATCAAAAGCATTTTAAGCTTGACAATCTGACACAAGCAATGTTTTAGCTTCTATTTTGACTACCAAAGTAACGCAAAACTGAATAAAACCAATCTTACCCTAAATCATGCAAATAGACAGAGAGAGCTGCATCCAGAGAAAAACTCTGTGGACAAAGGTGATTCGGGCCTCCAGGTCCGATCAGGTCGTTGGAAAAAGACACGCAGCGAATCAGAGAGCAGCTGTCTCTCCGATCCTCCTGGGTTCAACAGGGATGAAATGAAACTGGGCAAAGCGAAACAGGGATGAGGTGAAGCCAAGAGTCTTGGGTTCGTCCAGCGAAATTAAAACTAAATTTAGGGAATTGGGGAAATAAAATCAACAATGATGTAGTGGCTCAATCTGTTGTTAACAAGAAGTTGCGCAATAGAGGAAGATTCTTTGCCACATTCTCTTTTTATAAAACTGGGGTTTTGGTCATGTGACACGGTCCTTGGGGGCTCTGTGTGTGTTTTCTTACATCCTCTTTTTATGGCCAGGTGTGGTCTAGATCCCAGCAGGAGTCGTTATCTGCCATCAGACACAAGGGTCTCCCTCAATGTTTGTGTTTTTCCTTTGTCTTCAGTCAAGTAAAATGTGGTGAGGTGTACCAGCATAATGGAGGGCCCAACACTATAGACTATTTGAAGAAAACTAAAACGGATCACGATAATTCTAGCTTTATACATAACTTTTTAGCTAAAATGGGTAGACTGCAGAGAGAAGGTCTCTTAATCTTCGAACGATTGTAGTCACTTCAAACATTGAGACAAAAAAAAATCACGATAATTCTAGCTTTATATATAATATATTATCATGTATACATGATAACCAAGAACACGATATGTACCCTTTAAAAGCGGTATTATTGTCTGACTGTTGGACTGTAGCGATGTTAATGTGTTCCCACATCTTGGCCTACTAATATGTCAAGATTTAACTTTGCCCAAGAGATGTTTTCTTTGACGGCTCTTTTTGTAAACCCCAAACCCCCCCTCACCACCCTTGTAGCATCCCTTGTAGGAATAACTGGTCTAGCCACAGTCAGCCACATTTAAAGTAAGGAAGAAGTGAAAGATACAAGTTTTTTTCTGCCCTCTGCAAGCTGCTCAGTCTGGTTTCAGCACCTTGGACAGCGGCACATGGGCGAGCATGTTTCCAGCACCTTCGACACGTTCGCCGTGACCTCCACCGTCTCCAATCCCCCCCCAAAAAATATCTCCAAGGCAGCATGAGATACATAGACAATCGGTGACCCTGCCAGCGGCGTGTTTCCTACGTTCCCGCCGAGACGCACAGGCAGACAGACCCCACCGCAGCCCCCCGTGTGTGTCTCAGAAGGGGAAGCGTTGGTGACTTTGGGTGGCGTCCTGTCTGCTCGCCTCATTGTCATCATCTGTGAGCGCTGCTGGGAGAGGGTTGCCGTTGGTGCCTCCCTCCTTCGCTCCTTGACTGCCCGCCCTCCCTCCCTGGTAGTATCACTCGCTTTTAATTTTGCTTTATCTTTTGAGAGTGTACATCGTCTCTTCTGCGTTTTCCTCGCCCTTCCAATCATTACCTTTCTACTCTCAAACTGCCGCATCAGATCTGCGGTCTGGTCAGGCCTCCCGAGAGTGCTTTAGAGAGAGGGAGCGGGACTGAGTGCGAGGGGTGGTGCTACCCGCCGGGGCCCAGGACCTGAACCAGACAGACAGAGAAACGTCACACAGCAACCCACCGCCTGCGATCGCATTCTTCTTGGTCTGCCGATCGCGTGTGCGCGTGTGACTGGGGGTCCACAGTGGTTGCAGCTCAGAGCCAGCTGAGGGACAGAGACAGAGCACCAGATGTTGAGTAGGGTGGAATTTGTATTTTTGGATTGAGGGAGAAAACCAGAAGGGTGAGGTAAGAGAGCTAACGTGTCGTAATCGCACGTGTATTGGCGTTCGGTGGAGCGGGATTCCCGTTGCCTGGTGTCTTTCGAGTCACGGTAGTACAGCAAACGCGTCATCGGACGGGAAGGCGGCGCGTTCTGACAATCTGTGTTGTCCCTGCAGGTTGCAAGCTGACCGCAGGGGGGCCGACGCCGCGCCCAGATCCACAGGGAGAGGTGCGGCCACGATCACTGGACCAGCAGGAGGCCTCGGCTACAGACTTTCTATCAGGTAGCGAGTCGACCGAGACAGAGATAAGAGGTTGTGTTGTTCCATAAAGCTATTGCTTCCAGGGTTTAGGGTCATCCAAGGATGGTGAAGTCACATGACTGGACTGATTCTATAGTCCAGTGACATGTGTTTTCCCTTAGACTTCAGACTTGATCACTTTGAAGCACAGATATGTTCAGGAGCAGAAAGGAAACAAGCATTTGTCTTGTTTTGCACCTACTACGTAGTTCAGAGATAATATTTGAGATTTGCAAACGCAATAACTCATCACAACTCTTTGACATAGCTATTCTCAAAGGGTCTCACGATCAAAATACTGAACTTTTTAATCTAAATAAAAATCAATTTTGTCAAATACAAGAGACACAGATTTGAAACATATACAGAGATTTATGTAAATGATAAATGTATGATTTAGTGTTTTTAATTAAAGAAATTCTATGAAAGTTAAAATTCTATAAAGTTCTATAAAGTTGATCATGTGTGGGTCTGGTAATATGTGCATGCGTCTGACACCAACACCCTTTCTCTTGTTGCTCCCTCCCTCCTTGTTTCCTACCTCCACCTTGGCCGCTATATTATATAATAATAATGCCCTTGTGCACCTCCCACTCCCTTTTCCTCCTGTTTTTCTTCTTTCTCTTTCTTCTTCCCCCCACTTGTCATCCTTTCCCTCCTCCCACCTTGCTCTGCGCCTCCTCCTCCTCTCCTCCTCCTGCCAGCCTCCATGGCAAGTTATTCAGATCCTGTTGCCTCTCAGACCGGTCCTGGCCATATGATGGATACTGATCCAGGTATACAACCAGGTAAATGATATGATAAGACACTCTCATTCACACAGACCTTTCTGACACGCAGGTGCTTTATAAGCCTGAGCTCAAAATGTTAACATGACCTAAATGGAACACGTAGCAAGAAGAACATATATATATATTTTCCAGCATCCAGCAGTTACTCTTCAGGGAACTATGTTGTTTTTCCATATTTCCCTATTTCCCTCATTCTTCTCTAAATTCAGTAAATGCAATGTTAAGAAAATAGGTCAATGATTTTTGAAACCCAGTGTCCCTCACACAGGAGTGTTAAAACAAACATAATGCTATCACACAATCCAAATCGCGTCGCTCCTGGGATCGCGTCTCATTAAAACTGTCAATCCCAGGGCCAGCTGCTGGTTTGAGGGATGGCTGGGGCTGATGCACAGCTGGTTAGCTGGGCACAGAGCTGTAGCTGCTGGTAGCTTTGTGTCTGGCCCACACACAGAGACACAGTATGAGCTATGAGGCTGAGCGATGCCTTTCTCTGTGCCAACCTCTGCATACCCGCCTCTCCCTGGTGTCCTAATGAGACCTCTCGTCCCTGAATTACTTCTCCCGGCATGAACACACACACATCTTTGGACCTCTGTCTCCCTCACAAACACACACACAGACACTCGGATTATAATACACATAATGTTCATTTCCACCCATTAAGCACCAAACCACAGCCTCATCCTCATGTATTGTTGTGCACACGCATTTCTAGTTCCACTCAATCCCTTTCACATACGCTGTACATGCTGAGGCAACACATGCATGCACACACGGACAGAAAACTCATCAGGAGCTGTGCACATGGTCGTGTGCAGTGGTATGTGCGTGTTTTGAGCGAACAGATTATTTCCCGGAGGAGGGAGGATCGTTGAATGGGTCAAATACGAGACTTTCACCCAAGACACCCCCGTTAAAGTAGAGAAAGATGTCAAACGCCAAATCGGCCCAAGCAGTCAAAGCACTTTTAAGTGGAACATGATTTTCGTTCAGAAACGTCAATATTCAACCTGCAGGAATGTGCAATGGCAATGTTTTTTTTGGTTGGTCTCATCTAATATGTTTCCCTCTTTGGCTTTCTCTTTTATTTGCTCTGTCATGTTCCCTGTTCCTCCTCTCCTTTTGCTTCTTCAATGTAGAGTCGATCAGTTGGTTAGTCCACTTATGGGTCGATTTCTTTGGTTGGTCAGTCATTTTGTATTCCTATGCTGAATGCTTAGTGACTAACACACGTTTTCTAGTAGGCACAAGATTCACACAGCTTTGTGTGATCCTTTTGTATAGAAAAATACTTTTAAATGTCACATGTCATTGGGCTCCACTTTATCACATAGGGAAGATTGCTCTCCATTAAAAAGGAAAAAAGTGTCCAAAAATCCCAACACGGCCTCTTCTCATCTGCGTGCTTGTGGTTTCCAGCTCTCTCCCAGCCCGGTGGGATGGGAGTCCCCAACGAGATGGGGGCTGCACCCCTGTCAGCAGAGAGGATTCAGCATGCCACACCTGCAGCCGGTTCTGAACCCCCGAAAGAGCACAGCCCCATGCTGCCGGAACCCCAGACTCCTCGCAGCCCTCTGGATCTGTCACCAGGTAAACAACAGATGTTCCGAATCACTAACAGTTTATATTCCATCCACGTCCTCTGTGCTGCATCATCTCATCCACTCCATAGAGGACTGCAGCACACAGAGCACCTGGTCAGCTTGGCTTTTCTATAGCTTAGGACCACGCTAATAGGACCATGCTAAGGACCCATGCAAATGGTGAAATTATCTTAAGCCCCCGTCCCCCGTCCCTCTCTAAAGATACTACTTCAAGTGAACTCAGCACTACATATATTTCAGGGATTCGGTCTAATGAACAACTGGAAGACTTTTCGTTTCGTTTCGTGTTGGTGTGTGTGTGTGTTGTGATAGTCTCTTTTTGGTATCTGTCAACTAACAAGCAACACATGCTGACTCAATAATGCGGCAACTGCCGACCCCCCCCCCACCCCCTTTGCATATTACAAGATGTAGACTAATCTGGGTGGCACCCTGATGAAGACCAATGAAGCAGATTTAGCTCATTTATTAAATCCATCAATATTAGCAATCCCTTACTGACCCTAAAATGAGCTGCAGCAAATCCGAGCAAATCCCTGATGTTTTGACCGGTCAACACAAGGAAGGAGCGTTTTACACCAAGCCGAGTACACTCATGAAGAATAGGCAGACGGGGATATGATGCAGTGCTGAGCGGGTAGCTGCTGCTTGTGTCAGCACTTTGGTTTGATATTTCATTCACTTTATATGCAGTACTGGAAAATTGTGGCATGGTGGATGACAGAACACCGCTTTGCAGATGTTTTCACTTGCTTTCCCCGTTTCCTTAAGGGTTTCTATTTGGACAAGCTATTAATAGCATTTCTCCAATTGCTACAAACACCCACAAGTCAAAGCCTTAGCTTTATTCCAGTGTGTGATGTTGATCAAAGCTTCATCTATGCTATCTTTGAAACTATAGTGTATATTAAGAATGCTACGAGAAACGCTAGTGCAGTGCCAAGCTGATGCTGAAATGCTAAAGGTGCCATTTTTGTGGAAGAAAGGACCAGGAATTAGTAATATCATCTTCCAACAACTCTACGTTGAAGTGCAGAAGGAGGAATAGTGGCGTTAGCTATTAGCAGCCGCTGACCAGCACGGTCCTGTGCTGCACATGTACCCCATGTGCATATGTTTACGGTGGGAGAGAAACCACTGTGCAAATGTTCCAGGGATGATACTGTGTCCATTACAGTAAGTAAACATTCAGTGGGAAGGCTTGTGGACCCTCCCCATATATTTTTGTGACTCTCCCAATTACTGCATATACAGTACTGAGAGGAGAGTTCTGTCAGGGGTTTGGTAATATGAAATATCCTCCAGAGAGAAACTGTACAATATGGCCCCTGACGGCTGCTCCACTTTAGCTCCTCCTCTGTGTGTGTGTGTGTGTGTGTGTGTGTGTGTGTGTGTGTGTGTGTGTGTATATGTACTGTATATAGAACTGTAAACTAGAAGCAAACTGGGCCAAAGTACTCCCGTCTGCTTAAGTTCCCTCTTGTCTACTCGAGGTCCATACCAAGCATTGTTGGGGGTGATTTTTGACTTTTATCTGGGACCATTAAGCATTGTTTTTGTTTGATTGCAAATTTGTACATGAACAACAGACCTGCACGTAAATACGCACACTCTTGACTCTCTGAGCTCTTTGGCTGCCCAACAGTTTAAGCGTAATCATGCACACTGGTGGACCCGGAGGCCTGTGAGTCAGCCACCTAAAAGTACCACTCATCTATATCGTTTAATGTAATGCTGTCGTATGTTTGTGTGTGTTAGTGTCATGGAACCAAGCAGTCTTCACTCGGCATTCACACGGAAGGCATTTTTACGCCTTAAAATTCAGCCTGGGAAAACACACACGATTAAAGCGTGACCTACAAACAGTGTCTTGATTGAGGCTCCTACAGCTCCTCCGGACTCCCATTCGGGGTCTAATCCATTTGGTCTTCTTCTCAACCTTGCCACCATCTCGGCAATTAGCAAATAGCTACAATAACTACTATTATTTCAAACTTTCTAAACACAAAAAGATCTTTTGCAACAGAGATACAAGTATAATTTCAGTGTAATGACCTTCTTTGTTATATTGTTTTAGCTTCTTTGTCTGCTACGAGTTTCTCACTTATGCTCGTGATGTATGCTCATGTTTGAATTAGACTAATGGAACCAGTCCATGTACTCATACCCATCTCCCCCAACTTTAAACTTTCCCCTCTTCACCCACAACAAGGTGCCTTAGGCTCCTGCTGGCCAGACCAGGCTGGCTGTCTACAGACAGGCCTCCCTTTCAGCCCCAGCGTTTCCACGGTGATCAGTCGCCACGCCGGCCATGTTGCTGTCGGCCCTGACGTCCCGCATGGCAGTTGGCCGAGCCGAGAGAGCACGGCCTACACTGGGGGCGACGAAAAGGAGGGAGACTGTTCAGACAGAAAACAGAAGAAGAAGAAGAAAAGGCGACAGAAGGATGAGGGATCGTTTGAGCACCTGGAGAGCAGCGGTCACCCTGAGGTACAAACACAGGGAGAAAACACGCCCACAACAGAGGAGTTCTACAACAGGATTGGCCCAAGGCGGGATAGAGGCGACGGCGGCTGGGAGGAGCAACTTGGGAAGAATGGAGGCCGGATAAAGAAGGGTAAGAGCAGGAAGAAGCTTCCGGAGGAGTGGGGAGTGACAGCAGAACCATTTGTCCCTTTGGTGGCAGCAACCTCTCTAATCTCGGAGGAGGAGGTGACGGAAATGACGAGTGCTGTTCAGGCAAACACAGAGACCTCGTTCGCAGAAATGGACACCAGCCCGGGCTTGTGGAAAAAGGAGGCCTACCCCGAAGAAGGCCTAGTCCCTTCCCCCCTGTCTCAGGACCTGTTCTCCCCCACCGTTGCTGCTGTCAACCCACTGGTGCTGAACAGCGAGCTGAAAGCCACTGCAGCTCCGTTCACCATGCCCTCCTCCACAAACAGTGCAACACCCGCCTCCCTCCCCATGGCTCCTCGCCCTGCCGATCCATTCAACCTCCTGATGGATACGGAAAATGCAAGCTTGGGCAACGGCAGCCAGGTGTTTTCTCCCGGTTGGGACCTGGTTGACGGCAGTATCTGTAACACAGGATCCTTCCAAGAGTCCTGTGTCCGTGGCACGCCCGAGGGAGACTCCTCTGCCTTCACCCCCGCCTCCCAGCCAAGCCCAGATTTATCCCCGAAAGTCAAAGTGTCTGCCTCGGCCCCACCCCTCTCGCCGTCAGATGCTTCATTGCTCCTGAACGACCCCAACATGACCAGCAATACCGAGCTATTTGACTTCAGTTACGTGGCCGCGTCAGGTCAACCGTTGACCTTGGGGTTGTCTTTTGAAACTCCTAGCCCCGCCCCTCTCCGCTCCCCCAAAACCACAGCGCAGGAATTCCAACCTAAAGAGCACAAAGGTGCCCAATCGGCCCAGAAACAACCCAAAAAGTCTCGTTCTTCATCTTCCTCCTCCTCGGTAAGGAGTCCCACCTCCCCAAGTGCAAAGGATTTCCCTGCACAAGCATCCCATAGCCCTCAGCCCCTCCTCCCCTCCAGCCCAGGATCTGGGCTCAACCCCACAGCGAAGCCTTTCTTTCCCAGCTTTGCTGATCCCTTGGAAGAACCAGCCGTGGTCCTTCCAGTTGCCCCCATCATTGAAGGTTGGTCGCAGTCAGCTCCGGACAAAATAGAAGTTGATCGTAAATTAACAAAAAAATACACACAAATGGTTTATGTTCATGCATGCCGCTTTCATCCAGCTTGAGTCTTCCAGGTAATTGCAACCTAATACTAAATACCCTTTTGGGTGGAATCAATTACTTGGGGGTCTTGTGCTCATTAGAGGTTAGATTGTTGAACCCTTGCATGGACACATTTGTCGATAATCGATGTGGACTGTTTCTCTGACTAACGCATGAGCTCAAGTGTGGACCAATTGTGAGTACCTCGATTCCGAATCAGGCACTGCAGGGATGTTCTCATAATTAAGAGTGCTACTACTAACCAATCACGTGGGAATCTTTCTCCAATCACGTGGGAATCTTTCTCACTAGACACCCTCTACCAAATCAAAACCAACTGTCTCTTTGTCTCTTTTGTGCAGGCGATGTGTTAACACTGTGATCATGGTCTGTTTCCTTTGCACCCAGGGATGAGCTGCCTGTCAATGTCAATGTCACAAGTGTGTCCAATTAACGATGTTTCATCACTCGCCGCCTGTTTAACAACTTCTCCTAGATAAGGATCTTTAAGGAAGAGGTGTTGTTGGTGTCATGTTAACACTCCTTTTGTTGTCACACATCCACAGCTCACATCCGGGTGTGTCTCCTAAGAAGACATAACTTTTCAAATCTATCAAATGCTAATTGTATTTTTTTTTAATCGTTTTTTCTTCCATGTCCTGTGATGTCTGCGGTCCCGCCTGCTTCTCCATCTTAGGTGAGTCTTATTTGAATTCTTTGTGTCGGTTTTGTATTTTTTTATTTCCGTTTTTAAGCACTGGAGACAACTGGAGAGTGTTATCTAGGTGGCGCTACAAGGGCATCTTTAAATTTTGGCAGATTGGAATGTTTTCCTCTTCATCAACCCATTAAAAGGCTTTTTGGCCAAATGGCATCAGTTTATGGAAGCTGCTCTAACACTATTTGGCCAGCACGCTAAAAGACTTTGAAAGCCCGAACCCTTTCTCCGGGCCAGATAGTGACGGTTGACCATTGACTGCTACAAAAGAAAGTTGTGACACAATCCTCCCCATTTTGCCTCTTAAGTTATGAAGACCCAGGGACAAATTAAAGGAGAGGCAGGCATAGGACGCATATATGAAGAGGGACGAGCGTACGTAATTAGGATAGGATCCGGTCAATTTTCATAAGAAATAAAAATAAATATGTATATATATATATATATATATATAGATTAGATCTATATATATATAGATTAGATCTATATAGATATAGATAGATTAGATGTGACATACTGTATTTGATGCACACATTTTTGGGGGGGTAGGGTTTTTGGGGTACATGTAGATGTGTGTGTGTGTGTGTGTGTGTGTGTGTGTGCGCTTGCTTATGAAAGAGAAAAAGCAAGAGATGGAGTGCAGCTGGCTCTGTGTAATGAGACCTTTTGTGAGTGTCCAGGGGTGGCTCTCTGTCATCAAAAGTGGTATTTAAGCCCTATACAAAAAATAAGAAGCCATGTGGAGCACAATAAAGAGCGAGGCATTGGAGGGTCCCAGACATGGTGGTACAGTATAGCGAGGAAGAGCAGGGTGGACATAATACATTGGAGTTGGAAGCAAAGAGAGGCTTTCAGATACTTCTGATAAAACATGTCTACGTGCAACGGGGAGGGAGGATGAAGGGTGAAGAGAGGAAGATGACTCGCGGTGGATAAAAGGATTTAAAGAGTTGAAAAGAACAGATGAGGATTATTTATAAACCCTTCTTGTAATGGCAGATAAAAATACAGGAGTAAAAACGAGAGGGAGAAGGCCGGGTAGAGAAGGTGAACGAGGATGTTCAAGCACTGTGAGAAAAGAGAAGCACTGAGCCTCTACGGAGAACATAAGAGTTCCCTTGTCCACATACGTGTCTCCCACCTTTATGGATGCTTTATGATGTGCTACTACAGAAACAGCAAGCAGGCTACAGACTGAAGTTGATTCAGCACATTCTATTTCTTATTAATGTTTTGAGTAAATCTTTTGATCTAGAACATTATTTTCTTCCGAGTTTTTGTCTACTTAATTACTCTATTGTTTAGTCAATCATTGACCTCCCAGAGAACAATGTGTACCCATTCTGACTGCACACGACAACAACCTTCACGTTTTGAAGCCCATACGCTGCAAAGTGCATTTCCGGAATGCATTGTGCATTGGCAATAGCGACTACATCTTATAGTCCACTGGTTCTGTCGGCTAAAATGACAGGAAATGTTACTTGACATTTCTCTGCCTCCATAACATCATGGGCATTGTAGGTCTGTCATTCGTCTGCAGGAAACCTGATGTTTTAGGAACACCAAGTTCTCTCAGACCTCTCAAAACAAGCTTTGGTCCATAACTCTTAATGTTCATTATGAGTATTTCACACAAAAATCTACTCGCATAAAAGTGATGACATTTTGGTAGAACGTAGATGCAAAACTGCAACTGGACTGGTCGAAGGTGGGAGAGCGCAGCTCCTTGTCATGCAGCGTCAATCAGCACTCACCACTCACCACCCTTGTTTCCAGCAGCACCAGTCAGCTGTTTGCAGTGAATAAGCTCCAAAAAACGCACAAGCTCAGCACCAATCCGCAGAAAGACCAAATTAGTGGCTGGCTTGGACAAATGTTTCGGGAGTTTAAAGAGACCAAAACAGAGCTAAAATGAATATTGGAGCCACAAACAGGACTAGGATTTTTTCTGCTTAATATGTAAATAGCCAAACATACAGTACACATTTGAGGCTGTTTGAGGACAAACCTCAAAATACTCAAAAAGGCAAGCATGCGTAAATGTAGTGCACCAGCGGGGTATTTTTTACCACATCGTGCTTTTCCTTGTTGCTTGGGCTCATTTCATTGGGAAACAAGCTGTTGGATGATAGCGCACAAGGGACATTTGTACAGTTTGGTCCCATCTCTCAACCGGGGTGAGCTAATGTCTGTAGACTGCTTTGGGAGGGGGGGCAGGTGTTGGGTTTTCGCCTCGTTGGCGCCATTGGAAAGTACAACAGCTAACTGTGGGACAAGACTGAACTCATGGAGAGATTGCTGCAGGCCGACTGTGTGGGCTCACCCTAAAATATTCTACATTTTGATATTGACCTTTTGAAAAGACCCCTGTATTTCAGTTGAAATGTTTCTCCTGAAAGGAGAAACTGACGTGAACGTGGAGCACATTAATACTGGTTTAAGTATCTAGGCTATTTTTGGTACCAACGTTTTCACTATTGTATTCCCGCAAAGAATATAAATTACATTAGACCAACAAAATTTGTTTGCATAGGATATCTAAAATTACCGGTACACAACAACCTCATGCCGTTACATAAAAAAAGAAACTGAAATAGGCACTATCAATTGCAAAATCCTGCCAGTTAAAGCACCACCCGACATGTGAGAATCAGCCACACCCTCTTTTGTGATGAGAGGCTTCTTTGGTAGACGTTTACTCTAGACCAGTGATTCTCAAAGTGTGGTACAACTACCACTAGTGGTACGCTGTGCTCCCTCTAGTGGTACGCCAAAGAATCACTGAAATAAATATATATTTTTTTATTTAAAAAAAAAAAAAATCTTCCTATATTTAAGTGCAGTCTTACTGTTGAAACTGTGTAAAATGTTACAATGGCTGACCATATTAAATATACTTCATTAGGAGTAAAACCTCTGCCTTGTTTTTGATTAATACTTAGGCCGACTACGCTACTATATAGTTTTGGTCATTATGGTGGTACTTGGAGAGCCAAGTATTTTCCGAGGTGGTACTTGGTGTAAAAAGTTTGAGAACCACTGCGCTAAACTAAACATGACTATGCAAAATCTCGAAACCATACATCTATGTCGACTAGGCACATACATTTCATCTCCTTTCTGTTCTTCTGAAAGTTTCCGTCCTCAAAATGAAGCCGACCTAGTTTCAAAGTGAATGTTGGCACTTGGTGTTCTGAGCTTTGCACATGGAGCAGGTAACAGCAGGAAACAAACTTCATTACGCCAGAGCATGTCCCCATTGGACTGGTCTTTGTCTCTGGGGAACACCTGACATTTCTGCTGTAGTGAGCAGATATTCGGATCAACATTTCCTCTTTCAAGCGGCGTTTATTGTTTCACAAGTAGCCTGTTTACACTGTTACCAGTTTGTTTTCCGGACGACAAAATGTTAAATTGTTGACTAGCCAATAGGCTCCGCCTCTTTGCTCTCTAACGTCTGATTACCCGTATTCAACCAAAGCCAGCTAAAACGTGATTGGTCAATAGTACCAAAGTTCTTTTAGGCAAGTCATGCCACTCGCCGCCATCTTGGCAACGCCTCCGGGCAGCTATTTTCGCACTAACAAGACCAACCTCCTATCACAATCAATGGGCAGATAGTCAGAACTGCACTTTCTTGGGTCATCGGGACATAAAAGCTACATGTATAGAAACAGCAGTAGAATATGATAAAAATCACTGAAAAAGTTTGCCCCAAAATAAGGTTTAAAACTCCTTTTTCCCCCACCGGTTACTGTTACTACGCATGCGCAAGGCTTCACGACACCAACCTTAATTTACGTCTCTATCCAGAATGCCGGTGTTGTGCCCATCGTCTCTGCTGTCGCAAAACCTCAACTGTGCGTTAGTGGAACCAGACGATAGGCTTAAATGTTTCCCGGCTTGACTGTTAAAAAGCAGATGATTGGCTTTCCAGTGGGAGGGGCGGGACATGCGCATACAACTGCCATCTTTGCCGTTACGGGTTTTCCTACGGGGGTTGTATTGAGGATTGAGGAAGTGGCGTGTCTCCTTATATATAGTCTCTGATAGTACTCAAACTACAAGCAGAAACCACAACCACTCAAAAAGCCACTGTCTTAGATGTTTGCTCGTCCCCAAAAGATTTTACTGTTTTTTAAAGCTGCAAGATTCTCAGATAATTGGAGGAGGCAGCACTGGGCACCGCTCGTCCTTCATGCCTCAGCAGCTACAAGACGGGTCCATGTAGCACCTTCCCCTGATACACACAAACACACAGGCAAAGCATGTTGGAAGTCTTTAGGTGATAATAAAGCTACAGCATTCGGTTTTGTCACGTGAGTGATCTCCTCCTTCAGCCTGCAACAGCCCAACACCGAGTTGCATACTTGGTTTTTAGACAAAGGAGGCTGTGGACCAGACACAAAATGTTGATAATGGTCAGAATGTTATTTTGGAAGTTTCCAGTTACCGACAGACAGACGCTCGTAGTGCCTTTGGGGAGCGACGAGAGCGGGGAAAGGATCATGGAGGAAGGAGTTGCCATAGAGACAAAGTACTTTTATGTTGCCCTAGGAACGGCAATAGATGCTGGAGTTAAAACAGTTGTGCCCTTATTAAAGATTTTATATCATCATTACTATTATTTCTACATTCTTCATAGTAATTAACATCGCCAGTCAGTGTGTGCTCCGTGTAACCTGGCTTGCTTACACTGTTCACATCTATGTAATAATTAGAGGTGTAACGATTTGTTTTAACAACGATTCGATTTGTATCACGATTCATGGTTGTTGATACGATTCCACGACGATATTGGTTCATTTAGAACGATACGATCCGAAACATTCTTGTAAGCCAAAAATTCAACCAGTGTGACTGAAATAAATTTTCTAATAAATTTGAATAAAGCGCAAACACTGCTGTAGCAGTGTAGCAGAAAAAAACCTGTATTAGTGATATACACAAAAAAAAACCCCTGCAATAATGGTTTCCCCCTACCAACCACCGCAAAACCCTCTATTTCTACCCCTGTGGAACATCCCGTCGGCTTTCTTACTGCGTGAGCACGTCACGGCTCAGTCCGTGACAGCCTTTATCATTAAAAGTCCATATAAAGTCTGACGTGCTTAAATCCAATGGGTTATCACCTAGTATCGATTTATTACATTTTAAAACAATGTTAGATCGATATATGTCGTCCATAAGGCCAACTCGCCGAGCACAGATCAATGTAGTTGGATCGGAGGAATAAAAATCGATACATCGATGTAATAGGGCTTCCACAGATTTACAAAAGATTGTATGTCGACATGGTGATCAACTATTTGATCCAAACCACAGAGGAAAGGAGCCTGCACTGACTATTCATCATGACGGCTGTTTGATGGCCCGGGTTTTAAGTTTTACTGCACCATGCTGCTAATGAGAAAAAGACAAAGAAACTTGTGTTTGATGCAGGATTAGCTGAAAACGTTCAAATTTAAACCATTTGCCTCAATACTCCCCATACCCATTCTTACCCATTCTTCTCCCAACTCGTACGTCCTCTGTCCAAAACACAGCATTGCTTTCATCCCCATTTACTTAAATCTAGAGTGAAATGATGAAACTAACACACTGTATGCCATTCCTAACAAATAATCCCAGATGTATTAAGAACAGTTGCAGTTTTATTATTTGGATCTGCTTACTCCTCATCTGACTACAGGTTTTATGCAAACAATCTTGTGTATTTGATTGACCTTTGTAATTGCAAGCAAATAATTGAAATCTAATTATCAGATGTAATACTCAGTGATAGAAGCCCCATCAAAACTAATTCTTTACCCGAGTCCATTCAACCCATCGGTAAGCAACCTAAAAGCTTTTTTCACATATTAGCCTTAACCTTTTCTGTTTTCTTGAGTTGAATATATTATTAAAATGTTGTATGTCCTGATCTTCTCTGAACTGTGAACCGTTTTCCAACTGAAGTTGAGTAAAATAGTGCTTGTGTGTAACTTTCTCTACCAGCGGTAATGACCTTTAGGCAGCTGGTACTGTATGATGTCATTGGGGTTGCCACAACAACAATGGAGTAAAGGCTATTGCGGCTGAGGTCCAGCTCTTTTTTTATAGTAAGACTGGGGCCTCAACGCTTTTGCGCCCACTTCAGTCGTATTGGTTTTGCAACGTGTGTGTAAAAGCATGGCGAAGGAAACGAACATGGCGCACTGAGGGGAAAGCGCAGACTGCCTGTATTCAAAACTGAACAGTCATGCCTTCACAGGAAGGTCCAGGGGAAATGGGCGTTTCCCATAAAGAGATGGGAGGGGATGCATAAATACTCCTCGCTACATTACAGCTATTGGCATAGCATCAGCAGTGGGACTATCTCAGTCTGCACTCAGCCGCATCAAAGCACAAATACTTCACTCTTTGCTACAGCACACTAGTCAATACACACGTTTCCCACCACTGATGCCCAAATAACACATGAACTTTGTTGTTGCTGAATTTTGCTTTTCGCTGTCACTTTTGCTGATCCGTTATAGAAAGAGAGAAGGAGGCTGTAGCGGCCCCGCCCAGCCCCAGCGCCTGGGAAGATGCCAGCTGGAGGTAATCAACCTCCAGCTGGACTAACGAGGTGCCTCTCCCAGGTGAAAAGGGAAACACGGGAGAGGCACAGGGGGAGAGAGGGAGAAGCACAGAGAGACACGTCGCCACGCGTAAGCGGAGTTGGTGACAAATAAACGACTTGCGTGCACGTTCTCCGCCTCTCAGCGTGGTCATTCCGGGTCCCCTGAGTACCCACCCTGTTACAGAGGCCCATTAAAGTGTGGGTTTAAATCCTCGCAATTTGTCGTATAGTGGGGGTAGAATGAGCAGCAGGTTTCATAATTGCGACGTAAGCTGAAGTATCACAGCGTGTGCTTTCTACGGGTTGGCCGTGGCGCTGATAACGCTTCGTTTGCAGGGCCTGAGGGAACAAATCAGAACACAAACAAGCAGAACGCTTATGAGGCAACACAGGTAGTCCTTTGACAACATGTAGCAACAGGCATGCTACTATCCAGGCTTTTGGGAAAGAAATGCACTGCATAAACCTCAGCGGGAAGTCGACAGTCTCTGAAAAGCCTCCAGCATCATAATTATGCAAAACAAGTAAACAAGCCCGGCGCTGAAGTATTTCTGTAGCAGTCTGAAAGATGGAGATATCCTAAACCACCAGGCAGCCGACGACCGACATAAGAGAGGACGCAAATACCAGCTACCAGCTTTACGTTGGGGCAATGGATGTTCAGGGGCTTTGGGGTGTTCAGGGTTAATGGATGTTCAGGGGCTTTGGGGTGTTCAGGGTTAATGGATGTTCAGGGGCTTTGGGGTGTTCAGGGTTAATGGATGTTCAGGGGCTTTGGGGTGTTCAGGGTTAATGGATGTTCAGGGGAAATGGCCGTTCGTTTGTAGTCCGCTGTTTTCACTGCGAGAGGGGGCTTTGCTTGCAGCTTTACTTCTTACAAGGCAAGGCAGGTTTATTTGTATTGCGCAGTTCAATAGCGGAGGCCTAGATGAAATCATTAAAACTTAAGGCAAAAGAGAAGGACATTTTAAAAACAATTAAGATTTATATTATATTGATTAAAACATTTGAAAACGGTCATTAAATCTAAACGAGCTAGAAATTGAATAGAAATGTACCTTCTCCTGCGGATAAGTGTCTGCCTGTGACACGGGTTGGCTGATCCTGGAAATGGAATTGAAACGCCACTTGAGGCTTAATATAGAACTGTAGCCGCGCCCCCCCCTCAGACACAGCAAAGGGCTGATGGACAATGAGGTGACTCTGTGGCATCTTAACCCATTTAAATAATGGGATAACTAAGTTGATATTAACCTGTGCATGTAAAGGAGGTCCT